>JAKSZU010000012.1:39643050-40267633 GCA_026018925.1 Tupaia tana
TACAGAATGACTATCGTTCCCCAAAAAGGGCCACCATGTATAGTCATATAGGTGTTGCAGTGCAGAACTCCAAAGACATCTTTCACGTAGATTAAGATATGTGGGGCCTGGGCCAACAGTAACATGATGGCTAAGGCACTGGATCCTGTATGACCAACTGCATGGTTCAAACCCTGGACCAAGCAGCTTGAAAAACACACCGGGCACATGTGTGTGCCCAAAATCCAAAGAAGAGAATGGAGAAAGGATTGCAACGTGTCCACCGCTGCTCCACTCTCCACATACACAGAAGGTGATTTTTCACTTTCTCTCTCTTTGCTATAGCAAACTTTTTAAAAAAAAATTATATATCTATATACATATGTAACACCTTCTGGATTATATAACACAGTAGTACTATTCCCAAATTCTGACAACCCCAAGAACTTGATGATTGAAAGATTAAGATGATAAAAAAAAAAAACACAGGAGGAGGCCAGCACATGATGTAGTGATTAAAGGTGCTGGACTCCCACATGGCTGATCCTGGACCTAGTGGCTTGAAACTCATTCTGGGGATATGTGCATGTGAGCCCAAAATCCCAAGAAGAGAATGGAGGAGAAGGGATTGCAGCATAGCCATCCCTCCCTAAGGGTTGATTTTTCAATTTTTCTCTCTCTGGCAAGTGCATACACCCTATAGCAAAAATCTCCCCCCCAAAAAAGACACAGGAGACAGAGAAGTACTTTCGAAACTATAAAGGCACTATGAAGTAATTACTACATTTACAAATACACATTCTTTGAGATCATTGACAGAAACAAGGGTTAGCCATATCATTGCTCTGACATAAAAAAGTTCCTAATCTCTATGAACCAGGGATTTTTTTTTTTTTTTGAGAGGTTTTTGCTATAGGGCGCATGCGCTCTCCAGACAGACACAGAGACAGAGACACAGAAGGCAAGAAATCACCCCCTGGGGGTTGGCCACGCCGCAATCCCTTCTCCTCCACTCTCCTCTCAGGATCTTGGGCACGCACATACACGCGCCCAGCATGAGTTTAAGCCACCGGGTCCAGGACTCGAACCGCGGTCGACCACGTGGGAGTCCAGTGACATAGCCATTATGCTAACTGCTGGTCCCGAACCAGGGATTTAAAGAGAAATTAAGGCAGAGGCTACCTTGAATTCATACCAAGTATTACCATGATCTCATAAGATAGTTTATTAATTTTAATTTTTTAATTTTTGCTATAGGGCAAGCATATGCACTTGCTGGAGGGAGAGTGGAACAGCACCTCCCCCCCAGGGAAGTGGCAAATTTGCCATCCCTTCTCCTCTGAGTATTTTGGGCATGCATGCACATATGCCCAGTGTGTTCTTCTGGCTGCCAGGTCCAGGACTTTAACTGTGCAATCAGCCACGTGGAATCCAGTCACCTTAAACTCCATGCCATCTGTTGGCCCTCATAAGGTAGTTTCTCAGGAATGGTCATAGTATTTTTTTTTTTTTTTTTGGAGAGGTCTTTGCTATAGGGCGCATGCGCTCGCCAGACGGACAGAGAGAGATAGAGAGACAGAAAGGGAGAAATCACCCCCAGGGGGGATGGCCACGCTGCAATCCCTTCTCCTCCATTCTCCTCTCGGGATCTTGGGCACGCACGCACACGCGCCCAGCATGAGTTTTTTTCTTTTTTTTTTTTTTTGGAGAGGCTTTTGCTATAGGGAGCGTGTGAACCGCGGTCGACTACGTGGGAGTCCAGCGACATAGCCATTATGCTAACTGCTGGTCCCCCAGCATGAGTTTTAAGCCACCGGGTCCGGGAAGCGAACCATGGTCGACTACGTAGGAGTCCAGCAACATAGCCATTATGCTAACTGCAGATCCCAGGAATGGTCATAGTATTTTCAGGTACAGGGCAATTCATAATACTTCAATGTTTACTCACATCAACACCACCGCTTCAATCTCATTTTCCTACACTTAAAAGAGAAAAGAATAACAAAATATCTTGCTATGACTTAATTACTGACCCTCTGGTCAAATTAAAAAATAAAAATTATAGTAAAATTAAAATAATTAAAAAAGAAAGATGAATAGCATATAACCAAATAAAACCTATCTACTGAGCTGGGCATTACTTTTTACAAAGGATTTGTCAACCTGGCACTATTAACATTATAAGCTGGTTAATTCTTCGTTAAGAAGGGAGCTGTCCCATGCGTTATAAGATGTTTTAGCAGTATCCCAAAGCCTCTACTCACTAAATACCACTATCATTCTCACAGTCTAACAATCAGAAATGTCTCCAGATATTGCCAAATATCCCCTGTAGGGTAAAATCACTCCCCAGTTGAAGACCCAAACTTTAAATAAATCTGCTAACATCTCCAACTGTCTAAAATGTCCATTTACATTCTCTCCTCTCCCTTTCAAAAGTTTTCCCTCTTGGGGACCAGCAGGAGGCGTGGTGGTTAAGGCGTTGGACACTCCCACATGCTGACCAGTTTGAGTCCCAGACTTAGTAGCTTCCTTCCTCACTTTCCTTCTCTCTGTGTGTTCTTCTCTGGTCAAATTAAGACAAATGAATGAGGGACCAGCAGATGGAGTAATGGTTATGTTGCTGGACTCCCATGTAGTCAACCACGGTTTGAGTCCTGGACCTGGTGGCTTAAACTCATGTCGGGTGCATGTGTATGCGGGCCCAAGATCCCGAGAGGAGAATGGAGAGGGACTATGAAATGACCATCACCCTCGGGGGTGATTTCTCGCTTTCTGTCCCTCTGTCTCCCTCTGTCTTTCTGGTGAGCGCACACGCCCTATAATGAAAACCTCTCAAAAAAAAAAAAAAAAAAAAAAGATAAAGGAATGGTTAAAATTAAATAAGTAATTCTCAAAAAAAAATAAATAAAATAAAAAAAGAGAGTCCTTCCCTCCAGTCTTCTGGTAACAGGCTTAATCCCAGTTCAATTTTTATTTGCCTTTGCCTCCAAAATATTCAGAAAACGATCAGAGCCAGCTTTCTTAACGGTAGATTGGTTCTGCTCAAAACCATTTGGTAACAGAATTGACGTTAGAACTCAAGGCTCATGATCCCAAATTCAGCCATCTTTCCTATCATAATGTGCTGCTAACTAACCATCAGTCACCAAGTTTTGTCAGTCCTTCACTGCCAAGGTTTCTTTGCCTCTATCTCTTCCTTTTCTTTTCTTTTCCTTTCTTTTTAAGGTTTTTGTCATAGGACATGGGGACATCTTGGAAAGAGAGACAGTGAGAAATAAAGTGAGAAATCCCCTGGGCCTATGGCCACACTGCAATCCCTTGTCTTCTATTTTCCTCTTGGAATTTTAGGGACATACACACATGTGTGTGTGATTTTCTTTCCTTTTCTTTTCTTTTTTGGGAGAGGGTTTTGCTATAGGGTGTATGAACTCACCAGAAAGACAGAGATAGAAAAACAAAGTGATAAATCACCCCCCAAGGGGGATGACCATGCCACAATCCCTTCTCTTCCATTCTTCTCTCGGGAACTTGGGCACGCACGCACAAGCGCCTGGTGTGAGTTTAGGTCACCGGGTCCGGGACTCGAATCACAGTTGACTACATGGGAGTCCAGCGACATAGCCATTACGCCATCTGCTGGTCCCAACGTGTGGGATTTCAAGCTGCCAGTTAGTAACCGGTTTGGTCATGTGGGAGTCCTGAGTCTAAAACACTGCACCACCTGCTTGCCTCTCCTTTTCATTTCTAATATCTATGTTCTAGACCAGTAGTTGTCAAACTCTACATAAAACATAATCATCTGTTAAACATAGATTGCTGGGCCCCAACCCCAGAGTTTTGATTCAGTAATTTTAGGGTAAGGTCCAAGAATATGTACTTTGAGGGACCAGCAGTTGGCGTAATGGCTACGTTACTGGACTCCCATGTAGTCACCCGCGGTTTGAGTCCTGAACCCGGTGGCTTAAACTCATGCCGGACACGTGTGCGTGCGTGCTCAAAATCCTGAGAGGAGAATGGAGGAGAAGGCATTGTGATGTGGCCAACCCGGGGGGTGATTTCTCGCTTTCTGTCTCTGTGTCTCTGTCTTTCTGGAGAGCGCACACACCCCATAGCAAAAACCTCCAAAAAAAAAAAAAAAAAAAAGTATTTCAAATATGTTCCCAGATAATGTTGATTTTGTTGATGAGGGGCCCATACTTTGAGAACCACTGCCTTAAGAGTTCAGATACCTATTTCCTCAAAGGGTAACTAGTTTCAATATTTTTCTAAATACCTTCCTGACCTGAAAATGTACATACATTACTCCTAAAACATCACTTTGGGGCTGGCTCTAGAGCACAGCGGTTAAGTACTACATGAAGGGAGCCAGATCTCATGTGGCCAACCCAGGGTTAAGTTCCAACCCATGAAGCTCGAAAAATACAACAGATGCATGTGCACAAGTACCCAGGATGCTGACACAAAAGAAGAATGGAGGAAAGGGGACTGCAGCCTGACCAGATCACACTAGGAGATGCTTTCTCTCTCTCTGGCATATTCATGTACCCTCTGGCATTAAAAAAATAAAATAAAATAAAATAAAATAAAAGAACCAGCAGATGGTTATGCCACTGGACTCTCATATGGCTGACCACGGTTTGAGTCCCAGACCCGGTAGCTTGAAACTCACGCTGGTATGTTTTTGTGTATGCCAAAAATCCCAGGAGGAAAATTGAGAAGAGACTGCAGTGTGGCCATTCACCCATGGGATGGTGGGTAGGGGTGTGTGATTTTTTTGCTTTCTCTATCTCACTTTGTCTCTCCAGTGAGTACATAGTAAAAATCTCTCTTTAAAAAAAATTGCTTTAACCAAATCATTGTTCTATTAGAGACAAACTACAAATTGGGCCAGCCAGGTGGCAAGGTGGTTAAAATGGCTGAATCCTACAAGACCAACTGTGAGGTTTGAGTACTAGACAGCTTGAACAACATGCCAGCCTCATGTGCATGCATACCCAAAATCCTAAGGGGAGAATAGAGAAGGGATTATGGTATGACCATCCCTCCAGGGGGTGCTTTCTCACTTACCATCTCTCTTTCTCTCTAGCGAGTGCACATACCCTATAGCAAAGTTTTAAATAAATTTCTTAAAATTAAAAATCACTTCAAATGGCTCTCTATTGTCCATACCAGGCTTTCAATATTTAAAATGGGGCAACAGGTGGCAAATTGGTTAAAGTGCTGGACTCCCATATAGCTGACCATGTTTCAAGTCCTAGACCTGATAGCTTAAAAATCACAATGGGCCAGTGAATGAATGCAAATAAGTAAATTGAAATAAAAAATAAAATAAAATACTTGATGTTACCCAAAAAAAGAAAATCACAATGGGCACAAGTCTGTGTGTGCTCAAAGTCCTGAGAAGAATGGAGAAGGAACTGGGGTGTGGCAAGCCCTCTACCCAGGGTGATTTCTCACCTTCCCTCTCTCTGTGTTTCTCTCTCTCTGGTGAGCGCACACATCCCATGGTTAAAAAAAAAAAAAAAAAAAAAAAAAAAAAAAAAAAAAAAAAAAAAAAACTTAAAAAATATAATTAAAAATAAAATATTCCCAAAATTATCAACAGTACCTCCCAAAACAAACCACCTACTTCAGTCCTACTTATCTGTCAGATATCCACAGAGTAGTCTTATAGGCTTCGATTTCCATGGTAAAATTTATGCTATCTTTACCATCTAAAAGGACACCCTCTTCCCTCCTCTCTACCTACCTGAAAGAGGCCTTCACCAATGTATTTGCCAAAACCATTCGTTTGGTCACTATTTTGCTGCCTTTTATCTTTAGGGTTTAAGTTTTTACCAAGAACTCACAGATAGAGAAAACCCCCAAGAACCTAAAATTTAAAACAGAAAACAAAGATATGAGTGACATGCATAAATAAAAGACTTAACATACACACAAACTACATAATAATGCTGTTTTAATACATCAGTATGGTATGTTCAAAGTTCACAAAAGAATGTGCTAATTTCTTTTTTTTTTTTTTTTTTTTGGAGAGGTTTTCACTATAGGGCACGTGCGCTCACCAGATAGACAGAGAGAGACATAGAGACAGAAAGCGAGAAATCACCCCCCAAGGGGGATGGTCACGCGGCAATCCCTTCTCCTCCATTCTCCTCTCGGGATCTTGGGCACGCACACATACGCGCCCGGTGTGAGCTTTAAGCCACCGGGTCCGGGACACGAAACGCGGTCGACTACGTGGGAGTCCAGCAACATAGCCATTACACTAACTGCTGGTTCCCAAGAATGTGCTAATTTCTAAAAAATATGTTCAAATATTGGCTGTTAAGTATCTGTGGCTATCTCAGGATGTTAAGCAGATAGATCTTAGTGGAGAAAATGTAAAAGCCTCAAAGAAAAAAAAAGTACTCAGTCTACAACTTATACTGTGGGTATCACCTGTTTTCTATAATAAAATACAACCCAGGAGGACTGGCCTTGTAGCACAGTAATTAAGTGCTATATACTGAGCCAGATCCCACATGGGTGACCATGGTTTGAATCCTGCCCTGGCAGCATGTAAAACATGCATGGATGTGTGTGCAAGCATGCCCCAATGTATGTGATGAGATGGAGAAATGGAGGAAAAAGGATTATGGTGTGACCATGACCCACTGGGCTGGGGAGGGTTCCTGTCTCTCTCTCTCTCCCCTCTAAATCTGGGCAGGCACACACTCTCTCTGGCATTAAAAGGAAGGAAGGAAGGAAGGAAGGAAGGAAGGAAGGAAGGAAGGAAGGAAGGAAGGAAGGAAGGAAGGAACCACTAGAGAGAGGATGGTATGAGAGAATAAATATGGGTTTTGGAGTTAGGGGAGCTGAGTTCAAGTTTTGGTTCCTCCCCTTACCTCTTTGCATTCTTGGGCAAGTCATGGCCTTCCCTGAGCCTTCATTTCCATAATAAAAAATTTAAAGTTTAAAACTACACCATCCTTGTCAGGCAATTGTGCAAAAGTAACACAACTGGACCCACATGGGGGAGTCCTCGTTTGTTTTCGAGGACCTCCTAGGATATGCACATGCTTCCCTTTAATCTGAGCCAGTTAAGACTAGAGATGATTTATGGTGTGAAGACCCTATATGGAGATGACCATGTCTATCTTTCTCTCTCTCTGAAGAAATAAATTTAAAAAGAAAACTATACTATTACCTTAGAGAGTTGTTTTTTAGAACTAAATAAGGTAACATATATGAAAGAATCTAGTTAAGTACTTGACACATAATAAATGCTCAATGAATACAAAATATATTGTAAATATATACTACAAAATAAAGTATTACTGCAAAATGAGATAAACAGAAAATTCCTGATTGAGGATATCCGATTTTCAAGGAAGAAAAATATAAAAGGACATAAAAAGTGTATGTCCTTGGGGCCAGCAGGTGGCGTGCTGCTTAAGGGCACTGGACTCCCACATGGATGACTGCAGTTAGAGCCCTGGACCTAGAAGCTTACTTTCTCAACACTCCCCCCCCCCCCCCACCAACTCTGTCCTTCTCTGTTCAAATTAAAATAAATAAAGTTAGGGACCAGTAGGTGAGATAGTGGTTGAGGTGCTGGACTACTACATGGATGACTACAGTCTGAGTCCTGGACCTGGCAGCTTGCTTTCTCACTTTCCCTTTCTCTGTCTCTCTCTGTTTCTCTCTGGCCAAATTAAAATAAATGAATATGGGACCAGCAGTTGGTGTAATGGCTATGTCACTGGACTCCCATGTAGTCTACCACAGTTCGAGTCCCAGACCCAGTGGCTTAAACTTAGGCTGGGCAGATGTGCATGTGTGCCCAAGATCCCGAGAATGGAGAAGGAACTGTGGTGTGGCCATTCCCCTGGGGGGGTGATTTCTCACTTTCTGTCTCTCCGTCTCTCTCTGCCTTTCTGGCGAGCGCACGCGCCCTATAGCAAAAACCTCTCCAAAAAAAAAAAAGAAAGAAAGAAAAATGAATATATTAAAAATTTAAATAAACAACTCTTTAAATAAATAAAGTTAAATAATTCTTTTTAAATTTTATTTATTCATTTATTTTTAATTTGATAGAGGGAGACACAGAGATGGAGAGAGAAAGAGGGGAAGTGAGAAAGCAAGCTACCAGGTCCAGGACTTGAACCGTGGGCAGCCATGTGGGATTGTCCAGCACTTTAACCACCATGCCACCTGCTGGTCCCAAGTTAAATAATTCTTAAAAAAAAAAAAAGAATGTCCCTCTGCATGATACACAATAAACGCATTAATTCCTTGACTTAATAGTCAAAACCAAAAACTAAAACTAAGAATAACACAAATATCATTGCTTGCAATTTAATAGCTTTAAGGCTCTCTAAGCCTCAGCAAAAACCTTGATGTACAGGATTTCGGATAGGACTAGCGGTAGACGTAGTCAGTTCAAAAATTCAATTCAGATTGAACTTTTTCTTTTTTCTTTTGGACAGATTTTTTTGCTATAGGGTGCGTGTGCTCGCTGGATAGATAGAGACAAACAGAAAAAGCAAGAAATCACCCCTCGGAAGGATGGCTATGCCTCAATCCCTTCTCCTCTCTGAATTTTGGGCATGCATGCACACACACCCACCTTGAGTTTCAAGCTACCGGGTTCGAGACTTGAACTGCAGTCGGCCATGTGAGAGTCCAGCAATGTAACCATTACGCCATCTCCTGATAGTCAGACTGAACTCTTAAAGTCAACTAGACATTTTGTTTGTTTTAATGGCCCAAATACCATTAAAAGTATTCATCTGACATGGGTGCTAAGACTAAGTTTTTGTTATAGTTTAAACCTTCCGGGTTTTAATACATACTGTAAAACCCAACACCCAGATATCTTGCTCATGTCTGTATTTCAATCTCTCCTCTATTCCAGTGGACTATTTCTAGCACTCAAGAAAACTGGTAGCAAAAAAAGTATATATCATAGCTTTCAACAATACCAACAAATAGCTACTGAGTAATTGCCATGCGTAAGGCACCACTTGAAGCATCCTACAAAGCATAAACAAAACCAAAGTCCTAAGTTTTAAGGAGTTTACATTCTTGGGACCAGCAGGTGGCGCGGTGGTTGGGGTGCTGGACACTCCCACATGGTCCACACTATTTGAGTCCCAATTTGAGTCCTGGACCTGGTGGCTTCCTTTATCTCTCTCTCTCTCTCTCTCTCTCTCTCTGGTCAAATTAGAATAAATAAACGAATAAATAAAATTTAAAATAAACAATTCTTTAAAAAAAAAAAGGAGTTTACATTCTAGTGGACAACTATGTACAAACTTAATCACAGAAGTGATTAAGCGTTCACCAAAATAAAACAAGAGAAAGTGATAGGGCTTAAATACAGTTCTTATTCTCAGTGCCTAAAATAAAGCTTATTGTGGAAAACTGATCTATAAGAATAAAGATTTAGCTCCCTCATTATCTGTAGTTTGAGTCTTCCAAAAATGGACAACAAGTTTTTCCTACATCATCAGGACAGAAGCTATGACAATCAGAACAGTGTATTTCTCTGCCAACACAGACTGAACACTAAATCTTATGAAATAATTATAAATAAGTGATATCGGGACCAGCAGTTAGCGTAATGGCTATGTCGCTGGACTCCCACGTAGTCGACCGCGGTTCGAGTCCCGGACCCGGCGGCTTAAACTCACGCCGGGCGCGTGTGCGTGTGTGCCCAAGATCCCAAGAGGAGAATGGAGGAGAAGGGATTGCGGCGTGGCCATCCCCCCTGGGGGGTGATTTCTCGCTTTCTATCTCTCTGTCTCTCTCTGTCTGTCTGGCAAGCGCACGTGCCCTATAGCAAAAACCTCTCCAAAAAAAAAAAAAAAAAGTGATATCAACAGTTAATTTAGATTACCTGTAATATTTCTCTAGTTGCAAACAATGTATGTTCTTTCTTCCTTTCTTTCTTTTTTTGAGAGTTTTTTTGCTATAGGCCACATGCATTCGCCAGAAAGACAGAGAAAGACAGAAAGACAGAGAGACAGAAAGTGAGAAATCACCCCTCAGGGGGGATGGCCATGCCATAATTCCTGTTCCTCCATTTTCCTCTTGGGATCTTGGGCACACACGCACACACGCCCAGCGTGAGTTTAAGCCACCGGGTCCGGGACTCAAACTACATTCGACTACATGGCAGTTCAGCGACATAGCCATTACGCCAACTGCTGGTCCCCAAACAATGTATTTTCATGCCACAGGAAAAAAAATGACTTAAAATAAATATTATATTTTACTTAGTCTATTCTTGGTCAGAAAGATCTTAGACTGCAGTCATTCAAAATGGTAATGTTTATAAAAAGGAAAATCAGGTAATTGCTGCTGAATTTGGGAAGATAATTTCAAGGATAACTTAAGGAAAGGTAAAACTATTACCAGGGCTTCAGTACACCTAATTCCTTTTAAAAGATAAATGATTAACGGAGCAGCAGATAGCATAATGGTTACATTACTGGGCTCTCACTAAAATCAACTTCAGTTCAAGTCCAGATCCAGTCAGCCAGGCACGCTCGCGCGCGCACGCATATGTGTGTCCAAAATCTCGAGGAGAGGGACCAGCAGTTAGCGTAATGGCTATGTCGCTGGACTCCCACGTAGTCGACCGCGGTTCGAGTCCCGGACCCGGTGGCTTAAACTCACGCCGGGCGCATGTGCGTGCGTGCCCAACATCCCAAGAGGAGAATGGAGGAGAAGGGATTGCGGCGTGGCCATCCCCCCTGGGGGGTGATTTCCTGCTTTCTATCTCTCTGTCTCTCTCTGTCTCTCTGGCGAGCGCACGCGCCCTATAGCAAAAACCTCTCCAAAAAAAAAAAAAAGAAAAAAAAAAAAATCTTGAGGAGAACTGAGGAAAAGGGATTACAGCATGGCCATCTCCCATGGGGGGTGATTTCTCTCTACCTATCTCTGGCAAGCACACACACCTTATAGCAAAAATCTCTCAAAAAACAAAAAGAGAGAGAGAGAGAGAGAGAAGGGCATATTTCTCAGTTACTTTAGATAGATATTATTTTACCTTTTATTTTTCTAGGCAATAATAAAGATTATGCAGGATTGCTTTCAAGAACCTAAAGATTCACCAATTACAATGATATAGATTTAATAATTTTTTTAAAGAATTATTTTATTTAACTTTATTTATTTAATTTGACCAGAGAGGGACAGAGTGTGAGACAGAGAGAGAGAAAGTGAGAAAGCAAGCAGCCAGGTCCAGGACTCGAATGGCAGTCAGCCATGTGGGAGTCCAGTGCCCTTAACCACCATGCTACCTGCCAGCCCCTAACTAATATTTTAGACTCAGATACATGAATAGTATGCTGAACATTCTCTGTGACTGAACACTTAAATATATATGGAGAGGGACCAGCAGATGGAGTAATGGTTATGCCGCTGGACTCTCATGTAGTTGACTGCTGTTAAAGAGTCCCAGACCCAGCAGCTTAAAACTCATTCCAGTGTGCGTGTGTGCATGCCCAAAATCCCAAGAAGAGAATGGAGAAGAAGGGATTGTGGCATGGCTATCTCCCTGGGGGTGATTTTTCACTTTCTCTGTCTCCCCAGGAAGCACATGCACCCGACAGCAAAAATCTCTTAAAACACACACACACACACACACACACACACACACACACAGAAAGTAACAAAAACTCAAAATGACTCCAATATTTTGGCTCCTGAAACCAAATGTAGGAAAAATAGTTCCATCCTTGACCCTACATCTAAACTTACTAGCAACATAGAAATAAATCATCTTTACCTCAGGATAACCAAATACCATATCACCACTAAAATGAAACTTCTATCCCTTCTACTTTAGTACTGCCTCAGGTATAACCTTGCTTTGGAAATCTGGCTTGTTCTAGGAACCTACATACAAAAAGACTAATATTTTCCTTTTAAGAACAAAACAAAACCAAACCTAAATCTTGCTTAAGAAAAGCCGAACACTTGGGGCCAGCAGGTGGCTTGGTGGTTAAGGCACTGGATACTCCCACACGGGAACGGACCGACCACAGTTAAAGTCCCGGATCTGGTGGCTTGTTTTCTCACTCCCTGCCCTCCCCCCCATCTCTCTGGTCAAATTAAAATAAATAAACGAATAAATAAAATTAAATAAATGATTCTTTTTTTTTTTGGAGAGGTTTTTTTGCTATAGGGCACATGTGCTCGCCAGACAGACAGAGACAGACAGAAAGCAGAAAATCACCCCCCAGGGGGGATGGCCACGCCACAATCTCTTCTCCTCCATTCTCGGGATCTTGGACACGCACGCACATGCGCCCGGTGTGAGTTCAAGCCACCAGGTCCGGGACTCGAACCGCAGTCGACTACGTGGGAGTCCAGCGACATAGCCATTACGCTAACTGCTGGTTCCCAATAAATGATTCTTTAAAAAAAAAAAAAAAAAAAGAGCCAAACACCAAAATTTCCTAGCCATTCAATAATTCCAATACCGCAAAATTAAGTATTCTAGTTCCAGAAAGCAGAGCTTATGGCCCAAATTTACACATATATAACACATTCAAAGGTATAATTCTTATCCACATGTAGCAGTTAAATAATAAAGTTTGATAAAAGACTATTTTTTTAAGAGATTTTTGCTATAGCCGCATGCACTCATCCTAAAAACACAGGAACAGAGAGAAAGTGAAAAATCACCTGCCCTATGGGGCATGGCCACACTGCAATCTCTTCTCCTTATTTTCCTCTTGAGATTCTGGGCATGCACATGTCCCAAGCATGAGTTTCACACTGCTGGGTCCAGACTTGAACTGTGGCTGGCCATGTGGGAGGCCAGTGCCTTAATCAATACACTGCCTGCTGGCCCAAAAGGCAATGTTTTTTAAATTTAACCTTATTTATATATTTATTTACTTATTTATTTATTTATTTTAATTTGACCTGCTGGTCCCACTAAAACTAGAATTCTGATTGTTTAAAAACAACTTCACAGGACCAGCAGTTGGCACTGTAATGGCTATGTCGCTGGACTCCCATGTAGTCAACCACTGTTCAAGTCCTGGACCCAGTGGCTTACATTCATATTGGGCATGTGTGCGTGCGTGCCCAAGATCCTGAGAGGAAAATGGAGAAGGGATTGCAGTGTGGCCATCTCCCCTAGGGGGTGATTTCTCGCTTTCTGTCTCTGTCTTTCTGGTGAGTGCATGCACCCTACAGCAAAAACCTCTCTTAACACTTCACAAAGATGATATAAACTATCAAAATTTACTTTACCAGAGCCAAAAGGAGATGTGGCGGTTAAAGCGCTGAACTCCCACATGGCCAACAGCAGTTAGAATCCCAGACCTCGCAGCTTGCTTTCTACTTTCTCTCTCTCTGTCTATGTCTGTCTCTGGTGCCCTACAGCAAATTAAAAAATAAGAACAAGTGGGACCAGCAGGTGGCGTGATGGTTGAAGGCACTGGATTCCCACATGGCCGACCGTGGTTCAAGTCCTGGACCTAGCGGCTTGCTCTCTCACTTTCTCTCTCTCTCTCTCTGTTTGATCAAACTGAAAAATAATAATAATAATAAAAATAAAGTTAAATAAAAATAATTTAAAAAATAATATGAACAAGTAAGGTTCTTCGGAAAAAAATTTGTTTTACCTAAATTCATCTTAAAATAGCTATATTAGGGACCAGCAGGTGGTGTGGTGGTTAAGGCGCTGGATACTCCCACATGGCTGACCACGGTTCGAGTCCCGGACCTGGTGGCTTACTTTCTCACTTTCCCTCTCTCTCTCTCTGTGTGTGTCTCTCTCTGATCAAATAGAAAATAAATGAATGAATAAATAAAATTAAAAAAAAAATAATAGCTATATTAGAGGGGCCGGCAGGTGGCATGGTGGTTAAAGGCACTGGACTCCCACATAGGCGACCATGGTTCAAGTCCTGGACCTGGTGGCTTGCTTTCTCACTTTCTCTCTCTCTCACTCACCCTCTCTCTTTGATACAACTGGAAAATAATAATAAATAAAGTTAAATAAAATAATTTTTAAAAATAGCTATATTAGAAAAATGTATTCAAGGAGACCACCAGATGGCATAATGGCTACATCACTGGACTCCCACATAGTCAACAGCGGGTTCAGCCCTGGTGGCTTAAAACTCACAACAGGTGAGTGTGTGTGCAAGCCAAAATCCCGAAAAAGGACTGGAGAAGAAGGAATTGCGGGTGGTCATCAGAGAGGGCACGTGCCCTATAGCAAAAATCTCTCTGAAGAAAAATAATGTATTTAGAAGAGCTATTCAAACATGAAGTTCTTATTAGTAAGAATACAATTTTTTTTAAAGATACGTAGTGTCCTAACAAGATATTCTTGTCCCAAAACTAATTTGGACTCATACTTTTAAAACTGGTACTGTTTTCTCTCCCAAGGCTATTTTGAAGGTTTGTTACAGAGGAATGACCATTCAGGTTTTTGTTTTGTTTTTTTTTTTTGAGGTTTTTGCTATAGGGCGCGTATGCCCGCCAGAAAGAGAGAGACAGAAAGCGAGAAATCACCCCCCAGGAGGATGGCCATGCTGCAATCCCTTCTCCTCCATTCTCGTCTCAGGAACTTGGGCACACACGCACACGCGCCCAGTGTGAGTTTAAGTCACCAGGTCTGAGACTCAAACTGCAGTCGACCACATGGGAGTCCAGAGACATAGCCATTACACCAACTGCTGATCCCTCGGGTTTTGTATCCTAAAACAACATGAAAGTAACACTAAGACTCTACTGTGGACCAGCAGGTGGCATGGAGGTTAAGTCACTGGATCCCACAGAGCCAACTTCACGGTTCACTTCCTGGACCTAGTAACTTGAGAATCACGCTGGGTATATGTGCACACATGCCCAAAATCCCCAGAGGAGTGTGGAAGAGAAGGGACTGTGATCATCTCCTACTGGGGGATGATTTCTCACCTTCTCTTTCTCTCTTGTGAGTGCACATGCCCTATAGCAAAAACTTTTTTTGTTTTTAAAGAAGAGACTTTTGTTATAAGGTGTATGCACTTGCCAGAGAGACAAGAGACAGAAAGTGAGAAATCAACCCCAGGGGAGATGGCCACGCCACAATCCATCCCTTCTCCATTCTCCTCTCAGATTTTGATCATGCACACACGCCTGACATGAGTTTTAAGCCACTGAGTCTAATTCCAAGTGCAGTCAACTACATGGGAGTCTAGGGACATAGTAACCATTACGCAATCTGCTGATCCCAGCAAAAGCACAAAACACAAATGGGAAGCGGTGGTTGGTATAATGATTACATTGCTGGACTCTCATGTAGTTGACTATGGTTCGAGTCCCAGACCCAGCGGCTTAAAACTCATGCCGGGCGTGTGTGTATGCATGCCCAAAATCCTGTGAGGAGAATGGAGACAGGACTGCGGGGTGGACTTCTCCCCTGGGGGTGATTTCTCACTTTCTGTCTCTCCTCTGTCTGGCAAGAGCATGCGCCCTATAACAAAAATCTCTCTTTTTTAAAAAAAAAATATATATAATGCAATTTACTAAGTGATTCAATTTAGTGATATACACACATATTGCATGGAACCACACAAACTTTAACCACTAAAACAAATTAATAAACCTGTCATTTTGTCTCTCTTTTATACTTTATGTTCCATGGCCAAGAACTGTAAAACAAAGTTTTATCCTTTAAAGACAGACACAATGTGGGACCAGCAGTTAGTGTAATGGCTATGTCGCTGGACTCCCATGTAGTCAACCGCAGTTCGCATCCCAGACCCGGTGGCTTAAAACTCACACCGGGCGCGTGTGCATGCGTGCCCAAGATCCCGAGAGGAGAACGGAGGAGAAGGGATTGCGGTGTGACCATCCCCCCGGGGGGTGATTTCTCGCTTTCTGTCTCTCTGTCTCTCTCTGTCTGTCTGTCTGGCAAGCACACGCGCCCTATAGCAAAAACCTCTCCAAAATAAAAAAGACAGACACGATGTCAATATATATATATACATATATATATATATATATATATATATATATATTTTTTAGTTTACTATAAAAATTAGCATAAGTAACTCTTTGAAAACAGAAGGTGAAAAAAGTTCTCACTACTTTCTTTTAATGTAAGTTTCTCACGTGCATTTATTTTCATCCTAAAACTCTTCAAATCAGCTCTAACTTGATCAATTAAGAATCCTGTAATATGAGCACTCACCGCTTTAGAGACATTAAAAGCTTGATAGGCAAACTGTCACTCAAATAAGTTGCCAATATGCTCCCCTATCAAAAGTTATGTTATGGAAGGGATTTACACTTGAGATATAATTTTGTCATATAATCTTAATCTTAGAAAATAGAAATTACCCTAAACTTCAAAATTATTACTCAAAATTCTATGATTCCCCCAAAACATATGATGCACCCTCATCTACAATACTACTTCAACAGCACATTAGCCAAAAGAAAAAGTAACGCGAAATAACGAAATGGGTTAATATGTGCAACAAGTAACAATCACCTCAATAATTAAAAAAAGAAAGAAAACTGTTAACAGAATAAAAGTCAAAGAGTGCTTGGATTCCTCAAACCACTACACCTCCCCAACTTGTTAAAAATTACTGTGAAAGGAACCAACAGTTGGTGTAATGGCTATGTCGCTGGACTCCCATATAGTCGACCGTGGTTAGAGTCCCGGACCCGGTGACTTAAACTCATGCTAGGTGCGTGTGTGTGTGCGCATGCACAAGATCCCAAGAGGAGAATGGAGGAGAAGGTATTGTGGCATGGTCATCCTCCCTGGAGGGTGATTTCTCACTTTCTGTCTCTCTGTCTCTCTCTGTCTTTCTGGCAAGCACATGCACCTTGTAGCAGAAACCTCTAAAAAAATAAATAAATAAAATAAAATTACTGTGAATGGCGGGGCCAGCAGGTGGCATGGTAATTAAGGGCCCTGGACTCCCACATGGCCGACCATGATTAGTGTCCTAGATCTGGCCGCTTGCTTTCTCTCTCACTCTCTCTCTCTCTGGTCAAATTAAAGTAAATAAATAAATAAAGTTAAATAAAATAATTTTTAAAAAAATTACTGCAAAAGGGGCCAGCAGATAGCAAGTGGTTAAGGTGCTGGACTCCCACACAGCTGACCACAGTTCGAGTCCCAGACTTGGCAGCTTAAAACTCACACCAAGCAGGTGTGCATGCATGCATGCCCAAAATCCCAAGAGGAGAATGGAGAAGGGATTGTGGTGTGGCCATCCCCACTGGAGTTAACTTCTCACTTTCTCTCCCTCTCTGGCAAGTGCGTGTATCCTATAACAAAAATAAAATCTCTCTTAAAAAGAAAATTACATGGGGACCAGAAAGTGGCATGATAGTTAAGGCACTGGACACTTCCACATGGCCCACCAGTTTGCTTACTGGCCATGGTGGCTTGCTTTCTCACTTTCCCTCTCTCTCTGATCAAGTTAAAATAAATGAATGAATAAATAATTAATTTTTTAAAAAAATTACTGTGAGAAAGTTTGCTTGTTGGGGGCCAGCAGGCGGCATAGTGGTTAAGATGCTAGACTCTCATGTGGTTGATGGCGGTTCGAGTCTCAGACCCAGTGGCTTAAAACACATCAAGCACATGTACGTGTATGCCCAAAATCTCCAGAGGAGAATGGAGGGAAAAGGACTGCAGTATGGCCATTCTCCTGGGGGGTTGATTTCTCACATTCTCTCTCTGTCTCTCTGGTGAGCGTATGCACCCTGTCGCAAAAATCTCCAAAAAAAAGAAAAAGAGGTACCAGTAGTTGGTGTAATGGCTATGTCGCTGGACTCCCATGTGGTTGACCGCGGTTCAAGTCCTAGACCCGATGGCTTAAACTCATGCCAGGCACGTGTGCGTGCCTGCCCAAGATCCCAAGAGAAGAATGGAGGAGAAGAGTATGGACATTCCCCCAGGGGAGGGTGATTTCTCGCTTCTGTCTCTCTCTTTCTGGCGAGCGCACGCGCACTATAGCAAAAACCTCTCCAAAAAAAGAGAAAAAGATCAAAGTTTTGCTTGCTGAAAGCTCTTCCTTTAAATCCCTTAGATATCTACCTAACAGCACCACAAAAATGTGATGTGATAAAAAAATGATTTCCATATAGCAATAACTACCTAGTAAAGGAGTTTTGTTAGCATTCTTTTTGTTCCCAAAGAAGAGTTTATTTCCAGAGATGTCAAAATGAAAATAAATCCTCAATGTACAAAATTTTACTAATGATGTACATTACTACTAAAAATTAAAGAATTATAAACTTAACACTTAGGACAAGAGGCAAATCTCTGAAATGAGGCTCATCAGAACATACGCCTGCTGGATGTACTTGCCAATACACACCAAGCCTTTTTACCAATCCCATTAAGAAAAAAAAGGGGAGTCTTTTCTCAAAAAAAGTGGTAATTATAAAATAACGGATTAGAGAACCATTCTTTTATCCTCCAAATTCAATCTAAAATGTAGAGCCAAGTAAAGCAACCATAAATTCCATTAGTAATCTTCTGGGCCTTTCAATTCAGCAAATTTCTCATACTACATACAATTCTGTGGTTTTCCTCGTACCCCATTCTACAAACACAAATTCGAATTTCTGAAATAAATATGTGAGAATACTAATAAAGCTTTCTTTTACTAAGGGAAAATCAAAATTCTTAAACTGGAAAAGGGAAACCCTGAGAAAAAAGTAGGACCTGAAGGAGCACATATTCATATGCACATACAAGTTAGTTCCCTCAAAATCATGACTAAAAATTTTTCAATAAGATATATCCCATAAATTTCTCCCAAATGACAAAATAAAGAACTTTATTAGCATTCAGCATTCTCCCTGTCTTCAATTAACCCCCCCAACAATTCTCTAAACCTAACAAAGCACTAATTTACAAAAATAAAAAGAAAATAACCCATGGTTCTACTCTCCAGCTCAAAGTCACAAATTCTGGTACAACATAATCTTAAAAAAAAAATTATATAGACCTATTTTTCCTCAGTTTTGCTCCTAAAATTTACATTCTAATCTACTTAATCTATTACATTTATTCCAATGCAAGTTTTACAAAATTAGAAATCCTTATCTTGTTGTAATCCACAAAATCCTTTGATTTACAATGGTTTCTATAAAACTTAAATGCTACATCTAACTCTGTTTCCAAACATGATGAATATTAAGGCTCAAATTACTTGGCCAAAAACCAGATGGGATATATTAATAACCTTCCCCCCTCCTCTGGTGCACAGAAAAGACACCTGAAAAGTTGTAATCACTGTATGTTCACAAATGGAAACAAAATAGTTATTCTACTTCAAAACTGGAGGGGGAGGTGGAAGGAGAAAGAAAATACTAACCAATCTCTGGCTGTAACGAATTCTTTCTTCTTCGGGTTCCATCTCTCTCTTCTGTAGAAATTACTATAAAGAAACCACTCCAGGGCTGCCTTCCTCTTCCTCCTCAGGAACCAGATTGCAACACTAAATAATGATGATAGGAGCAGAGATGAGAATTCATTCTCAAACTTGAGCTTCTTTATCACAGAAAGAAAATATATGTTAAATTAAAGGCTCTCTGAGAAATCAGGTTATTCTTGAGTTTGGGACCCGTCTGCTGACGGGCAAATAGTTCCATGTCATGTTCAACATTAATCTCCACATTACAACTGTCCTAGGCCTAAGCGAAGAGAGTTAGTTTCAGTTCCTTGTGGAGAGACCACAACTTGTTTCTTCCCACAGGAATACAATTTGCAAGGCTCCCCTACACAGCAGCATTAACCAGGAAAAAAAAAAAAAAAAAAAAAAGAAAGAAAGAAAAGCCCAGGACATTTATCCCTAGAGAGCCGACCAGGTGAAGCACTCACTGAACTAATCCAGATCCTAATCAAATTAGTTCTCTCTCACCAGTAATTAGAATCTAAGGGAAAGAAGGGCAGACTATCTATATGAAAAGAGGACAAGAAATTAGAATTTAAAGAAAGACTCCAAAACAATTTTCCATACCCCTCCAGTCAGGCCCTACACAATCATCGCCTTCTTTCCTAGACTCTCCAGATCTTTTCATTCCCAAACCTACCCTCTACCCCACACAAAATATACACAACTCTAAACCCAATTTGAGAGCTGCAAATAAGGGACAAAAATTCTATCTGATCTTTGTGGATAAAGTAACAAAATAACCAATTCGATCGATGAGTACGATTAAATACATTTTTCCAAAAATTAAACAGACTATCTGGCGCGACGGTCAATCCATAATACCAAGAAAGGATTTTCCTTTTTCTAAATATTCTCATGGATAATGGCTTCCAATGGTAATGCAGATTTTTTTTTCTTTTTTGTAACTACACTACAGCCACGTTAATAGCATCCTTTCAAAACTGCTACGAGACCAGAGAACCCGATGACATAGTTTGCAAGAGCAGTTCGTAGAACCCTCCGGGAAGCCCTCACCCTTAGTCGGGAGGGAAACCGTGGTTTGCATCTCCAGGGTGAGGACCCACCAGGCTCTGAGCAACCTGGGCCGGGGGAAAAAAACGGCAAGTGTCGCCGGACTCCCCCAGGGAAAGGCGTTTCAATGGTTCATCCATCGGAAAAAGAAATAGAAACTTCACGTTAAGTCTTTAGATAACACAGTGAACCAAACTTCCAAATGAGGGGGAGAGGGGGAAATCTCACCGGGGATTTTGCTCTTGAGTTCTTGTCCAAGTGAGAAGTAAAAGATTCCAAAAACTGAGAGGAAAAATTAAATCCCAAACGTCGTCTTCGGTTTTTCCGTGGATCAACCCAGTATCCAGAGAGGGTCAGAGCGACCCGGAAAAGAGGAAACAGTTGCTGAATCAAACCTCCTCTTCTGGCTTTGGAGACCGGGAGTCGGAGGCGTCAGGAGAGGGGTGCACGACCCTTCGGCGCCCAGCCCGGGGCGCCCCCGCCTCCCCCGGGCCAGCGGTCAGCAGCCCGAGCCCCGGGCCAGCCCCAGCCGTGGGGAGCGCCCTTCTAGCCGTGTCCTCCGCGAGCAGCCACCGGCCGCCTCCGGGAGCCGCGGCCGATCAGCTGAGACCGGCCGGCCCGGGGCTCCCCGCGCCGCCCCGGCCCCCCGGAACGCGGGCCCCGGCCCCGGGGGGCAGAGAGGGCGGGAGCGGCGCGGCGCGCCGGGCTGGGGGCCCGGGCTCCCCTCGCGTCTTCCCCTCAGCCCGGGTTCTGCGCTGCGGGACGAGCCCCCGGCTACTCCCAAGTCGCAGAGGAGGGATTCCGGGGGATGGGCCCCCTGGCGTTGCCCCTCCTCCCGGAGCGCCCCCTGCCCAAGATAGACAGAGCGGCGACAGGCCCAGCCGCTGGGAAGGTGCTCTGCGAGCCGCAGCCGCCGCCGCTGCCGCCGCCGCTGCTGGGGAGGGGTGTTGTTTCCCTCACACAGGAGGAGCCGCTGAAACAGCCGCCGCCATTTTGAACCCGTCAGACTCTCACATACACACAGCTCCACCGCGGCGCACTGCGCAGGCGCCGCCTCCCCACCCCTCCTCCAGCTTGCCTCTCCACCCCCTCCCCCCACCTCCCTTCAAACCTCCCTTCGCTTCTTACCGCTCTCCCGGGCGCACGTGAACGCGCACGCGTCACCCCCTGTAACGCGACACACCGCCGGCGCGCGCACGCGCGGATGCGTCGGCCTCGAATCGCCCGCGCCCGGCGACGCCGACGCGGCTCCCCGCCCCGCCAGCGTCAGCTCGCCCGCCCTCCCGCCGGCCTACCGCCCCCGCTCCCCGCCGGCCTTCTTCCAGGGCTCGGGCTCGGCTGGCTCCTTGCGCTTGCGCACAGGGCGCCGATCCTCCTCCGCTCGCGCCCTCCCCCACCACACACACATCCCGGCTGGAACACACACACTTCGCCTCTGTGACCCCGCCCCTCGCCGGCCAGCTGCGCCGGCCGCCCTCCCCCACCCTCTGGGGAGGATGGTGATCCCCGACCCCCTACAAAGCACAACACCCCCCCAGCAGTGGGAGAAGCGCCCCCTTCACCTTCAACCGCCCTCTGCCCAGGCGCCCTGTCACAGCCACAATCTGAGGGCCGGGAGGCCTGGGCTAGGGCAGCCGTTGTCCGCCTCAAAGCGGGGTCCCCGGGGTCAGACCGCTGGGCCGGCTCGCCCGACCTGGGCTCCCCACTCGGGCCTGTCCAGAGTAAGGGGACGCAGGAAAAGGGCGCGTTCCCACCAACTGCCCTCCCCTCGCACGCCAGCCGGTGGGCCGAGGCGGGCCTGCCCTCCCTCCCAGGGCAGGCCCTGACGCCCCCGCCGCTGGGCCTGTCCGCTTTCAATTCGGGGGGCTCCTCGGTGCAGCGGCCCGGCCACTTCTCACCCACTCCTCGCCGCTCCGAAGGGGCAGGAAACGGGAGTAGCATGTCTGTCCTGGGCTCTGCTCCCCCAGGGGAGCTCCAGGCGCTTGACAAGGGCGTCCACAGGTACCAGGCGCGGGAGTGGTCTCCGCGACGGCCCGGGGGCGGCGGCGGCAGGCGCGCCCACTGCGGGCCGCAGGCGCCGGGGGGAGGTGGCCCAGGAAGCCCCCCGCTCCTCGGCCACGCTCAGGTTTCGCAGCGCCGGTGCCCCCGGCGGCCCGGGTGGGACGTGACCCCGCCCCCGGCGAGTCGGGGCGCTCCCCACGGAGGGGTGCGGAGGCAGCCCACGGCCCCCTGACTGCCTTGCCGCCCCGGGCCGCGGTGGGCGCAGGAGGCCGAGCCGGGAAGATGTCTCCTCTCGGTGCGCGCAGCTTCGCGCGAGGGTCAGCGACGGGGCAGCGGCCGCCTGAGCTGCGCCGGCCCTGCCCACGGACCAGGTCCCGCGGCTCGACAGCTGCCCGACGGGCAAGCAGGCTCTGGACGTCGACCGAGCCCGGCCAGCAGTATCGGAGCAATGCCATGCGAGCAGCCCAACCGCGATCAGGGCATTTCCCCAGCCAATCTCGTGCTTTGGGGCCCGTTTGAATGATAAATCCGTAAAGGACCGTGGCTTGGGCGTTAGATATCAGAGTCGGCACTCTGGGCTTCACTGCGCCCCTGCTGAATTGTGTCTCAGGAATCTTTCTCATGCCTTGTTTTCCACTCTTGATGTTCTGATTCTTGAGAACCGAGAATGGAAGAGAGAGAAAGGACATAGAGTGAATCATATAACCCGCATAAACAGCCTTCAGCTCTTTTAAAATGTTAGCGAGAGACGATCAAAGTAATGATATTCTCTATTTCTATCAAGAGTTGAACTCTAGAATAAAGGCACTAAGTAAACCCAAGATACTATTTATTATCACACAGTGTTTTTCTACTTGCAAACACACAGTTTTTACAGACACACTGCTGAGTTTCGCAACATCCTTATAAGACAAGTTTAAGTGCCTGGTAACTTTATACTCGTTTTAAAGATAGATGATTGAAGTATAGGAAGGTTAAATGGCTAGCGTGGTTCCTGAAAGAGCGGAGTCCAGCGCTTAGTAATTACCAACTCACAGATAACAAAAAAGGTTTGTTCAGGATACTATTTTCTTTTGCATTCTAGTTACTGGGAAATATCATACTTTCCTGATATTAGTTTTGTTCAGTCTTCTTAGTTTTTTTCAGAGCATTGATTCGAAGGAGGTAATCACGGAAAGCCTTGCTAAATCTTTCAGATTATAGTAAGATATATTTTAAGTAGCAGTCTTTCACACTGGTGCTACCAGAGATGGTCCCATGGCATCCAGTTCTCTTAGGTGTAGAAAAAGTCAACTTCATTTGTTTTGTTCTTAAGTAATAGAGAAAGACCTTTGTCATAATCAGATTAAGTAAGTGTTGGGGGGGGGGGGGGGGGTCAGCCTGCTATTTGCAAAATAAACAGCTTTATTTCCTTCCCACTCAACCTTATAATCCCGGGAATACTTGGGGGCAAAGAGAGAGAGATTTCTAGCAGTAGCTCAACTTGGACTTTCTCCTTTTCTTAAGATGTAGAGAGCTCCATAAGTAATTAACTCTCAAAGAACTGAATTGTTTGCCTTCAACAAACAGGTAACTCTTTCAAGTTTAACTCAGCTGGACATGCTGGAGGGAACCTGGGAAGGCTCCAGAACAATAATAGTGTACTAATTTTGAATAAAATTGCAAGGAGAGCAAGGTTTGTCAGATTGCAGCAAGCTCTTTCCTACTGGAAAACCATTTGTTAACTAGTCTGCTTTGGGAGAAATGGGCATTTAAACAGATATACACAATGGTTTCTCCTCAGGCAGGCTTTGTTAATATTCCAAAGCAGATGTGCAGGGTGAGATAAGAGATAGGCAGATGGCTAGTAATTTCCCCCACAATCTCAAGGGCTCTGATTTGCAAGGGCAGATCTGTAAGACTCACTGTTTTGCCCTGAAAGAGCCATTTTTTAAGAATAGAACTTAGGAGATTCCCCAAGCAGGTCACTAGAAAGCACCGTAAAGTGTATGAAAACCTTATGATGTCAACTGTGGGTTGCAGGGAGAAAAGTATATGGGAAAAAGGAAAGAAAAATTATTTTGAGAAACATTGAGAAAGAGGGTGTCTGGTTGGAATAAACAGGTGCTTTCACGAACAAAGCTAAGGCCCAACGAATACCAAGAGTCATAACCCAGATCACCCACTTTTTAAAATAGGTTTTTGTAACAGGGAGCATGACAGAGACAGTGAGAGGAAAAGTGAGAAATCACCCCGTAGGGGAGATGACCACAACACAATCCCTTCTCCATTCTCCTCCTTCTGGATTTGGGGCACGAAGGCCCGCGCACACACACACCTGGCTTGATTTTCTTTTTTCTTTTAGTTAGGTTTTTGTCATAGGGTGTATGAGCTCCTCAGAGATAGAGACAGAGAAAGGGAAAGTGAGAAATCACCCCACAGGGGCACTGGCCTTCTCTTCCTTTCTTCTGTTGGGATTTTGGGCATGGGAGCACATGATGTACCCGGCATGAGTTTCAAGCCACCAGGTCCAGGACTCAAACCATGGCTGGCTATGTGGGAGTCCAGTGCCTTAACAACTGTGCCACCTGTCGACCCAGGGATCACCCACTTCTTTTGGGGAGACTTGGGTGAAAAGAGAACTCTGTAGTCAGGGTAACAAAATTAAACTATTTCTCATTTCTCCTTAAGTGTTAAGGAGGAAATAAGGATGTCCCAAGCAGTGTAGATCTAAACCAAAATAGAGAAGTTGGTCTTGAAGATCCCCCAGGAGGTAGCATAACCAACCAGTAGTTAAAAGCCTTGTCATCTGAGACAGGAGGGCTATTCTACTGGCTACTAGCTATTCAATTTCAATAAACTTTTTAAAACCTCAGTTTTCACTTATAAAGTGGGAAAAATACCTAATTCTAAAGAAAAAGTAGTTTTTTTTTTTTTTTTTTAATTTGTTATAGAGTATATGTGTTTGGCAGAGAGACAGAGGGAGGTAGTGAGAAAACACCCCTACAGGGGGTATGGCTGATTTGAGGCATGCATGCACAAGCACCCAATGTATTTTTCGAGCCACTAGGTCTGGAACTTGAACCATGCAGTAGCCATGTGAGATCCAGCCACTAGCTGGTCCATGAAATGAATAATGTTTTTTGTTTTTACTTTTTGCTATAGGGTGTGCTCACTGAAGAAAGACAGAAACACAGAGAGGGAAAGTGTGAAATCACTCCCCAGGTATTATGATCAAACTGCAATCCCTTTTCCTCCACTCTCCTCTCATGACTTGGGCATGTACACATATGAGCCTGGTATGATTTTCTTTTTTTTTTTTTTTCTTTTTTTTTTTTGGAGAGGTTTTTGCTATAGGGCGCATGCGCTCGCCAGACAGACAGAGAGAGACAGAGAGACAGAAAGCAGGAAATCACCCCCCCAGGGGGATGGCCACACCGCAATCCCTTCTCCTCCATTCTCCTCTCGGGATCTTGGGCACGCACGCACGCACCACGCACCCGGTGTGAGTTTAAGCCACCGGGTCCGGGACGCGAACCGCGGTCGACTACATGGGAGTCCAGTGACATAGCCATTACGCTAACTGCTGGTCCCAAGCCTCGTATGATTTTCAAGCTGCAAGGTCCAGGACTTGGACAGCACAGTTAGCTGTGTGGGATCCAACCACCTTAACCTCCACATCACCTGCTGGCCCTAATAATATCTTTTTTTTTTTTTTTTTTTTTGAGAGTTTTTTGCTATGGGGCACGTGTGCTTGCCAGAAAGACAGAAACAGAGAGATAGAAAGTGAGAAATCACCCCCCAGGGGGGATGGCCATGCCACAATCCCTTCTCTTCTGTTCTACTCTCGGGATCTTGGACAAACACGCACATGCGCCCAGCGTGAGTTTAAGCCACCGGGTCCGGGACTCGAACCACGGTCGACCACGTGGGAGTCCAGTGACATAGCCATTACTCTAACTGCTGGTCCCTGGCCCTAATAATATCTTAAAGTTAAGTGTCTGTCACACAGTAGTCACTTTATGAGCATTTTCTATGTTTCTGACTTCATTTTTGTTTTGTTTTCTAAAAGGAACAAACTATATTTTTTTTCTGTTTTGCTATAAAATGCATGCGCTTCCTTGGGGAGAGAGAGAGTGAGAAAAAGAAAACACTCTTTTTTTGGGAGAGATTTTCGCTATAGGGCATGTGCGCTCGCCAGACAGACAGAGAGAGACATAGAGACAGAAAGCGAGAAATCACCCCCCAGGGGGGATGGTCACGCCACAATCCCTTCTTCTCCATTCTCCTCTCGGGATCTTGAGCACGCATGCACACATGCCCGGCGTGAGTTTTTTAAGCCACCAGGTCCGGGACTCGAACCGTGGTTGACTACGTGGGAGTCCAGCAACATAGCCATTACGCTAACTGCTGGTTCCCAAGGAGGGGATGACCATGCTGCAAACCATTTTCCTCCATTCTCCTCTTGGGATTTTGAGCACACCCACATGCCCAGCAGTTTTTCAAACCACCGGGTCCTAGACTCAAACTACTCAGTTGCTCATGTGAGATTCAGCCACCTTCACCACTTTGCCTCTTGGCTGGCCCTCTAACCTCTACTTTTTTTTTTTTTTTTTGGAGAGGTTTTTGCTATAGGGCGCGTGCGCACGCCAGACAGACAGAGAGAGACAGAGAGATAGAAAGCAGGAAATCACCCCCCAGGGGGGATGGCCACGCCGCAATCCCTTCTCCTCCATTCTCCTCTCGGGATCTTGGGCATGCACGCACAACGCGCCCGGCGTGAGTTTAAGCCGCCGGGTCCGGGACGTGAACCGCGGTCGACTACGTGGGAGTCCAGCGACATAGCCATTACGCTAACTGCTGGTCCCATAACCTCTACTTTTAAGAAAGATATTTCAGTATTTAAGCAAGTTAAAGAGCTTTCATATGTAGCCAATAGAGTGTATAGTGGTAAAAGTGTTGGACTTCCACATGGCTGATTGTGGTTTGAGTCTGGGACCTGGCAGCTTGCTTTCTCACTTTCCTTCTCTCTGTCTCTCTCTGAAGACTATAGTAAGTTAAAAAATAATAATAACAATAAATAAAATTAATTCTTTTTTTGTTTGTTTTTGTTTTTTGGAGAGATTTTCGCTATAGGGCGCGTGCGCTCGCCAGACAGAGAGAGACATTAGAGACAGAAAGCGAGAAATCACCCCCAGGGGGGATGGTCATGCCGCAATCCCTTCTCCATTCTCCTCTCGGGATCTTGGGCACGCATGCACACGTGCCCAGCGTGAGTTTTAAGTCACCGGGTCCGGGACGTGAACCGCGGTCGACTACATGGGAGTCCAGCGACATAGCCATTACGCTAACTGCTGGTTCCCAATAAAATTAATTTTTTTTTTTTTTGGAGAGGATTTCACTATAGGGCATGTGCGCTCGCCAGACAGACAGAGAGAGACATAGAAACAGAAAGCGAGAAATCACCCCCCAGGAGGGATGGTCACGCCGCAATCCCTTCTCCTCCATTCTCTTCTTGGGATCTTGGGCACGCACGCACACGCACCCGGCGTGAGTTCTAAGCCACCAGGTCCGGGACGCGAACCGCGGTCGACTACGTGGGAGTCCAGCGACATATAGCCATTACGCTAACTGCTGGTTCCCAAATTAATTCTTTAGAGAGAAGTTTTTATATCGCGTATAAGAGTTTACAAAGAACTTAAATAGTGAGTATTTAGGACATTTTCCTTTTCTAGTCTCTCTTTCCTCCCTCCATTACGCTAACTGCTGGTGCCCCTGGTGTCTTTGATCTCTATTTTTCTCTCTTCCCTGAGATTCCTTCTTGCCTCTCTTTCATTACCTGCCTCCTGAGGTCTGTTTTTTTTTTTTTTTTTTTCCCACCCTTCTCACCATCACGCATTCTTCTCCCCTGCAATCCCACCTCACTTCATCATCTCTCCTGATCCATCATCATCTAACTGAACAACTTGTCCACTTCTCTTTGTTTTTTTTTTTTTAGAGACATTTTTTGCTTTAGAGTGCATGCGCTCTCCAGAGATACAGACAGAGACAGAAAGCGAGAAATCACCCCCCAGGGGGATGTTCACATTGCACTCCCTTCTCCCTTCTTTTCTCAGGATTTTGGGCATGTATGCACATGCACCCAGCATGAGTTTTAAGTTGCCAGGTTCGGGACTTGAACTGTGGTTGACTACATGGGAGTCCAGCACCATAACCATTATGCCATCTGCTGGTCCCCTCCATTTCTCTTTACCACTCATTTTTTGCATTGAATCATATGTTCTTTAGTTTTGTTACTTAATCATTTACTTAATCATCTCCCTCCACTAGTCTATAAGTTCCTTGAAAGCAGGGGAAAAGTGGGACCAGCAGGTGGTGTGGTGGCTAAGGTGCTGGACACTCCCACATGTCTCACCACGGTTCAAGTCCCAGACCTGGCAGCTTGCTTTCTCACTGTCTCTCTCTCCCTGGTCAAATTAAAATAAATGAATGAATAAATTAAATTAAATTAAATAATTCTTTAAAAAAATAAAAAAAGAAAGCAGGGGAAAAGCCACATTCGTATCCCTCAAAGGACCTTCCAAAATCAGTATAACATGCCGTGTCAACCCCAGGAGGAATAAAAACTAGGTGTTGCGTGGGGGTGATTATGAGTTTTAAGTGACAGACTTTTTTTTTCTTTTGAATGTAGAAGTAGAATCTGAATTGATCAGGAAAAAAAACAAAGGAATCTATGGGAGTGGCATGGTGACCTAGTGGTTAAAGGAGCCAGATCCCTCATGGTTCACCATGAGATTCAAATTCTGGCCCTGTTGGCTTGAAAAACATGCCGGGCACTTGTGTGTATATGTTCCAAATCCTAACAGGATGGAGAAATGGAGGAGAAAGATTGCAGCATGACCATACCCCATTGGGAGGGTGCTCTCTCCCTCTTTCTCTTTCTCTGTCTCTGTTTCTTTGACAAGTGCATGCGCCCTCTGGCAATTAAAATAAAAGTGAAAGAAAGAAAGAAAGAAAGAAAGAAAGAAAGAAAGAAAGAAAGAAAGAAAGAAAGAAAGAAAGAGAGAGAAAGAAAGAAAAGAGAGAGAAAGAGAGAGAGAGAGAGAGAGAGAGAGAGAAAGAAAGAGAGAGAGAAAGAAAGAAAGAAAGAAAGAAAGAAAGAAAGAAAGAAAGAAAGAAAGAAAGAAAGAAAGAAAGGAAGGAAGAAAGAAAAGCCAGAAATGTGCTGCAGATGTTGGTATTGTTAAACATGGATGGCACATGAGAGTCTTATACATTTCATGGAAATGGTTGGAACATGGTTGATCCTTTCCTTGGGCTGGGGTACCACAGCCTTCCCCTGGCCCAGTTAGTGTTTGTCTTGCTACCATATTTTCCATGTACCTGTCTTCCTTTGTGCAGGACCCACCTCTTTTAAGTCATGGGGTTGACTTTCGCTGTTGGGGCAGTTGCTGCAGCAGCAGCAGCATCTGGAATCCACCTGCTCTTTCAGCAGCATTAGCTTTGCTTGGGGGCCAGGATACACTCACTTCCCATTTCTAAAAGGGCAGGACTTCCTGCCCTGCCTGGGGTAAGGCTGAAGGATGAAGAGCCATGGTATCTCACTTATAACTGTACTTGCTAGGGGGAAGTTTGTGACACCCTGGGGTTTCAGGGGTTATTTGCAATCTTGTTGGGGATAGTTGTATAGTGCTTCAGCCGCATCCCCAAAGGGTCAATTGCCCAAGTACTTAGACCTGTTCCTAGACTCTCCCAATGAATCTGATCTTTGTTCATCCTCTTCAAGAATATTCAGTACCTCTGTCAGCTTCAGCTAAGGCTAGCGTTCTTCGGCTGCTTTGCAAGGGATACTTATCGGCTTCATGTAATTAACACAGTCCCTTAACCAGAAGCTCAGTTATTGGCGTGGTGATTAAGGTGGCTGGATCCCACATGGCCAGCTGTGCAGCTTGAGTTCTGGACCTAGCATGTGGAAAACACACTGAGCATCTGTGAGTGCATACCTGAAATCTCAAAAGGAGAAATGGAGGAGAAGATGTGACAGCACAACCACCACCCATGGGGGGTGCTTTCTCACTTTCCCTCTCTCTCTCTCTCTCTCTCTCTCTCTCTCTCTCTCTATCTCTATCTCTATCTCTATCTCTATCTCTATCTCTATCTCTCTCCAGCAAGCACACGCCTCTGACAAATATTTAAAAAGTAACAACAAAAATACTAGAGATAATGACTCTGTTTCTACCTAGGATCGTTATGGAGTCAAAAGGACTAGAGGGCATAAACACACTTTGGTAGCTGGGTGGAGGGGGCGACAACATGTTTAGGAAAAACTCCTGGTTTTACTATTTTAAAATGTATTTTATTGTGGTAAGAACATTTAACATGAAATCTGCCCTCTTTTTTCCTTTTAACTTGCTACATGGCACGTGCACTTGCAAGGAAGAGAGAGAGAGAACAGAAGTGAGAAAGTTCTCCTTGGGAGGATGGTCAAACTGCAATCCCTTTTCCTCTACTCTCTCCTAAGGATTTTGTGCATGCGTACACACATACCCAACATGTTCCTCAAGCTGCCAGGTCTGGGACTCAAACCATGCAGTCAGCCTTGTGAGATCCCGCTGCCCCAACCACCACACTACTGGCTGATCCAAGATCTGCTCTTTTAACAAAAATTTAAATGTACAATCCATTCTCCTATTTATTTTATTCCTACATGAAGAATTTGGGTACTTACTGAGTATCTTGTGCCAAGACTAAATTAACTGCTTAGGCCCAGTCCTCTGTGACCCAGTCCATAACATTCTGAATGAGAGTAGGAGGGGAAGGGGATCAGAGCATGACCAGACCCTGTTGGGGGTAATTCTCTCTCTCTCTCTCTCTCTCTCTCTCTCTCTCTCTCTCTCTCTCCTGTTCATGTGTGTGCCATGAAGAATAAACTGAATAAACTTTTCTAAAAAGTAAGTGCCTGGGCACCATCAGATGGCATAATGGTTATGTCACTGGACTCCCATGTAGTTGACTGCAGTGAGAGTCCTGGACCTGGGGACTTAAAACTCACGCTAGGCACATGTGTGTGCATGCCCAAAATCCAGAGAGGAGAATGGTGGAGAAGAGATTGTGGTACAGCCATCCCCCCTTGGGGATGATTTCTTGCTTTCTGTCTCTCTATCTCTCTGTCTCTCCAGCAAACACACTCGCTCTAAATCAAAAATCTCTTTTAAAAAAAGTGATCGATGGGATCAGCTGGTGGTGTGGTGGTTAAGGTGCTGGACACTCCCACATGGCTCACCACGGTTCAAGTCCTGGACCTGATGGCTTGCTTTCTCACTTTCTCTCTCTCTCTCATCAAATTAAAATAAATGAATAAATAAAGTTAAATTTTTAAAAAGTGATCGATGTGAAAGGAGATTTGAAAAATTAGAAAACTTGGCTTTTACTTTCATTTTATGTCATGGAGAAGACCCCATTAAGATGTGACATACTGGGACCGGCTGGTAACATAATGATTACTTCGCTGGTCTCCTACATGGCCAACAGCGGTTCAAGTCCCGGGCTCAGCAGCTTGAAACTCATGCTGGGCATGTGTGCGTGCATGGCCAAATTTCCGAGAGGAGAATGGAGACAGGATTGCAGTGTGGCCATCCCCCTGAGAGGCGATTTCTCACTTTCTCTCTGTCTCGCTGTCTCTCTGGTGAACATACACACCCTATAGCAAAATGTTTATAAAAAAAAAAATACAGGGACCAGCAGTTAGCGTAATGGCTATGTTGCTGTACTCCCATGCAGTCGACTGCGGTTCACGTCCTGGATGCGGTGGCTTAAAACTCACGCCGGGCGTATGTGCATGCGTGCCCCAGATCCCGAGAGGAGAAAGGAGGAGAAGGGATTGCGGCATGGCCATCCCCCCTGGGGGTGATTTCTCGCTTTCTGCTTCTCTGTCTCTCTCTGCCTGTCTGGCGAGCGCACACGCCCTATAGTAAAAACCTCTCAGAAAATAAAAAAAAAGAATATGTTACATACTTAGGGAACAATCATCATTAGCTGACTCTGTAGCCTAGTAGTTAAAGGAGCCAGATCCTACGTAGCCAACCATGGTTTGAATCCCGGCACGGGTGCATGAGAAACATGCTGGGTGTATGTGTGAGTATGTATGCCCCAAATCCTCACCAGATGGAGAAATGGAGGCGAGGAATTGCAACTTGACCATGCCCCACTGGAAGGTACTTTCTCCCTCTCTTTTTCTCTCTTTCTCTTTGTCTCTGTGTTTCTCTGGTGAGTACATGCATCCTCTGACAATTTAAAAAAATGAGAGAGCAATCATTATTACACTGATTATTTAAATTCAACTAATCATGTGAAGATAATGAAGACAGTAAGAACTGAACATAGAAGACCAGCAGATGGCATAATGGTTGCGTCATTGGACTCCCATGTAGTCAACCGTGGTTTGAATCTCAGACCCAGTGACTTAAAAACTTACACTAGGCGCGTGCTCAAGATCCCAAGAGGAGAATGGAAGCCAAGGGATTGTGACATGGCCATCCCCTTGGGGGTGATTTCTCGCTTTCTGTCTCAGTGTCTCTCAAACGAGTGTATGCATCCTATAGGAAAAATCTCTCTCAAGAAAAAAGAAAGAATTGAACATAGAATTCTACTCGGACATAGTCTCATGGGGCAGGAAGTTTTTTTCATTTTGTTCATTGCTGCATCCCCAAAGCTTAGAACAGTGCCAGTCATAGCTGTCACTCATTTGCTCATGTTTATTGAATCAGTGAATAAAGTAGTACAATGAAGCTTTTGAGGGAAGAACAAGTAGGGGCTAGAGGACTTTGAATCCTTGCAGGGGAGTTTGGTTTTGTTAGAAGTAAAAGAGGCATTTATATGTTCTGGACAAAAGGGTTGATACAATAACAACTATCCCAGGGAAACTGTCCCTGCAACTACCATTGCAGCTGCGATAGAGTTATTAGAAAGAAATGCCCCTTCTACTGCAAACCCAGCCAGAAGGTAAGTGTGAGAATCTTTTTTTTTCCCCCGAGACTGATGTTTGTTATAGAGCACATGCACTCGCCAGAGAGACAGAGACAGAGAGAAATCCTCAAGGGGAGATGGCCGCATTGTAATCCATGCAAATACCATTGCAGCTAGAATAGAGGTAATAGAAAGGAAAGCCCCTGCTACAACAATATTGGAAACCCAGGCAGAAGGTTTGTGTGAGACTCTCTCTCTTTCTTTTTTTTTTGGAGAGGTTTTTGCTATAGGGCACGTGCACTCGCCAGAAAGGCAGAGAGAGACAGACAGAAAGTGAGAAATCACCCTCCAGGGGGAATGGCCACGCCACAATCCCTTCTCCTCCATTCTCCTCTCGAGATCTTGGGCATGCATGCATACGCGCCTAGCATGAGTTCAATCCACCCGGTCCGGGATTCGAACTGCAGTCGACTACATAGGAGTCCAGTGACATAGCCAACTGCTGGTCTCTCTTTTTTTTCTTTCTTTAGAGAGGGAGATTTTTGCTATAGGACACATGTGCTTGCTGGAGAGACAGAGAGATAGAAAGCAAGAAATCACCCTCAAGGGGGATGGCCACACAAGCAATCCCTTCTCCTCCATTCTCTTTTCAGGATCTTGGGTACACACACACACATACATGCCCAGCCTGAGTTTCAGGTTGCTGGGACCAGAACTCAAACCACTGTTGACCATGTGGGAAGCTAGCACCTTAACCGTTATGCCACCTGTTGGCCCCAAGTATGAGAATCTTAGGCCGAGTTCTTCACTTTCTTTTTTATCCCAGCTTCTCTTGTGATCTAGTCTTTCTGCTCTGTTTATTTCTGTTGCCTCCAATTTCAGAATGTCACTTTTAGAGTCCATATCAGAGCACAGCTTTTGATATATTATAGACTTAGTCAATTTTTTTCCCAAAATGCCTCTTTAATTACACTATTGATTATATTTGAAGTGTGTAATTTTAAAATGACAATTTTCCCCCCAAATGCTTGCTAAATATTTAAACTCTGAAATATAATCAGTCTTTACTTTCTTTGTAAATCTATTTCACAGTCCCTGGGGGACTGCAAGAAAATATTGACTCTGTTTAAGATGAGATTTCCATAGTTTTTGAAATTATACTTGATTTGCCACAACTTGAAGTTCATGTTTTGATTTGGTTATAATTACTAGGTCTGCATTTACTGTTGATCTAATTTTTTTCTTATTGGTGAGTTACATATTCTTAGTTAACTTTCTATTCCTGCATAATTTCAGTGGTATGTAGGAGATCTAATATACACCCCTTAGTCCTTTATTATTGGAACTGATTACAGGGTTTCCCATCTACTTTTTTTTTTTTTTTTTTTTTTTTTTTTTTTTTTTTTTTTTTTTTGCCTTGAGGTGTGTGCTGTAGCCAGAGAGAGACAGTAGCAGGGAGGCAGTGAGAAAGCACTTTTCAGTGGGGATGGCCACACCACAATCCTTTCTCCTCCATTCTGCTCTTGGGATTTTGGACTCACACACACGTAACTAACTAATGTGTTTTTCAAGTCACCAGGTCCAGGACTTGATCTGCACAGTCAGCCACATGGTATCCAGCTGCCTTAACCACCACTCCTTGAGCTGGCTCTCATCTGTATTTTTTTTTTTTAAGAGAGATTTTTGCTAAAGGGCATGTGTGCTCACCAGAGAGACAGAGAGACAGAAGCAAGAAATCACCCACCAGGGGGATGGTCACACCACAATCCTTTCTCCGTTCTCCTGTTGGGACTCTGGGCATGTATGCACACAAGCCTGGCGTGAGTTTAAGCCACTGGATCCAGGAATAGAACCATGGTCAACTACATGGGAGTTCAGCAACATAACCATTATGCCATCTGCTGGTCTTTCTCATCTGCTTTTAGATACATACATGTCTATGGGTAAAGGTTTATATTTTGCGTAAATGTGGTTATTTTCTAGAATATATTTTAGCATTTTCTATTTTATTTTATTTATTACTCATGTAGTCTTTCTTTTTTTAATAATTATTTTATTTAACTTTATTTACTTATTTATTTTAATTTGACCAGACAGGGACAAAGTGAGAGACAGAGCGAGAGACAGGGAAAGTGAGAAAGCAAGACACCAGGACAGGGGACCAGCAGTTAGCGTAATGGCTATGTCGCTGGACTCCCACGTAGTCGACCGCGGTTCGAGTCCCGGACCCGGCGGCTTAAACTCACGCCGGGCGTGTGTGCGTGCGTGCCCAAGATCCCGAGAGGAGAATGGAGGAGAAGGGATTGCGGCGTGGCCATCCCCCCTGGGGGGTGATTTCCTGCTTTCTATCTCTCTGTCTCTCTCTGTCTGTCTGGCGAGCGCACGCGCCCTATAGCAAAAACCTCTCCAAAAAAAGAAAAAAAAAAAAAAAAAAAAGACACCAGGACAGGACCCAAATTATAGTTGGCCATATGGGAGTTCAGAGCCCTTGACCACCCTGCCACCTGCTGACCTAGTATTTCTCTCTCTTTCTCTCTTTCTTTCTTTCTTTCTTTCTTTCTTTCTTTCTTTCTTTCTTTCTTCTTTTTTTCTACAGGGCATGTACATTCACCAGAGAGACAGAGAGAGAGAAGAGGAAGTGAGAATCATCCCCCAGAGGGGATGGCCATGCCAAAAGTCCCTTCTCTCTCCTCCTCTTTCCTCTTGGGATTTTGGACATGGATGCACATGTGCCCTGTGTGATTTCCAAACTGTCTGGTCTGAGACTAAACTGTCTGGTCTGAGACTCGGACCACAAAGTAGGAACTGTGGGATCCAGCCTCCTAACCACCATTACACCTGCTGGCCCCACATGTAGTATTTCTTATACATATATATAATTTAAATTTTGCTCTAGGGCACATGAACTTGCCAGAGAGACAAAGAGAAAGGGAATATGAGAACTCACTCCCCAGGGGGATGGCCACACCACGATTCCTCTCCATTCTCCTCTTGGGATTTTAGAAACATGTGCCTAGCATTGTTTTCAAGACACCAGGCCCAGGACTTGAACCATGCAGTCAGCCATGTGGAATCCAGGTATCTTAACCACCATGCCATGAGCTGACCCTTCTAAAATATATTTTATGCATTCTCATTGTCAGCAAATTCAGAAAAGTGGGCAAATAGAATTTATAGTTCTGAATTGCCGGAAGATAAATATAGACTCTCCAGTGGCTTCCTTTTTCTAATTCTATGCTATTCCTCTTGAAAGGATCATATTTCTTTTTTGTTTGTTTGGGGTTTTTTTGTTTCACTGTTTTTTGAGAGACCATATTTCTTTCTATGTGTATTTATGTTGCTCCTTAATACACAGGCGCATAATTTGAATGCTATTGATAGTGGAGCAGTGTCCTCATTTCAACTGCTTTCTCTTCATTCTCTGATATATTTCCAGTTTTTTGTTTATTTAAATAACTATTTAACTTATTTTATTATAATTTTTATTCATTTGCTATAGGGCACATACGCTCACTAGAGAAAGAGAGAAAATGAGAAAGCAAGCTACCAGGTCTGGGAAACAAATTGTGGTCAGTCATGTGGGAGTCTAGTTCCTTAACCATAACGTCACCTGCCGACCCCTTGTATTCCCTTTTTTTAAAAAAAAGTTTATTCATTTATTCTATAAGAGAGAGAAAGCAAGAAAGATACAGAACCCCAGAGAGAGAGAGAGATAGTGCCCCCAACAGGATCTTAACCCCACAATCCACGCCCCAGCCAACCCAGATCAGGGATATACTCATGCCCAACATACACGGAGAAATCTCTGTACTTGAACTGGCAACGTTCCCATGTGGCTCTTTCTTGCAGAACTTTGCATTTTACTGCTGCACTGCCATTCAGCTCCTATTTTTTTGTTTGTTTATTACTTATTTACTCCATGAGCAAGAGAGACAGACATACAATACCCCTAATAGGGTCTCTTATGCTATGCTCTACTCCTAGCCTCAGCCAACCACAAATCATTGGTACATGTGTGCCTGGCATACTCAGGAAGGTCTCTGGGCCCAAATATAGAACCTTCCCATGTGGGTTAGCATCATGGATCATCACATTTTACCCTTATACCACTATTTGCTCCCTCTGGTGGATTTCTGATTAAACCCCGCTCCCATGTCTCACATTTGATTGGATCTCTACATGCCTATTACCATCAACCACACACACAAAAATATGCCAGTTTCTAACTACCTGCTGGGTCCTCAGGATTAAAATATAAGATTTGGATTCTACCCTCAAGGAGCTTATAGTTTCATTGGAAAGAGAAACAAAAACCGACAATGAAAAGAGACGTTATGACAATGCCAGCATTCGTGTTAACCATTGGGATAAATGGCATGCCAGAGTTGGGGTTGGAGAAGGGAGAAATGGGAATGGTTCCCACACAGCTGCAGGAGCTGCCATGATACTCCAGTCTCGCAGGGCATCCTAGTGTGTGTACTTGGTGCGGCACTAACTTCTTCACACAGTGACTGAGAGGTCCTTATCTACTGCAGGGTATTAGTTCTGAACCACAGAATCTTAGAGCTGGCATGGCGGTCAGAGGCCATTTAATCCAACCCACTTATTTTAAAATCTGGCAATCTGAGCCCCAAAGATGTTAAGAAGCTTGGCCAAGGTCATGAAGCTAGTTTAGGATGAAATTAGAACCGTAAGCCATGTCTTCTGATAGCTGATACAGTGCGTGTTTTGACACACCTCAAACTGATGGCAGTTTCTAACCATCAGAGTAAGTGTTCATTCATTCCTTCCCCCAGCCTCTACAGGGCACATTGCTTGGCACTGGAGTTGTAACATGAGTGTTGAGTTCACATTGTCAGGGGCAAGTCAAGTAACCAAAGAAATTAGTGTCCAAATTGAGACCCTTTCAAAAAGTGAAAGAGTCTAACAACTGTGTGCGTGGACCAGGTGAAGAGCAAGACTGAGTGCCGTGGACACCAGGTCTCTACAGGATATGTATAGTCTGTACAGGACACTGTGAGGGCACAAAGATGGGAGGGGCCAGTTCTATTGGTGGGGAGGGGTGTCCAGTCACAGAAGGCAACATGGAGCAGTCACAGCTTGAGCTGACTTAAAAACTACTGGTTATGGGACTGGCAGGTGGCGTGGTGGTAAAGGCCGCTGGACTCTCACATGGCCGGCCACGGTTCAAGTCCAGGCCCTGGCAGCTTGCTTTCTCACTTTCTCTCTCTCTCACTCTGACCCTCTCTGGTCAAATTAAAAATAAGTAGATAAATAAAGTCAAATAAAATTCTTTTTTTAAAAAAAATTACTGGTTACCAGGCCAGTAGGTGGTGTGGTGGTTAGGGTGGCTGGATTCGCACATGACTGACTGTGGCTTAAGTCCTGGACTTGGTGACTTGAAAGTGTGCCCAAGATCCGGGGAGGAGTATCATTCCCCACCCCCCCCCCCCCCCCGGGATGATTTCTCACTTTCCTTCTCTTTGTATCTCTTTGTCTATCTCCTCTCTGGTGCGTGCACTTGCCATATGGCGAAAAAAAAAAAAAGACTCTTTACCAGTCTAGCCAGTGGTGTGGTGGTTAAAGCACTGGATCCCATATGGCTGACTTTGTGATTTGAGTACTGGACCCATTGGCTTGAAAAAGATGCCAGGTATGTTTGTCCAAAATCCAGAGAGGAAAATAGTGAAGAAGGGATGGCAGCTTGGCCATCCCCCCATGGCAAAATTTCCCTCTCTCTCTCTCTTTGGCAAGCGCACTTGCCCTTCAGTGAAAATTTAAATAAATAGGGACCAGCAGTTGGCGTAATGGCTATGTTCCTGGACTCCCATGTAGTCAACTGCGGTTTGAGTCCCGGACCCAGCGGCTTAAAATCACACCGGGTGTGTGTGCGTGTGTGCCCAAGATCCCGAGAGGAGAATGGAGTAGAAGGGACTGCAGCATGGACATTCCCCCAGGGGGTGATTTCTCTCTTTCTGTCTCTCTGTCTCTTTCTGTTTTTCTGGTAAGAGCATGTGTCCTATAGTAAAAATCTCTCAAAAAAATGTAAATAAATAAATAAAAATAAAAATTACTAGTTACAAAAAAGACTGTAGAGAAGGCATTTTCTATCTGTAGTGCAGCAAGGATAATCAGCTAACAGACAAGCACTGAGCCTGCAGAGGGAAGGGAGATTCAATTCTAGAGGACTTCACCAAATTCAGCATGAGGATATATCTTTTGTAGAGGATGGGTATTTGGTCGTCCAGGTAACAAATCTGAGAGTCTACTGTGTAGCAGGTACTGCTGTGTGCACTAGCAATGCTGTGGACCACAGTAGACAGAGACCTGCTCTGAGACCACACCGTATCATGGTCCAGCAGGGATCCTGAAGCCGGTGTTCCCAGGCCAGCTATATCATGCAATGAACGTGGCACCCTACTCAAACCACAATACTCAGAGTTTTGGTTTCTTCGTAAAATGAGTCTTCATAGGTCATTGTTACAGGTACTAAAGGAGTTAACACAGACGCTCCTCAATTTAGGATTACAGCCAGATAAACCAACAGTAAGTTGAAAATGCATTTAATACTTGATAAACCCCTAATAAGGTTGAAAAATCATTAGTTGAATACCATTAGTCAGGGACCATCTTTATTCCATATGTTCCAACTCCTAGAAGATAGTAAGTGCTATATAAGCAACTTTGTGGAATAAACTGAGCTTATAGTTTATTTGGGAAAACCTCAGCAAATAATTTATTAGAAAATTCTATCAAGAAAATAACGGGAACCAGCAGTTAGTGTAATGGTTATGTCGCTGGACTCCCACGTAGTCGACCGTGGTTCGCGTCCTGGACCCGGTGGCTTAAAACTCACGCAGGGCGTGCGTGCCCAAGATCCCGAGAGGAGAATGGAGGAGAAGGGATTGCGGCGTGACCATCCCTCCTGGGGGGTGATTTCTCGCTGTCTGTCTCTATGTCTCTGTCTGTCTGGCCAGCGCACGCGCCCTATAGCAAAAACCTCTAAAAAAAAAGAAAGAAAGAAAGAAAGAAAGAAAGAAAGAAAGAAAGAAAGAAAATAAGGACAGCTTTTCTGAAGAGGTGACATTGGGGTAGAGATTGTACGACAAGAAGAAACAGTCCCAGATAGAGGAAACAGCTTGAGCAAAGACCCTCAATGGGAATGGGCATGGTGTACTCAAAAATCAGCAGGCCATGGGCCAGCCCGTGGTCTAGTAGTTAAGGGACTCCTATCCCACGTGGCTGACTATTTGGTTCAAATCCCAGATATGACTGCTTGAGAGTATACCAGGCATGTGTGTATGCATGCCCCCAAGCCCATCAGGATGAAGAAACGGAGAAGGGATTGTAGCATGACCAACCCCCATTGGGGAGGTGCTTTCTCCCTGTCCTTCTCCCTGTTCCTCTCTCTGTCTCCCTCTCTCTCCCTTTCTCTTCCCTTCTCCTTATCTCTGTGCATGCACCCTCTGGCAAAAAAAGAAAAAAAGAAAAAAGTCAGCAGGCTACAGTGGTTGGAGCAAAGTGGCTGAGATGGAGAGAGTGGTATGAGATGAAGTCACAGAATGGCCTGGCTAGTTCACACAAGGCTTGTAGCAAGCTAAGGGTGTTCAGATGCTCTTCAACTTACAATGGGCAATGTTCCAATAAACCTATCATTAACTGAAAATATCATAAATCTAACATTCATTTATTACATCTAACTTATCAAACATCATAGCTTAGCCTAGCCTACTTCAAATGTGCTCAGGACACATTAACTTACAGTTGGACAAAATTATCTAACAGAAAGCCTGTTTCATAATAAAGTGTTGAATACTGTGCTGAAAGGAAAATGGTGATTATATAGGGTACTTGAAGTACAGTTTCTGCTGAATGCATATAGCTTTCACATCATTGTGGAGTTGAAAAATTGTAAGTCAAAACTTCCTAAGTTGGGAACCATCTGCACACAAGGCATAAACAACCCATGGTGATCATAGAAGGAGGGAGAAGACAGTATCATCTCTAATACAAAAGCAAAATGCAGCTGAGAAAGTTTAAGTGTTCTGCTCATCCTTATGAGAGCAATTGAGGGCATGGCCTCAGGCACTAAAAAGGTTTGGAGAAGAGAGAGGAGAGAAGTAAAGGAAGAGGACTCAACAGAACTTGGTCACACGAGATGTGTGACCAAGGTGTGACAAAAGGGAGGGGTCTTGGTTGACTGCTGGGTCTCAGGGGATGGGCCAAGAGGAAGAGGTCACATCTGTGCACACTGAATCTGAGAGGCTTAGAGACATTGGCAATTGTCCTTTTTTTAAAGTTTTTTGCTCCCTAGAGAGAGAGAGAGAGACAAAAAGAGAGGAAAAGTGAGAAAATAACCCCTCTGGGGGAATGGCCACGCTGCAATCCCTCCTCCATTCTCCTCTCAGGATTCTAGGTGCGTGTGCACATGTGCCTGATGTGTTTCTCAAGCTACCGGGTCTGGGACTGAAACTGCAAAGCTGACCACATAGGATCCAGCCACCTTAACCACCACGCCACCTGGCTAGCCCCTGCTATTGCTTTTATGAGGCTTGGAATGGAGGAGAGCAGTGTGCACTGGAGCAGGCGATTCCGGAATCAATAGCACCAGATCGAAACTGTGGAAGGAATAAAATAGCCCATGGAATGTGTGTAGAAGGAGGCCAGAATCCCAGGCCATAGAAAGGAGAGCTGTGCCCAGTTCATTGTACGTGCTGCTTGAAGAATGAATGAATATAAAACAGCTGAGAAAGAAAGACCAGAGAGGCAGGAAAGATGAGGGAAAACAGCACAGGGGAAGAAGTCAAGGGGTAAGATGAAGCTGGAAGACCACACTTGGTTGGAAGAATTATGACATCACTGGTGACCTTGACAATGACATTGGGGTGGTGGAGTAGGAATGCAGTGAGCCAAGAATGAATGGGAAGAATGAATGACAAGGGTATATCCATCTTTCCAGGAACTTGGCTATGATGAGAAGAGCAGAGGAATGACAGGATGAGGGAGTTGTAATGGGGAAGAAAGTTTGTGTGTGACCTCCAAGAAGGGGTCAGTAGAGAGGGAGGGCTTGACACTAGAAACTAGAATAAAGAATAGGTCAAGAGGTGCTCAGGGCTAAAGCAGCAGGGAGATTGGACTAGCCTGAGATTAGCATCAGCACAGAGAGGACATTCATTTCTCTCAATCTGGAGAGACATTGTCAGGGCCCTGCACAGGAAGACTGTTCTGAGGAGGTAGACACAGGAAGATGAGGGAGTTTACAGTTGAAAAGCCCTGGGATATTCTTTTTAAAAATTTTCTATAGGGTGCACGTGCTTGCCAGAGAGAGGGAGAGTAAGAAATCATGTCATCTCCCCTAAGAAGTGATGGCCATGCAAACCCTTCTTCTCCTTTCTCGTCTCAGGATTTTGGGCATGTACACACATGTGCCTTCCATGTTTTATTTATTTATTTATAAAATAAGTATTTTGTTTAATTTTATGCATTATCATGATTATTATTATTTTAATTTGACCAGAGAGAGACAGACAGAGAAAGTGAGAAAGCAAGCCACCAGGTCTGGGACTTGAACTGTGGTTGGCTATAGGGGAGTCCAATGGTTTACCACCATGCCACCTGCCAGCCCTTCAGCATGTATTTTTTGTTTGTTTGTTTTTGGAGAGAAGTTTTTGCTATAGGGCGCATGCATTTGCCAGAGAAACAGAAAGCGAGAAATCACACACACCCCCTGGGGGGGGCGGGGGGGATGGCCACACTGCAATCCCTTCTCCTCCAATCTCCTCTTGGGATTTTGGGCACACACACAAGCCCAGTGTAAGTTTCAAGCTGCCAAGTCTGGGACTTGAACCACAGTCAGCCATGTGAGAGTCCAGCAATATAACCATTATGCCATCTGCTAGTCCTGACCCCAGCATATTTTTTAAGATGCCAGGTCCAAGACTTGAACTGCACAGTTGGCCTTGGCCTTGTGGGATCCAGTCGCCTTAACCACCATGCCACTGTCTGGCCCTGGGATAGTTTGTTTTTTGTTTTTTGTTTTTTTTTTTGGAGAGGTTTTTTTCGCTATAGGGCGCGTGCGCTCGCCAGACAGACAGAGAGAGACATAGAGACAGAAAGCGAGAAATCACCCCCCAGGGGGGATGGTCACGCCGCAATCCCTTCTCCTCCATTCTCCTCTCGGGATCTTGGGCACGCACGCACACGCGCCCGGCGTGAGTTGTAAGCCACCGGGTCCGAGACGCGAACCGCGGTCGACTACGTGGGAGTCCAGCGACATAGCCATTACGCTAACTGCTGGTTCCCTGGCCCTGGGATAGTTTTGAGAGTGATGAAGGTAGCCACTGTCTCTCTGACAGAAGTCATGTCTTATTACTCTTTTTTAAAAAGAATTATCTATTTATTATTATTATTATTATTATTATTTTTCCATGAGTTTTGCCATAGAAAGATAGACAGAGAAAGAGAGAGAGAGAGAGAGAGAGAGAGAGAGAGAGAGAGAGAGAGAGAGAGAGAAGAGTGAGAAAGCAAGCCACCAGGTCCAAGACTCAGACCATGGTCAGCCATATGGGAATTCCAGCACTTTAACCACCACACCATCTCCTGGCCCCATGTCTTATTACTCTTCTTAGTTTCTGTCCATAGTCTTATACCCCACAGAGGTGGATGAAGAAATGAGTAGATTCAGAAAACAATGTGAGGGATCACGGAAAGCCAGTTTCCTATGGCACTCATCATGCCAGCGGTCAGAAGGAAGACAGTTCTAGGCACTACCCATAGGTGCCTTGCATAGAAAGGAAAGTCCAACGAAGGCTTCAGTGGCCTAAGCTGACAAACAGGAGTTTAGGACCATGCGGTGGAAGTTTCTAGGACTAGGCAGTAGTATGGTGGTGGGAATTGGATCCACAGGGGAACAGTCCTAGGTTCATGTTCTGGGACCTCCCTGAGCACACCAGGTGCATGGGCATACTCATGATCTTGGCTGACTGGGACTGGGGGAGGAGCGTCTTTCATAGCATGTAAGATCCTATTGTGAGTGCTTGTCTCTCTGTCTCTGTCTCTCTCTTTAAAAAAAAATTAGGACCAGCAAGTGGCATAGTGGTTATGTTGCTGGACTCCCACATGGCTGACCATGGTTCAAGTCCTGGACCCAGAGGCTTGAAACTCCCACCGGGTACGTGTGCATGCATGCACAAAATCCCAAGAGGAGAATGGAGAAGGAATTGTGATATGGCCCTCACCCCACCTCCAAGGAGGTGATTCCTCGTTTTCTGTCTGTCTGTCTCTGTCTCTCTGGCAAGCACCTGGGTCCTATAGCAAAAATCTTTCTTAAAAAAAAATTGCCAGAGGGCAAGTGCACTAACCAGAGAGAGACAGGTAGGAGTAAGGAAGAAAGAAAGCAATCTTTATGGGGAATGGTTATGTTGCAATCCCTTCTGTTCTCTTTTGGGGATTTTGGGCACACACACTCACATGCTCTTGGTGTGTTTCTTCAGCCACTCAGTCTAGGACTTGAACCACTGAGTCTCCCATTTGGTATCCAGCTGCCTTAGCCCCATGCCACCAGGTGGCTCTTTCTGTCTCTTTATTATGGAATAAATACAATTTTTAAAAAGTTATTAAACAGGGACCAGCAGTTGGCGTAATGACTATGTTGCTGGACTCCCATGTAGTCGACCGCAGTTCGAGTCCCAGACTTGGTGGATTAAACTCACTCCAGGCGCATGTGCGTGCGTGCCCAGATCTGGAGAGGAGAATGGAGGAGAAGGGATTGCGGTGTGGCCATCCCCCCTGGGGGGTTATTTCTCGCTTTCTTTCTTTCTTTCTTTTTTTTTTTAACCGAGAACATTTATTGCCTAATCGTTGAAATCCTTAAGATGAACTGGATGCCGCAACAGCTGCTCTCTTGGGTTATTTCTCGCTTTCTTTCTTTCTTTCTTTTTTTTTTTAACCGAGAACATTTATTGCCTAATCGTTGAAATCCTTAAGATGAACTGGATGCCGCAACAGCTGCTCTCTCGGGTTTGGGTGTTGTTCCTTCACGGAATCCATGCCTGAATCTGCGGTATACAATTTTTAGGTGCCTCATTCAATCAGCCCCAGGGGTATTGCGTCTTTTAGCCTTGGCACTCCAGTTATACTTTCTCTTGCGCTTAGCAGGGTAGCCACATTTGCCATAGGTCGACTTCTGAAGGTGATAGGCCTTAGAACCACAGTGGTGGCACAACGTGTGTGCGTCTTATTGCGATGCTTCCCAAACGATAACGTTCCCTTCGTCATCTCGCTTCTGTGGCTGAGACCAAAGAGACCGGAAGCAAGGGCACTTCCGCTAAGTTACTCCCAAAAGCTTCCGCCTAGGACAGTACTCTATTTCTCGCTTTCTATCTCTCTGTCTCTCTCTGTCTTTCTGGAGAGCGCACGCGCCCTATAGCAAAAACCTCTCAAAAAAATAAAGTTATGAAACAAAATTGAAGTTTCTGCCTCCCTTAGTCCCAACTTCTGCCTCTCACACTGTTACCCTGAGACTTTCTGCAAAGTCTAATCCTTAGCCCTCAGCTCTTCCTCAAGGTTATTTGTTCTCAGAGCTTCAAATATCATCAGCCCACGGCTGCTACCGCTTTGGCCCTGGGATAGTCTTGAGTAAATTCACCATTGGAGACCATTCCGCTCCTCCAACCCTGCCTCTCCTGAGATGAATGGGGTCTCCTACATTATCCACCCTACAAGTATGGGCTCTGCTCTCACCTTCCCATCCCCACCACTTCTTCCAAACATGTGCATCGAGCTTCCCCTGAAGTCCCCGTGAACTCCCATGAAACTGCAGACTTATCACCCTGCTTGGCATTTACTGCATGCTTCCTTGTGGTTGAAAATCTCCAGTGAGTATGTCTGATTTTCCCTCCAGTGGAGTAGGTTTCCTGAAGAAACTGAGGCTTCCTGTGTGCTTGTTTTATTCACTGTGTTTGGAATCAGGCCTTGAAAATAGTCATTTCTGTACTCGGTAAATGCTTATGAAGATTAACATCAGAGGAGGCCACCGTGTACTAGCCTGATTGGGGGTTGGGGCATGGGGGCTGCACAGGAACAGACTAGAAAGTTAGCTAGGAGAGCTGGTAGAACTCATAACAGTAACTACTAGAGGAGGCTATCACATGGGGCAAACAGTATCTGCATCTAGCAAAGGCTTAAATGGGAGTAGGGGAAAGAAACATTGAGTCATTTCCAGGAAGGCCCAGCCAGTAGGGATGGAGCTGTAGAAAGAAGAGGAAGCAAGAGGACCTGAGAGGAAAGAACTGGTGGTGAGCTTAGAGCACAAGATGAGGCACCAGACAGTGGTGCACCAGTAAGAGGCGTAATTATTATGTCACTGGACTTCCACATGGCCGACCTAGGTTCGAGCCCTTGACCTGGGAGCTTGAAACTCACACTAGGTGAGTGTACGCCCGTGCCCCAAATCCTGGGAAGAGAATGGAGGAGAAGGGATTGCCGCATGGCCATCCCCCTGAGGGGTGATTTCTTGCTTTCTGTCTCTCTGTCTTCCTCTGTCTCTCCGGCAAGTGCATGCACCCTATAGCAAAAATCTCTCTTAAAAAAAAAAAAAAGTGTATACACACACACACACACACACACACATACACATACACATAGTGCTCTATAAGGCAGTTCCAATAGGAGGGCTCCCAGTTCAAGTTAGGAGATTTCACTGAGTACCCAGGGCATGTTCTTGCTTGTAATATCAGCAGTGGCTGGTTGAAGGTTGGAGGTGGAATGGGGCATCAGGACCTTGTTGAGGGTGGTGTGTGTGAGTGTGTGTATGTATGAGAGAGAGAGAGAGAGAGAGGGAGAGAGAGAGAGACTGTCTTTCATGGAAAAAATAAACTTTATAAAGTACAAAAGGGGTCAGCAGGTGGCATGGTGTTAAGGCACTGGATTCCCACATGGCCGATCGGGTTCAAGTCTCAAACCTGGAGGCTTGCTTTCTCACTTTCTCCCTCTCTCTCTCTGGCTCTGGCTCTCTCTAGTCAAACTAAAACAACAACAATAATAATAAATTAAATTAAATAAATAATTTAAGGGGGAAAATGTAAGAAAGAACCCAGATAGGAATGAGGTCTGGGTCACAAAAGGCTCTAGAAAAGGCCATAGCATTGGCAAGAGATGGGAAAAGCAGCTTTGGCACCAACGCTGGTGTCAACAGCTAGGAGGAGGCAGTACAGGACAAGGTGATGGTCAGAGATTAGAGTGAGGCAGTGACAGAGAAATGGGAAGAAGATTCCAAGTGGAGCAAATAAAAATTTTTTTGTAGAAGGCATGGAGTGAGGAAGCAGTAGTAACTCAAAAGTCCAAACTTTGCCCTGTGATTGGGAGAGAAGAAATAATTAGGGACTGATGGAGGCCAGCAGGTGGCATAGAGGCTAAAGTGCCGGGCTCCCACATGGCTCACTGTGGTTGGAGTCCTGCACTTGACAGCTTGAAACTCACACTGGGTGCATGTGCAAGCCTGCCCAGAATCCTGAGAGGAGACTGACTCCCAAGGAAGTGATCTTAGGAAGTGGGTAAAGATGAAGGTCATTCCCTACTTGGCAGTCAGCTTTTTTTGTTCCCCCCAGGTTATTGCCATAGGGCAAAAGAGAGGGAGAGAAACAGAGAGCCACAAAATGAGAAATCACCCCCCAAGGAGGAGGGTCACATGTCATTCTGGGCATGCACGTGCACATACACACCCAGAGGGATTCTCAAGCCAGTAAGTGTGTCTTACCTGCAATTCATCCAGAAGATAAAGACCTGAGATAAAGACCCAAGTGCAAGTAGTTTATTTGGGAAGCGGTCCTGCAAAAATGGGAGAGTAAGACAGGAAGGGAACAGAGCCAATGAAGGGTACGGCATCAAGCAAGCTACCTCAGAGGCCTCCTGGAGCTAGGTCTGGCTGGGGATCTCTGGGAGACAGCGTGGAACATGCCTCAAAGTTCCCATTTATCCACTAGCTGCCATCTGTCACTGACTGTGGGGTCTTCAAGGGACTATCGACTCCCAGCATTTTCACTGCCCCACATGTGTGGAGAGCTAGGGGCCTGAGCAATCCCTGGACAGAGGCACAGAACAAGAGCCTATGGTGGAGGACCACATTCAGGGTGAAGTGGAAAGTTCTATGGGGACTCTGAGAGAACCAGGGCAAGGCACAATGAGCACCAGAAAAGACTGGTTAGGTCTGGAGTGAATAACTTCAGACCTAAGTGACATCCTTCACTAAGGCTTTCTAGAGATGTCAGGTTTTGAGTTTGAACTTGAAGATGTGGTCAAGGAATACCAGCTGGAATGAAAGCCATCCGCACCAACGTCCCAACCCAGGAGAGCTGGCTTGCTGGGCGTCAGCCTGCTGGGCTTTCAGAGGATCAACAGGGAAGTAGGTAGGTGAGTGGAGGCCGTGAGTTTCTCTGCCTCCATGGGGCCCCTGTCAGCCTGGTCTTCTATCAGCAGCCAGAGATGCCCTTTAAGTCACCCACTTTTATCAAAAGCCTCCTGTCCCAAGCCCATCCCTGGATCAACTCCCTGTGAGGAAGATGCAATTACACCCCCACTTCCAGGACTGAGGGAAAAACAGAGAGGTTATTGGGGCCAGCAGGTGGCGTGGTGGTTAAGGGCAGTAGTTTCCCACACGGCCAACCACAGTTTGAGTCCTGGACTTGGTGGCTTGCTTTCTCACTTTCTTTCTCTCTCTAGCTCTCACTCTGTCCCTCTCTGGTCAAATTAAAAATAAAATAAATAAAGTTAAAATATTTTTTAAAAAACAAACAAATAAAAAAAAATAAACAGAGAGGTTATTAAGGTTACAGGGTTTGGGGCCAGCAAGAGATGTAGTGGTTAAGGTACTGGATTCTCATGGGGTCAATTGAGGTTCGAATTCTGAATCTGGTGGCTTAAAACTCATACCGGGCACATGTGTGTACATGCCCAAAGTCCTCAGAGGAGAATGGAGGAGAAGGGATTGCAGTGTGGACATCTCTTGGAGGGGTGATTTCTTGCTTACTGTCTTTGTCTCTGTCTATATCTCTGGAGAGCATGTATGCCCAATAGCAAAAAGGAAAAAAAAAAAAGAAGGTTATAGGGCTTAACCAAGGCAGCACTACGTGATGGCCACCCAGGTAGTGTGGTAGTTAAGGTGGCTGGATCCCACTAGGCTGACTGAGCAGTTTGAATCCCAGACCCAGTGGCTTGAAAACATGTAGGGCACATATGTGTGTGTGTGTACCCAAAATCCCAAAAGGAGAATGGAGAAGGATTTGGGCATGGTCATCCCACTTGAGGGTTTTCTCTCTCTCCATTTGTCTCCCTAAGGCAAGCCCTAGCAAATAAATAAAGAAAAAGTATGGGACCAGCAGATAGTGTAATAGCTACATCACTGGACTCCAATGTAGGCTTGTAATTACCCCACTCCCCATTGTGACTCACTGCCTTTAAAAATCCTGCAAGACCTCAGAGCACATCATTCAGAGTAACTTGAATGCCATGTGTCCAGGTGATCATCCTCACTTTGGCCTGAATAAATTATCTTTGCTTATTAAAAAAAAAAAGCTAAAATAAATAAATTAAATAAAATCAATTAAAATATGGATGAGGCCCAGCCACGATGAGGCAGGCAGTAGAGCTCTACTGTGTGATACTGAAGCCACATGGGAGACCTGAGTTTGGATTCCAGGTCAACCTGAACCCTCTGGAGGTGCCATGCACTTGTGATCCTAGCCGGCTGGGAGGCTACGGGGAGGATCATGGCATGGTGAGACCCGTCAGGTGTATCCCCACCTCACTCTTTCTAAAGAAATAAAATTTAAAATACAGGTGACGTATACAGGTAAGGTTGTGTTCCTACTTTCTTAGCACATAGGAGGACATATGTGTTAAATGACAAGTGACATAAAAGGAATGCTAGAGGAGTTGGGGGTACCACACAGAGCCTCCCCCACATAACGATGGCCGGGCATGGGTAAAGTGCAGGTGCATGGGTGACAAGATTCCCTGGCCCCTAGCAGGAGTACTGCAAGGCAGAAGAGGACAGGCAGTGCCACTGACTGAGTGATGAAACGCATCTGCATGGATGGCTGAGGAGCCCAAGGTGACAGTCACGTGTCAGGCACCTGCCAGCACTAAGTTTGCCACCCACTACTAGGAAGATGTGGACTTTTTTCTTAAAAAAAGACCACAGTCCTGGGACCAGCAGTTAGCGTAATGGCTATGTCGCTGGACTCCCACGTAGTCGACCGCGGTTTGTGTCCCGGACCCGGTGGCTTAAACTCACGCCAGGTGCGTGTGCGTGCGTGCCCAAGATCCCGAGAGGAGAATGGAGGAGAAGGGATTGCGGCGTGGCCATCCCCCCTAGGGGGTGATTTCCTGCTTTCTGTCTCTCTGTCTCTCTCTGTCTGTCTGGCGAGCACATGTGCCCTATAGCAAAAACCTCTCAAAAAAAAAAAAAAAAAAAAAAAAAAGACCACAGTCCTAAGCCTTCTAGCTTAGGTGTGCCTGGGGTGAAGCTGGGGCTCTTTGGTGCTGACGTGATACGCACGAGATAAAGAGAGCTACTCCTCCCAGGGAGTCATTCTAAAGATCACCTTGGACTGCACGAAAGTCAAGCTCTGTGTGGTGTTGAGATTCTCCACAGTGGGCATGAGACAAATTTGCTTAATTGGAGTTTTTTTTTTTTTTTTTTTTGAGAGGTTTTTGCTATAGGGCGCGTGCGCTCGCCAGACAGAGAGAGAGAGAGAGACAGAGAGACAGAAAGCAGGAAATCACCCCCCAGGGGGGATGGCCACGCCGCAATCCCTTCTCCTCCACTCTCCTCCCGGGATCTTGGGCACGCACACACACGCGCCTGGCGTGAGTTTAAGCCACCGGGTCTGGGACGCGAACCGCGGTGGACTACGTGGGAGTCCAGCGACATAGCCATTACACTAACTGCTGGTCCCCTTAATTGGAGTTTTGATCACTTCAGAGAGCCCAAGCCAGGGGCTAAGGCACCTTTTCTTTTTGCCTTCTCAAAGATCACACCTGGGGGCCAGCAGGCAATGTGGTAGTTAGGGTGTTGGACTCCCATGTGACTGACTGAGCTTCAAGTCCCAGAACTAGTGGCTTGGTTTCTCCTTTTCCCTCTCTCTCTCTCTCTCTCTCTCTCTCTCTGGTAAATGCACATGCCTTATAGCAAATTCAAAATAATAAAAATAAAATTAAATAAACAACTTAAAAAAATTTTTTTAAATGGGACCGGCAGATGGCTTAGCAGTTACATTGCTGGGCTCCCACATGGCTAACCACAGTTCAAATCCCAGACCCAGTGGCTTGAAACTCATACCGGGCACATGTATGTGTGTGCCCAAAATCTCAAGAGGAGAATGAAGGAAAGGAGACTGTGGTATGATCCTCCCCCCCCAGGGGTGGGTGATTTCTCACTTTCCTTCTCACTGTTTCTGTCTCTCTCTCTCTGGCAAGCACACACACCTTAAGGAAAAAAAAAAAAAAAAAAAAAAAAAAAAACTCTTAATTTTTTTTATTAAAAGATAAAATATAAAATTAAAGAAATAATGAATCAATCAATCAATCACACCTGGATGGGCTAGAGGACTCTCTGAGGGTTACAGCCAAGGGGCATGTGGCAGACGGCTGTCCCCCCCATACCACAGACACATTGATGTCCCTAGCTGTGCATGAGAGAAGATGGTCCTTGCTCTCCCTTTGCCCCAGCACCCTTCCCCTACAGACTGGGCAATTCTCTTTCCCTTGGGAGAGCAGTTTCTGTCCCATTCTTGCACACCCCAGTTGACCAAGTACCTTTGGGGGAAGTGAGGTAGGAGGGGAGGCAACTGGGCCCTTGCTTATTAGGTTGAAAGGTCTTGCTCCTGGACCCTGACTGTCTTCAGCCTGAGCATGTGCTTGAGCATCCTCCAGCCAGACAGGTCTGCAGGTCCACCCAGTCCATCCCGCCTGTTCCGCCCTGGTCTCACCCTGCTCCACCCTCGGCCAGCTGTGAAAGTTCTCCTGCATCCCCCCTCAACCTGGTTTAGCTCGTAATCTTTTCATAATCCTTGCATCTTAGAACCCAGCCTCATGCACAGGTGACCACAGACCATTGCCTTGTGAGGCTGGATCAGAGAGAACGCTGGCATAGGGAGAGTTGGGGCTAGATGAGGGGAGAGCTCCCACTGCTGGCTGGTAGACAGCTGTGTCTTGTGCCTCCGCAGGTGCTCAAGCCGTCACCACATCGGCCTGCAATCCTAGTCCTGTCCCCCAGGCTTCTTCTTTTTTTTTTTTTAAAAAGAACTATTTGGAAGCCAGCAGGTGGTGTGGTAGTTAGGGTCGCTGGATTCCCACACGACCCACTGTGGTTCAAATCCCGGACTAAGTGGCTTTCTCACTTTCCCTTTCTCTCTCTCTCTGCCTCTGTCTGGTCAAATTAAAAAATAATAACAAATGGAAATAAATAACTCTTTTTTTTTGAGAGGTTCTTTTTGTTATAGGGCACATATGCTCACCAGAAAGAAACAGACAGAGAGACAGAAAGGAGAAATTACCCCCCCAGGGGTGATGGCCCTGCCACAATCCTTTCTCCTCCATTCTCCTCTTGGGATCTTGGGCACGCACGCACACGCGCCAGGCATGAGTTTAAGCCACCAGGTCCGGGACTCGAACCACGGTTGACTACATGGCAGTCCAGCGACATAGCCATTATGCCATTGCTGGTCCCATAAATAAATAAATCTTAAAAAAATAACAAATGGAATTAAGTACATAAATAAATATTTTTTAAATGACTGTTTTAATTTTATTTATTATTATTATTTTTTTTATTTGACCAGAGAGAGATAGAGAGAAAGTGAGAAAGCAAGCTGCCAGGTCTGGGACTCAAATCACATTCAGCCATGTGGGAGTCCAGCGCCTTAACCACCATATCAACCTGCTGACCAACACCTTCAGGCTTTTAATACATCCCACAATCTCTTCTGCTGACAAGGCTGGCTCGGAGGTGAGAAGAGGGGCCAGTGAGTTTGGAGAAGTCCTGGAAACTTCTGTGTCCATAGCCTAAAGACCCAAGAGGGGTGGGCTTGTGTCCTGGTTGGAAAGTGAGCCCAGGGGTAGGGTGGTGCCCTGGGGCTCTGAATTAAGCTCGCTGGGACAAAGCTCTACGTAAATCCAGATCCGTAGAACTGTGTTTGGACACTTCATTGATATTAACTGGCTTCCCGTAATTCCTGGGTGAAGGGTGAAGGGAACTCGGGAACAGCCACCAGGAGGGAAAATGTGTGAGCAAACTCATCAGGACTGTTTACATTTCTATTGTCTGCTGCCAGTGTCGGTTTGTTTAAACCTCAGGAGGTCTTCCCTGTTTGGTCTGGGTTGCGCTCACGCTCACGCTCACGCTCACGTCCAGAACTAGAATTTCACCAGTAGTCATGAATTGTGCCCCACCTATCTGTCTTGCCTGGAACTGGGGCACAGCCCACATGCATTTATTCAACATTGCTCTGCCCGAGAAGGAAACTGAGAGGGCTGCTGCTTCAGTAGCTAGGTCCCGCTGAGGGCTGCCCTCAGGCGCCCACACAATCTGGGTGGAGTAGCACAGGAATAGGTGCTCCTGGGTGCGGCCCAGGCCATGGCCCCTTAAGGACTTTGAAGCTATAAATGGTGAAAGATGACAGGGCCCACCCCAGCATATGTAAAACGACATGAAAATGGGTTGAAGGAAGTGCGAGGATATCCAGCTCCAAAGACTTCACCTGATCATACTAAGAAGGTTTCTGGGGATTGCTTTAATTAATTTTTAATTTGCTGTAGGATGCATGTGCTAGCCAGAGAGAGAGAGAGAGAGAAAGAAAGAGAGCACTCTGGGAGGGATGGCCGCATCACAATCTCCTCTCCTCCATTCTCCGCTCGGGACGGGCGTGCCTCCAAAGCCACTGCGTCCAGGACTCTAAAAGTGCCGTCAGCCAGAATCCAGCCGACTTAACTATCACACCACAGGTGGGCCCAAGGAAGTTTCTTTTAAAAAAATTAATTGAGGGACCATGCTGTGGTGCAGTGGTTGGAATGGTGACCTTACATAGTCGGCTGCCTGGTTTGAGTCCCCAACTAGGGTGGTTTGAGAAACCCAGGCCGAGTGCTCAGAATCTTAGAGTGACAAATGGGGAGTGCTTTCTCACTTTCTCTTTCTCCGTCTCTTTCTCTGTTTCTCTCTCCCTTTCTCCCCGGTGAGTGCATGTACCCTCTTGTCAAAACTTAACAACAACAAAAAAAAAACCACTTTTTAATTTGGAACACTTTTAGGTTTTCCAAAAAATTGTGAAGAGTTTCCATATATTCAGTACCCTGTTTCCCTCTCATAGCTATTTCATATTAGTGTGGTGCCTAATGAGTAATGAACCAATATTGATATATTGTCCCCTTTCCTTAAATTTTTAAATAATTATTTTTATTTAACTTTATTTATTATTATCATCACTATTGTTTTCCAGTTTGATCAGAGAGAGAGAGAGAGAGAGAGGAAGTGAGAAAGCAAGCCACCAGGTCTGAGACTTGAAAACCGTGGTCGGCCATGTGGGAGTCCAGCGCCTTTAACCACCATGCCACCTGCCAGCCCCAGTCCCCTTTCCTTAATTTTTACCAAATATCCTTTTCTGTTCCAGGATTTCATCCAGGACACCACTTAAATGGCGTTGAGTCTTTCTGTCTCCTGAGGCTCCTCTTGGCTGTGAAGCTCTCTGACTTTTCCTTGTTTGTGATGACCTTGACAGTTCTGAGGAGGAATGGTTGAATAGTTTATAGACTGTCCTGCAGTCGAATTTGTCTGAACTTTCTCTCTCTCAATAATGATTTTTTTGGAGAGAGATCACAGAGGTAAAATGCATTGAATAGCTTTAATATAATAAAACAAATTACTTCCAAAGGTGTTCACTTTTTCCCTTCATTTCTCCCTTTTTTCCTTCCTCTTCCCGTCTTCTTTCCTCTTTCTCTCCCTCCCTCCCTTCTCTCTCTCTCTCTCTCTCTTTTTTAGATTTTTGCCATAGGGCACGTGTACCCACCAGAAAAAAATAGAGACAGAGAGAGGGAAAGTGAGAAATCACACCCTGGGAGGATGACCATGCCACAATTCCTTCTCTTCCATTTTCCTCTTGGGAATTTGGGCACACATGCACATGCGCCTGGCACGATCATCAAGCCGCCCAGTTGGGAACTCGAACTGAGAGTTGACCACATGAGAATCCCAGAGCCTTAACTACTATGCCACCTGTCAGCTCTTCTTTATTTATTTATTTTTAATCTTGATACAACTGTTCAGTCCACCGGAAGCACTTCCCCTGCTCAGTAGTTAGGTCCTGGAGCGCTGGACTCAGCTAACAGAGCTAGAGGATTTGGGGGTCGGTGGGGGTTGGCAGGGGGGCAGCAGTGTTCAGTGGGACTAGAGGACTAGAGAAGTCCAAGAAGGCCACCGGGACCAGGAAAGGAACAGTGTGATTTGATAGTTAGGGGCATGGGCTAGAATCCAAATAGATGTCCTGGGTTCAAATCCCACATTTATGTTAATAATACCCACCCTGCGGGGCTGGCAGGTGGCACAGTGGTTAAGGGCACTGGACTCCCATATGACTGACCACAGTTCAAGTCCTGGACCTGGCGGTTTGCTTTCTCACTTTCTCTCTGTCCCTCTCTGGTCAAATTTAAATAAATAAATAAATAAAGTTAAATAAAATAATTCTTTTTTTTTTTTTTTAAAGAATGTGCCCTTAGGGAACCAGCAGTTAGCGTAATGGCTATGTCGCTGAACTCCCACGTAGTCGACCGCGGTTCGCGTCCCGGACCCGGTGGCTTAAAACTCACGCTGGGTGCGTGTGCGTGCGTGCCCAAGATCCTGAGAGGAGAATGGAGGAGAAGGGATTGTGGCGTGACCATCCCCCCTGGGGGGTGATTTCTCGCTTTCTGTCTCTATGTCTCTCTCTGTCTGTCTGGCGAGCGCACGCGCCCTATAGCAAAAACCTCTCCGAAAAAAAAAAAGAATGTGCCCTTAACTACCACATCACCAGCCCCAGTAAAATAATTCTTAAAAAAAATAATAATAATGGGATCAGCAGTTAGCATAATGGCTATGTTGGTGGACTCCCATGTAGTAGACTGTGGTTCGCGTCCCGGACCCGGTGGCTTAAACTCATGCCGAGCGCATGTGCGTGCGTGCCCAAGATCCCAAGAGGAGAAAGGAGGAGAAGGGATTGCAGCATGGCTATCCCCCCAGGGGGTGATTTCTCGCTTTCTATCTCTCTGTTTCTCTCTGTCTTTCTGATGAATGCATGCACCCTATAACAAAAACCTCTCAAAAAAAGTAATAATACCCACTCTGGGTGAGCCCTATAGCCTAGTGGTTAAGAGAGTTATGTTCCACATGGCAAACGTGGTTTGAATCTCAGCTCTGAGAGCTTAGAAAACAACTCAGGCATACATGTACGAGTACCCAGAATCTCAACAGGATGGGGGAAATGGGGGAAAAGGGATTGCAGCATTATCATGCCCCATCAGGGAGTGATGTCTCCCTTCCTCTCCTGTCAAGTACAACATGCACCCTCTGACAATTGAGAAAATAATACCTGCTCTTTTCAGGACTTTTGGGAGCATTAAATGAGCTGATAGAGAATGATCCTGCCCCTAGGGGTGCTTGAGGTGACCATCCTATGGAGGGTGTTTTCTCACTTTCCCTCTCTCTTCTGTGTCTCTCTCCAGTGCACACACCCTTTGGCAAATGAGAGATGAAAAAAAAAAAAGAAGAGAAAAAGAAAGAAAGAAGTAAAAAATCTGTTCAAATATTGGGACTAACAAATGGCGTAGTGGTTATGTCTCATATGGCCAACCATAGTTTGAGTCGTAGACCCAGTGACTTGAGACCTGGTGGCTTGAAACTTATGCAGGATGCATGTGCATGCATGTCCAAAATCCTAAGAGGAGAACGGAGGAGAAGGGGTTGGGGGGGCGGTGATATCTTGCTTTCTGTCTCTCTGTCTTTTTCTGTCTCTCTAGCAAGTGCACGTGCCCTATAGCAAAAGTCTCTCTTTAAAAAAAATAATATTGGAGGGGCTGGCAGACAGCATGGTGGTTAAGGGCACTGTGTTCCCACATGGCCAATTGTGGTTCAAGTCCTGGACCTGGCAGCTTGCTTTCTCACTTTTCTTCCCTCTCTTGCTTTGTCCCTCTCTGGTCAAATTAAAATAAAATAAATAAAGTTAAATAAAATAATTCCTCCTTAAAAACTTTTATTTATTCATTCCATTTTTTAAAAAATTTGACCAGAGAGAGAGACAGAGAGAGAGAGAGAGAGAGAGAGAGAGGGAAAGTGAGAAAGCAAGCCAGGTCTGGGACTTGAACTATGGTCGACCATGTGGGAGTGTTCAGTGCCTTAACCACCATGCCAACTGCTGGGCCCAATAAAATAATTCTTTAAAAATAATAATATTGGGAACACCAGATGGCATAGGGATTATGTTGCTGGACTCTCACATGGCCGACCACAGTTGGAGTCCCGGACCCAGTGGCTTGAAAATCATTCCAGGTGTGTGTATGTGCATGTCCAAAATCCTGAGAGGAAAAAGGAAGAGAAGAGATTGAGGGTGTGGCCATTCCTCTGGGGGGTGATTTTTCAATTTCCCTCTCACTATGTCTATTTCTCTCACCCCCCCACACCCCCCCACCCTCCATTCCCTGCAACTCCCCCACAAGCACATGTGCCCTAAGGCAAAAACCTCTAAAAAAAAAAAGGAATATCCACTAGGTGAAATAACATGCAGCCACTAAAAATGATATTTCATCTAAATGCAACATGGCATCCTGGATTGGACCTTGGAACAGAAAAAGGACATTAGTGAAAAAACTAGTAAAAGACAAATTAAGCCTAGAGTTCAGTTGATAGTAGTAATGTTAATCTCCTAGTTTAAAAAAATATATTTATTATTATTTTTTTTTAGCTTGATGAGAGAGAGAGAGAGAGAAAGTGAGAGCGCAAACCACCACGAGGACTCTAACCAGATGTGTTTCCCAAGCTGCCAGGATTTGAACCACAGTTGGTCATGTGGGAGTTCAGTGCCTGAACCACCATACCACCTGCCGGCCCCAATTTCCTAGTTTTAACGAATGAGTGTTAACATTAGGAGAAGCCTGATGAAGAGTATGAAAGGATTCTATGTACTATCTTTGTAATTCTTATTTAAATCTAAAACTATTCCAAAATAAAAGGTTTCTAAACTATTTCCAAATTGTATGGAATGCAGGGATGTCTAGGCTAAAATGTTCAGTGAAAAAAAGCAGAGTTCAAAATTGCATGATAGGGACCAGCAGTTAGCGTAATGGCTGTGTCGCTGGACTCCCACGTAGTCGACCGCGGTTCGAGTCCTGGACCCGGTGGCTTAAACTGACGCCGGGCGCGTGTGCTTGTGTGCCCAAGATCCCGAGAGGAGAATGGAGGAGAAGGGATTGCGGTGTGGCCATCCCCCCTGGGGGGTGATTTCCTGCTTTCTGTCTCTCTCTGTCTGTCTGGCGAGCGCACGCGCCCTATTGCAAAAAAAAAAAAAAAAAAAAACTCTCCAAAAAAAAAATTGCATGATAGTGTGATTACAACTGTATAAGAGTTTTTTTAATAGAAAAAAATGAGGAAAAGAAAATACAGTTGTTCTGGGAGGCCATGAGACTTGGAGTAATTTAAATTCTACTTTTTGTGTATTTCAGTGTTTCCTTAACATAAGATCTGAACCAGTCAGAGCTCTTGAGAGGTTTCAAACAGCGAAAGGGGTTGGTTAGTTTCAGTAGAAAATAGCCTGACACGAAGGTTGTCTTGGGCCAGCAGGTGACATGATAATTAAGAGCACTGGATTTCTACATGGCTGATCGTGGTTCGAGTCCTGGGCCTGGTGGCTTCCCTTCTTGCTTTCCTTTCTCTCTTTTTCTCTCTCTGGTCAAATTAAAACAATAATACTAATTATAATAACAAATGGAATTAATTAAATAATTTTTTTTTAAAAGGCTGTCTGATCACTCTGAGTCAGTGAAGGGGCTATGGGAATGGCTGCTTGCCATCTGTGGACCTCATGCCCCCACCTACTTCCTAGACGTTGAGTCATAGTCTGAGACCAACCAGCCCAGATTGAAATCTTAGATGTGCTACTCACTAGCTTGTGACCTTGGATGAGTTTCTTTTTAAAAAGTTTTTCATTTATTTAATTTTTAAGAGGTTCTCCCCCCCCCCCCAATAGGGTGCATGCACTTGCCAGAGAGAGAGAGTGAGACAGTGAGAAGGAAAGCGAGAAATCACCCCACGGGGGAGTGATCACACTGTAAACCTGTCTCCTCCATTCTCTTCCTGGGTTCTTGAGCACACACGCACGCACACCCGGTGTGATTTTCAAGACACTGGGTCTGGGATTCGAACTACCGTTGGCCCTGTGGGAGTCCAGTGATGTAACCACTAACTATACCATCTGCTGGCCCCATGACCTTAGGCAAATTTCCTAATCCCTTTGTCCTCGTTTCTTCATCTGTAAAGTGGGGATGCTATCTGTCCCCACCTTGTAGAGTGGTTATGAGAACCGAATGACTTAATATTAGCAGTGTGTGGAGACTGAGTGGTGATGCAATGGTAAAAGTCAGCACTCTACAGGTAGACCACAGGGGAAGGTTGCTTATTCCATTTGGAGACTTTCTTGAGTACACTGGACACGTGAGTGCCCATGATCTAGGCTGGCTGAAGCTAGAGGGGGTAGACTGTGGAGTCGGATCCTCTCTAGGACACTGTATCTGTGTCTCTTATCTCTGTATCTCTCACTCATGGAATAAATAAATACACTTAATGGAAGTATCAGGCATGTGATAAGCTCTATATACTTGTTAAAGAAAAAAAATTACTGGAGCCAGCTGGTGGCATAGTTAAGTGGCTAGGTCCCACATGGCCAATTGCACATTTCAAGTCTTGGAACTGACAACTTGGAAAACACATCTGGCATACGTGTGTGTGTGTGTGTGTGTGTGTGTGTGTATTTGTCCAAGGAGAATGAAGGAGAAGGGATAGTAATGTGCCCATCCCCTCTGGGGGGAGGTGGGGAGGCTATGCTTTCTCCCTTTCCCTGTCTCTCTCTTTCTCTCCCTCTCTCTGTCTCTTTCTGGCGAGCACATGTACCCTGTAGTAAATTAAAAAAATAAATAAATAAAGAGGGACTAGCAGATGGTGTAGCAGTTATGTTGCTGGATTCCCACATGGCCAGCTGAGGTTGGAGTCCCGGACCCAGTGGTTTCAGACATGTGTGTGCATACCTAAGATCCCAGGAGGAAAATGGAGAAGGGATTACAGCATGGCCATCCCCTATGGGGGGTGATTTCTCACTTTCCCTTTTACTATGTCTCTCTCTCTCTCCAGTGAGCACATGCATCCTCCAGCAAAAATCTCTAAAATAAAAAAGGAAAAAAATACTGCTGGTGTCACCAGAATAAACATAAATGTCTCTTTTTGTCTCTTGCCCCAGAGTCTAAGCCCTAGACTGAGGAATGGGTGGTGGAGTGGACAATGTTAGTGGTGTGCTGGCAGCCAGGGTCAGGAAAGAGTGAGGGGCTGGGGCTGGTGTTCTGGTGTTGAGAGAGGGAGGGGCACTGTCTCTGCAAGGCTGCCTGGAGGAGGAAGTGGAGAAACCAGGGAGGAGTCCTAGGAGGAAGGCAATGGCTTGTAGTAAGTGCTCAGTAAGTAATTGCTGAATGATGAATAGGCAATGGAAACAAACACTACAACAACAGCAAACAGTTCATCTGGGAGGAGATCCCAGAAGCCAGAGCAAGGGAGGGAGTGCGGAAAGGGGAGACAGGGAAAAAGCAGCTCTTATAATGGTGTGTTAAGGCCACTGGACATTGGGATGAGGTGGTTCAGCTGAGACCTCCTGAAATGTGATCAGGCTGGTCCTGGGGCATTAACTGAACTGCTGGGTCATGGGCCAGGTGGTGGGATGGGATGTAAGTGAGTCTGAAGGGAACTTGCAAGGAGGTGGTACTAGAGGATGCGAGGAGTGACGGCAGTGTAAACTGCTCTTTGTTGGGACATTTCTTCTTCTTCTTTTTTAAAGATTTATTTTAGGGACCAGCAGTTAGTGTAATGGCTATGTTGCTGGACTCCCACGTAGTCGACCGCGGTTCGAGTCCCGGACCCGGTGGCTTAAACTCATGCCAGGCGTGTGTGCGTGCGTGCTCAAGATCCCGAGAGGAGAATGGAGGAGAAGGGATTGCGGCGTGGCCATCTCCCCCTGGGGGGTGATTTCTCGCTTTCTGTCTCTCTTTCTCTGTCTGTCTGGTGAGTACACGCGTCCTATAGCAAAAACCTCTCAAAAAAAAAAAAAAAAAAAGAGAATTATTTATTTTATTTTGGCACTGTGGTTAATGTGCTGGACTTCCATATGGCTGACAACAGTTTGAGTCCTGGACATGACAACTTGCTTTCTCACTTTCCCTTTCTCTCGCTCTCTGGTCAAATCAATAATAATAACACATAAAATAAAATAAATAATTTTAAAATAATTTTAAAACTTAACTTTATTTATTTGTTTAATTTTTTTTCTTTATTTGTTTTTTGAGAGGTTTTTGCTATAGGGCACGTGCGCTCGCCAGAAAGACAGAGAGAGACAGAGAGATAGAAAGAGAGAAATCACCCACCGGGGGGATGGTCACACCACAATCCCCTCTCCTCCATTCTCTCGGGCACGTACGCACACACACACGCCTGGCGTGAGTTTAATCCACTGGGTCCGGGACCCAAACCGTGGTGGACCACATGGGGGGAGTCCAGCGACATAGCTGTTTCGCCAACTGCTGGTCCCTATCGTTATTTTTAAATGTGCTATAGGGCACATGTGCTCACCAGAGAGAGACAGAATGAGAGAGTGAGATAGGGAAAGTGAGAAAGCAAGCCTTCAGTTCCCAGACTTAAACCTCCGCAGCCATGCGGGAGTCTAGCGCCTTAACCACCACACCCCTCCCTCCACCTCCACCGGACTGACATCCCTCCCCCCACCTCCACTGGACATTTCTTTTTTGACTCTTGGGAGAGAAGTTCAGGTGGAGAAGTGAAAAGAGGTGGAGAACCAGGTGTGCCTGAAGTGGCTGGGCTGGACCAGACAGAGCCTGGTGGTGTCACCTCTCAGCACTGAGAAGGCAGCCCTTTGCCACAGCTGGTGGGAGTAAAGGGAGAGGAGAGTTCACAGCTTGGCTGACCTTTCCCAGCACCCCAGCAGGAAGGTCCTGCAGGCAATCCAGCCTGCCCACCAGGGCCTCCCTGCTTCCCACTTCTTTTTTTTTTTTGGAGAGGTTTTCGCTATAGGGCGTGTGCGCTTGCCAGATGGAGAGAGACAGAGAGACAGAAAGTGAGAAATCACTCCCTGGGGAGATGGCCACGCAGCAATCCCTTCTCCTCCACTCTCCTCTCGGGATCTTGGGCACGCATGCACACGCGCCCGGCATGAGTTTAAGCCACCGGGTCCGGGACGCGAACCGCAGTCGACTACGTGGGAGTCCAGCTAAATAGTCATTACTCTAACTGCTGGTCCCCCAGCTCCCCACTTCTGTCTGCCCTCTAGGACTGCTCAAGCCACGTGGGGCTGTGCCCGCTGGTGCCTGCCCATAGCACTTCATTTTCTGGGAACACTTTCTTGGGGTTCTACGGCACTCCTAAGTATTTCAATCATCTCCCTGAACCATGTTGTACATTCTGGGTAGGGTCAGGAGCCAGCCAGGCTGGTGGCCTTCAGTCGTAGTCTGCCTCCTGTCATATAGCATAGACAAAGCCAAGGCAGCCCAGGGTACACGGTGCTCACAGTATAGCAGCCTGTGGGAAGTGCTTCCCTGAGAGGTCTCCTTTGGTGTTATCCAGCCTGCGCATTTGACTACGATCCTCTGAGTTGATAAATGCAGGGCTGAGATTCAAACTAAGATCTCTCTGACTTTAGAACCACACACAGACTCAGGAGAGCATGATTTTCATTCTGGGTCTGCTGAGACTGGGTGAATGGTTAAGTTAGGCAGCCACTGTGGGACTCTTTTTCCTTCAGTAGACTGTTGGTAGGGTGAGCACCGTGAGTGGGTGATGGATAAGGGTAGTGGTGTGTCATTAAAAGTGCTCCAGGCAGGAGCCATGGGCCAGTGCTCCAGCCTGCCTGGCCCCCAGGGAACTGGAAAGGCTCTTCTCCTTGGGTCCTGCTGCCCTCTGCTGGTCAAGGTCCAACCACTCTGGCCAGTGCCCAGAAGGAAAGCCAGGAGCCGGGGCTGGGAGTCTCCAGCTCCCAGAGTCCCCAGTTCCATTGCCCACCTCTGTCATTCGCTGCTTTTGCCCCACACTTTAATCTTCCTGAACCTGTTTCCTCATCTGTAAAAGTGAGGGGAATGTGGGTTCTAACTGAGGTAGGAAGGGCAGCATGTCATCTGGCTAAACGCAGTTGTGACTCTCTTCTAGGGCAGACAAAAGCAGTAGAGCAACGCCGTTTCAGATGTATGGGTGGAGTGGGACGCGATGGGGAACCTTCATGTCCTCCTTCAGTGGGAAGCACTGCACGACCTTTCCCATTGATCTCAGTGCCCAGAGCCAGCCCAAGGATTGTGGGCTGAGTGAACGTCAGCTACCCCTCCCTCGACATTGTGTCCAGATTAACCCAACCACGGAGGATGGAGGATGGAGGCTTGGAAGGCCAGGATTACATCCTGCTCATGTCTATACCACCTCCCCCTCCCCCAATCCACCTTCGCCCTGCTTGGTGTTCAATAAACATCAGTGCCTCAAACAGGCTTGCACATGGGAAGAACCAATACATATTTCCTAATCAAGCATATCGAGTGTCTGCCCCGGGCTCAGCCCTGGCCCAGGCCTGGTGTCTCTCCTGCAAACATGAGCTCTGGAGGAAATTCTAGCCTCATCCTCCCCAGCGCTGCTCAGTGTCTAGTCCTGCAGGTTTGCAGAGAGCTGACATTTTCTGCTCTATTCCTTTTCCCCTGAGGTTCCTGGTCCTTGTCTCCAGGAGGGTCTGAGCTCTATCACCCCTCCTCCCAGGGGCAGGAGTGATAGTTAACACTGAGTGATTGAATAAGTACAATGGATGGCCCCTGACTTATAATCATTGGTTTGACTTTATGGTGGTATGAAAGCAATACACGTTCAGTAGAAACTATACCACAAGTTTGTTTTTGTTTTTAATTGCCAGAGGGCACATGTGCTTGCCATTTTTGACTAAAAAATATTTTCAATTTGCAATGAGTTCATCCTGATGTAACCCCGCTGTAAGTGGAGGAGCATCAGTCCTTGCATCAGCTCATTTAATTCTCCCAACTACCCTAAGAGTTAGGTCCTACTCTTACCCACATTGCAGATAAGGACACTGACATATAAGAGGTTCAGGTAAGGAAACCAACAGATAAGAGAGCCCTAGTGACGTGTCCGAGATAACACGGCTAGTAAATTGTCCGGCCAGGATCTGAACCCAGGAAAATCCCCTTCTTCCCAACCTATCTATTAGAAGCATTTGGCTTGGAGAGCAAGCTCCCGAATGTAGTGTAGGGGTCAGCTATGCCACTCTCTTCTGGATCTCACTGCTTCTCAGCCTAGCTTTGAGATGACTTCTAGAAGTGCGTAGTCTCCAAAGGAAGGGCCCCTTGGAGGAAAAGAAGACCAGAGAGAGATAGAGGAAATGGGGTGGCCTGAAGTGGGGTGATCTGTCCTTCGCCACCCTCTCCCTGTGCGCAGACATGAGGCCCAGGCAGAGGGGAGAGGGAAACTTGGTGACTCAGACAGTGTGTGCTCCACCCTCCCCACCCTGAGGATGCCAGGGAGTGGCCCATCCTGGAGGAGATGACTTGGGGTTCCCACCCCTGCCCTCTGCCTTCCCAGCAGACTACCGGCAGACACCCCGAGGGCTGGGCGGAGGCGGGATGGGGAAATGGAGACACCGCGGTTTGTGGCTCTTGGCTTTGGCTGGCCTGGCTAGACTCTGGGCTGAGCCCTCCCCAGCTCTCACTAGTCTGGCCCCGCCTGCCCTGCCAGCCAGGCTTGTGAGGAATTGAAAGGGGGGACTGTTGGGGGAGGAGGAGGAGGAACCCCAGCTCCAAATGCTGCCTCTGGCTCTGCCCTCCTGTGACACCTCAGATAGCTAGCTGTGTGTGGTAGGCCATGCAGGATCAAGGCCTGAAACAGGGCCGGGCACAGGGAGGGAGGCCAGACTAAGGAACCAGAAATCGGCCACCCACCTGGGGACCCCTTCTCTTCCAGGGTCCATGTCTTGGGGAAGATGCTTGCCTGTTTCACTTTTCTCACCCCGGGGGAGAGACCTGCATTCTTCCCTCCCTTAGCGTCTCCACCCTCCCACAGTCTGCCCTCACCAAGTCACCAAGCCCAAACTTGTGCTGGCTTGTTTCTGGTGTCTGGACATCTGCAGCTGCCCAACGGGTCTCCAGCTCCCACCTCCTCCTTCCCAGACACCCTGCCTGGTCCTGCCACCAGGCCTGCCCTCTTAGGGAGCCCAACCCAGCCTTTCCCATAGCAAGGAAGAAAAGCCCAACTCCTTAGCCAAGGGGCCTGTGTAAAGAGAATGGACACTGTGTGTGCGTGTGTGAGGGCAGTGAGCAGGGAGTGGGAAAGAGGCAGATCACAAGCTCCCTGGAGGAGGCGGAGTTTGAGCTGAAGCCTGAAGGATGTTGAGGTACAGGGGAGATTTGGACAGCAGTGACTGGGAGGAAAGGAATGTGAAGGTGAGGAACAGACTGAGCAAAGGCTTGGAGGTCTGTTCTCCCTGGGTCTGGCTCCTGAGTGTGGTGAGGTGTCCTGGAGATGAGGTGGGCTGGGGCCAGATTTAGCAGAGCTCAAATCCCCTGCTGGGGACTTTGGACCTCTCCTTATGTAGGGAGGTGATGTCACTGGATTTATGCTTTGGAGCGTGGCCCTGTCAGTGGTGAGGAGGATGAAGGAGACTGAGAGCCTGGAAGCTGGGAGACGTAAGTGGTAATCCAGGTCAGAATGGACGGAGGCTGATAGGGAGCACTGATTCATAGCATTCATTCAGTCACTTACTGTCACATGTACGCTGAATATTTACATGCTGGGCATGGTTTGCAGAACAAGGGATTCCAATAAACCCACTTTGTGTTCTGGGAGCTGGCATGCCAGTGGGAAGACCGACAGGACCATTTCCAGTGGTGATGAGCCCTCAAAGAAAGCAAGGAAAGTGACTCTTGGCCAGGAAAAGGGCAGGGACTAGAGAGAATGTCGAGTATGTATGTTCCTGACTCCCACGGCTCCTCAGTGGGGATCTTCCTTTCTAGCCACTGTGACCCCACCAGACCAGGCCAGTGCCCACCTCCCGCCTCTTCCTCCCAGGGGCGCCAGAAGCCCCTCTTTTGTCTCTGCACACCTCTGGGTCCTCAAACTCCCTGCCTCCATCCTGTGTACCCTTCACACACAGAGCAGTGGGTCCTCCCTGACCTCGATGCCCATCTTCCATTCTCAGTCAAGTGCAGTGAGAGCTTGAGTTAAACCTGGTCCTACCTCTGGTCACATGACCCTACGCAGGTCACTCTTTCACTCTAGTTATCGTTTTCTTCTCTGAAATGGGTCTAAACATGGCACCTTACTAGCCAAGTGTCTAGTACTGGGTGGGAACCCAGTAAATCCCAGTCCCTGTGCCTTTTTCTGAGCATTTTGGGCAATGCTTGACCTACTTCATGATCTGACCCTGCAGGCTGACTTCCCTGTGAATTGCAGCTCTGCCCAAAATGCTTGGTGTCTGGGGCAAGCCACCAGTATCCACAGCCTGGCTCCAGCCATGTCTGAAACACCTGTGATGATGGGGGAGCCTGGTGAAGTGGGGGTCTCCCAACCTGTGAAAGACAGTTTTAGGCTTTCTTATCTCTCTAAACTGAGAGCTCCTTGGGGCTCATGAAATACTGGTACACGGGACCAGAGGGTGGCATGGTAGTTAAGACACTGGGCACTCCCACATGGCTGACCACTATTGAGTCCTGGACCTAGTGGCTTGCTTTCTCACTTTCCCTCTCTCTCTCTGTCTCTCTCTGGCAAAAATAAAATAAATGAATGACTAAATAAAACTTTAAAAAAATACTGCTATAAGAAAGATAGAAGTCCAGGGCTGGGAGTCCAGGGAAGATGGCCAGGGGAGGAGACTCAGAGAAGAGGCCCAGGGTCGGGGTTGACAGCCTAGATTCTGGAGTTGGACAGTCCTGGGTTTAAATCTGGCCCTATCATGTCTTGCAGTTATTTGGGGTTATACACACGTTACAGAACCTCTGTCTCCTCATCTGTAAAGTGGGTGTTAAATGGGATACTTCATGGAAAATGACTGAGCAGGCAAGTGATAAGGACATGTGAACTCATCAAAACCGATTCTTTGTGCTCCCGTGTCTCACTTAGAATCCTGCAAAGGCTTAAGGGGGCAGTCATTTCCTAAAAGAGACCTCACTGGGATGTGGTCTGGGTCCCCTCCCTGCTGTCTGCCCACCTGGATGAGCCACAAAGTCAAGTGGGCCTTTTATGACCCCACTTGCCCTAGCTTTATTTCTGACCTGAATGGATAACTTTTTCATGCTCAGGTGTTTGATCCAAACCAAACCACAAACAGCAGCCAAAGTGACATTAATCCACACTATACTCAGGTACTCAGGACTCAAGTCCCAATATTTTTCAATTGTCATGTGAACCTAAACAAAGTTCTTGGTAAGCCCTGTCTGACCAAAACCAAATGTATGAGGGGAGTTCAAAAATTCGTGGGAAAATGGAATTACAGAATGTATTTATTTTGGTGCAAGAAAAATACAAAGAAATTCATGTATAGTTGTATGTACGATTTTTTTTTTGGAGAGGTTTTTGCTATGCGCGCGCCAGAAAGACAGAGAGACAGAGAGACAGAAAGCGAGAAATTACCACCAAGGGGGATGGCCAAGCCGCAATCCCTTCTCCTCCATTCTCCTCTTGGGATCTTGGGCACACACGCACATGCGCCTGGCATGAGTTTAAGCCACTGGGTCTGGGACTCGAATTGCGGTTGACTGCATGGGAGTCCAGCAACATAGTGGTTACATCGACTGCTAGTCCTGTGTGTACAACTTTTTTTTTAAAAGAGGTTTTGCCTTAGGGTATGTGAGCTTGCCAGAGAAAGAGCAACAGAGATAGTGAGAGGGAAAGTAAGAAATCACTCCCCCACAGGGATGGCCACGCTGCAATTCCTTTTCCTCTATTCTCCTTCCAGGAGCTTGGGCACAGACGCACATGTGCCTGGCGTGATTTTCAAGCCACTGGATCTGGGACTTGAACTGTAGTCGGCTATGTGGGAGTCCAGTGATGTAGTTGCTATGTCATCTGCTGGTCCCAATGTGTTTTTTGCTTGTTTGTTTTTATTTCAAAGAGAGATTTTTGCTATAGGGCACATGAACTTGCCGGAGAGAAGAAAGCAAGAAATCACCCCTCCCAGGAGGAATGCCTATGCCATAATCCCTTCTCCTCCATTATCCTCTCGGGACTTTGGGCATGCTTGCACATGTGCCTGGCGTAAGTTTTAAGCCACCAGGTGTGGGACTTGAACCATGGCCAACTATGTGGGAGTCCAGTGGCGTAATGATTACGCCATCTTTTGGTCCTGTGATGTGTATGATTTAAAAAAAAATTATTCAATTATTTCATGAATCAGAGAGATGGAGGGAAGTAGACACCTCCAACAGGGCCCCCAGCCCTGGCTCATCGGCGTGTATACACTTGGCATGCCTAGGTAGGTTTCCAGATGTGAGTCTGGAACCCTGCTGGGTGGGCTGACCTTGCACAGTGTTGTCTCACCACTTGGCCCCCATGATTTTCTTTTTTTCCCCTCTTTTTTCTTTCTTTATTTTTTGTTATAGGGTATGTGTACTCACAGGAGAGATAGAGATGTGAGAAAGCACCACCCGGGGGGATGGCCACATCACAATCCCTTCTCTATTTCTCTTCTTGGAATTTTGGGCACACACACAGCACCTAGTGTATTTTTCAAGTCACAGGGTCTGGGACTCAAGTCACACAGTCGAGCATGTCGGATCTAGCCACCTTAACCACCATGCAACCTGGCTGGTCTGTTACCCTCTTTGAGGTTCAATATCCCATCTAATAAATGGAGATAATCATGCCCATCTTATAGGGTTGCTGTGATGAAATAAAAAATGGCTTGTCAGGTGCCCATGGTGCTGGGCATAGAGGAGAGGCACAGACAGTGTGGGATAAAGTGTATGATCTTTTTATTGATCTACAGATCCAGCACATAGTCTGTAATTGGCTCATTTTCTTTTCTTTATTAATCGCCAGAGAGAATTGTGTGTTTGTGTGTGTGTGTGTGAGAGAGAGAGAGAGATAATCAGATAGACAGAGAGAGCTCCCCTATGGGGTATGGTCGTGACATAATTCCTTTTCTTTTCTTTCTTTTCTGTTTTAAGGTTTTGCCATGGTGCACACGCACTTGCCAGAGACAGAGAGAAGGAAAGTGAGAAATCACTCCTCAGGGAGGATGGCCACACCACAATCCCTTCTCCTCCATTCTCCTCTTGGGATTTTGGGCACATAGCACAGGTGCCCAGCATGATCTTCAAGCTGTTGGGTCTGGGGCTTGAACAGCGGTTGACCATGTGGGAGTCCAGTGCTTTAACTACCATGCCACCTGGTGGCTCTTTTTTCTTTCCTTTTTAATTTTTTTTTGTTTTAGGGCATCTGCACTCATTAGAGAGAGAGAGAGAGACCATGCAAAATGGTCATGTCAAGTGTGGGAGGAGGGTGGGAGATGGCAGAGGGTGAGAGACAGGGAATCAAGGATGAGAGAAAAAGCAAAATATACAGGAAACAAGAAGTGGTAAATTATTTGTTGATGATAACACATATATTGATGTGCTAGATTGAGCCAATATACAGTGTATTCTGGGTGGAAAATCTCATTCTGTATGCTGTAATGATGTACACTGAATAAATGTAAATAAATGAATTTAAATTAAAAAAAAAAGGTCATGTCACAATCCCTTTTCTAGGTCTCCTTTAGGGATTTTGGGCACATACACTTGCGCGAACACGCATACACACACACACACACACACACGGCATGTTTTTCAAGCCATCAAGTCTAGACCTTGACCTGTGTAGTTGGCTGTGTGGAATCCAGTCACCTTAATCACCACACCACCAACTGGCTCACTTTCTGTGTGTGTGTGTGTGTGTGTGTGTGTGTGTGAGAGAGAGAGATTTTTGCTATATGTAGCGTGTGCTCAGAGAGACAGAGAGACCGAACACATTCCCCAGGAGGAATGGCTACACCGCAATCCCTGCTCTTCCATTCTCCTACTGGGATTTTGGGCACACACACACAGTATGAGTGTCTAGCCACCAGGTCCAGGACTTGAACTGCCACATGGGAGTCCTGTGCCTTAAGCACTTTACCACCTTCTGTCCCCTTGCTTTCAGATTTTTAATTGTGAGAGAGAAAGCACCACCTCCACTGGGGCATGGTCAAGTTGTAATCCTTTCTCCTTCAATTTTATTTATTTTGGACAATCAAATCACTTTCTCCATTTCTCCATCCTGTTGGAATTCTGGGCACGCATGCACATGTACATGGGCATGTTTTTCAAGCTGTCAGGGCCAAGATTCTAACCGCAGTCAGCTAAGTGGGATCCAGGTCTCAACCACTAGGCATAGGACTGGCCCAGTCATCCTTTTTCTTCCGTTTCTCTGTCCCATCAGGATTTTAGGCACCACATACATTTGCCCAGCATGATTTTCAAGGATTTGGACTGCAAATCTGGCTCCCTATGCACAGCACTTAACAGCTGTGCTATGGAGCTAGCCTGACTGATCTCATTTCACAGATGAAGAAGCTGAGGTTCAGAAGAACTTGTTCAAGGTCCTGGAAGTGATAAAGCTGGATGTGGATTCAAGTAGTCCCAACCCAGTGGGCTTTTATCTACCTTAGCACACATATGTCAAGTCAGTTTGAAACAAGAGGCATGACACAAATGACAAGTGATGTCATTTTAGTTGCTATAGTTACCACTAGAGCAAAGGGGGACAAAGGGCAGGGCGTGGGTTCAGGCAGGATGGTCCTAAGAACAACTGGCCAGGCAGGTGCAACCCTGAGAACAGCCATGAGGTGGCACCAAGCTGCATATGGCCACTGGAGGATGAAGGTCCAGGACTGGAGGATGGGTGTCCAATTGAATGATTCCAGGGTACTGTAGAACCAGCTCTCTGCAGGGTCGGTGGGCCCGAAAACTCCCTTCTACAGTCCAGGGTTTCCAAGCCCCAGACTCGGTGGTGCCCCTTTATAGAGGTACAGTTCAGCAGTCAGCCTGGGGGCTGCGTCCAACCCAGACAACTTGGCAGAAGGTCAGCGCCCAGCTCTGTCCTTGGCTGCTGGGCAGCTGGGGCAAGGAGGGCCTAGGGAGGGCCCCAGGCCAGTCAGGTCACCACACAAAGGCTCCGGGTAACTCTCCGCCAGAAGTTGCGACTGCGGCTGCTGAGAGCTACAAGGGCTGCCTCCTGAAAGACGGCGTGGATGTTGTCATGGAGACGAGCTGAGCACTCGAGGTAGGCCACTGCACCCACAGACCTCGCCATCTCCTGGCCCTGGCAAGGAGAAAAGGATGGGGCTTCTGTGAAGTGGGGGTGCCGTTTGGGCCTCATGTCTGGCTTCCTTATAGTCTTAACCATCCTGAGTCTCTAGGGCCACAGTGGAAGACGGGAGTTTTCTAGGGTACCCACAGCTCCTGCACTCTGACCAGGCTCTCTTATGCAGTTTTATGTTTGCTGCCTCAGTTTTGGGCAGGGTCTCTGTGCATCTCAAGGCACCAACTAATTAGCTTCTGACTGCTAACCCAGGTATACAGCAGAAAGGGGCCTGGACACTGAAGGGGGGAGGCGTTGTGTTCCTCTCTGGACCTTCGGTTCCTATCCGAGAAGTGAGTGGGTAGTTCTAATCCCAATATGCACACTTCCTGGCTCTCCCGTCTATGGTGAACCTGCCAGAGTGTCCTAGGTACCATATCGCAGTGCTGGCAATTCCTGCCCTGGTAGCTTCCAGGAGTAACCCTGCCCTGCTCCACACCCTCGACGCCTGGCACCATAAGAAGTATCCAGAGCTGCTCTCTCCCAGTCCTTGCCAACCTGCCCCTGTGCTGGGTTTCCTACCCTGTGGTAGGTCACAGGCTCCGACCCATTTTTCCGCAGCTTATTCACCAGCGTCTCGTCCTTGCGCAGGTCAGTTTTGCAGCCCACGACGATGACAGGCACCTCCTTGCAGAAGTGATTCGCCTCCGGGTACCACTGCAGGGTGCAAGGGTGTGTGTGCATGTGTGAGCCATTGGAGTTCTGGCCTCTGAGGGGCCACTCTCCAGATCCCCAGGCTAGACTCTGATAATGACAATCAGCACAACCAGCATTTAGGGGGAAATTGCTCAGAGCCAGCCTATGATTGAAGAATTTGTATTTATGAACTCATTAATTCCCCAAGTCCCTACAAGCAAATTCTTTTTTTTTTTCTTAAGAGGTTTTTGCCTTAGGGCACATGCGCTCACCGGAGAGAGAGAGAGAGACAGAGACAGTGAGAGAGAAAGAGAGAAATCACTGGGGGGGGGGGGGGGGGATGGCCACAACATAATCCCTTCTTCTCCATTCTCCTCCAGGGATCTTGGGCATGCACGCAAATGCACCGGGCGTGATTTTCAAGCCTATGGGTCTGGGACACGAACTGCAGTCAGCCATGTGGGAGTCCAGTAATATAACCCTTACACCATTTACTGGTCTCAAAACCTTTTCTTCTTTTTAAAGAGAGATTTTTGCTATGGGAGCGTGCACTCACTGGAGAGACAGAGAGAAACAGACAGAAAGTGAGAAATCACCCCTCAAGGGAATGGCGATCCCTCTCCTTCATTCTCCTCCCAGGATCTTGGGTGCGTACACACCTGGCGTGAGTTTTAAGCCACCAGATCTGGGACTCGAACCGTGGTTGACTAAGTGGGAGTCCAATGAGGTAACTGTTAAGCCATCTGCTAGTCTCCTAAGATCTTTTTTTAAGATTATTTAAAATAATTATTTAATTTTATTTATTTATTTTAATTTGACCAGAGAGGGACAGAGTGAGAGAAAGAGAGAGAGAGAGAGAGAAAGGGAGAGAGAGAGAAAGGGAGAGAGAGAGAAAGGGAGAGAGGGAGAAAGTGAGAAAGTGAGAAAGCAATCTGCCAGGTCTGGGACTTGAACCACAGTCAGTCATGTGGGAGTCCAACACCCTTAACCACTACACCACCTGCCAGCCTCAAATCTTCTTTTTTAAAGAATTATTTATTGGGGTCAGCAGGTAGTGTGGTGGTTAAGGCACTGGATTCGAGTGCCAGACCTGGCCACTTCCTTTTGTACTTTCTGTCTCTCTCTGGTCAAACTAAAATAAAATTAAATAATTCTTAAAAAAAAAATTCTTTTTTTTTTTTTTGGAGAGGTTTTTGCAATAAGGCATGTGTGCCCGCCAGAAAGACATAGAGAGTCAGAAAGCAAGATATCCTGCCCTGGGGTATGGCCACACCACAATCCTTTCTCTTCCATTCTCCTCTTGGGATCCTTGGGCATGCATGCACACGGGCCCAGTGTGAGTTTAAGCCACTGGGTCCAGGACTCGAACCACAGCCGACTACATGGGAGTCCAGCGACATAGCCATTACGCCAATAGCTGGTCCCCCAAAAGAATTCTTTTTTTTAAGGGGACCAGCAGGTGGTGTGGTGGTTAAGGTGCTGGACACTCCCACATAGCTAACCATGGTTCAAGGCCCAGACCTGGTGGCTTCTTTTCTCACTTTCTCTCTCTGACCAAATTAAAATAAATGAATGAATAAATAATATATATATTTCAAAATTATTTTTATTTAACTTTATTTATCTATTTATTTGTTTAATTTGACCAGAAAAGGACAGAGTGAGCGAGAGACAGAGAAAGAGAGAAAGTGAGAGAGCAAGCCGCCAGGTCTGGGACCCAAATCGTGATCAGCCATATGGGAGTCCAGTGCCCCTAACCACCATGCCACCTGCTGGCCCCATAAATAAATAGTATTAAATAAATAATTCTTTAAAAAAAGATAATTATTTATTTTATTTATTATTATTATTAATTTGCTATAGAACATGCATGCTTATTAGACAGAAAGAAAGTGAGAAAGCAAGCCACTAGATCTGGGACTCAAACCATGACTGGCCACGTGGGAATTCAGTGCCTTAACCACCATGCCACCTGCTGGCCCCCCTACAAGCAAATTCTTTATTTTTTTTCAATTTTCTGCTCTTTTTTTTAAAAAAAATATTTTATTTAACTTTATTTATTACTATTATTATTATTTTGCAGTTTGATCAGACAGAGAGAGAGAAGGTAAGCGAGAAAGCAAGCTGCCAGGCCCAGGACTCGAATCATGGTTAGCCATTTGGGAGTCTAGTGTCTTTAACCACTATGCCACCTACTGGCCTCCCTACAAGCAAATTTTGTAATAAATCCTATTGTACAGATGCAGTAACTGAGGCAAAGAGAGGCTATGTAGTTTGGCCTTGGTCACACAACTGGAAATGACAGAATTTGAGTCCAGGGGGTGGGGCCCAGAGCCCTATTCCTACCCCTACCTGAATCCAGTCTCTGCAAGGTAAGTGTTTTCCCCAAATGGGGAAAATATATAAAGAAATAAGCCACCCTTTAAAATAAATTATCTCACAAAATTGTTGCAGCAGCTGCCTGCCTAGCTATTTGCCCGTTGGAGGGAAGGCTCCAATCTTGTGTTGGCTGCTCTGTGGAATGCGGAGCCACCAGGACTGGGCTATTTTAGCCTGGACTGCAACTGGGTAGCCAGGAATCCAGAGAGGGGGACCTTCTATCTCCAGGACACCAGCTTGCTGAGTTTGCCTGGTTAGGAAAAACTGGCAGCTTCTTGGAGTCAGATGGGATCTGTGTGGGGTCCTGGGCGACTCCACACACCCCAAGCCATCCACCAAAACTGTTCTAGGAAAGGGTCTCCTTAGTAGACTCTCAGCTGTGTTCCCACCTGAGCCCTCCGCAGCCTTGATGCCAAGCATCGCGCTCTCCTCTAGACCTACGGGGTCTGCACTGTATCCCACAAGCCCACTGTCCTGGCTCTCCGAGTTCTTAGCAAGGTGTGACCAGACCTCCTTCTCTTCTCCCTGGAGCTCAGGTTGTGCTTGCTCCTGATCTGCTCTCACTCTTGGACAGCCTTTTCAATTCTGTAGCTTGACTCCACTAGCAGCTCCTAACACATCCATCCAGTCCAGCCTGCCCTCTCTGGGAAGCTGTCGGCTCCCAGCTCCAACTGCCTTGCCTAACACCTCCCCTGGGGTACACAGCAGGCTCCCCAGGTCCCCCTTTTCCTCCCCACCTCCAGCTTTCTCCTTTTCTTGGGAAATGGCAACTCTATCTTCTGGTAGATCTGGTCAAAATTCCTCCTACTCTTGTTTAATCCACCTGCAAATTCTGATGGCTCTGCCTTCTGGACAGATTCTAAGTCTAACATCACTGCTAGCAACCTGGTCTAGGCACCTGGCTCTCCTGGTCCTCAATGCCAAGAACAATGCCTGGGATATATATGAGATCTTCAAAAAGTTCACAGAAGATGCATATTATGAGAAACTATGCATGGATTTCAAAATGTTTTGCAACAAAAGAAACTCGTACTTTAATTCCATTTTTCACAAACTTTTTAAAGTCCCCTCACAGATGTACACAATCAATAGTTCTAAATAAATCAATGAAGTAACCTGCCTGGATTCAAATCCTAGTGTTAACCACTTTGATAGATACGTATCTTTGGATAAGTGACTCAATCTGGGAATAATAATAGTATCTACTCCAAAAGGCTGTTAGGGGGATTTAGTGACTAAATATATCTAAGTCCCAGAAACGTGCCTGGCACATGATAGGTATTTACTAAACGTTGACATCATTGTTATTTTTTTTTTTTTTGAGAGGTTTTTCGCTATAGGGCGCGTGCGCTCGCCAGACAGACAGAGAGAGACATAGAGACAGAAAGCGAGAAATCACCCCCCAGGGGGGATGGTCACGCCGCAATCCCTTCTCCTCCATTCTCCTCTCGGGATCTTGGGCACGCACGCACACGCGCCCGGCGTGAGTTGTAAGCCACCGGGTCCGAGACGCGAACCGCGGTCGACTACGTGGGAGTCCAGCGACATAGCCATTACACTAACTGCTGGTTCCCGGCATCATTGTTATTACCAGTGCTGTGACTGGCTGGGACCTGAGGAAACTTGGAACATGCTGTCCGCATGGAGGCCCTGGCAGCAATAGGAGAGGGAGGTGCTGTGTGCTGGCTAGAGGCAGCTGGAGCTGGGACCATATCCCTGACACACACGAGCAGCCTTGGGAACCCCTGCCATCACTGGGAGACCTCAGAGAGCCAGTAACCCTGCGGATGGAATCCGACTAGAGTCAGAGCTTTACGGAAGCTGTTAGGTTTGACTTTATGGTTCGTGCGACCTCGGGAAGGCACAGGCTGGGATGATGTTGGGCCTCTGGGTCACCCAGCATTCTCAAGAAGAGTCACAGGGGGAAAGAACCACAGTGCTCTGAGTCTGCACCAGAAGGGAGCAAGGAACACGGGACTGGGAGTCAGGAGGGCAGACCTGCCCCAAGTCCCTGTGTGACCCTGTGTAAGCCGTTGTCTCCCTATGGGCCTCGGTTCCCCATATAAAAGGGTTTTCAAAAAGTTTATGGAAAGTGTATATTATGAAAAAACTATCCATAGATTTCAATTTTTTTTTTTTTGCACTAAAATAGATGTCTACTTTAATTGCATTTTCCACAAACTTTCTAAAGTCCTCTCGTATATTGTAGGGGGTAAGGGTGGGGGGAGGAGCAGAGGGGCCAGCCACTCGGACTATGCCTCCCTGCCCTCCATGAACTTACTCGGCTGAAGACATTGTCAAAGCTGTGTGGGTTGGTGACGTCGAAGCAGAGGAGCAGGACGCAGGCGTCAGGATAGAACAGGGGCCGCAGACGGTCATAGTCATCTTGTCCTGGGCAGAGAAGGGGTGGTTACGCCCTCTAGCTCTCCTGTCCACTATCAGTACTTCCCCAATACCCAGGAGGTCAACTCATCAGATGGAGGTCTTCTGGAAGGCAGGGCAAAGTTTTGTGCCCCAGAGTCTGATAGGAATTTGGCATTTAGGTGGCTATTCCATGTGAATGACACTTTGGGACAGTGCTCACCTGGCCTGCCAGTGGGATATGCCAGTCCTGGCCAGGGAAGACCATTGCTGAGAGACTGTTCTAGAAGGAATGGGGGCAAGAAGGCCAGGCCTGGAACACCCTGGAGAATTCAGGCTCATCACTCAGAAGCTTGTTCTGCCCTGGGCTTGAGGGGTAAGGTGTATGGGGCAGTGGGACCCTGGCAAAGCCTTAGCCTATCTGAGAAAAGAGGCTGCTGGGACTCCCTGAGTTTAATTCTGAACTAACTCTCAAATGCAGTCAAAGTCATGAGGCTGGAAGCCTGAGACCAAGGTTGGGCAGATCACGTAGAAGCTAAAGCCAGGACAGACTGCTTGGGAGGCCAGGAACAGACTACACCTTGAAAACAAAGAGTTTTGGCCTCCCCGTTGTCTCCAGGGCACAGTGGGATGCCCTGGAATGGGGATGTGGGCAGACAGGTGCAGAAGCCGGTTCAGGTTCTGAGGTGGGTGTGGGCAATCCTGGCCAACACCTATCCCTGGGAGATTGGCTAGCTACCCCGTTCAGAAGGAAGGGTGCAGTGCTCTGCCCCAGGCATCAGGTGCCCACAGAAGCCCCTCTTCCACCCTGCCCCTCCCTGAGCCCCTGCCATACCTACCTGCTGTGTCCCAGATTTGGAGGCATACAGGCTTGCCCTTTATTTGCATATTGACAATATACCGCTCAAACACTGTGGGGGTGTAGGTCTGAGAAGAAAGAGGGGGAGAGGGAGACTGTGAGAAAGCTGCTGAGGGGGCAGAGTCCTGGGCTGTCCACCCCAGAGCCCCAGGAATGCCCACAGCACCACCCCCTCTTGTTTGTCAGTGGTGTGTAGTCATTTGGGGAAGGCTCTAAGGGCCTCCGTGTCTGACCCTCCCTAGCCTGTTCTCAATTATAAAAGGGGAATATTAGGGACCAGTAGTTGGCGTAATGGCTATGTTGTTGGATTCCCATGTAGCTGACTATGGTTTGAGTCCCGGACCCGGTGGCTTAAACTCATGCCGGGTATGTGTGCGTGCATGCCCAAGATCACGAAAGGAGAATGGAGGAGAAGGGATTGCAGCGTGGCCATCCCCCCCCGGGGGGTGATTCCTCACTTTCTGTCTCTCTGTCTTTCTCTGTCTTTCTAGTGAGCACATGTGCCCTATAGCAAAAACCTATTTCTACAAAAAAAGGGAATATTAGAAGTCCCAATCATTGGTTGTTGCTATAGGATTTACCTTAGTACATGGCACAAAAAAGCACTCTATACATGCGAGCCACTGTTCTTTTCATCTCTGTCCCCCTGATAGGTGACTCCCATTTCCAAGACTTCATGTTGTCCTTTCCTCCTGGAATAATATTAACCTAAATATTTGTTCATTTGCTCATTCATCTATTCATCCCCAAACATAAGCACCTCTTAAAGCTCAGTTCTAGACACTGAGGAACAAGTAATAAGCAAGACTCAATTTCTGCCCTTGAGAGCTTACAGCTTTTTGGGGTCCTTCCTTGTCTCTCAACCTGTCACAATTTAAACAAGACCCCTGTCAGATGCCACCTCCCCAGCATCCCTTTCCTGATCCTCTCCCATGCCACCCCACAAGTCTGACTTATGGGGATGGGGAGCAGCCCGGGCAGAGGTCCCTCTACTCCGGCCCTGCACAGCCAAATCACTTTTTCCCTCCCTAGTTTTTGCTGTAGGGTATGTGCACTTGAGGGGTGGGTGAGAAATCACCCAGCAGGGGGATGGCCACGCTGTAAAACTTCTTCTCTATTCTCCTCTCAGGATTTTGGGTAAGCACACATACGCACCCGGCGTATTTTCCAGGCTGCTGGATCTGGGACTGGAATCATGCACTTGGTTGTGTGTGATCCAGCTGCCTTAACCATAATGCCACCCAGCTGACCCTTAAATCATTTTCTCTCCATAGAGGCTGGATGAGTGGGAAACAGGGTGGTTTTTATATACAGATAAAAAGACAGGAATAAAAAGGTGTTTTTGCAAGATGGGGTCTGAGGTTTTCTTTCTTTTTTTTTAAAAAAAAAGAATGATTTTATTTAACTTTATCCATTTATGTATTTATTTATTCATTTACTTACTTACTTAAATTTGACCAGAGAGGGACAGATGAGAGAGAGAGGGAAAGTGAGAAAGCAAGTTGCCAGGTCTGGGACTCGGACTGCGGTCAGCCATGTGGGAGTCTAAAATCCTTAACCACCATGCCACCTGCTGGATCTGAGGTTTTCAAAACTGCCACAGTGTGAGCCCTTTGCCCTGAGAGGCCTGCTGGAATGCCTACAGCTGGGATCCCTGGGTATCAGTCACTTGCTCAGGACTGGTTGGTGGGGCCATAGTCCACGGGGCCTGTCCTCCTCCCTTCCACGCCAGGTGAGCTCCCCACTTGCCTATGACTCAGGAGAACTCGTGCCTGCCTGCCGCTAGTGCTCTGAGTCAGGTCCTGGGCAGCTGGGAGGGGCAGCACCCTGGTGGTGGGTCACTGCTGTCCTCCAGGGCACCTAGGGTGAGGAGAAAGGTGGATCCTGGAGTAGGCAGCTGGGTAAGCCACCGGGTCCGGGACTCAAACCATAGTCAGGACGGCTCGAGGTGGAGGCTGGACAATGGCTAACCCATCACTCCCTCTTCCAACGGGAACCAATAGGAACAAACAAGTGCCCGCCCACCTCCCCATTCCCCCTTGCCTGCTCAGGACCTACTCTCCTCAGGCCCTTTGCCTGATGGGGAATAGTGTGGCCTGGTGGCTAGGAGCACTGGCCTTGCCATCAGCTATTCCTGGCTTAGGACCCAGCTTTGGCACCTGCCAGCTATGTGACCTTGGGCTAGCACTCTTATTGGTCAAAAGGAAAAATTGTTACCATAAAAGGTGGCAGGAAAGACTGGCAAGTGAGCCTCTAGCACAAATGCCTACCACTTAGAAAGCTGGTTCCAGGGGTAATGTCCACACCAGCCCCTGCCAATCCCCCCAGGTTGTGCCACCTTTCTCAGCCTTCCCCAGCCTCTGACCTTTGCCCTGGAATAGGATCAGTGTGGAGGGCACTAATGCCTTGCCTCTGAGCTCCCAACTTGGCCACTTGCTCACCAGTAGAGGAGTCCTGTGGTAGGTTGCCTCCTGACCTGAGCTGCTAGGCAGCCTGACATGAAGGCTCTTAGAAGACACAGTTCAGTGCTTGTGGTGACAGCACTGTCACCCACTCTCTAAGGATCTTCTGAGCATGGTCCTTTCCCTGCACCATCTCCAAACTGTGCATTTTTGAAGTACGGTCTCCATTTTCCCGATTAGGCACACAGTGGGTAAGCAGCTTGCCCAAGGTGGACAGCGGACAGCTGGCTCATGGCAAAATCAGGACTCTGACTCCAGAGGCCAGGCTCTGTCTCTGGCCACCTGCCTCTCCTGCGGTCACAACTTTAGTTCCTGATGCTAGAGAGAGCTGGAAAGGGCAGGTTTTTCCTTTGGCTGGCAACTGTCATAGCCCTGTCCCCCACTCTGGACTGGTACCCCGGGGACTGTATCTTTTGTTGTGTTCTTTGACCCCCCAGGCAGGGTATTATTCTCTGTCAGTGGGGCCAGTAAATGTCTAGTCTTGTCTGTTGAGTTCTTCTCAGTCAGAAAGGTAGGGCTGGACCTGCTGGACCAGGACAGAGATGACTCAGCTTTGGGTCTGCCCTCATGGGGCTCAGATAGACAAATGGCTCATTACGGGGTGGAAGATAGCTTGGGACAGTGCCAGGTTTTCATTAGATAGGACATCTATATGCAGTCCAAGTGCAGACCAGGAAGGCCTTGGCTGGTACTAGCCCTGCCTAGGTGTTCCCTACAACTTCCTATTGTCATTCCGGTGTGGGGAGCCACTGGCTTCTGGCCTTGGGGATGGTTATTGCCTGGTGCCCAGCCCTGGGGTCCCTGCCTGCCCCAGCACCTCTTCCTACCTTGTTCTTCCTAACCTGAACCCAAGGTTGGGTCACAGCTAGATGAGGGTCACTGAGGCCCCCTCCAATTCTCTAGCATGCTCTCTGCCCTTTGCTATACGCAGGAAGCCTGGGAGATGGGACTCCTAGCCTCCTAGCTGCTGGGCTAGGCTTTGAGGGCTACCTGGAAAAGGAGTTCGGAGGCCAGAGAAAGAGGAAGCTGGGTCTAGCAGGCAAAGCCCAAAGGGGCAGGGAGACCTAGACTGTAGGTCCCCAGTGCTGCCACTGGGCTATGTGCCCCAGGCAAGACTGTTTCTTTTGGCCTCAGTTTTCCTATCTGTAAAATTAAGGCTTTCTAGTTCTTGGACCTTGTAGTTTTTTGTTTGTTTGTTTTCAGAAAAGTTTGGTTTTGTTTTTGTGAGAGGGAACCCAGGGCTTCCTGACAGGGGAAGAGCCTGGACAAAGTCATCCCTCTGGTGACCAGCATGCCCTCTTTTCTGCTAACCAGCCCTAGCAGGTCCTTCAAGACGTACACATTTCCTCAACTCCAAGATATCCATGTCCACACTGCAACTCTCTGGAATTGGGATGGGTCTCACCATGAGGGATCCATCCCAATGGTGGTGACACACCATCCTCCAATCCCTCAACTCTCAGGTACTCTCCCTAGGCCCTCTGTAGTGTTCTCCCCAGGGTGCCACAATTGTTGAGTTCTCATGGGCAGCATCTGGGGAAACTCATCCACTCAACTTAAAAAAAAAAGTGTGTAGGAACAGCAGTTGGTGTAATGGCTATGTCGCTGGACTCCCATGTAGTCAACCACAGTTCGAGTCCCAGACCTGGTGGCTTAAACTCATGCCGGGCGTGTGTGCATGTGTGCCCAAGATCCCGAGAGGAGAATGGAGGAGAAGGGATTGTGGTGTGGCCATCCCCCCTGGGGGGTGATTTCTTGCCTTTTGTCTCTCTCTGTGTTTCTGGTGAGTGCACACACCCTATAGCAAAAACCTCACCAAAAAAAAAAAAAGTGTGATTGGCCAAGGTAGGTGGCATCAGCTTCAGAAAGGTCAAAACATGACAAGCTGGATGCTGCCGTAGTGGAAACAAGGCCCAGCCACTCCGACTGACTCCTCAGCACCGCAACAGTCCCAGGGGCATAGGGGATGCTGGGACAGGGAAAGAGGGAAAAGAGATGTGGAAACAGGACTCCCACTCCTCACTGTGGCCCAAAGAGGTACAGTGTGTGCGTTTGGCCCTGGCCCTGTCTGTCCTGGCACCTGTCAGGTTTGCAAGGACAGGGGAGGACTCACAAATGCCCAGAGCACCGAGGACATACAGCCACCACGCAGAGTTGTCTGTCAGCCTCTAACTTCACCTCAGCACCACTGTAGATAGGCTAAGTGAGTTCCCCCCCCCCCCCCCAGTTTGTTATAGGGCATGTGTGCTCACCAGAGAGACAGAAAGAGAGGGAAAGTGAGAAAGCACCCCCTAATGGGATGGGCCTTATAGTCCATACCACAGTCCCTTCTCCAGTCTCCTCTAGGGATTTGGGGGACATGCACACACACCCACTGTGATTTTCAAACCACTGAGTCTGAGACTCAAACCACTCAGTCAGCCACGGGGGATCTAGCGGCCTGCTAACCTGAGGCTAAAAGAGTTACCAAGGGTCATGGGGTTCATTTGAAGAGAGTGGGGTGCCAAGCCAGCTAGCTGTCTCCAGAGCTGGTGTGGTCTTCCCCTCCCAGGAACAGCCCTGGGGATGTTTGCTGTAGATGTAGGAGCTGGAGTAAGGAGATGTTTCCCAAGAGTGACATCTGCCAACTTCAGTGAGTCCTTCCAAGGGGCAGGCTTGGAGTTGAGCGCTGGGCCTGTATGAACGCACTCTCTCAGGGACCCTGTGAGGTGGCACTGTCCTTATTACTATTATAGAGTTAAGGAAGCAGACACTAGAGGGTAGGAGACTTGCCCAAGAGCACTGGTTGTAAGTGGCAAAGCTATGATCCCAATCCAAGCTGTTGGGTTCGAAGTCACCTGTCCCTTTTAGCCAGGCTGTGCCATTAAGTGCTCGCTCAGATCTGCTATGTACCCAGGCTGCCTAATTCAGTCCCTGTGACACCCCTGTCCCATACGTGCCATTCTTCCCAGTTTATAGATGATACTCCCAGTGGCAGACGGCCTTAGAGCTCAGACCCCCTGGGAGGCCCCTGGGAGGCCCCTGGGAGACCCTCTGGGAGGCCGCCCAGCACACATCCTGGGCACATCCTCTGCAGCTGGAGAAAAGGGCTCACACCCAGCGCCTGGCAGCAAGAGGGCAGGGATGCGCGCAAGGCCAAGGGCGCCCGCCCCGGGGTGGGGGTGGGGGCGCGGGCACTCACCTCGGGGAAGGCCCCGTCGGCAAAGACCATCAGCAGCGACGTCTTCCCGCAGCCGCCGTCGCCCACCAGGACCACCTTGACCGAAGGCACGCCTGGCGGCGCCTCCTCGACCTCGGCCTGGGCTGCCTTCATCCCGGGGCGGCCCGGGGCAGCGGGAGCAGCGGCCGGCTGGCTGCGGCGCCGCCGGGACGGACGCGGGGCAGGCCCGGCGGGGCAGGAATGTGGAAGGGGCGGGGCGGCCGGAGGAAGTGGGAGTCGGGCGGCCCCGCGGGCGGGCGGGCAGCGGGCGAGCCCAGGTGAGAGGCCTGAGCCGGGACTGAGGCGGTGCCTCGGCCGGTGAGGCGTGGCTGGTGGAACTCGGGGCCCTTCCCTCCCGTTCCATTTGGAAACACTTGTTGAGCACCTACTGTGTGCGCTTGCTCAGGACACTGTGCTCAGGAGCCACCCTGGTCAGAAGGGAACACAGTAGCTGGACAGTGACCACGGGGATGGGCGTGGACAGGGGAGGAAGAGGCACCTGGCCCTCTGGGAAGGAGAAGGTGGGGGGACAGCCATGTCAGCCTATCAGCTACTGGGGAGTAGGGTGGGATCCCTCGTATGGAGCTGGAGCAATGCCTTTGCTGAATGAATGAACGAATGAATGAATGAATGAATGTGCATCCTCTCTACCCCACCTCCAGCTCTGGAGACAGAGCATGCCACAGTCCTCTATCCGGGTTTTTCAGGCTAGCCAAGAAGAGGGTGACCCAAGCATGCCCTTATGGGTCAGCTGTTGGTATTGCCAGGCCTGGCCTGCCCTCCCTGTACCAGCACCTGGAAGCTTCTCCTCAGGTGGGTGACCACCTAGCTCATCCTGGTTGGGGTGTGATCTAAGGAAAGTGAAGAGCCTTCCATCGATAAAGTGTTTAGAGCAGTGTCTGGTGTGTGGTCAGTGCCATTTGTGAGTTATTATTTATAACCAACTCAGATCCCCCAGCCTCCACCACCAAGGGTCTGGGGGACCAGAATGGTTCAAGACAAGGTCCCGGCCTTGAGAAGCCCACAGCCTAGAGTGGGAGACAAGCAGGACATCAGCGTAAGGGTGGGGACAGGCAGCAGGGTGGGGACAGGGAAAGGGGCTCCTCACCTAGGTTGGGGAAACCAGGAAATCCTCTGAGAAGGCCAGCTGGAGACTTGAGGAAAAAGTGAGACACAGACCGAGAGGGCTCAGCACGTGCAAAGGTATGGAAGTTAAGAGTGGAGAAGCCCTTGCCCCCAGTTCTTCCCTGCAACAGAGGTAGGTTTGGGAATCTGGTGCCTGGAGAGAGGAGCACTTTGGATGCCAGGAATAAATCCAGCATGGAACTAGAAACTCACGGTCACCTGACCTCCCTCCAGTACCTCTTAGTGGCTGGAGTTTAAATTTTTAAAAACTGGACACAATGGTCTCCCCAGTCTTGGTCTGGGTGTTTGAAGCTTAAAGGAACAGAGGGCAGAAAAAGTCTTTGGGTTTCTCTTCCCACCCACCATGGTGGTCATGATGTCATCCTCTACCCCATGGAGTTCAAAGCACCTTCAGCCTTCTTTGAACTTTGAACTTCTTTGAACTTCTTTGAGCAGCGTCTGGTGTGTGGTTAGTGCCATTTAAACTTCTTTGTGGCCCAAAGAGGCGGCAGGGTAGGAATCCCTGCTTCCCTGCACAGAAAGGCAGAGCCCTGCTCCCCACTCCTATTCCAGACTGACCCCTAGGGCTGTGCTCAGTGGCTGACTGCAGCTCCACCTGGATGGAGGAGGCCTCCCCAGGATGGTTCATCGTTCAGGTGCTCCTTCTTCCCCGAAACTGCCATAGGGCTGGGCAGTGACTTGGCACCGGGCTGGGTGTGTAGCCACTGAGCAGGGCTCCCGCCCCAAGGAGTGGTGGGAGGGGTCCCATACCCTGCCTTCAGCTGTCAGCCCCAACCTCCCGCTGCTGTCATTGGCCCTTGAGTGGCAAGGCCGGGAGGCAGGTGAGGCCAGACTGGGGGTGGAGGGAACTGAGAGTCAGCAGAGGTGTTTGGCCTTTGTTGCTATAGGGATAATCACTCTAATGACATTCTTCACATCTGTCATGCTTTAGTTTCACTGAACATTTCCTAATAATAACAGCACCCATTAATGGATTGCAAGCTGTGTGTAGGCACTGTGTCCTAGGAGGGAGGAATTGTTAGTCCCATTTTGCAGATGAGAAACCTGAGGCCCAGAGAGGTCAAAGTCTTGTCTAAGATCCACAGCTAGTAAGAATCCAGACTGGAATTTGGATCCAAGCACTCTCTTAACATCACACCCCAGGTGCATTATTTCATTCAACTCTCAGAGGTGAGGTGGGCAGCGCAGGTAATCTGCCTTCCCCTACTTTACACATTTTAGAATTGGGCCTCAGAGAAGGTCAGTGGCTTGTCTTAGGCCAGGAAGATTCAGCCAGAATTTGATCTGATGTCAAGTCCCACCCTGTGTTCATTCTCCCGCACGGGACGGATTAGTCACTGGGCCTTGGAAATTGCCCTGGTTGGCAGGGAATTTCCCCAACAGACATTGGCCCTCGACTGTACTGTTTCCTGGAGTTTATTTCTGACGAGGCAGCCCAGGTCACATGGGCTGCCTAGCCAGGGCACTGTTTACAGTTGCTTCTGTGGACTTCTGACCTGTGGGTGACTCAGTCCCTTAAGGCCTCATCCAACCTAAGCTCAGGTTTTATGGGACCTTGCATAGCAGGTTACTGCCCTGGAGACCCTAGGACAGCAGAGGTGGTCAGTCCAACCCTTGGCCTGACATGTCGTTCCCTCCTTGGGATGCAGGTGGCCCAATAGGATCTGTCAGCCCCCAGCCCAGCCATGAACACCTCCAGGGCAGGGACCAAAGCTGGCCCACTGTTGTAGCCCCAGACTGGGGTGTATGTCTCAGGTCAGTACTCAGCTGGGGGTCAGGATGTTGTGTCCAGTTGACTGCTCAACTGGACAGACAAGGGAAGGGAAGAGGAAGGGCAGAGTACAGGAGAGAGGAAGGAAGGAAGGAAGGAAGGAAGGAAGGAAGGAAGGAAGGAAGGAAGGAAGGAAGGAAGGAAGGAAGGAAGGAAGGAAGGAAGGAGAGGGCTGACTCAAAAGAATAAACAAATTGAAGAACTGAATAAAGGAACACATGTTTGCATGGATGAGTACATACAACACATGACCCAAGTGGGGTTCTGCAGACAAGTCACTGCCCTCCAGCTTCCATCTGCTCTAAGGCTCCCCTGGCTTTGACTCCTCTGCCCGTTGTAATGACACCCCTCTCCCCAAGCTTCTCCTGAAGCCAGGAGTCTCATGCTGTCCCTATCAATTATCTGCTGCCCCCATGTGGCCACTCCGTTCTTTGCACTGCAATCACCCTGGGCTGCCTGCTTTGGGGCTCCTTTTATTTTTTTTTAAGTTTATTTTATTCATGATAAAGGGCACGTATGCATGTAGACTGGGGAGGTGTGGAGAAAAGGACCCTGTGATAGTTCCCGCAGCCATCCAGCTCTTCGGTGTGTTTCCAGTTGACTGGGGCTGAGGATCCAAATCCATGGGTGGCCATGTGGCTTCCAGCAGTGTGGTCCAGTATACTACCAACTGTTCTACCTTGGTGGGACCCTGCTTTGGGGGTCCTGGCTTGGGGATGTGAGCTATTCGTGGATGGCTGAATGAAGGGAAACTTGCAGGCCAGGGGGCAGAACCTCTCTTGGGGTGCCTTGGCTGGGTGCAGGGGCACTGGAGTGGTGTTCCCAGAGTCCTTTGCTCTGCATCCTCCCCTTGTGCCCTTTCCTCTCCTTCATCCCAAAAACCAGCCTGGAAGCAGGCCCATGGGCGCAGGGCTGGAGGAAGGGGAGGAATAGAGAGGAAGGGGCAGCCTATGACATATGCACAATTCTTATCCTCCTGACAAATGAAGAAGCAGGTACAAAGAAGAGATCATCTACCCAAGGTCCTGTAGCTAGCCAGAGGAGAAACGAGCTGGGATTCAATCCCAGGCAGTTGGGCTCGAGAGCCTACACACACAGAACCCCCGGAGTCAGAAGAGCAGGAGCCTTTGCAGGCCATCTTGTTCAACACCTTCATTCTTCAGTCGATTAAACTGAGGCCCTGAGAGGGGAAGGAACTTGTCACACTGAAAATAAGCAGAAGACCCAGGTCTATTCCAGGTGGAAACCAGAGGACCTCGTCTCCCAGGTTGCCTTCTGTCTGTGCTCCACCGGACAGCCCAACCCCAGCTGCCATCTAACTGGAGCCCAGGGCTGTAGCAATGTGGGCCTCCTCCTCGCCATTACTCCTTCTGAGTGAAATGGGAGGGTCCGTGCTGCATAGGAGTGGGTGGAGGGAGAGGGAGCCCTCTGTCCTTTGGGATCTGCAGGCTCAGACATCTACAGCCGGGAGAGATGAGGTGAAACTTTGAGCTGCTGTAAACCGTGGGCTATAAGGTGGCTCATCCCGTTTCTCTCCCACACAAGACGGGCCTGGGGAATGCTGCTGGTCAGGTCAGTGACTCCACACTTATCTTCCTGGGTGGGGCTCCCAGAGGGGTCTGGGACCCTGGAAGCAGGCCCATGGGCGCAGGGCTGGAGGAAGGGGAGGAATAGAGAGGAAGGGGCAGGAGAGAACAGGTGCCTGAAGAGGAAGGTCAGAGAAGTTTGGGAGGGTTACAAGCAAGAAGGAGGGAAAGACATCTTCCCTTACCCGCAGCTGTCCTGAAAGCACCTGCAGAATGAACCCTAAATCTAAAGGTAGCTCAGAGCTTCCTATCTGCCCACCTGGCCCTCACTGACCAGGGATGTCCTTCTCTGTCACCTCCAAAACTTCATAGACCAACCCCCCAACCTTGGACCTGCTCTTGCTCTGGACCCCTCCATGGCTCCCCACTGCCAGCAGGACAAGGACCTGCCTCACCCTAGACACTGAAGCAAGCCTCCATGGCCCAGCCCCCTGGCCTCTTGAGCCTCAGCTTGGTTGTGTCTCCCTAGGCACACGTGACACCTTCATTCAGGCATTTTGAGGCCCCTATTCCTCATCTGTGTGTTCTTCCCACTGCCCTACAAGACTAGCTCTCATGCTTCTACCTCCTCCAGGAAGTCTTCCCTGGCCTCTGCTCTGCCCATGGGCTCCTCAGCAGCCTGTCTCATTGGTTAGCTCTGTGTGTCCAGTTAGGAGGGTGGAGAAGCTCTTCAGTCATCCCTTGGAGTGGGTAGACCTCCAGGAAGCTCATTCTTGCCTGTGCTTGAGGTTACATGCTTGTAATCTTCTAGGGAAGGGGGGAAGCCAGAGCAGCCTGGGATCCAGACGGGTTTCTCTGCTGCTTCCTCAGCCCCACAGCTGAGGAGCTGGGGAAGGAGACAATCTTACCTAGTGGTCAAGATCACAAGCCCTGGAGCCCGACGGCTTGAACTTGAATCTTAGCTCTGCAGCTTTCTGGCTGTGTGATTTTGAGCGAGTTACCTAACTTCTGACCTCTCGTCTATGTCTACAGAAAGAGAAAGACAGGGGCCAGCAGGTGGCGTAGTGGACTCCCACATGGCTGACTGTGGTTTGGATCCTGGACCTGGTGGCTTGTTTTCTCACTTTCTTTCTCTCTTGCTCTGTCCCTCTAGATAAACAAACAAACAAACAAAGTTAAATAAAATAATTCTTTAAAAAAAGAGAGAGAGAGAATGCCAAAAGTACCTACCTTTAATTGTTTCAGGGTTGCAAGCTTTGGTAGCAGCTTTCACTGAACTTTTTTTTTTTAAGGAAGATTTTTGCCATAGGGCACATTTCCTTACTGGAGAGACAGAAGGTGAGAAATTACCCCCCCCCACCCCCCCGGGAGGGCTGGCCATGTTGCAATCCCTTCTCCATTCTCCCTGGAATTTGGGGCACACATGCACATGTGCCCGGCAGGAATTTCAAGCCATTGGATCTGGTACTCAAACCATGGTGGGTCATGTGGGAATCCAGTGATGTAACCATTATGCCATCTGCTGGTCCCAGCTTTCACTGAACTTATAAGGCCCTTCTCCACTCCAGGCTCCTCTCTTGGTTCTCTTCTTCCTGCTCCCCTTCCCACCTTCTCCCGACCCCCCGACCCCCTGACCCCCACTTTGCTCTAGCAAGGCAGACATTTGGCTGAGTTTCTGTCCACTCCTGTTTTTTTTTTTTATTCTGTGCTCTCTCTCTGCCAGGAATGCCTTTCTTGCCTTATCCACTTGATGGTACCCTTCTTGTCCTGAAGACTCAGCAAGATGTCACCACCAGGAAGTTTCTCTTGGTATTCCCTGTCATGACCTCCACTCCCGGAGCTGACTCTGAGCTTCCCAAGGTCCTTGTGATGGTCTCCCCAGCCAGACAGGGCCTCCCTCCCTGCGGGCTCAGAGCAGTAGGAGAAGAACACAGTATCCCTATGAGGCCTGAGCCCCTGATTCTTGGAGAAGAGGCAAAGGTGACTCAGGACTGAGTAGGGCTCCCTGGAAGCCCCCTCTTCCTGCTCCAGCTTTATTTTTGTTCTAGAATCATTCCAGTCAACATACATGGTCCCCACCACAGCCATCCTGGGTGTACAGTCAACATTTCATGCAGTTATGGGAGGGAAAGAGGGGAAAGAGAAGGTGAGAGTACCTGGCCTGCACTGCATAGCCACTGGATTAGAAGAGTTTGGGTCTCCCAGACTGCATACCCACCCATGCATATCCCCTGGCCCTTGGACATCCTGGTACTGGCCACAGGGTAGACAGGCTGGCCTCAGGGCTGGGCCATGGCTGTGTCAGATGGGGACGGCTACAGTCTTGCCACCTGGGCCCCTGTTCTAGCCAGCCTCCTCCCACCATGTCACTGGTTGGGCCTGGGTCTCTCTAGCTCACTAGGGTCAAGGAATATGGGCAGTCAGCCTGGGAGCCCACACTCTCCCCTTGGGTACAAATGCTGCTGCACAGACTTCACTTCCCCCTCAGCAGTGAAGGGCAGGAAACTGCTGCTTCTCTGGGACTGCCTTTGGTGCACGAGAACTGCCTTGGCCAGTGTCCCCTGGAAAGGCATGCACACCCATGCTCAACTGGGGCTGGGGTGATGGTCAAAGACTGTCATATGTGGGAGCATAGCAGCCCATCCCCTTTGCCTCTGGGCAGGACTTCCCAGGGTGTCATCCACCCTCCAGCGCTCTCTCTAGCTGCCAGGCTGAGGCTGGAGCCGTGATTCGCTAGGCTTCTACCCTGGCCCTGTGAGCCCCTCTTTCCCAGTGAGTGCTTGGAGGGCATGCCTCCAACAGACCACTTACCCAAGGATCCTGTCTCAGTTTTTGCTTCTAGGGAACTTAATTAAGGACACCGAATAAAACCACGCTCCAGAGCCACCATCTTCCCAGTCAGCTATGCAAACTTCTCTGGTTGACCCTCATGCCACCCTTCCGTTCTAACCTCCTCCTACATCTCATCATATTGCAGCTTTCTGGGCTGTCCTTCTTTGCTGCCACTGCTCCCAGGCTCTGCTCAAGGGCCTCCTTTTCCATTGCATCGTCCCAGGTACCCACAGCCCGCCAAGTCCTCTGTCATCAGTACTCTCTGCCCCTCTAGCCACCAGCCACCCACCAGCTACCCTTGGTTGAGGCATCTCTGCCCAGCAGAGCCTGGCCTGAATGCATACCAACAGAGGTTATGGGGTCAGTGCCTGCTTTGCATGGCACTGAGTCCAGGGAACTGGGTGGAGGCCTCTTTGGACCTCTGTTTCTTGTAATAGTTGAGTTTAAGGGAGTAGAGTTCCTAGAGAATAACTCCAGAGCTGGTGTTCCATCCGGCCTGCAGCCTTCGACATGGGCCTGGTCTTTCCTTTTTCTCCTACAGTGGGCTAAGACTGTATTTGTGATGCTATTGCTCAGGCTGGGCCCCTACCCAGAGCACTTCCAGTTCTTTTCTGTCCCTCAGAGCTTGACCAAGAGGCCCTTTCTGTTCCTCCCAGTCCCCCGAGCCCTCCCTGAGTCCGCACAGGTCTGAATGTCCATTTAGAGCTATTCATTCAGCACTGAGCAGATCACTGGGCAGGGGGAATGTGTCTTCCCAACGTCCTGGTGGCTGCCTTGTTCGTGGTACTTCTGCCGAAATCTAGCACAGTATCTGGCCCCCAAGACACATTGGCTTCCAGTGTGTGGCCCAGCTTGGCAGCTGGCCTCCCAGGAGCAGTGATGTAGGGGGAGCTCGCTGGCTCTGAGAGGCCATGTCCCCCTCCCGGGCTGAAGGACAGCAGCCAAGTTGAGGATCTCAAGATAGAGATACTTGGCCAGTGCCCAACTGTCCACCTGGGTCCTAGCCCAGCCACAGCTGGTCCTTATGGGAGAAAGTTCTGGGTCCCTGGACATGAAGCACTGCCTGCTCCTCACTGCCATCTGGACAGAGGGACCAAAGTGGCTCCCGGGGGCTCCACTCAGGGACCGCAGTGTTCCTAGCTCCAGCTGGGCTTTGGAGAGGGTGCTGGATAGAGCTGAGTTTATGCCAGGCTCCAGTGGCTCCACTGCCCACCTGGCTGGCTCTGGCTGCTAGTTTCGCCGGACAGGGTGCCACATGGACACAGGCCTGCGCAGAGTGGCCAGCATCTGGTTCCAGTGCGTGGTGCCCATGCCACTGGCCGATGGCCCGATGATGACGTGGCCCACGTTGTCTCCACGGCCATCGCTGCTGCTCTCAGCCACTGTCACCCGGAGAGACAGGTCCTGGGGAGGACACAACAAGAGTGCTGGGGACCAGGAGCAGCCACAAGTCCTCCTCGGCTCCCAGGTCCCAGTCTACAAATGCCAGGCCTCAGCAAGGTGCCAGGGATGGCTCCCTGAATCCTCTCATCTGAGAGGTGGAGTCTTGTCCGAAGTCACCCAGTAAATAAACGAGGGGCGAGGATTTGAACCAGACTGCTCATAGCCTTCCCTTGCTGCCTCCCTGTGCAGCAGCAGCACTGGACTGCCACAGCTCAAGTGCTGGCCTCAGCACTCCACTTCTGTGTGCCCTTGGAGAGTGACCTGGGCTCTTCCACCTCAGTTTCTCCATCTGTAAACGTGATTACGATCGTTCCCACCTCATGGGGATGTTGTGTAGACCGGAGCCTGGGCAGTCCGAGCATTATGGAAGTTGTCGTTGTTACTACTGATATGGTCATGTCGGACTCACTACTGAGGAGGGGAAAGGACGTACTCAAGGACAAAGCACCGAAGCTGAAACTATTAATAGGGCCTAGGCCGACTTCTCTCCTCCCCCGCTTCTCCAGTGGTTCCCAAGTCTCTTATCTTTAGAGGCTATAGAATGGCAGCACCATGACCACCTGGGGAGAGACAGGAGACAGATGGGCAGCTTGTCCCATGGGAGTGGTAGGGCAAAACTTTGATATCCAGGACAGGCCAGAGAGGCTAGGATGTTTGCCCGGATTAGAAACAGCCAGAGTGAGTGAGGGTTCTAGATTTCAAATCCAGATGGAGCTTTTAGGAGAGGGGAGATTAGGTGGGTTCTATGTAGCCCCAGGGGTATGGAGGCAGGTTTTGGCTCAAGGCACAAGAGACTTTCTCACTGTCAGGAGTGTCCCGAGGACGGAAGGAGAGTGATGGGAGGTAATGAGATTCCTATCCTCTGAGGCATAAGTAATGCCACTGGTGTGGTCTAAGTCATATCCTCTGCAGTACCCCCGACCCATGGTCTGTGACATCCCTCCCTGGAGCACAATGCCTCCTGAATGCCGTGGGAGTGTGGGGAGCTCAGCAGGCCTCTGTAGTAGAACCTCAGATTTAGGGCCAGAACTCTGGGCCCGGAGTTACCCCCGGCTCATCTTCAGGCTTCTGCATTTCCTTCCAGTGGAAACTCTGCCCCTAGACCTCAGCTGAGCCGTGCCCTCCTGCAGAAAGCCCCTGACTCCTAAAGTCTGCAGTGCTCTTCATGGATTAGGATCGTCTAGGGCCTTTCCCGCCTGTCCCTTGTGAACACCAATAAGACAATACCTGTGTCCCCAGCACCCACCGTAGGGCAGGCACTGAGTGGGTGCTCAATAAATGCTTCTCAATGAGAAAGATAACGGTTCAAGACAAGTCATTACCCACCTGCTGGAGCCCTGAGAAAAGCTGGGGGATGGAGTGGCCTTCCCCTACCCATCCCCTCACCTGGAGCACAATGGCGGGGACAGAGAAGATCATGGCTTCATTGAACACTGGGTTGGGGTCATCGCGCTTCACAGCTGTCTTCTTTTTGCTCATCTTTCTCCCATCCTGTAGCAGGTATACCTTGACGAAGGGATCTACAGGCAAGGGGAGTGGGGTGAGGGCTAGTGCCATACTTACCGACCTGGGCAACCCTGTCCAGCCTGGTTGAGCCCTTGGCTCCAAACTTCACAAACCTTTGCCATTGCTGTTATCTCCTGTGATCCTGGCACTGGTCCTTTACTATTTTTCCCATTTTAAGGATGAAAAAACTGAGGCTCATATGCAAGTCAGAAGAGGGCTGGGCTCTGCCTTCCAGCCCTCTCTGTGCCCCTCACGTGATGCTCTGGGGAATTCAGCAGACCCACCACTTTTCATTCTATAAATGGCCCAAGCGCAGATGCCAACCCTGAGTCACTCGGCACTGGTTCAGCAGAGCCTGACTCAATGGCGTGCAGCTCTGAAATAACAAGCTGCCGTCTGGCCATCACCTGTCACCCACCGGGTGTCCTTGTTCCGCCTGCCTGGACCCGGGGTTCCTCCAGGCTTGCAGATCTCCTCTGTCTTCAGAGAGCAGCTGCATCCGTTGCTCACTGCTTTGGGAGGGGCTGGAGGCTCCTTACAGACCTGGGCAACAGGTCCTGCCTAGAGCCCCGCCCCCCCTCCCCCGGGTTCCTGCTTAGAGTCTGGAACACTGCTCTGCCTCTGGGGCGCTGCTCACACCTCTAGCGTGAATCCCAGTTCTGAGAAGTAGGTGCCCATCTTGGTTCATGCCCATCGCTCCCAGCCCTGAGTATTGCTCCTGTTCTCAGACCCCCATTACTCTGCCTCTCACTGCCCCCCTCATCCCTCTGTACCCCCATTGCCCTGCTCCCTACATCACTGCACTACCGTTGTCCTGGCCCCTCATTAGCAGGCCCCCTACATCACTCTGCCCTACCATTTCCTTGGCCCCCACATCACTTTAATTCCCCATCTCCTTGCTCCCAATGCCCTGTTCCCCCCACCCCCTGCCACCGCCATCACTCTGCCCTCACACGGCCCCCGGCCACCCTCCAGGATTCTCACGTCTCCCAGTCAGATTAGTCTCCTATTGTGACTGGCTCCTGGGCTTTGCTGCAGCTGTGAGAGACCCTGGCACTGTGCCCCGCAGTGCTGATAACTCCCCATGCCCGCAGTCACTTCCACTGGGCCACACGGGGGAGCTAGGCAGCCAGCCAGCAGGCATTACCCGCTGTGGTCTTGTCGTTGGTCCAGATGAGATTCTTGGCCTTCACCACAACCACGGTTAGGCGCTCAGCCGTAGGGAGGTAGCTGAGGGAGAGCAGGATCTCCCCGACAGCGTCGGCGACCTGCGGGATAGGTGGGTGGCTCAGAAGGCTTGTCCCTCCAGGACTTGAGGGTCCAGGGAAAGGCCTTGACTGCCAGGGAAAGGCAGAAGCTTTCTCTTCTATAGAGAAGGGGCTCCATTTACCAGCGTACCAGGCTGGCAAGATGAGAAAGGGACACACCTGCACTCCCCACAACTCAACTCCATGGAGAATGCACCTCCCCTCTCAGGGTGCGGGCCCTACCTTGGAAGGAGAGCCAGAGGTTGCTCAAATGTAGCAATCAAATGCAATTCTGTCTCCTCATTCCAGACTAAGAAAAACTTCTATGATAATAGTGCATAGAGATTCAAGTGGAATGGAAAGAGCTCATTTGCTTAAAAAACAATGCTGTTCCCTGAGTACTCCTACACTTACGAAGGTAAATTTCAGCTTGGCCTCTGTCTGAAATAATCCACTTTGGGGCCAGAGCATGCTTCTGTAACAGAAGCTCTGAAGATTTGAAGGTTAAGGGCACTAGATAGGCTATAAACAGTGGTCAAGATGTTTTTTTATTTTTTATTTTTGTATAAATTATTTTATTTATTATTGTAATTAGATCTTCACAATCAAAGTTGTCTTCACTGTTTTGTTAATGTGAAATAAAATTGTAGTTATGTCAAAATGTTTTTGTCTTGCTTACAGCAAGCAGTTTCCATGAAAGCAGCTCAGGACCCCTCTGCTCTCCTAACGATGCTGGGATTCAGGCTATTATCCTCCTTTGAAAGTACATGTGTGTGCAGGACCAGTAGATAGCATAACGGTTATGTCATTGGATTCCCATGTAGTCAACCATGGTTCAAGTCCCAGACCCAGTAGCTTAAAACTCATGCCAGGTACATGTGTGTGCGTGTCCAAGATCCCAAGAGGAGAATGGAGGAGAAGGGATTGTGGCATGACCATTCTCCCTGGGGGGTGATTTCTCGCTTTCTGTCTCTCTATTTCTATCTCTCCACCAAGTACACGCACCCTATAGCGAAAATCTCTCTCTTAAACAAACAAATAAACAAAATACAAAATACATATGTGTGAGCTCTCTTCAGGGGTGAAAAGGCTCACCACGTCAGGTCAGACTTACCTTGTTCTGGTCCTGTAAGTAGAGCCAGCCGCTGAAGGGCTGCAGTGGGAGGTCAAGCACAGAAAGCTTCAGCTCCACCACCCCCGTGCTGACATTCCGTTCATCTTCATCAATGCCGAACACAGAAAACCGCAGACTCTTCTCCTCCAAGGCTGTGGGATCCAGAGGGATGGAGAACTTTTCATCGAAGAAGATAGAGTAGGCATTTCTCTGGATCTGCAGAGAGAACAGGCCGTGGAGGGAGCGCCAGAGCTGGAGAGGTGGCAGCCAGGGGCCTGTATGATCACTTCAGGGAGAAAGCACTGGGCAGGGAGTTCAGAGACCTGTGCTAGAGTCCTGGCTCTGCTGTCCCCACCCCTCAGTCCCAATCCTTCCTTTGGTGGCTCAGTCTTAAATGTCTAAAAGTCCCCTGTCTTCTCAGGGGTGACCAATCGAGTGACCTGGCGTTTAGATTCCACAACTCAATCCCAACTAATGCTCATTCTCAGTGCCCACGGCTCTTAGTGACTGGCCACAGACCACTCTTTATGCTCTGGATGAGCTGGTCTCCATCTTCCTTGCATCTGGAAAATCCACCCCAGGGCAGGCATGCAGTGGATGTGGGGTAATTGTGGGGCAAAGAGCCACTGAGTCTTAGTCCCCTGCAGATCCTCGCTCAGGATTATGAATGCTGGAGGGCGGAGGGATGGAGGGAGGGGTGGAAGGAAGGGTGGAACTAGGTAGGGTAGGCTGGGAAGACTCCAAGCCTCGTCCTGCCTGGTGGGCACCACTGCCCTCATCCCAGGAAGCTGTGGGCAGGCCTCTGGGAAAGCACATTTGCAAGCACTGCTCCCCCTTCCGGGGGGCTGCCTTAGTCACTGGTTGGTATTTGAAGAGAGAAGTTCTCATCCCTGGCACCTTGCCTGATGCTGAGGGCTGCCCAGCTGGGGGCAGCCACCCACTTAGTGGGATTGGCCAGGTTTTGATGCTAAGAAGCCTGCCTTCCTGGGAATAAATCCACCAGCACCTCTAGCTTCCCCGGACCACTCTCTTCTGTCCTTGCCTGTGCTCTGGGAAAGTGCTCCCTGGGAGTCACAGTCCCCTGCTCCAGACTCTTCAAGGGCTTCTGGCCCCTGTGGATAAACCCGCTCCCTAATCTCCTGACCTCAGCGTTCACGCTCTTCATGCTCTTCTCTCCTTCTTCTGGTCAAATAAGGTTCTTGGCTGTCCCCTGCCCGTAGGGGCCATTCTCTGCTCATTGTACTTTGTGGGCACGAGGGTAGAAGAGGATGGGAACCCTGGCGTCAAGTCCTAGATTTCCTGCAAACCCTGGGTTCAAGTCCTAAATCTACTTACTTCTGGGTTGTCTTGGACAAAGCACTTTCCTGAGCCTGTTTCCTCATCTGTGAGGTGCCCTAAAGTCTGTCCTGTCAGCTTCAGGGAGTTCATGAAGGAATCATGGATGTGTTGGCCTCTATAAACCCAGTTGTAAGCACTTGTCATTGCTGTTGCGGCTAATGACTGCCAACGTCCCTCCTCAAGGGCTGTTTGAACCCTGACTCTGCAGGTAGCCCAGGCCACAGGCAGTGTGGGGCAGGCTTGACGGGAGCCTGCCATGGTCCTGAGAGGCTACCACTGAGCACTTACCAAGGCCTGGGCTCAGGACTTTACGTGTATTAACCTATCCCTTCTTAAGTCATTATGATACCCATTATGACAGGTGGGGAAACAGGGTCACAGAGTGCTTAAATGACTTGCCCAAGGTCACACTGCTAGAAAGTGGAAGGACTGGGATTTGAACCCAGCCAGTCAGGCTCCAGGGTCCTGCTCCTACCACCCACTATACTGCCTCTCGCCAGACAGACAGAGAGAGACAGAGAGATAAAGCAGGCTGGCCGCAATCCCTTCTCCTCACCCTCTCGGGATCTTGGTATCGGGACTACATATACAGGCTGCTAACTGCTGGTCAGTCTTAAAAGCTAGGTCTACATATCCTGGTGGTCAGTCCTAGGTAATGGGGACAGGCTGGGGTAGGAGAGAGTGTCCACCTCTGAGTCAGCCACTTTCTTCTTTGTTTTTTTCCTTCTTTGTTTTAATTGCCAGAGGGCATGTGTGCTAGCCAGAGAGAGATTGAGAAACAGAGAGGGAGAGGAAGAAGGAGAAAGCACCCCCAATTGGGTGTGATCATGCTGTAGTCCCTTCTCCTCCATTGTACCATCATTTTAGGACTTCAGGCACACACACACACACACACACACACACACACACACACACAAGCACACATGCCTGTGTGTATTTTTCAAGCTGCTGGGGCTGGGATTCAAACCATGTAGTCAGCCATGTGGGGTTCAGCTCTCTTAGCCACTAGGCTATGAGCTAGTCCAGCTTTTAACACCATTTTCTGTGTGTTAAAAGCGGCATACCCAATTAGGTCTCCAAAGACTCAGAAGACACTTGGTCCCCACACTCTGGTCAGAGGTCATAAATGTCAACCTTGCCCATCTCAGAGGGCTCCTGGCCTCAGCATCTGACTGCCCCCCCCAGGTCCCATTGCTGGGCAGTTGGGTGTGTCTACTATTGGCTTGGCTTCCTCTTGGAAAGCAGAAAGTGTAGAGAGGGTGTTGGGTGCCCCCTGGCACCCCTCAGGATTTTTCTCTGTCCTTACCTACTCAGCTTTCAGCCCCAGGAGTTGACTTCCATAGGCTTCTTTGGCCCCTGGCTTCTGGAGGAGTTAGTGACTAGGGGTCACCAGAAGGGAGCTCGAGGTCAGCGGGAGGTCGGGGCTTATTTCCTGATGTCTTTCTCTGTGTATTACTGTGGGCTGACTGTCCCTTTTCCACAGGGCACAGCTCCTATCATGGTAGCCCTCTCCACATGCTTCTCTGCTCTTGGGTCATTACTTCACCCCCACCCCCCCATCCCTTCAGACTTGTGTGGAATGGCCCCTCCTGTTCCCAGACACGGAACCACTCTACCCTGAGCTCTGCTCATTTCCTACCCTTCTCTAACCAGTCCTGTTCTTTTTTTTTTTTTAGGGAGAAAGATTTTTGCTGTTTTGTTATAGGGCATGTGTGCTCGCTGGAGACAGAGAGAGACAGAGAGACAGAAAGTGAGAAATCACCCTGTAGGGGGGGATGGCCATACCGCAACCCCTTCTCCATTCTCCTCTCAGGATTTTGGGCATGCCCGCACATGCACCCGGCATGAATTTTAAGCCACCAGATCCAGGACTCAAGCCATGGCCGACAACGTGGAAGTCCAGCGACATAACCATTATGCCATCTGCTGGTCCCACAAGTCCTGTTCTTAAGTTCTCCTCCAGTTAGTCCCTTCCCACCAGGACACCATGGTGACACAGGGGCAGTATGAAAATGGACAGTTACCACCCTCTGTATTATGTGGCACAGGGTTGAGACTGCGCACCATGGCAGCCCTCAGGCGCTTCCCTAATCCGCTTCTGTCCTCGCTACAGTCTACACCTTCAGCTCTGAGATCAGCATCCAGACCTCTCTCTCATGCCTCCTAGAATCCTACCTGGCCCAGCAGACCTGAGGAGGACTCTAGGGAGCCCAGGGCATACCCCTCCCCTTTCCCAGCCCTACTTACCCGAGAAATGCCCACGATCTGCTCATCGGGCAGGAGACTGACGCGCATGAAGCAGGACTCGAAGCTGGCTTCTTCCCGCTCTAGGAGGTCCTTGCCCTGCAGCACGGCCACGTGCAGGGTGTGGGAGGTCCCGTCGTAGTCCATGCTCACCTCCACCTGGCCCAGTGTGAAGTCTTGCCCAAAGGTGTTGCTCACAGAAGAGATGGAGTTCAGGGAGTCAGCCGACTGGGACTTTCGGAGTGTCCCATAGGGGGCTAGGTCCAGCTCCCGGCCCATCAGCTCCAGGGGCCCTAGCTCGCTGATGCTCTCAAAGGTGTCCTCGATGCTGAGGCTGCCTTTGCGACTGGGCGGTCCCCGTGTGCCAGGTCGCTGGGCATTCCAGGCGGGTGCTCTCTAGGGGTGAGAACAAGGAACATAGGAACATCGCATGGCCACACGCATAGTCTTTAGCAGATGTCCAAGAGATGCAGTAAGCTCTGTTCTGTGGGGACAGAAGCCTCACCTTCTGCCTGGCCTCCATGTAGGTCTCTCCATACTTCTGCTGAAGGTACCTGTAGTCGTAATTTGGGAATGGGGAGGGGCTGGGGAAGCTTCCAGATGTCCAGAGTTTCCACAGGCTCACAGCTGCTATTCCCAGCAGTGCCAGGGCTCCTGCAGCATAGACACCCACCTCCCAGCCAGGGGGGCTCTTGATGACTGCAAGACAAGAGAAGCCTCTCATAAGTGGGCCCAGGGGTCCCCTAGTGGTTACAGACCCACCCAGGGAGCAGGTAGCTGATTCAGCACAGATTTACTTATTCATTGAGGAAATGTCTATGGAGTGCTGACTATGTACCAGCCTTTATGCTAAGAGTTGAACAAGACAGACATTCTGTGATTTCTGCTTCCACCCCCCTTTCTACAAAACCGTACAGTTCTACTGGGGGAGACGCCTGACTGGAGCAGATGAAGAGCTGTGAGCAGGGTTGGCTGTTCCCTAGGCTTTGAACAGATAGGGTTATTCTTGCCCCTTCCGTTCTCTGATCTCACAGACTTCATAAGATCTTTTGCCTCCACATAATCAGAGCAGCCTTGTGGAGTCTGGGGAAAGAAGAAGGAGATTTGGGGGAGAAACAGAAATGACTTCATGTTTACTCAATTTTTGCCTCAGATCTCATCTAAAACAACCCAGTGTTCATCGAGTGCTACATAAAATGTAGCGCATCTTTACAATGGAATGTTATTTGGCAACGAAGGGGAATGAAGTACGACATGGGTGAACCTTACCAACATGCTAAGTGGGGCCAGCCGGGCGGTGTGGTTAAGACAGCTGGGTCTCGCATGGCTAACTGTGTGGTCTGAGTCCCAGACCTGGCAGCTTGAAAGACTTGCCAGGTGTGTGTGTGCATGCATGCTCAAAATCCCAAGAAGAAAAGGGAGAAGAAGGGATTGCAGAGTGGTCACCCCTCTGGGGGAGTGCTTTCTCACTTTCTCTGTCTCTCCCTGGGCAAGTGCATGTGCTTTATAGTAAAATTAAAATGGAAAAAAAAAAAAGGTAAGTGAAAGCAGCTACATGGTGTATGATTCTATTTATAGGAAATGTCCAGAATAAGCAAATCTACAGTGACAGAAAGTAAACTAGTGATGTCAAGGGTTGGGAGAAGTTGGGGGGAATATGAATTATTTTATGAGGTAAAGAAAATTTTCTAAAAATTGATTAGAAAATATTCTCTTTTTGGGGGGGAGAGGTTTTTGCTATAGGGCATGTGCTCTCACCAGAAAGACAGAGACAGAGAGACAGAAAGTGAGAAATCACCCCCCAAGGAGGATGGCCACACCACAATCCCTTCTCCTCAGTTCTTCTCTCAGGATCCTGGACATGCATGCACATGTGCCTGGTGTGAGTTTAAGCCACCGGATCTGGGACTCGAATTGCGGTCGACCACATGGGAGTCCAGTGATATAGCCATTATGCCAACTGCTTGTCCCTAGAAAATATTCTAAAGGGGCTGGTAGGTGGTGTGGTGGTTAAAGGTGCTGGACTCCCACATACCCAACTGAGGTTCGAGTCCCAGACGTGGCGGCTTACTTTCTCACTTTCTCTCTCTCTCTCGCTCGTTATGTCCCTCTCTGGTCAAATTAAAACAAATAAATAAGTAATGTTAAATAAAATAATTCTTTTTTTAAAAAGAAAATATTCTAAAAATTGTGCCAATGGCTATACAATAGACTAAGCCCCATCCAAATGGTACTGTTTAGGTAGGTAAATTGTGTCATATGAGAACCTTGTTTCTCAACAGATCTCTTACCAAAAACAAACACTCAGCTGAACTAAGAGGTGGCTTCAGACTATGCAGGGTTGGAGGTAAATCCAGCTGTATAAATGCTTTTTCTTCACTGACGAGTAAGTAACTTTCTGTATCTGAGCTTCGCTGTCCCCAAACATAGTGACTAACTACCCCTTGACTGTGTTGGCGAGTCATAGCACAGTGATTGGCATGTAGTGGGACCATACGTGTTGAAAGATCCTGTCTCTCTTGACTAGAAAACCTAGTCAGACAAAGGAAGCCAGTGAGAGATCAGGGTTCATTTACAGACAATCACCCTGTTGACAAACACAGTTCTCTGAACTATTTTCAGGATTGCCTCTATACCTAATTCAAATGGGGAAACTGAGGTACAGAAAGATGAAAGAACTCATCCAAGGTCACAGAGACAGTAAGGGGTGATGCTGGGACTCTAACTGACTGCCAGACTCCAGAGCAAGCAGGGGTGACCACTGTCCAACCTGGTCTTGACCCATGGCAGTTCCCTAACAGCAAGGTGGAGAGAGGAGGACATTTCAGAGGTGAAGTTTTTTTTTTTTTTTCTTTTGGAGAGGTTTTTGCTATAGGGTCCATGTGCTCACCAGAAAGACAGAGAGAGACAGAGAGACAGAAAGCAAGAAATCACCTCCCGGGGGGGGGGGGGGGGGGATAGCCACGCCGTAATCCCTTCTCCTTCATTCTCCTCTAGGGATCTTGGGCACACGCCAAAGCACACGCACCTGGTGTGAGTTTAAGCCACTGGGTCTGGGACTTGAACCGTGGTTGACTACATGGGAGTCCAGCGACATAGCCATTACACTAACTGCTGGTCCCCAGAAGTGGAGATTTTTAATTTTATTTAAGAGAGATTTTGGCTATAGGGTGCGTGTGCTCACTGGAGAGACTGAGAGACAGAAAGTGAGAAATCACCCCCCAGGGGGGATGAACACTCTGCAACCCCTTCTCCATTCTCCTCTCAGAATTTTGGGCACACACGCATATGCATCTGGCGTGAGTTTTAAGCCTCCAGGTCTGGGACTTGAACTGTAGTCGACTACGTGGGAGTCCAGCGATGTAACCATTATGCCATCTGCTGGCCCCAGGGATGGAGATTTATCATCACACATGCACTGAGCACCTGCTATGTGTCAGCACCCTGTGGGCATGGGAAGCCAGTGCTGGGCCAGTCAGCCCCAGCCCCAGCCCCTGTGTCCTTAAGTAGATCACAGTTCAGGGGGCAGGGGAGAGTAGGCAAACTAATAGCCAAAACAAGGTACCAGGAATCGTGACAGGAGCAGCAAGAAGGCTTCCTGGAAGAGAGGCATGTAAGCTGAGACATGAGGAGGAGTGAGAAGTGTGCCAGGCCAAAGCACAGGGGCTGGGAGCTTAGGACAGGAAGAACAGAGGGGGAATATTCCCCAGAATGAGTAGAGCACAGGGTGAAAAAGAGAGAGTGAGACACTCGGGAAGAGAGAGGGGGCTCCTCACCGCTGGAGGAGCCACACAGTGTGGTGGCCCCTCCAGTAGGGGGAGCCCTTAGCCAGAATCCACATGATTAACCCATTCCTGAGAACTGTGCTCAGCCTTCAATACTGATGCACGACGGCACCAAATGGCCTATGAGGCCCTACTCCTGCTTCCTAGGCAAGAAAAACTGCGGCAGAGAGAGGCTCAGGGGACATCTGTTTCTCTGCTCAAGCTCATGGAGCTGAGGACTAGCAGAGCCTGGGGGCAGGCTCCTTGACTCTCAGGAAGCGCATCCCACCTCTTGGGCTTCGGTTTCCTCATCTAGAAAACAGAGATGACGACCTAATATCTCCCTTCCAGTGGTCCCACCTTAGCAAATTTATTCTAAGGGGAAAATCCCAACAAGTTCTCTATCTGGTATGAATCACCAAGGCTATATTTATAAACACAGAAATCTGGAAGCAGCCTAAAGCCCCACCGAGGTGTGGAGCGTGGTGGGAGTGGTGCTGTCTTAGGAAATGTGACTGGCTTTTGAGAATGACAATTGAGGTCATCGAGATAGCATTATGGCAATGTGGAGAAACACTTCCAGCATTAAGGGAGAAAAAAAAAATCAATCCCCAACAGGGTATGACTACGCAAGTTTGATGTGTGAAAACCACACAGAATATGGAGAGGGGCTAGACAGACCAAGGACAGTCATAAAGAGCAGGTTCCACGGATGGAGGGGCCATGAGTAAACCCTGCTCCTGACTTCTACCATCGTCGATGGGATGTAATCTACCAGGTAAAGAGAACCACAACGAAGAGTTCCACAGAGGGGCCCAAGCCCAGCCCTGACAAGGCTCAGAATGTTCTGGAAGCTGGTGAACAGAGGATGGGATGGGCAAACACCTGGTGCACTAGAGAGTGATATGCACTCCTGTCCCAGCCAGGTCACTGTGGGACTGGTTGGTAGCAAAGAGCTGGCCAGAGGGCAGGAACAGAGGCCTCAGGTCTAAGTGGGTGATGAGCACAGTGAGGTGTCAAAGCTGTGCCAGGTTCCCCTGCGTGGAGCGCCTAGGAGGCCAAAGGAATGAAACCCACGCCTTAGATGGCAGAAAAGGGGACAGGGCTGAAGACACAAAAGGAAACGCCCCAGGGAGGTGGCATGAAGTAATAATTCATATTTATCAATAAATATTGATGGGTTTAATCAAGTGCCAGCCTTGGGACAATATGGGAAGAATTCTCAAGGGAAGTGAGGTCTAAGATAAGACCATAAATGAACAGGAGGTGGTGGAGGAATAATAACAGCTCCTCTTATAAAACACTGTTTACTATTGGCCAGGCCCTGTTCTTAGCACTTCGCATGTATTAACCCCTAGAGTCCATGGAGCAATCCTGTGAGGTAGGTTCTAGTATTACCCCCATTTTACAGATGAGGAAGCTGATGAGCACAGGAGAGATTCCCTACCAGACAGTCGACAGTCTTGCTTCAAATCTATGCTCATGACCAACCTCCACCCCAGACCCAAGGGCTTAGCCAGGCAGAAGCAGGGAAGAACTCCAGGCAAAGGACACGATGCATGTAAGGGCCTGGAATTGGTCCCTAATGTGTTGGGCGCATCACATACATTAGCTTACTGAATTTTCCCAACAGCCCTTGAGGCAGGCTTCAGTGTCCTCCGTTTATAGATGAGTAAGCAGAGGCTCAGAGATGTTCCATCATTTGCCCAAGGCAAATGTCCTAGGACATTGGCCAAGACCTAGGAATCTACAGGTAAAAATGAAGACTCCTGGCTGAGGGTTGAGAAAGGTGGCTCTGATCCACCCTTCGGCTCAGCCCTGGGCTGGCTTGGGACTGTGTTAGAGAAGGAGAGGTAATACGGGGAGCCCTTGGAGTTGGGAGACCTGGGTTCATATCCTGACCCTGTTACCTACTCACTGCCCCTTGCCCTCTGTAAATGGGGAGAGGAATACAGGAGAAAAGAAGGGGCATCAATTTCAGCCCTGAGATTGCCTGTCATCAATTGAAGAGGCTGCTGATTATACCTGGAGCCTTGCAGCCATCCCCAGTTGGAGTCTGTGAGCGCTTAGCTGTGCCTGCTGGGGCACAGGGTGGAAAGGGGGCCACATTGCCATTACTGGCCTGGGTGATCTCAGAGTTTGATGTTCCTTGAAGCTAACATTAACCTTCCTGGGTTTCCTCACTTGGCTACCTGGCAAGCTGCAGGAAGGCTCTAGGTAAGTGAATTTCATGTCACAGGCTCATTCTCAGGGAGCGATGGGACAAGGGGATCCCCTCAAGTCAAATGGATGAAGTCACTTTGGCAGGAAGGAGCCAACAGAGTGGAAAGACAAGGAGACCTCAGACGATGAAGCTTGGTATCGCCAAGGCTGTGTGACCTTGCACAAGTTACTGACCACCCTTGCCAGTAAAACAGAGCCAGTATTCATGTCCCCCTGATACCGCCCACCCTGGGCAGTCCCAGAAGGTCTGCTGCTGGTGTGATCCAAGGAGGGACTTGCCATGAGGACTCACCACTCAGATGATACTCTGCCACGTCCACCGCCATGGTGCCTGCTGCAGTGGCTGTAATGGAAAGAAAACGAGTTAGCAGAAAGGGCTGCAGAGGGTCACCAACTCCAACCCTGTGTCCTGGCTCCCTTAGTGTCCATGTGTCTGTCATCCGGAGCTCACACTCAGCTCTGAGGAGCCTGGTCAAAAGTAAGCGTTTCTACAAATTGTATTTTAAAAAGTGGTATTTGGGACCGGCAGATGGTATAGCAGTTACATTGCTGGACTCCTACATGGCTGATGGCGATTCAAATCCTGGACCCAAGGCTTCACAATCACACTGTGTGTGGAAAGGATTGCAGCGTGGCCATCCCCCTGGGGGGTGATTTTTCACTCCCTCTCACTTTGTCTGCTCTCCCCCACCCCCAGTGCATGTAGCCTAAGGCAAAAATCTCTCAAAAAAGAAAAGGAAAAAAAGAAAAGGTGTTTAAGGCTTTTTTTTTTTTTTGAGAGAGATTTTTGCTATAGGGCATATGGGCACACGTGCTTGCTGGATACAGAAAGAGAGAAATCTCCTCCCAGGGGAGATGGCCACACTGCAATCTCTTCTCCACCATTCTCCTCTTAGGATTTTGGACACACATGCACACACACCCAGTGTTTTTCAAGCCGTGAGGTCTGGGACTTAAACTGTGATCGACCATGTGGGAGTCTAGCTGCTTAACCACTGCCTGCTGGCCCCAGAGACTCTTTTTTAATATTCTAAGACTATATTTCAGGGTTGTCAGATGAAACACACACACAGAAAGCCCAGTGACATTTGTATTTCAGGTAAGTTCTTTGTATAGGATATCCCAAATATTGCATGGGACATACACAATGGGGGAGGTGTATCCTCAAAAGTTCATGGAAAATATGTATGATGAAAAAACTGTGTGGATTTCAAAACATTTTGCACTAAAATAAATTTGTACCTTAATTCCATTTTCTACAAACGGAAGTCCCTACATATTAAAAGATTATCTGTTCCTTGTCTTCAGTGTCTCCGTGCACCCTGCATATGTATTTGCTAAACCTGCAGCCCTACCTCATTTCCATTGTAACCACAGCAGGCTGATGGGAAGCGACTCTGTTACTCATTAGAGCAGGCCCGTTAATACGTTCACCAGTCTTACTCGAATGTGCCTGTTTAAATTGGAAAGGAAAGGCTGCATTCCTGCAAGGTTCTGCTATCAGTCCTTTCCCCATTCGGGATGGCTTCTTTCCCATCTTACCCTCCATTCCAGGTTTTATGAACTGCTGAGTTTTAAGTTGTTCTCAGAAGGTCTGGGAGGGCTGGCCTTGTCACCTAGTGTTAAGGGAACCAAATCCCACAGGGCTGACTGTGGTTCAAATCCCAGCCCTAGTGGTTTGAAAAACACCAGGTGTGTGTGGGCACATGCTGAAAATCCTGACAGGATGGAGAAACGGAGGAGAAGGAATTGTGTCATGACCATGCCCCACTGTGGGGGAGGTGCTTTCTCTCTCTCTGTGTGTGTCTCTGGCAAGTGCAGGTGCCCTCTGGCAATTGAAAAGAAGAGAGAGAAGAGAAGAGAAAAGAGAAGAGAAGGAAAGGAAGAAGAGAAAGAAAAGAAAAGAAGAGAAAAGAAAAGGAGAAAGATCTGAGAGCCCATATAAGCCGTTACCTGCGCCCAGATGATTGCTCATTATTTTATTATTGTTGTTGCTAAGAGGTGAACCTCACAGGCATGTTCTAAGTGGGTGGGTGGGTGGGTGGGTGGGGCGTTCTGGAAAAAGAGACTAGTGATGAGCTTTATTGATCTTAGCTCAAGGGTATTAAAGGCTGGGATATCCTGTACCCCCAAACCCTGAGCTCCTTTACAGTTTGGAAAGGTGGCTGCACACTGGCAAGCTTGCAGGCAGGTAAGACAAAGTAAATGAGTGACACCAGAGTGAGGTCGGGACCGCAGAGTTTGCTGGCCCCAGGGCAGCTACTTCTCAGTTCCAGCGAGGACGTCAACATGGCATTGCTGGATCTTCTGGCTCTTTAAAGAAAAGCCACCCTGAATTTTTAATGTGGAGTTTTCTGATTATTAGATGTTTCATCCAATCCACAAAAAATATAAACACCATTCAGGCATAGTGAAAAAGGCTCCTGAGGCGTGGTTTGTAATGTGTTGTCCCTTGAGGCATTCTGAAGGCTCCCTTTGGCAAAGACTGGGGTCAAGTCACAGGGTGATGCTGAAACACTCAAAATTTTCTGGAATCCTGAGGTCCCCCCCCCCCCCCCCCCCCCGGCTGTGGCTTTGGAGTTGAGAAGTTGGAGTGCTTTGGTCCAATAAGGGTTATTCAGCACCGTAAGCCCTGGGGCAAGGGCCTTTGAGAAGCAGGGCAGACAAGGGTGCACAGCCAGCTCCTGGCTCCCAGCTCTCCTGATGCTGCCCTACACCCACAAGATGTGGTTGTCATGGTGATGGGAGGGAGGTGTTAAACCAGGAAGGGCTTCCCCCATCTTGACTTGAGTGCCAGCTCATTCTGGGCCCTGGGCTGGAGATAATGATAATAATAGAGCACTTCTTACACACTAAGCCCAATTCGAAGCACTTTGCATAGATATGACTTCATTTAATCCTCAAAACAACCTCATGAGGTAGGTACTATTATTATCTCTGGTTTGCAGATGAGAGTCTTAAGGTGTGGAGGTAATTTGTCCCAGGCCACCCAGTATCCAGTAGACAAATCAGGCCACCTGGTTCCATGTTTCTAACTTTCCAGAAAAGTTTCCTAAGACTCTGCAGTCAAATGGGTCACTGTGTACAGCCTAACGTGGCCCACGTGCTGGCAGAAGGGGGTCTGGACACACTGAAATGCACATGCCAGCTTGCTTTTGCCCTGCTGGGAATCTGATAATGGCATCGACTTTCTTTCCTGCTCACCTGGCACAAGCTGAGTTTGCAAGAGCAAGGCCAAGCTAGGATAGCTGATGCCAGCAGCATGCTAGCCAGGTTTACGTGGCAAGGCCCACCCCAGAACATGGGATTCATAGTACAGGACAGAACTGCATGCTGCTTCAGACCTCTGTCAGAGGCCCCTAGTCTTCTAAGGCGAGTCTAGCGCAACCCTAGACTCCCTCACTGCCTGCTTCTCCCCTTCCCATCATCATAACACCCTTTCCTGTAATTTTGGTAAAGGTATGAATGACTGCTAGGCACATTCTTAGACAGAAGTTCCAGTTGTGGTCCCTGTTGAGGGCAAGGGGGCCTGGGTACTGTCCTAACCTTTCTATAAGCCAGAGCACACATGCCTGAGTTGAGGGAGAAGAAAATGTAATAAAGTGGGAGAGCTGGCAAGGTTCCTGCTGGGAGTCGGTCTGAGCACAGGGTCTGGAGTCAGCAGCACAAAGAGCCGCATTGCTCTTTGCCCCCTCACTGGCCTTGCTGAGCCTCGGTTGTGCCATCTGTAACACAGGGCTCATGACTGCCTGTGAGGGTGCCAGGAAGGCAGAATGAGAAGGTAAGTGTGATTGGACTTGGCAAATATTAGCTGCTGTGGTTATTGGCCTGGCGACGGTCCAGACAGGTTCCCTCACCCCTCGTCTCAGCAGAGACATTGTGTGGGCAGCACTGCCAGCCTGCAGATGTGTTTCGTCTTCAATTTCAGTGAGTTGCCAACATTTAAAAATTGGGAATTTCCCACTAAAATCAGATTTCAAAGGGAAAAAAAAGGATTTCCAGCTTTCCTTGAAAGGTTAGATCTGGAGACAAGAGGTCTGCATCCCTCTCACCACCTAATAATAACACATTTGGAGCTCAGCAGGTTGCTCCTTCCAACAATAAGCTCTTGCTCTTGGTCTCAGGCCTGGTCCTTTTTATCCTTTTATTCACTTCTAGAAACTGCTGGCCTCTGGAAGCATTTCTATTCATGACCCTTGTAGGCGGACTTTGGATGAGCTAGGAGAGTCTCAGAGAGTTTCAGTGACTTTCCTAAAGCCACACAGTGAGCAGTGGTGGGGGCTGGGCCTGGCAGCATGCCCGCTGCCTGGTCCAGTACCTCTTTCATTAGCAGGGGCAGCTCCAGTGTCCCTGGCATCATGTGTACCTTCCCCATTACTCCCAAGACCCTCATGGAGAAAATCCTGTTGTCCCTACTCCACAGGAGAGAAAAGAGAGGCTCAGAGAAGGGCAGCGCATTGGTCCAAGGTCACCCATCCAGTGAGTGGAGGGAGAGCCAGATCTGGCTCTGCAGCGAGCGTCCTTCTTAAGGGCTTTATTCTCTATGCCCAAGACCCTCTGATTCCATCTCACCTGAAACGACCTCAGTGGGCTCCTGCTGGCAGCCTGGAGGTCTGCCAGATGGAGGGGCTGTGGCTTTGGCTAGGAATAGGATGCTGACAAGGCAAACCAGAGGCTAGTGCAGCCGGTGACCAGAGCTTCCTGAAGCTACTGACACACAAGAAAGCCCAGCAGAGGCCAGCCAGAACTCCTCCAGACCCTCCTCTGAGCTCTTAAGACTGCCCAGCTCCTTCTGCACCCCTCCCTACCCAACCTATTTGTTCAATCCCAAACCCCTAACGCTGTGCTGCTCATTGAAAATGGCTCTAGATTCAAATTCCAGCTCAGTTTCCCTTACCTTGCGATGCCTCCTATTGCTGTTTGCATGTAGACATAATATGTGCTAAATGCTTGGCACTGTGCCTGACACACAGTAGGCACATAATAGAGACCTGATGACTGAATGGATGAATGGGTCCTCATTCCACGGATGAAGAAGCTGGGCGCTGGATCACTCAGCCCGTGAGTAGCAACCCTGGGATCTATGCCAAGGTGCTATGGACCAGGCCTGGTCCCTTGGCCACTATACTGACTCCTGATCAGGCCCTTCCGGGGTGGGAGTTGGGTGGGGGGGAGCCATTACCTGGCTCTGCTGGACTCTAACCGTGCTAGGGGCCCCCTCCTGGGCTTGTCAGAGAAATGGCTTTCCAGGAATTTTATGCTCTGGCAGGGGAGAAGGACCTCATTTCTCTGCTCCCCACTCCCCCATCTCCTTGCTTAATGTCCTCACATCATGGTTCTGCCTCACTCCCCTCACTCTGAGCTGGGGAGAGGTAGTGGGAATGATTAGGGGGCAGGTACAGGGGAGCCTCAACCTTACAGATTGAGCCTTTTGAGACCTTTAGGTTTGAAAACCTTTTCAAGCACTTTCCCTGCTCAACCTTCTCCCTCCCCCACACACTTTCTAGATAACCGCATCCTGTCGTCAACCCCCAAACAACCCACAAAGGCCATACCATAGACTGGCAAGGGAGAGGTGGTGGCGGCAGTGGCTGGCATTTATTGGGCACCTATTATGTGCTAAGCATTTGAATTTGCCCCTGCAGCCCTCTGAGGGGGCTGCTACTCTGTCCCTTCTTCTGGTAAGACTACTGAGGTGCAGGAGATGACTTGTCATAGTCACCAGAGCTGATAAGAGGCAGAGTCCAGGTTCAAGGCTCGGGCTGGGAGCTCCAGCTCCCGCAGCTGCTTGGGAAAGGTTTCAGATTTCAGAGTGGGAAGGCAGGGGACCTGGGTACTATCCCAACCTTTCTTCAGACAGGCTGTTTTAAGTGGGTCTCCAGCTGTCTCCCCGGCCTCGGCTTTCCCATGCCTAATAGGAAGCACTATTACTTTGACTAGGGGAAGGGACTGGCATTCCAGGGGGCAGATTGACCATGCTCTTTAGATGGAGTGGCCTGCTTGACTAAGAAGAGGGACACACAGTCCCTCTGCAGCTCCTGGAAGGGGGCGTACTTGGATGGCTGGCACTGGGCATTTCCACCAGCAGGCCTGGCTTCCAGTCCCCATGTTCAGCCCCACTCTGTCCCCACTCAGCTGAAATCCACAGATCCAGAAGGCTGAGGGACCTCTGGCTCTTCACACAACCAAACCTGGGGATGGAGAGTGACTGCTCCCCTCTGGATTGGGACAGTTCCTGAAGACCTAGTGCTCCTGCCTCCGGAACTCCAGGGTATATGGGGACCGGAGAGGGGGGGCTGACCCGGGAGCCAGGGGGGGGTGTGAAGCTGGAGCAGGGCAGTGGGGACAGTTAGGGCGCTGAGTGTGAGAGTGAGGGGTGTGCGTTCAGCGCGGAGGCGTGTAAACGGAGGCGTGTAAATGGAGGGGTAAGTCGCGTGTGTGCACACGCTGGGCGGGCGTGCAGGGCGCGATGCGATGCGCAGTGCGCGGAGTGGCTGGGCCGAGGAAGGGCGTCCGGCGTGCGCTGTGCCCAGCGTTCGTGTGCAAGCGCTTCGCGAGGTACAGGCGCACGGAGTGCGCCGGGGCCTGGGGGTCCGGGTGCGAGGAAGGGGACTGCGTGCGTCCGCGGGCAGGACATGTATCCTGGCGGTGCGCTGGGGTTGGCAGGTGCGTACTCACCCCGGCTCCACGGTGGGGCCGCTGCTCCGGCTCGGGCACGGGTTCCGGCCGGGGATCGAGGCTCCCGGCCCGCCTCCCGCAGCTCTCAGGCACAGGCGCCAAGCCCAGCTGCTGGCGGCAACGCCACCCCTGCAGTGTCGCCGGGCGCCTGCTTTGGAGGAGCGCGGCGCAAGCTGGGGGCTCGGCCGGGCCGGGGCGGCGGACTGGAGCTGCGCCGCAGTCCGGGCACGCTCCCAGGAGCCCGCCGCGCGCTCCCTCGCGCTCGCCCTCCCGCCCGCTCCTTTTTTAATTTAAAGTGACAACCTCGAGCGCTTTCTCTGCTCCCAGGAGCGGCGCTTCCGGAGTCTGAGCCGGAGATCCCCAAGCGCGCCCCAGGGTCCCGGGGAGCGTCTCAAGCCAAGCCCAACCCCTCAATCCCAGGCCCGCGGACGAGGGTGGGGTGAGGTTGTGCACACCAGGGATCTCAGAAGCAGGCCTAGCGCTGGGCGCAGAATCGGAAGGTCCGAGTTCTAGCCCCAGCTTGCAGTTCCCCTTACTCCTTTCTCTTTCTAGGCCTCAGTTTTTAAAATCTGTGTAACGGGCGGGATACTGCACACCTCCCGAGAGCCAAAGAAAACAGACCGCCAGGCGGCGCAGCGGGTTTTCCCTTTCATGAGTGGACAAATCCCCCTTCCCACCGCGATTGTGCTGTTACTTTAGACAAGCTAAGTGCTGGTCCCTTACAACATCATTTACTTCAGCCTCTCACAACGGCCTAACAGGCTGTAGTCACTCCATTTTTTTTGCACGCTGAGAGAAGCCACCAAGGTCGTAGAGCCAAAGGTCAGAGCCCGACCTTGAACCCAAGTCTCTGTGACCTCAGAACCCCTATTCTTAATCATTTAGGGGTCATGCTTTCTTTCCCAAAAGAATGAATGAATCATTCAGGAGATATTTATCACGCCCCCGCTGGGCTCAGTGCCAGGTGTGGGCGATCTTCCATCTTCCGGGAACAGGGGACAGGTCCCTCCCTGCCCGCGCAGTCTGGCGAGGAGGCCCGGCATGCATTAGCAGGGGTGGGGTGTGCGGGGGAAGGTGGCACGTGTTGTGGGCTCTGCGACCAGGAGAGCAGGCTGGGCAGGCACTTGGGGAGGTCTCTCTGAGATCTAGGGTGGGGTGGGGAAGAAGATTGAGGATTCCAGATGAGGAGCGAGTCTGCCAAGGCGGCAGTGATGCCCGATGATGCCCGGATCGTCGATGCTCTGCCTGTGGGACTGTCTTCTCAGTAGAGACTGGATTTGTGTTGGTCTTGTGGCAAGGAGGGCTCCAAGGGAGACTGGGGAATGGGAGGGCTGCAGCTTCACTTCACCCATAGGGGGCGCCCTTGTTTTTTATTAGATTTCCGAGACCTGAAAGAGAGAGGAACGTGCTGACCTGGGAGAGGGTGGAGAGGGGCAGTGGGGGTGGACAGGTCCTTATACTGGGCCAAGGTCTTTGACTGCCATTTTCCATTGAACGTAACCTTCACAGCTACTTGTAGCTTTGGTATAATTGAAACCAATTTCTATTGGAGGACGCAGAGGCTTGAGGAATGACAAGGTTTCAGGTTTCGGGGAGTGAGAAGTTAGACACACCATCAGTGCATAATAGAGAACAGTCTCGTAAGAGCTTCTACTGGAACAACCGAAGGTAAAGTTGGGGTTAGTCCAGTTCTGGTGTAACCCTGGGGGGCTGATGCAGGGACTGGAGTGAACATGAAATGATATCTTGTCAATTTTATGTTCAAACCTCTTCAGTGAGCAGAATGCATGTGTGTGTGCAGCTAAGGACAGGACTAGAATGTTGACAAAAGCCCTGAGCTGGAAACCACAAAGCCAATCAACACCCAAATGCGTAAATGCGTTGTGGTACCCACGTAATGGAATACCGAGCAGGGAAGAGAAGAAACAAACTATAACCACTGACAAACGGTGGGTGAATCTCACAAACAACACTGAGCGAGAGAAGCCAGACACAAAACAACACATGTTTTATGATTCCATTCACAGGAGGTATAAAACCAGGCAAACCTACTCTGTGTTGTCAGAAGTCAGGGTGGAGGTCCCCATGTGGGTGGTGATGGGAAGGGGAGGAAGTTCTGGGATGTTGGTCACATTCTAGGTTTGCTCTTAGTGCTGGTCTCCTAGGTGTATCCACTTGGTGAAAATTCATGGCATTGTACACTCTTCTGCATTATACACTTCAGTTTAATTTTAAAAATGAAAATCCCTTGTCTGGCTGTGCACTACATTCCAAGCAGAAGCCAAACTCCTTACTGTGGGCCACAAGCCGTGTGATCTGGCCCTGCTGGTCTCTCGGAATTGTCACATCACCACCCCCCTCACCCACTGAGCTGCCACCTCCTAGGCCTTCTGGCATTCCTGACACCTGCCAAGCATTTTCCACCTCAGGGACTCTCACTTGCTGGTTCCACTGCATGTTAAATGTTTTCCCTGTTCTCACCAAGACTGCTTCCTCCACCTATGCATCATCCTAAAGGCATCATCTCCTCAGAGAGGCCCTCCCGACTACTCTGTTAGAGAAGTTCCTCTACCCCCTCTGATGTTTCTCACAGCATGATGTTCATTTCCTTCCAAACACCAACCACCAGGTCAGCTGTTGGGTTCCCACATGGCCACCCACCATTCGAGTCCCGGACCTGGTGGCTTGCTTTTTTACATCCCCCCAACATCTTCTTTCTCTGTGTCTCTCTCTGGTGAGTGCACATACCCTATAGTAAATTTAAAAAACTAATAATAGTAAATAAAATAATTATTAAAAAAACAAACAAACAAAAAAACAGTCGGGACCAGCAGTTGGTGTGACGGCTATGTCGCTGGATTCCCATGTAGTCGACTGTGGTTTGAGTCCTGGACCTGGTGGCTTAAACTCACACCAGGCGCATGTGCGTGCATGCCCAAGATCCCGAGAGGAGAATAGAGGCGAAGGGATTATGGCATGGCCATCCTCCCGGGGGGGGGGGGGGGGGGGGGGGGCGGGCAGTGGTGGTGATTTTTCGCTTTCTGTCTCTCTGTCTCTCTCTGTCTTTCTGGTGAGCACATGCACCCTATAGCAAAAACCTCTCCAAGAAAAGAAAAGAAAAGGCAATAAAAATCTACAATTATTTGTTTACCTTCATTATCTGTAACCCTTGCTAGACTAATAATTGCAAACACATGACACACTATGGGCCAAGTGCTGTTTTTGTTTGTTTGGTTTTAGATTCGTGTGTGTGCGCTAGCTGGAGAGAGACAGAGAGGAGAGGAGAGTGAGAAATCACCCCCTGGGGGGATGGCCATCCTGCAGTGCCTTCTCCATTCTTCTCTTGAGATTTTGGGCATGCACACACACATGACTGGCGTGTTTTTCAAGCCACCAGGTCTAGGACTCAAACCACAAAGTCAGTCATGTAGGATCCCCACCTGCTGGCCCAAGTGCTTTTCTTTTCTTTTTTTTTTTTTGGCTTGTGTCTTTCATGAGAGAGAGAGAGTAAGCACATGTGTGACAGGCACCAGTGACAAGGTCCTCATGCCACAATCACCCCCAGCATCAGCCAGCCCAGATCATGGGCACTCAACAAAGGCCTCAGGCCATAGTTCCAAGTCTTTCCCACATAGGTCCAGCTGCTTTACTGCTGCACCAGCATTTGGCCTCCCACGTGCTCTGCTTTTTTTTCTTTTCTTCCTCTTCTTCCTCCTCCTCCTCCTCCCTCTCCTCCTCCTCCATCTCCTCCTTCTCCTCCTTCTCCTCCTTCTCCTCCTCCTCCTCCTCCTCCTCCTCTGTCTCCTCCTCCTCCTCCTCCTCCCTCTTCTTCTTCTTCAGAGAGATTTTTGCTATAGGGCAAGTGTGCTTGCTGAAAAGACAGAGAGACAGAAGTAAGAAATCACCCCCCTAGGGGGGATGGCCATGCCACAATACCTTCTCCTCCATTCTCCTCTCAGGATCCCGGGCACACATGCACACATGCCTGATGTGAGTTTAAGCCTCTGGGTCTGGGATTCAAACTGCTGTTGGCCATGTGGGAGTACAACGACATAATCATTACGCCATCTGCTGGTCCCCCAAGTGCTATTCTAATACAATATTAAGGCATTGAGTCCTCATTCCAACCACTTGGGGAGATAATGTTCTTAGCCTGGTTTTACAGTTGGGGCTCAGAGATGTCATATAACTTGCCTGTGGTCACACAGCTATAAAGCAGTAGAGCCAAGATTTGAACCTAGGCAGCCTGACCTGGCTTCAGATTCCCTACTCTCTCTCTCTCTCTTAAAGTTCCTAGAGGGCACGTGTGCTTGCCAGAGAAAGGCAGAGAGACAGAGAGGGAGATGGAGAGGGAGAAAGTACGCCACAGTGGGACATGGTCATGCCTCAATCCCTTCTCCCCCATTCCTTCTCCGTTAGGATTTTGGGCATGCGTGCACAGGGCAAAGTACTTACTTACTCATTATCTCATGTAATCCTCACAGTAATTGGTGCTGCTGGGACAGATGATCTAGGATTATAGGATAACTGAGTCTGGGCATAGAGAACTTTCCAGAGCCCATAGGCAGAATGGAAGTTTCTTCTGGGACAGGGATAGCTTCTGGGAGGAAGTTGGAAGAGCCATGGCCTCTTGTGAATGGCTAAATGAGGAGGAGTCTGGCTCTCCGGACACCCATAGTTCTAGAGCCAGATCCTGCAGCAGGGATCCTATCGTGCTGTTTACGAGGCTCATAAAAATAGGGAGCATAGTTCTAGAACAAGTCTGCCTTGGGAAGTTTTATGAAACTCTTTTTGGATAATATACACTACTCTGAGACTCTGTCTTCACACATTTTAAGAAATATCAGTCTAGCATCTAAAGTTATTTACATCTTTCCAGAAGCCTCTCTAATAAATGAACGCCAAAGAAGTGCATGCATATTGCCCAGAAAAGCCCTTTCTTCCCATTTCTTACCCATGTCTGCTGCTCCTGAAATGTCTCCAAATTCTTCCACAAGTTCTTTGTTCAAGTTTGCTCACTAACTCCTTCTCCTCCTCCGTCATCTTTTTTTTTTTCTTTCTTTTTTTTTTTTTTCTTTTTTGCTAGAGGGCAAGTGTGCTTACTGGGGAGAGAGAGAGAGAGAGAGAGAGAGAGAGAGAGAACACTCTGCAGTCCCTTCTCCTCCCTCTCCCTCCTATTGGGATTTGGGGCGCGCATGCACACATACCTAGCATGTTCTCAAGCCTCTGAGTCCAGGATTCAACCATGCGGTTGGCCATATGGGATCCAGTCACACTAACCACCACGCCGCTGGCTGCCCTATCTTTCTTAAAAATATGTATCCTTTTTTTTCTTTATTCATGATAGAGCACACATGCATGCAAGTGAGAGAGAGAGAGAGAAGCATTCTTTCCAGCATGTGATCGTGTCTCACTCTCCCTTTCTCCCGCCTTCCAACCTGTCAAATCTTGTGCACTTCTGCTTGTGCCTGGTGTGTTTCACACTGACTATGCCAGGGATTCAAACCTGGTTGCCATGTGGGATCTAGCTTCTTCTGAGTAGCTGATTACTGCTGAGCCAGGGAGCACCCCCCACCCCATCTTCTTTTTGCGTATGATATTTTTCTCGAAGCCATGAGTTCCCCAGCCTTTCCAGTGTCAATCCAGCTGGGCCTCTGCTTTTTCAGCCCCATTCCTCCAGCATGCTCTCCACCTCTGAGGTCCAGAGCCCTCCGAGCTGGCAAGCAAGGAAGGAGAGGCTGTGGACACTGCTGCCAGCCACACACACAGAGGAGCTTTAGAAAGAAACAGGGCCAGCCAGTGGCATGGTAATTGAAATGGCTGGACCCCACATGGTCAACTGCGTGATTCAAATCCTGGACCCAGTGGCTTAAGAAACACTCCAGACATGTGTGTGTCCCCCAAATCCTGAGAGAAGAATGGAAGAGAAGGAAATGTGGTATGGCCACACCCCTGGGGGTACTTTCTTGTTTTCCCTCTCTCTCTTTCTCTGCCTCTCTCACACCCTATAGAAAATTTTTGAAAAAGAGAGGGAGAGAAAAACACTAAACATACAAAGGGATTCTAGTGGTAAAAGCCACAACAGCTGGGATCTGTCAGGCCTGTCTCAATCCATTTTTCTATCATTATCTCATTTAGTCCACTGAGGCTGAGGCTGTTCCTAACTCTTTTTTGTCCATAAGGAACCCAAATCTAGTAGAGCTCAAACCACAGGACCTGGCCAGGGGAACCCACAGGTCCTGCTCCCACTCCTGAACGCTTTCTTACCTGAGGAATCTTTCCTTCTGTTTCCTGGCGGACCCCCATTGTGCTATGATCTGAGAGATAGACAACTGCCTGATGACACGTGCTTCTGCCATCCATACCAGGATAAGCAAGTGGTCCCTCGAAGCAGCTATTGCCACCATGGCTCCTTGGAGAGTTGCCTACTGGGATGCAGAGAACATGGTACTGAGAGGCTGGGACCCAGGGTCAGGTGTCATGGGGGTTGGCTAGGGGATGGAAGACTGGAGTTACAAATGCTATCAGGTGTAGCCTCAGCTTCTTTCCTATCCTGTTGCAACCCCATCCCAGGGACTGCTGGCCTCTCCCTCACAAGACACCTGTGCTGCCTCCTTCACCTCTAACTAAGAGCCCTGGCTAGGGAAGCCACCATTGGCATTAGAGCAGAGCAAGCTCAAAACTGAGCTGCAGCTCTGGATGGAAGGCACGTGGGACCCCATTCCTGACATCCTGCACATGCCCAGGGTAACCTGTCTGCTCCCACCCTTCAGGGACTTGTTATTGGTGTTGGGAGACATGAGGGTTCCTAATGCCCTAGTGGGCAGGACAGGTCTGTGGGTCAGGGACAGCCCACCAGGGCACCTAGGGTCATTTGTGCCCTCAGACCCCGGTGCCAAGCCTTTATGCTGTCTTGCATCAACACAACCTGGCCATCCACCTCCCACTCCTGCTATAGTCGTTCATCTCATAATTTGCCAACCTGAGTCTCAACCATAAGGCCCCAAGTCTCACCAGGTCCCAGTTGCTGGGCACCCTGCCTGGCTCACAGTCCAGCCGCAGTGCCTGGCAGAGGGCAGCCCAGCAGGAGCTTCTTCTCTAATCCTCAGCAGAGTAACTGGTGTGGTCTCTAAATGTCCTTGTAAGAGAAAGGAAAGAGGGATCACAGACGTAAGACCCAGAGAGAAGGCTGACCTTCCTGGGTCTCAGACTTCCAAGTTATCTCCTGATAGTTTCCTCCCCTGGAAAGTAAACATCTACAGCCCTCTTTTTTTTAAGAGAGATTTTGCTATAGAGCGTTTGCGTTCGCTGGAGAGACAGAGAGACTGAAACAGAGAAATCGCCCCCTTGGGGGATGGCCATGCCGCATCCCTTCTCCTCTAGTCTCTTCCCAGGATTTTGGGCACACACACACACACACACACACACACACACACACATACACGGGCCTGATGTAAGTTTGAAGCCACTGGATCCAGGACTCAAACTGTAGTCAACTATGTGGGAGGCCAGCGATGTAACCATTACGCCATCTGCTGGTCCCTTTTTTTCTTTTTAAAAAATTTGCTAAAGGGCACATGTACTTGCCAAAGACAGAGAGAGAGAGACAGAGAGAGGGAAAGTGAGAAAGCACCCCCCCCCCCCCATGGGGTTATGGTCACGCCAAAATTCCATTCTTTTGGGATTTGGGGCATGCCTGCACATGTGTCTGGCGTGTTTCTCAAGCCTCCACATCCAAGGTTTGAACTGCGTAGTTGGCCTGGTGGGATCCAGCTGCTTTAGCCATCATGCCCCTGCTGGCTCCACAGCCCTCTTTTGGTGTGCACTTAGCTTACTTCATGCTAAGTATCTGACATCAGTAACCTTTGCCATAGCCCTTGGAGACGGCATGCATGGTTAAGGGCTCTGGAGTCACAGTGGGGCCTTGGATAAGTTTCTTACCTTCTCCATGCCTTCATTGCAGAATATAGTTAATAACATACCCCCCTCCTAGAGGAGTTTCAGAACCTGAAGTATGGCTCTGTGAGTGATACCTCTTCTTATCAGGTTGAAGCCCATAGAGAAATCAGCTCTAGTGTTGATGGCAAGAGCTCTTTTGTCTCATTTACCTATGATGTTTAGAAGTATAGTTTTAAAGGACTGAGGACCAGTGAGCAAGGCAGACCCTGCCCTCTTCCATCGGACTGTGGTGGGGTACAAAGGAGGGTGGGATTCAGAGACAGCTTCCTGGAAGAGGTGACCTGAACAATGGGCAAAAGTCTACAGAGTCTGACATCTGGGGAGAAATATTGGCTTCAACATAAGAATTTGGGGACCAGCAGATGGCGTAATGGTTACATTACTGGACTCCTACATAGTGGACCGTGGTTTGAGTCCCGGACCTGGTGGCTTAAACTCAGGCCAGGCACGTGTGTGTGCCCAAGATCCCAAGAGGAGAATGGAGGAGAAGAGATTGCCGTGTGGCCAATGGGTGATGATTTCTCACTTCCTGTCTCTCCGGTGAGTGCATGTGCTCTATTTACAAAAATGTCTCTCTCTCAAAAAAAAAAAAAAAAAAAAAGAAAAAAAGAAAAGAAAAGAAAAGGTGCTTGGTAAGTGTGGTGTTAACACGTGCTCAAGCGAAGCTGGATTCATATGAAAGACTGAGGGCTCAGTGCCCTGGCTGACTCATACATGCTGGGTCAGGCATGTGTGCTCATGATCTTGGCTGATAGGGAAGGTCAGGAAGGGGGATTGTGATCGTGGCATGAGACTATTAGAGGTACTTGCCTTTCTCTCTCTCTCTAATGGATTGATAGTAACTTTTTTAAAGAATTATTTTATTTTTCACTTTATTTATTTCTTTATTTTAATTTGACCAGAGAGGGACAGAGAGAGCGAGCGAGAGTGAGAAAGCAAGCCGCCAAGTCCGCTACTCGAACTGCAGTTGGCCATGTAGGAGTCCAGCGCCCTTACCATCACACCACCTGCCTCCTTTTTTTTAAAAGAATAATTTGTTTATATTTTAATTTGATGAGCGAGAGAGAAAGTTGCCTGGTCTAGGGCTTGAACTGTAGTCAGCCATGTGGAGTCCAGCGTCTTAACCATGCCACCTACCAGCCCCTTCTCTCTCTGTTTCTATCTCTTATGAAATAAATAAATAAAAATAAGAAAAGAGTCCAAGTGAATATCTATTTTGTACAAGTATTTTATCAATTGGTATACTGCATCTCAACCTACTGTGATAAAAAATTCTATTTACTGTGAAAAGTGATGTGCGTTTGTGTGTGGAGTAATATGTTTATATGACATGTGAGAAGAGACTTTTAGGTAAAAAAGGAAAGTCTTAAATGGACCTGATTCCCACATTCTTTGTTTTTGTTTTTTTTTTTTTTTTTTTTTTTTTTTTTTTTTTTTTTTTTTTTTTTTTTTCTTTTTTTGGAGAGGTTTTTGCTATAGGGCGCGTGCGCTCGCCAGACAGACAGAGAGAGACAGAGAGATAGAAAGCAGGAAATCACCCCCCAGGGGGGATGGCCACGCCGCAATCCCTTCTCCTCCATTCTCCTCTCGGGATCTTGGGCACGCACGCACACGCGCCCGGCGTGAGTTTAAGCCGCCGGGTCCGGGACTCGAACCGCGGTCGACTACGTGGGAGTCCAGCGACATAGCCATTACGCTAACTGCTGGTCCCCCGCATTCTTTGTTTTTTTAATTAGCTTCTGCACTGGCCAGAGGGAGACAGAGAAAAAGACAGAAATCATCCCCCAGGGGGATGGCCACACCACAATCCCTTCTCCATTCTCTAAGGATTTGGGGCATGCATGCACATGGGCCCAGTGAGTTTATAAAGCTGCTGGGCTCAGGACTCAAACTTCAGAGTCAGAAATGTGGGATTCTGCCTTCTTACCCACCATATCACTGACTGGCCTCTGTCCTTCAAATCCTTCCCCCACTTCCCCAGGGCTACAGTTTCTTTGATTCAACTTGTTCTAGGGGTTGAGACAATAACATCAACGGCAAAATGTGTGGCACCATCACCAACAGGCTCTTGTTAAAATAGGGCACAAGGGACCCCAAAATCACAGGAACGTATCTCCTGACCCCTTCCTAGACCCTGAGCCTTAGCCAGGCCAAAGTCTCCCTCCCCCGAGTGGCCCAGGAGGAGGATTCAGGGCTTTTCTGGCATGGGCAGGATGCAGGGCAGCCAGAGAGGGCATTCAGAGCTAGTGGCAGGTGCCACCAGCGGGGCGCTAGGCAGCCAGTTGACACAGAGCCGGAACAGACCTGGCCAGACAAAGGCACATGAGCTCAGAGTTGGGCATGGAGCCCAGGGAGGGATTGAAGGGACCCACGTGTCTGTGGTTCTTGGTACTGCCCACGTCCAGTTCTGCTATGACATCTACAGTCCGGACACTGCCTCCCCTTGGCTGCAGCCTGTCCTACCACTCCACAGGGGCCAGCAGGGCAGTAGCTGGTAAGTCACTAGTTCCAGAAATCATATCATCACCACCCGCTTCCCATGAGGGAGCGCCACATAGAGTCAGCACGGATGTTTCTTCTGGAGAGAAATGGAGTGAAAATGCTTCTTCAGAATAATTCCTAGGACTCTGCTCTTTCTTTTTCTTACCTGGGAAGGGGCAAAACATTTTCTTTAAATGCCTCGGTAAGCCAGAAATTGCAAGTCAGATAGTTTTGTCACACTTTTCTTACTTGTTACTCCAGCCTTCATCCAGTCCTCACCATCCCTCAGGCCGTACACATTTTTTTTTCTTTTTTAGAGTTTTTTTTTTTTTTTTTTTTTTTTTTTTTTGGGAGATTTTTGCTATAGGGCGCGTGCGCTCGCCAGACAGGCAGAGAGAGACAGAGAGATAGAAAGCGAGAAATCACCCCCCAGGGGGGATGGCCACGCCGCAATCCCTTCTCCTCCATTCTCCTCTCGGGATCTTGGGAACGCACGCACACGTGCCCAGTGTGAGTTTAAGCCACCGGGTCCGGGACGCGAACCGCAGTCGACTACGTGGGAGTCCAGCGACATAGCCATTACGCTAACTGTTGGTCCCATAGAGTTTTTATTTTTTTTGCTATAGGGTATGTGCACTTGCCTTGCTGAAGAGACAGAGAGAGACAGAGAGACAGGCCATACACTTTCAGCTTCAACCTCAGTGCCCTATTCATCATTGCCCAGATACACCAAGCCCTTTTTTGCCTCCGGGCTTTTGCTCAGTGGAGTTTCTTTTGCATAAAATGTCCTCTATCTGCTTTTTCCCAGAGGAGGAAAGCTCCTCTTTGCCCTTCAAAGCCCTCTCCTGTGAAGCTTTCAGTAATTGTTCAGCAAGTCAGTCATTCCCATTCCCTGCAGTCCCTGGACCCTCCCTCTAGCACATTCATATACAGTGTTTGTCCTGGAATTACTTGCTTCAGTGCCTGCTCCTACCAGGCACTGCGTATTTGAGGAGCTGGTGCTTTCATTGATCTCTAGATCCTTCAGGCCCAGCATATAGCAGGGTTTTGGTCAATATTTAAAAATCTAGAACCGGGGGAACCAGCAGTTAGCGTAATGGCTATGTCGCTGGACTCCCACGTAGTCGACCGCGGTTCGCGTCTCGGACCCGGTGGCTTACAACTCACGCCGGGCGCGTGTGCGTGCGTGCCCAGGATCCCGAGAGGAGAATGGAGGAGAAGGGATTGTGGCGTGACCATCCCCCCTGGGGGGTGATTTCTCGCTTTCTGTCTCTATGTCTCTCTCTGTCTGTCTGGCGAGCGCACGCGCCCTATAGCGAAAAACCTCTCAAAAAAAAAAAAAAAAAAAATCTAGAACCGGGACCAGCAGATGGCATAATGGCTACATCGCCGAATTCCCACGTAGTCGACCATGAGTCCTGGACTTGGGCTTAAAAAAAACTCATGGGGAGAGGGAGGGGGGCCCAGCACATGGCGTGGTGGTTAAAGTGCTGATTCCCACATGGCTGACTGTGGTTTGGGTTCTGGACCTGGCAGCTTTCTTTCTCACTTTCCCTCTCTCTGTCTCTCTCTGGTCAAATTTAAAATAAAATAACTCTTAAAAAAAAAAAAATCCAGAACCCAAACCAGTAGGTGGCATGGTAGTTAAAACACTGGATCCCACGTGGCCAACTCCGAGGTTTGAGTCCCCAGACTGGTGGCCTGAAAAACATGTTGGGGGACCAGCAGATGGTGTAATGGTTACATTGCTGGATTCCCACATGGTCAATCGTGGTTCGAGTCCTGGACCTGGAGGCTTGAAACTCATGCTGGGCGTGTGTGCATGCATGCCCAAAATCCTAAGAGAGCAGAGGAGAAGGAATTGCGGTGTGGCCATCCCCCCGGGGGTGATTTCTCGCTTTCTGTTTGTCTCTCTCTCTAGTGAGAACATGTGCCCTATAAGAAACATTTCTCTTAAAAAAGAAAAAAGAAAACCACACTGGGTGTGTGTGCATGCCTGCCCAAAATCTGAAGAGGAGAAGTGGCCATACCCTCTTGGGGGCGATTCCTCACTACCCCCTCCACCCCGCCCCTGTCTGGCAAGCTCATACGCCCTATGGCAAAAATATAAAACAAACAAAAATCCAAAACCCACATATATGAACTGTGCCAGGCACAGGCACTGTGTATTGACTCACGAAGCCTCCCAACACCCCTATGGTGAGAGTTCCTTTAACAGCCCCAATTTACCCATTCAGCCTGAGCCATAGAGAGGTTAAGTACGGCTGAGAATCAACACTAGCAGGTGGCAGAGGTGGCATTCAAGCCAATAGTAACAAGTACTAGTCATGAGTTGACAAATAAACAGATGAGTAAAAGAATTGCACAGAGAAGATCAGATGAAGGGAGACTTCCAAATTTAGTCGTTTAATAAAGAAAGATATTCTTCCTCCTCCCTCTCACACTCCCTCTTATTACTGCTTCCCACTCAGGAACTGAGAACTCTCCATTTAAAAATAGCAAACCTGAAGGAGTTTGCAGGAAGTGTTTGGCAGAGTCCCCCACACAGCTACAACCTCTGAGGGTAGTGGCCCCAGAATCTTGCAGAACCTGGGCCAGGCCAGGGCAGGCCATGGAGCACGCCCTGTGAAGGCCCTTTGCTCATGAGCCTGACACAGAGCATGAAATTTCCTGTTTCCACTTGGGGATGAGGTGCAATGTCTCCTGGGCTCCTGTCACAATCCCCTTAGGTCAAGTGCTCTAAAACTCTGCTGTGTGACCCCTCTGTCTCTGATCCACTTAGCCTACCCTGCCTCTTCATTACCCCAGGTCACAGCCCCAACCTGCTCTCTCTACCGGGAACTCCCCTCCGGAACCATGTGCTCTACTCCCTATTTCTTGCTCATCCATAAGGGCCCGGATCATTTTCCCTTCTTCCATGAAGCCTTCCTTAACCCCTGGCAAGTCACTGAAACCCACTTAAGCTAGCTGAATCAACAGAAGGGGATTTATCAAAAAGGTCCAGCATTTCAAGGGATCTCGAGGCAGTATTTCAGGGTCAGATGTCGATAAAGGACAGGATCAGGGACAGAGAAGCCATCATGAGCCCATGTGCCATTCAGCTTCTTTTTTCTTTCTCTGCAGCCCATCCTGGGGGAGAAATGCCCAGGGGGAGCCAGAGCTCCTCCAATTAACATCTTCTAGAACTTCAACCTGTGCCAGTCTTAGGAGAGAATTCTGCTTGGCTCGCTTGGGTCAGGTGATCAGCCCTGCTCCAATCCACAGAGGCCAGGAAGTGCAGTCATGTGGTACAAACATGGCTGCTGAAGCCTGTCCTTGAGGATGAGGGGAGGAGGGGAGGTTGACAGCTGAGAATATATCCCCAAAGAGTTTCTGCTCGTTCACTCTTTCTTCTTGTAGAAATGATCTCTTTTTACATGTGCTTACTGCACTCCTTTGTAATTCTATTTACATACTGATTATGGTCTACCTTGTTTGAGCTGGAGGTGTGTGTGCCTGTCTCTGCTCAAGCACACACCGGGACTCCACCACGCAATACGCAGGCAGAGACCTGACCCTTGTAAAGGTTATTGATGACAATAACCTTTTGCTGTCTTTCAGTGAGCTTCCTTGTTCATATGAGAACCTTTCTTTATTTGTGAAAAGCTGAATAAGGTGCTGATTAACAGCCTCACCTGAACTGAATGTTATATCACGCAAGGAGTTTTAAAGAGAGCGAAACGAGTGAAAGTCTGCCAGTGTGAGTTTGGTGAGTGCGGCAACACATCCCAGCATAGCTCCAATAATTTTTGAGGGGTGATCAAACTTGTGTGTGGTCTAGCATTGTCATGATGAAATACATCCCTTTACGATCAATGAGCTCTGGACGTTTTTGGATGATGGATTCATTCAAACTGTCCAATTTGAATTGATTGTCTGGTTCCTTGAGAGGAGCTCAAAAAACACGACACCTTTAAATTCCCACCATATTGAGAGCGTAACCTTCCTCTGATAAATGTCTGCTTTCGATGTCGTGTGAGGTGAATCATCCCTTTGGGACAAAGGTTGTTTGCGCACCACAGTGTTGTAAACAATCCACTTCTCATCACCAGTTATCAGTCACTTCAAAAAAGGACTGGCTTCCTGGGGCTGGCAGGTGGCATGTTGGTTAAGGTGCTGGACTTAGGATATGGTAGACTGTGCTTGCAGTTCCAGACCTGGAGGTTTTCTTCTCACTTTCCTCTTCTCTCACTCTCTCTCTGTCTCTTGGTCTTTGTCTCTTTGGTTAAATAAAATAAATACATAAATAACAATAAAAATAAATAATAATAAAAAATACAATTAAATAATGAAATATATATATATATTTGGAGAGGTTTTTGTCATAGGGAGCATGTGCTCACCAGAAAGACAGAGAAACAGAAAGTGAGAAATCACCCCCCAGGGGGGTTGGCTAAACTGCAATCCCTTCTCCTCCATTCTCCTCTCAGGATCTTGGGCACACACGCACATGCGCCCGGAGTGAGTTTAAGCCACTGGATCTGGGACTCAACCCGGGTCTGAGACTTGAACCACAGTTGACTACATGGGAGTCCAGCGACATAGCCATATACACCAACTGCTGGTCCCAAAGAAATAATTTTTTTTAAAAGGATCGTTTTTCTTACATCTAACAAACATATCATAGATGTGCCATCAAATGAACTTCTTTGAGCTCATGAGGAACCCAAATACTGAGCTTGCTTACGTATCTTGGCTTCTTCAGGTGGTCGTGAACGCTTGAATGACGGATGCTCAACGTTTCTGCAATCTCATATCACGTGGGCTTTACTCAATCAATTCCTTTATCTTGTCATCATTAACCTTGGGCCACCCTGACTGAAAAGCATCATCTAGATCAAAATCACCAGCATGGAATTTCGAGAACCATCATTGGCACTGACATTCTTATAGCACTTGTCACCATAAACTATACGCAACTGTTCGCAAGGATGACACATGTTCTTCCTTTTATGGAAGTAAGACAGTAAAATATGACGAAAATGCATTTTGGTCTTCCATCTTCAACTTGTTGTACAATCTCTAAAACTCAACCAAATTGCTTGATTTTTTTTTTTTTTAGAATGAAGCTAGAACTGTCAGCTCTCAAATGACATAGTAATAACATAGATGCGAATGACTCTAGTTATTTCCAAAAATGAACGAGCGCCATCTGTTGCAAAGATGAGTCATGACTTTTCTAACAACCCAATAGTTCAAGGCTTCCATCCTGAACCTCTTCAGTGATGGTTTCTTATGTACACAACCTTCACTTGCACACAGCAATCTGTGCATGGTTTAAAGCACTGTTGTTGATGTCTTTTTAAAATTAAAATTTAAATATTTTCTTTATTCGTGATAGAGAGCATGTATATGTATGTAAGGGTGACAGTGATATGAGCACCTTCCACAGGGTGTGGTCACACCACCTTCTCTTTCCTCCGGCATTCCAGCCCCTCAGATCTTGGCCACTTGGCACACACCTAGCATGTTTCCAGCTGACCAGTTTTGAGTATTTGAACCATGATCACCATGTGGGATCTAGCTTCTCTTGAGTAGTGTATTACCACTGTGCCATGTTTCTGGCCTGATACCTTAACATTCTCAGTAATTTCTGAATTGGGGGTCCAGAATTTGCATTTTGCCTAGGCTCTTCACAAATTACATAGCTGGTCTTGCCTCTCTCGTTAATCTACCTTCAGCTTTTCTTCCCAGCTGATTACGTTAGTGCGACTGGACTACATTACAAACCACCATGGACTCGGTGGCTTAAACAGCAGAACTTTGTTTTCTTGTAGTTCTGGAGCCTGGAAGTTTCAGATCAAGATGCCATCTGGTGGCCCACTTGCAGTAGGACACAGATAGCTCCACCAAAAGTTCCAAGGGACACCCAGGTTCGGTTCCTGATCTGACACGAACATGCCTATAGCTAATTGGGAGGCCTACGCCATGGTAAGTCCCTGTCAAAAACACCCCCTCCCATTGTCTCATAAAGGAAAAGGGGGGAAAGATGCCAAAAGGGTTGGTTTCTGGTGATGCCTCTCTTCTTGGCATCTAGAGGGCTGCTTTCTCCTTGTGTCCTCATGTGGCCTTTTCCCCATGCTGAGACAGAGAGATCTCTGATGTCTCCTCCTCTTACAAACTACTTCTGGCAAATTAAAACAAAAAACGTAACTCTTCATAACTCTCTGATAAATGACCTCTGCTGGCTAGCTTACAATTCGACTCAATGACAGCAAAGTCTCCAACATTGCCAATTCAATGTTGGTCACTTTCTGTTTACACATAGACGTTATAGTCTTTGAGAAAATTTTCCTCTTTTTTTTTTTTTTTTTTTAATCTTGGCTAACAGTAGGAAATCCATTGCACTTTGAAACCCAGTGCAACATTTAATCAATAGTTACATAACAGAAGTTTCATAAAAGAAAACTTATTGTGATACACTCTGATATTTGCTATTCTAGTTCTACTTTCTATTCTATTCCTTGCTATTGGATTTGATTCTATTCTCTTCTGTCTATCTGCTGAATTTCGTGAAACACTGGTAAGTCATCAAACCAGTTTCTCTTCCTGTCTCTTCCTTCCTCCCAGAGCAGACTTAAGCTTTGAAGTTTTTTTAAAAAATTTATTTTATTTAACTTTATTTATTTATTTTAAGTTGATCAGAGAGGTACAGAGTGAGTGAAGAGAAAGAGAGAGAAAGTGAGAAAGCAAGCTGCCAGGTCTGGAACTCGAACCGCAGTTGGCCATGTGGGAATCCAGTACCTTTAACCACCATGCCACCTGCCGACCCCTAACCTTGAAGTTTTATTTGTTTATTTAATGTTTATATATGTGTTTATTCCACGAGAGACACATAATAGAGAAAGAGAGAGACTGAGAACTCTCAACTGGGTCTTCATGTTGCAATGCACCCCAAGTCTCAGCCCTCCTGCATCACCGGCATTTGCACATGTGCCCAGGTGGGGATACAAACCCAGGACATTCCCTGTGTGAGTCCAAGTGCATTACTGCTGTATCACCGCCTGGCCACAGGCCCTGACGGTTTCCGTGTAATTCCAGTATCAGGAAAGGAGCACCTTGTCCCACACTTTTCTCTCTCCTCCCTCTGTGGGAGTCTCAATTCTCTGCTACTGGGCATTGGCCTTGGTTCTCACTGCAGCTGCTGTTGTCGACCAGCCCAACAGGTCACATAAGGGCAGGCAGCGTCTTCCTTCCTGGGCCAGGCCCTGGGTGTCTGCAAGTCCTCTCTCAGTCTGAGCTCCTGTCCTTAGGGGGCTCAGGAAACATTCAGAAGCTCCTCCATCTCATGGGGTGCAAGGGTGGTGGCAGGCCTAGATGCCTGATTTACCTGGTTTTTACCTTGGGCATGGCTGAATTGCTCTCCCAGAGGCTGACAGGCACATACATAGGGCTCCTGGGTGAGGGGGAAAGTGAGGTTGGGAGCATGCCTCAGGCCACCTGCTGGCGGGACACAGGGAGATACACCTGCTTCCCTCCCTTATACCTTGTGCCACTCCCCAGTTGGGCTGTGACCCTGCAATGAGCCTTCATTTCTCAACAAGCCTCTTCTTTCTCTAAACGCCCCAGAATGGAAGGGTCCATTCTTTTCTTGGGATTTTGGGCACACACGCACATGCACGCAGTGTGTGTTTTAAGCCACCGAGTCCGAGACTCGAACCACAGTCGACCACATGGGAGTCCATCCGTGTAACCATCACACCATCTGCTGAAAAAGTCTGGTTGGAAACTGGAAGCTGAGCAGAGATCCCTTTGTTCCTCTGTATCACCCTCCCAGGGGATAGAGCTGGGGGAAGACAATCTAGAGGCCTGTGTGTGCCTGTTGGGGGTGAGGAGTCAGCCTCAGGGGCAAGTGAAATGAAACACAAACAAAAATAAGCACAGAGGCTGGCTCTGTAGCTTGGTGGTTAAAGGAGTCAGATTCCTTATGGCCTGTGATGGGGGACTTGAGAAACACACTGGGCATGTGTGTGGGTGCCCACAATGCTGACAGGATAGAGGAATGGAGGAGAAGGGGATGGGGCATGACCTTGCCTTATTAGGGAGTGCTTTCTCCCTCTCTCTGTCTCTCTTTGGTAAGTGCACATCCCTCTGGTGGTTGGAAAAATAATCACCTTCTACAGAGACCAGGTTAAAGCCTGATCTATTCCCTGTCTCCCCACTTTGCCCGGGAAAGGCAAGATGCTATTAGGTTGGCGTTCTTTTAGAATTAGCTTATGCGGCGCAGAGAGCCCTTTGTCTTGGGAGCCTGGATGTGGCCGGAAAGGGGGCCTCCCTCACCCCACACGGAATGCACGTTCATGGGGAAACCCGTGCTAAGCCCTTGTAGACGACCTGCTTCTGGATCGGGGTTTCGTACATAGCAGAGCAGCTCCCTCGCTCCAATCTATTGAGAGGCAGCCCTCGACACAAGGGTTTGTTAAAAAAAATAAAAAATAGAATTAGTTTATGTATTTGCATATATGTATATGCACATGGTTTGTGAGGGTACACACACACACAGTTGTTTAGAGATATCTTGCCAGGGTTCAAATCCCCATTTTACTATTAACTAAGTGTGCAATTTTTTTTTTTTTTTTTTGAGAGATTTTTGCTATAGGGTGCACGCACTCACCAGGGAAACAGAAAGTGAGAAATCACCCCCCAGGGGCATGGCCATGCTGCATTCTTCTCTCGGAATTTGGGGCACGCACACACACATGCCAGGCATGAGTTTCAAGGTAGCAGTCTAAGAGTCGAACTGTGGTCGGCTATGTGGGAGTCCAGCAACGTAACCATTATTCCATCTGCTGGTCCCACTAAGTGCGTAATTTTGGAAAGGTTTCTTTATTCTTTTTTAATAAAAAATTCCCAGAGAGTATGTGCTCATAGGTAGCAGTGGGAGGGGAAGGTAGAGAGAGAAAGTGAGAAAACGCCTCCTATGGGGAATGGTCAAGCCACAATCCCTTCTCCATTTCTCCTCCTTTTGGGATTTTGGGGACACATGTGCACATGCCTGACATACTTCTCTCTGTTTGTTTGTTTGTTTTGTTATAGGGTTTATGTGCTTGCCAGAGAGAAAGAGAGACGAAAGAGAAAGTGAGACTCACTCCCCAGGGAAGATGGCCACATGGCAGTGCTCTCTCCTCCAGTCTCCTCTTGGGGCTCTCATGTTTGTTTTTCAAGTTACCAAGTCTGGGAGTTGAACCACGTGGTGGGCCACGTAGGATCCAGTCACTTTAACCACCAGGCCACAGGCTGACCCTTGATGTTTATTTTATTTATTTCTTCAGAGACTGATGGACAGCCACAGCAGAGTCTTCCTGCTGTGATTTGCTCCTCTCTCCTGTCTCAGCCAGCCTGAATCATGGGCACTCAAACATGTGCCTGGTATACACAGGAAGGCTCCACGATGCAAACCCGAGACCGTCCCATGTGGGTTCAGTTGTGTTACTGTGCACTACCATAGGGCCCCAGTGAATATCAATACCACACTGTCAATTAAATGAATATACTTCATTCCAATCTTTCTAACTTTTACCTAATGACTTTCTCTGTCCCAGGATCCTATCCGGGCACACCACCACAGTTAGTCATCCTGTCTCCATTGGCTCATTTTGGCTGTGACATTTTCTCAGACTTTCCGGGTTATTATTATTTTTTTTTGACACTTTTGAGAAGGACTGGTCAACTGTTTTGTAGAATGTCCCTCAATTGCTAGGACCAGCAGTTGGTGTAATAGCTACGTCGTTGGACTCCCATGTAGTCAACCATGATTTGAGTCCCGGATCCAGTGGCTTAAACTCATGCTGGGCGCGCGTGTGTGTGTGCCCAAGATCCCAAGAGGAGAATGGAGGAGAAGGGATTGTGGCATGGCCATTTCCCCTGGGGGGTGATTTCTCACTTTCTGTCTCTCTGTCTGTCTTTCTGGTGAGTGCATGTGCCCTGTAGCAAAAATCTCTCAAAAAAAAAAAAAAAAAAAAAGGAAAAAAAAAAAGAATGTCCCTCAATCGGGATTCGTCTGATGTCTGGGATTTGGGGTTTTGTGCAGGAAGATCACAAATGGAAGTGCAATTTTTGTTGTATCACTTCTCACTGTTAATGTTGACCTTGCTCACTTGGCTGAGATAGTATTTGTCAGGCTTTTTCACTATAAAGTTACTCTTTTTTTTTTTTTTTTTTTTTAGAGAGAGATTTTTGCTATAGGGTGCGTGTGCTTGCCAGAGAGACAGAGAGAGAAAGAGAGAGACAGAAAGGAAGAAATCACCCCCCAGGGGAGGGGGGATGGCCACACTGCAATCCCTTCTTCTCCATTCTCCTCTTGGGATTTTTAGGCACTTATGCATATGTGCCCGGCGTGAGTTTAAGCTGCTGGGTCCAGGACTTGAACTGCAGTTGACTACATGGAAGTTCAGCAACATAACCATTAAGCCACCTGCTGGTCCCCCCCCGCCCCCTTAAACCTTTTTTAAATTTTAAGATATTTTTGCTATAGGGTGCATGCGTTTGCTAGAGAGACAAAGAGACAGAGAGACAGAAAGTGATAAATCCCCCGGGGGCTGGCCATGCCACAATCCCTTCTACTCCATTCTCCTCTTGGGATTTTAGGCATGCACGCATATGTTCTCGGTGTGAGTTTCAAACTTCCAGGTCTAGGACTTAAACTGTGGTTGGCCATGAGGGAGTCTAGTGATGTAACTATTATACCATCTGCTGGTCCTAAAGTTACTCTTTTTTGTTTTTTTCTTTAGACAAATTTTTCCCATAGGGCACGTGTGCTCACCAGAGAGACAGAAAGCAAGAAATCATCCCCCATGGGGATGGCCATGCCACAATCCTTTCTCCATTCTCCTCTCACGGATGCACGCACACATGTCTGTTGTGAGTTTTAAGCCACCAGGTCCAGGACTTGAACCAGATTCAACTATGTGAGAATCCAGTGACATAACCATTTCACCATCTGCTAGTCCACAAACTTACTATTATTAAAAAGTGTTTATTTATGGGACCAGCAGTTGGTGTAATGGCTACATCGCTGGACTCCCATGGAGTCGACTGCGATTCGAGTCCCAGACCCGGTGGCTTAAACTCACGCTGGGCGCGTGTGCATGTGTGCCCAAGATCCTGAGAGGAGAATGGAGGAGAAGGGACTGTGGCATGGTCATCCCCCCTGGAGGGTGATTTCTCGCTTTCTGTCTCTCTGTCTCTCTCTGTCCTTCCCGCAAGCGCACGCGCCCTATAGCAAAAACCTCTCCAAAAAAAAAAAAAAAAAAAAAAGAAAAAAAGAAAAAGAAAGAAAGAAAGAAAGAAAAAGAAAGAAAAGATGTTTATTTATTTATTCTGTGAGCAAGAGAGAGACAAACAGAGAGACATCACCCCAATATGTGCCATGGTTCACCCCCAGTGTCAGCAAGCGCCAGCTCATAGGTGGGACTTGACATACTCGGCGGGGGTGGGGGGTTGTTTCTGGAAACGAACTTGAAACCTTCCCATGTGGGACAGCCTTGCAGTGTTGCGTCGTATGACTGTGTCACTATCCTGCCCCACTTAAAGTTACTTTCATTCCTCCTTAGTGCTTGTCTTTTCATTGTGTTTTGGTGTTTTTTATAAAAAACTCACACATATCCAGTAGATGAAAACTCTTCCATTTGATTTGGAATAGAGGGTCCGCTGGAGGTGTCAAAGCCCATGAAATGACTGCAAGGCACTTTAGAAACTACACACATGACACCCCGGGCTGGATTATCAACCTTGAGGCCACAATCTCCAAGGGTGTTATGTTTTGATGCCTATTTGGAAGATGAAGTACCTGATTAAAACCAAGAGGACTACAGAATAAGATACTAAAAAATCTACTACTACCTTGAAGATGGCACAATTCAAGTAAATGAGCCAGAGGTGTTAAATGGCAGGCTGACTCAAAGGATTTTTTTTTTTTTGGAGAGGTTTTTGCTATAGGGCGCATGTGCTCGTCAGAAAGACAGAGAGAGACAAGAGAGACAGAAAGTGAGAAATCACCCCTCAGGGGGCTGGCCATGCCACAATCCCTTCTCCATTCTCCTCTCTGGATCTTGGGCACGTATGCACACACCCAGCGTGAGTTTAAGCCACTGGGTCCAGGACTTAAACTGCAGCTGACTACATGGGTGTTCAGCGACATAGCCATTATGCCAACTGCTGGTCCCGACTCAAGGGATTTTTATCCAGCATCACTGAATTTCTCTCCTACCTTCAGACGGTGATTAGTTTTATACTGTGTATGATTTCAATGTCAGCAAGACATTGTCTTCTATGATAAGACATTCAAGATTTATAATCGTGATATATTCACAAAAAAACTTTTTGAAGAAAGTAGGAATCAGAATAAACCCCCTAGGACCATGTCTGGAAAATCTTTACACGAAGTCATGGGAGCGAGACGCTAGAGTACATGATGCCTTTCCGTCCCTATGAGTCCTTGGGTACCCGGAAACAGTTCCTTGAGTATGATGGGAAGGTTTTGCATTTCTTCTGCCTGTGGGATGGCTCAGGCTTACTGGGGACTATAGAGATCTAGTCCTGCATTACTTTTTGACCAATGGTAGTATTGAAATCAAAGAACTAATGCCACACAACTCGGGCCGGGATGCTATGGCATTGTTTCTGTGGAGGAGTCAGCTGCCCAAGCATGGCCCACCTGGCATCTTTCAACCAGGCGAGATAACTGAGCAAGCAGTTCTCGATGTATATGGTGGCTTGTCTCTGACCTGTGTGCCAGGCTGCCTGTTGGACAGATATGAGCTAGGAAAAGTAGACCAAGAGTTTTACCAGACTCTGGCCTGATCATAGGAGCCACCATCAATGTGTGGGGAAGGAAAACGCTCCTTGGTGACTGCGATGAATTTATGAAGTGTGATGATAGATCTAATTATGGAATTGAGAACTTTACCTTGATTCTATGCAAGGCTCCTACTCCTCCAAAAATAGAAAGGAAATTTCCACCTGATAATGGCTTCGGATCTGAAGAGGATTCTCTCTGTACCTGCATAGGCCTCCGGCCCACAGCTCATAAGAAAAAGTTCAATAAGTTTATGGAATTAGATAACTATGACAACATAAGTAATATACTCTGATATTTTGCAAAACTAATCACTGACAAATGTGAGGATGTGGACAGAATGTTCATTATTTCATATTATCTCAGTGATAATACAATTTTGGTGTTTAACCCTATAGAGAGAAATTCAGGGTATGGTGGTGGGATGTTCTTCAAAAGAATTCGTGGTAAGAGGCCTGGACAAGAAGTCTTTAAAAGGGAACTATCAGAATATATCCAGCCCGAGGAGCTGTATATTGGAGCATGTAATAGGTGCACATAAGTGGCTACCTATTTCTTTTGCTCAGTGCTGATGAATATACCTTAAAACACATGGAAAATAATACAGATAAATTTCCTTTTAGCAACCTTCATCTTGTCCTACAAAAACTCAAAGATGAAGAGACAAAATCCAGAGATATCAAGCAGGTATTTAGAGCTGTCGATTGTAATCTCACGAAGGTGGTGGATTATAATACATTCAGAGAAATGGCAATGAGTATAATTATTGGGAAACTCATAGAGCAGGAAGTTGTGACCATTGCACATCATACCATGTGCTCGAGGAGCCATATCTGAACTTGGATCTCTTAATTGCACAGGCTCATAAACAGCTCAAGAATACTTTAAAGACTTTTGATGGATTAATTTCCACCTGTGCATATGAAGATCAAGAAAAAAATAAATGTATTACCCACCAAGGCAACAAAAGCCTATGTGAGGGGACCAGCAGTTAGGGTAATGGCTATGTCGCTGGACTCCCATGTAGTCGTCCACGGTTCGAGTCCCAGACCCGGTGGCTTAAACTCATGCTGGGTGCGTGTGCGTGCGTACCCAAGATCCCGAGAGGAGAATGAAGGAGAAGGGGTTGCGGTGTGGCCATCCCCCCTGGAGGGTGATTTCTCGCTTTCTGTCTCTCTGTCTCTCTCTGTCTTTCTGGCGAGCACACGCGCCCTATAGCAAAAACCTCTCCAAAAAACCAAAAAGACTATGCGAGTCCTTCAGGTTACCTTTGAATGAAGATCTTCTAGAAACCTTACTGTCGCATTTTGAAGACAGTGAAAAGCAAATATATGATGAGTCATTTTTCTCTGCCCTAAACAGGAGAATGAATCCGACACCTCCATTGGTAGCACCACCAAACCTGAAAGAGGTATGTTAAGATGTTTGGCTTGGAATGCTGTACACTGTAAAGATATGATTAAATGTAAATAAATTAATTTAAAATAAAATAAATATTAGTTCTCAAAAAAAACCATATATATATATATATATATATATATGTTTGGCTTGGGATGCCTTCACCTATTCCTGCAAAATACATTGACTACTTCACTCTTCTGAAGGACACGTATGGCTTAGAGGAGCAGATCTGCCAGTTTTGGTGAACTCCCTTTCATTTATGGCTCTAATTTTGCCAAGTATCTTTCAGTAGACATAATTTCATCAAAAACAAAAAGAAGCAAGTTTATATTAAATGGAAACCCAAAAGCCACAATTAATCTTCTTTTATCCCTTGAGATTTTTCAGAACATCATATTGTATTTTTGATATACTGGCACTATTAAAATAATGTCATTAAAAGGGAAAAAAAAAAGGAAACTCACACATAGTGAGTCTCTTTAGAGATGGAATCTGTCATCTAAGGAAGAGTAGCAGCAGTGGAAGTTCCTGGGTAGTAGTGAGGGTCCCAGAGCCTAGCCTCATATGTCACCTCCCTGACTCCTCAGGACAACCCATGAGCTTGGTACTTATGTTGCTGTCTCCATGTCATAGATGAGAAAAGAGAATCTTCCAGCCTTTAGCCATACAAGAGCTAGCCATTGGCAAAGTCAGGATTGACAGCCTGGTCTGCCTGACTCTGGGCATAACTGCTTAGATGCAGAACCAAGGTCCCGAGATATGTGTCCAGATCCCCCCCAGCAAGTTGGTGGCCCTGTCCAGGGCCTTCTGACACCCCCAAGTCTGTGGTTGTCCTTCACCCACGTGCCCTGCACTGGGTTCAGCCCCTGCTTCAAACTGCCCACTCCTGATCCTCCAGTTTGTGTCCTTTGGCCACAATGGCTTCTAGCACTCCCAGGGGAAGAGACTCAGACTTCTTAGCAAATAAACACCGCCCACAGATTTCCAAATATATAGAGATAAGTGTTCCCTCTTGCCAGAGTAAGGACTGGCTAGAACTCTAAACATCCTGCCTGGCTCCTGCTCCTCCTGGTGACAGGTTCTGGGTCCTGAGTCCTCACCACAACAGCAATCCTCCTTTCTATAGTGAAGGTGAAATCTGCACTTGGGACATAATCAGCAGCAGTAACAACAGCAGGGGTAGCTAAGGCCGTCCCAGTCTGGATACATTTATACAATTATAAGCAAGGTCTTCATAAACATTGGGTCGACAGTGTCTTCACCATCATGCAGAATGCTCTGCAGGGTTATTGCCAGCACCCTGGACTCCCAGCCTCACATCCTGGGGAGTGAGTCTGAACACAGAGCTCTCTTATGGTCAGATGTGTTAGTGGAATCTCCATGTGGCCACCACTTTTCAAGAGGACTGCTTTACAAAAACTCTCCATTATGGAGAATTTGGAAGGTCTATCAAGTTAGACACTTGTTTTCTTTGCTTTTTTTGTTTGCTTGTTTGTTTGTTTGTTTTGAGAGGTTTTGCTATAGTGCTCACCAGAAAGACAGAGAGACAAGAGAGTGAGAAATCAACCCCCCAGGGGGGATGGCTACGCCACAATCCCTTCTCCTCCATTTTCCTCTCGGGATCTTGGGCACACATGCACACGCGCCTGGCATGAGTTTAAGCCACTGGATCTGAGACTCAAATCGCAGTCGACTCCATGGGAGTCCAGTGACATAGCCATTACGCTAACTGCTGGTCCCTCAAATTAGACACTTCTACCCCACATAATACCCATTACTCAGCTTCAGCAGTGTTAGCACAGGGCTGATTTTGCTTCACCTGCATTCTTCCTTTTCTTCTTCTTCCTCTTTTTTAAATTTGCTATAGGGTGTGCAGGCTCACCAAAGAGAGACTGAAAAGGGGGCAGGGTAGTGAGAAATCAGTCCCCCCCATGGGATAACCATGCCACGATCCCTTCTCCTACATTTTCCTCACAAGATTTTGGATACATATGCACCTGTTGTGTTTTTCAAGCCTCTGGGTCCAGGACTCGAACCATTCAGTTAGCCATGTGGAATCCAGCCACCTGAACCACCATGCCACTGCCTGGCCCCATCTACATTTTTATCCATTTCTCTCGCCTTCAAAGCAAATCCCAGATACTGTATCATTCCATTTATTAGAGATAAAAAATAATCTAAAAGGCGAGGTATCTTTTATTATTATAACTATTGTATTATTTTCACCTCTAAAAAAGGAATAATTTGATATCATCCAATATCTGGTCAATGTTCAGAGTTTCACATATTTCATAAATATCTCTTCCTTCCTTCCTGTTTGAATTGGTATCCAAATACGTTTAATGAATTGTGATTAGTTAATATGTCAGGTTCCTTTTATTTATTTATTTTTAAAAGTTTATTCCTTCTATGAGAGAGACAGAGACAGAGAGATAGATACTCCAGTGGGGGTGGTGGTCTTCACGCCACGATTCACCCCCAGACTAGGCCGGCCCAAATCATGGGTACAATCACGTGTGCCCATTGTGCTCAGGGAAGTTCGGGGATGCAAACCCAGAACCTTTCCATGTGGTTCCAGTTGGTTTCACCACGATGCCACCATTTGGCCCCCTTTTTAAATTTAAGAATTATTTATTTAATTTTATTTATTATTATTATATTATTTTAAATTTTGCTACAGGGCAAGCATGCTCACCAGAGAGAGAGAGAGAGAGAGAGAGAGAGAGAGAGAGAGCATGCAAAGATGAGAAAACAAGCCACCAGGTCCGGGACTCAAATTGCAGTCGACCATGTGGGAGTCCAGCACCTTAACTACTATGTTACCTGCTGGCCCTACCTGGTCCCTTCTTTTAATCTAGAGTTTCTCTCTTCATCTCTCCTTTTTCTTTGCAATTTATTTGTTAAGAAAAAGCTGGGCTGTTTGTCCAACAGGGATCTCTACAATCTGCATTTTGCTAATTGCTGCCCCATGGTATAGTTTAACATGTTTCTCTGTTTCCAGGGATTCTGGTAAGTTGGAACTTGGATCTAGAAACTCAACAATATGCAGTCTAGATGTTTTGGGGCAAGAATGTCTTATAGGTGGTACTGTTTCTGCTGTTAGGAGGCACACACTGTCTGGTTGCCTTTTGTTTTATGATGTTATCATAATGCATTTTTTTCTTTAAGATTTTTTTTAAAGTTCATGTATTTATTTCTGTCACAAGGAAGAGAGGAGAACTCTCAACAGAATCTTTTTTTAATAATTATTTATTTTATTATTTATTTATTCATTAATTTATTTTTTAATTTGATCAGAGAGAGACAGAGGATGAGAGTGAGAGAGAGGAAGTGAGAAAGCAAGCCACCAGATTCAGGACTTGAACCCCGGTCGGCCATGTGGGAGTATCTAGCGCCTTAACCACCACGCCACCTGCTGGTCCCCATAGAATCTTTACTCTGTGATCCATTGTCAGTCTCAGTTGGCCCAGATCTCAGGCTGACACAGGGATCCGAACCACAGCTGGCCATGTGATTTCCAGACTTGCAGGGCACTTGCATTGCTGATATGCTACAGTGACTGGGCCCAACCCTAAATTATTTGAGAATAGGCTGCAAACACCATGGCCCTTTACCCCCTAACGATTTCATTCATAATGCATCTCCGAAGCACTCTCTTCCATAGTCATTGAATTCAGGAAATGTAGCAGCAATACCATCCCATTATCTGATATCTAGAGCATATTCCAATTTTGCCAATTATTTTGTGTTGCTTTTTAAAATGACCTTTTAAAGATATTTTGAAAACATCGAATTCTTGCAGCCATGAGGTCATAGCCTTATAAATAGTTTATAAATCTATGTTAAATTTATTTTTTGGGAGGCCAACTGGTGTTGGTGTGGTAGTTAAAGTGACTGGATCCCATATGGTTGACTGCACAGTTCAAGTCCTGGACCCAAAGGCTCGAAAAATATGCTGAGTATGTGTGCCTGTGTGTTCAAAATCCCAAGAGGGAGAATGGAGAAGAGATTGCAGTGTGAACATTCCCTATGGGGGAGTGCTTTCTCACTTTCCCTCTCTCTCTCTTTGTCTTTCTCCAATGAGTGTATGGACCCTCACAGCAAAAACCAATCAAACAAATGAATAAATTTAAGAAATTTAATTTTTTATTTCATTTTTATTAAAGCAATATTTGTGCTTAGTTTTAAAAATCTAATAAAATCAGCACCTTTTTCCTTATCTCATCCAACTCCATTCCATACCATCTTCAGCCCTCAGGTGTTTCTCTGGGATTTACCTAGTATTTCTAGATAATATGCTTGCATTGCAATTTCCTTTTTCTTTATTTCTTTTTTTTTTTCTTTTAGGTTTTTGCCATAGGGCACACACACTCACGAGAGAGAGAGAGAGAGAGAGATTAACTTCCAAGGGGATGGCCATGCTGCAATCCCTTCTCCTCCTCCATTCTCCTCTTGGGATTTTGGTCATGCATACACGTGTGCCCAGTGTGAATTTCAAGCCAACAGATCCAGAACTTGCACCACATGGTTGGCCATGTGGGATCTAGCCACCTTAACCGCTATGCCACTGACTGACCCTGCATTACAATTTCTTGACTTTTCAAATTTGGACATCATCTACTGACTTCCTACTGTAGAGGAGGACTTAGCTCCCCTACATCCCTCCTCCCCACATGAGTATATATATATCTTCTTTCCCTACCTTCCCAACAGAGTTATATCATGATTTTTTGTTCAATTAATATTGGCCAATACATTGTTTTGATTATATAAATACATCATGTATTGCTTAAGAACATGGGTACTTTTTTTTTTAAAGAGTTATTTTATTTGTGCTGGCAGGTGGTGTGGTGGTTAAGGGCACTGGATTCCCAGGGATACATTTTAGAACGGTTTTGTTGTGTGAACATCATTCAGTGCACTACACGAACTTAGACGGTATAGCCTACTGCCCCTCAGCCATAGCCTACTGCACCTCAGCCGTGTGGTTTTACCTTTTGCTTCACCATCCAGTTTGTGGCCGACTGGAAAATCATTATGTGGTGCTTGCCTGTTTGCTTGCACTGAGCCACTAAGTGCACTATGCATTCATTGCCTTGTACGTTTTTTGCTTTGTTTTCGTGAGTACAGGGCTGGAACTTGACTGCTCAGGGCTCGCAGGGCCCCATCCAGAGCAGAAGTCAATGTATAATTGCTGAATGAATGAACGATGCTTGTCTAAGAGTCAGAGTCAGGGCAGACATGCTAATACATCAGTAAATTCAAAAGATGAGAGAGTGAACCCTAAATTCTCAAGTTATCTTATGTGACCTAAGTAAGCCTCTTTCCAAGAAGCTCCTTAAACCCTTTTAGAGGAAGCCCATGTAATGAGTCATTTATTCATTCAATAAATTCAAGAATTTATTTTCTGAAGTTTCTTTACTTTTTCCATAAGTGAGACAGAAACAGAGAGAAAGACAGTACCCCCACCAGGGGTTGATCTTGAGATGTGCTCTCTGCTCTAGCCAGCCCTGGATCATGGGCAGATTTGTGCCTGACATACTCAGTGAAGTTGCTGGATGCGAACCTGGAACCTTCCTACGTGGGTCAGCCTCTCAGAGTGTTGCATTTTACCTCTGCACCATCTGGCCCCATTCTTTAACATCTATTAAATAAGTATATACTATGTGCCAGGTATTGGGAATACAGCAGGACACAAAAGGTATCACTTTCCTGCCTCGTGGAGCTAACATTCTGGTGGGGGAGATGAAAACCAAATGAACACCAGCCTTAATAAGTGGCATGAGTGGTAAAGAGAAAGGAAAGATGAGATAGGGGAGAGCTGTTTTCTTCTCTTTCTTTTTAAATAATTAACTTAATAATTAATTTAACAAAATTAATTTAATTTAATTTATTTATCTTAATTTGACCAGAGAGATACAGAATGAGAGGGAGTGAGAGAGATGGAAAGTGAGAAAGCAAGACACCAGATCCAGGATTTGAACTGTGGTTGGCCATGTGGGAGTTCACCCTTAGCCACCACACTACCTGCCAGCCCCAAGGGGAGAGCTATTTTCACAAGAGAGGTCAGGGAAGGCCTCTATGATAAGGTGATTAAGATCAGAGATTGCAAGGCCGTGGGACGGGTATTTGGGGAAAACATTTCAGGTGGAAGAACACTTCAGGCCCTGGATAGTGTGTTGATGTATTTAAGGAACAACCAAGGAGCCCAGTTACTGGAACCAAGAGAGAGGCCTGCTGATGACGTTGGAGAGGCAACCAGAAGGGAGGGTGTTGTGGGGCCCATGCGCACAGGGCAGCCATTTCTGAGTTTTGAGCAACGGAGTGCTTGAACCTGGCTTTACTTTTAGAGGCATGTCCTGGATACTGTGTAAAAAATAGTGGGTTGTCGGAAAAATTATGACATTTTTTCCTATTTTTTTAAAAAAATCTTAACTAATTATCTAAACCACACTGTAAATACATAATCCCATTCCCTTCCTATCTAATTCTTTTTTAAAAGAATTGTTTTATTTAACTTTATTTGTTTTATTTATTTATTTTAATTTGACCAGAGAGGGACAGAGAGAGAGAGAGAAAGAGAGAGAGAAAGTGAGAAAGCAAGCTGCCAGGTCCGAGACTCAAACTGCAGTCAGCCATGTGGGAGTCCAGTGCCCTCAACCACCACACCACCTGCCGGCCCCTATTTTTTCCAATGCAAAAATGTGTCCTGACTTTTCCAACGATCCAATAAACGGCTGAGGACAAAGCTGGCAGTGGAAGTATAGAGAAACGGCCGCAATGAGAGATGATGGTGGCGTAGCCCAGGGCTGTGGAGCCGAGGGTGAGGGGAAGCTCTGAGTCTGAATGCATGGTGAAGATGGGGCTGACAGGGTTGGATGGAGGATGCAGGATGCAGAGTTTGGGAATGAGTCACTGACCATCAAGGTTTCTGGCAACAGGTGTGAGGAGGTTGAAGTTGTCATTAACTGGGATGGGGGCAGGTAGGGCCAGAAGATCAGGAGGATGGTTTACAATGCATTGAGCCTAAGGCTGCTATTAGACATTCAGGTGGAGGTGAGGGGTAGGAAGCTGGATGAAAAAATCTGAAATGAGGTTGGAGGTGAGGGGCTTTTGGGGCAATTTATTTGCTGTAACAGACTTACGTTTTAGTTGAACAATCCACCTGCCTCCATGTGATTCTGGAGAAGTCAACTCAGACCTGACCTGAGGCCTTGCATTGCCTCTGTCACGGAGACCAGTTCAGAGAGGGCTATGTGATCTCTTCAGAAAACAATGAGATTTTTATAAAGAAATCTGGAACAGACATAAGCACTTTTCCTGTGGGCTTCAGGATTGAAGGACTGGAAGTACCAAAGCTCTCTGAGGAGAACATGAGAAGGGAATGGAATACGACAGAGAGAGGAAGAGGAAGAGGAAGAGGAAGAGGAAGAGGAAGAGGGAGAGAACACATGTCCTAGAACTGGCTTTGAGCCCCTGATCAAACTATACCTCAAACTAGCCCTGGATCTGGACTTTTCAGTTATGTCAATTACCTCTTTTTTTCCCCTCAAGACAGTTTTGGTAGAATTTCCGGTTAGTTGGTCTGTACCTGGAGATGATCTAATCCTTTCATTTTTCATATAAAAAAGGTGAAACCTGAAAAAGATAAAGGACTTCCCATAGGTCATAAAACTACTAAGCATATGAGTAATTGAGTCTGTTGAGCAGACCAAACAAATTCTCCACTCACCATCTCTGGAAAGGCAGGATTCTGGTTGGGACAGGAATGGGGACTCTCTTACAGAGCAACTAAGAAGTCAGCCAGGGAGCATGACCTCTCCCAGGGACTCTGTTGGCTGTAGGGACCCCACCAGATAGACTCCAGCCACGTAACCTCCTCCTGGAACATTTCCTCCATGCCCAGGCCCATTCTTCTGGGGGCAGGTAGAGCGAGGGCATCAGGAATGGCTTTGATCCACCCTTCTAGCCCTCTGTGGTCTGTGGACATTGAACATCATCACACTCACTGACCATTGTCTGGTTGGTGTGTGTTCCAGGAGGTGGCAACCCTGTGAGCAATGATGGAGAGGTGGGATGTTGAGCTCCATACTGAAAGTGAGAACGTAAGTTGGGGGTGGTTGGTAGGGAGACTGGGGAGGGTATCCAATACCAGGCATACCCCTTGCTTGCCATCAGAATAATCAACAACCAAGGCCTGCAGCCAGCTTCCCAGCTCCTGGCCTGACTGTCTGGGCTGAAGCCTTTCTTTGGAAAAGGGAGGCCCCAGTTTTCCTGCCCCCTGGGAGCCTCTCCCAGGGGAGGTGGGACCTGGGCAGAGGAAAACAAGACAGAGGTGATACTACACCAACACAGTGGCGGGTATCTGGGCCCAGCAGGCCAGGTTGGGTGTAGGGCACAGGGTGCTTAGCTCTGGGCTATCTCAATGTATGTGGCCCAGTCAAGCCCATCCCTGCCTTGGGTCTTGAGATCCTCATCTGTAAAATGGGAACCTGGTCTGGCTCTTCTCCCAGTAGGCCTCCACTGACTGGTTCTCTGTGCTGGAGTGGCCTCATGGCATCTTTGTAAGCCACCCCTCTCTCTCCTTTATGAACCCCCTGCCATGTTTTCCCCATACTCCTCAGAGGAAGTAGAAACTCTCCTACTTGCCTCCCTATCCTTGGAGTCTGTCCCCTTCTCTACCTCTGGGTCTTTACCTCCCTCCACCTTTTCCCAGCAAGACTGAGTTATGCCTCATTTTCCTTTTTTTAAAAAGAATTATTTGATTTAACTTTATTATTTATTTTAATTTGATCAGAGAGAGAAAGAGAACGTGAGAAAGTAAGCTGCCAGGTCCGGGACATGAACCGTGATTGGCCATGTAGGAGTCCAGCACCCTTAACCACCATGCCACCTGCTGGCCCAATGCCTCTTCTTCTTGACGTTCTGGTTGTTTCACATCTCCTAGCCTTTGCAAGTGCTGTTCCCTCCACCTGACATGCCCCTCTCTGGTTCTTCCACTGGGGTGAACTTGCCCTTGGCTCTGCTGTGCCCTCTTCGGGAAGCCTTCTCTGATGTCTTCTGCTTTGCTGGGCCCATCTGCACCTATCTATAGGGCTGTCACCCCAGTGGCCTTCTGGGGGAGTGGGGTGGGCAGGGGTGTGTCTCATCCTCTCTAAAGTCCTCGCCCCAGCAGAGCTCTGAGTGAACCTTGCCAAGTGGTGGTTGAATTGCCTGCTTGTGCCTGGAGCTGAGAGAAGGAAGACATGGCTTGACAGGGAGCTGTTGGGGGAACAAGGAAGGGTTCACAGTGGGGGTAGGGTGGGTGAGGCCAGGCCTTCCTCCTACACACTAAAGAGAAACCACCTCCTGGAGGCCTCAGGGCTGCCATCTGGTCTGCGGCTAGGCCCACTTTCCCCGATCCTGACAGCCCCTCCCTGACACCCACGGTCCTGCCAAGGCCCAGCCAAGGTGAACTGAGGACACGCTGGGCTCTGAATGCCAGGTTTCCCAAGGCTCTCATTGAGCAGGCACTCTGTGGGCTGGCCCTGGGCTCAGCACAGTGTGTACCTTGGCCCGTCTTATCCCCTAAGACACTTCAAGCCAGGTGCTATTATTAACATCCCCATTTTCCAGAGGAGGCTGCTGAGGCTGAGAGCAGTCACATGGGGAGAATGTCCTGCAACTAATACCAAGAGGCAAGGACTAACTGCTCTAAGAGTATTGCAAGTATTAACTTGGGTAATGTATCAGTCCTGGGAGGAGGGACCGTTATTATTTTTATTGAATAAACAAGTCACAGAGAGGTTAAGTGACTTGCCCGATGTTACCCTGCTAGTAAGTGGAAGAATCAGGGTTTGAACGTAGGCAGTTTGGCCATAGAGCTTTATTTATTTTTTTAAGAGCTATTTTCCCTATAGGGTGCATGTGCTCACTGAAGAGACAAGAGAGACAGAAAGTGAGAAATTCCTCCCCCCGACCAGAAGTATGGCCACACCACAACACACCACAATCCCTTCTCTATTCTCCTCTTGGGATTTTGGGCACACACACACACACACACACACACACACACACACACCCTGCGTGAGTTTCAAGTCGCTGGGTCTGGGACTTGAACCATAATCGACTACGTGGGAGCCCAGTGACATAATCATATGCCATCTGCTGGTCCCGGCCAGAGTTTTTTCATGCATTTTGCTCTCCAGCCTGATGACGAGGGTGTTGAGGAGGGAATGATGATGGAAGGGATGTGCATCTCAGGACACACGGTCTGGCACTTTGCTACAGTCTGCACACTTGACATCTCCTCTGTCCTTAGCCAAGGGAGAGAGATTACCATTCCCACTTTACAGAGAAGATAGAGGAAAGTGGTGATTTTCCCAAGGTCTCTCAGCAAGTTAGTTTCAGAGTGGGAGCTTGGACCACAATTTGACACCCAGACTGGGTCCTCCTGACTGGCTGAGCACTCTAGAGTTTGATGCCTCCCAGAGAAAGGGGCTTTGAAGGCCTCCTGCAGGTAGAGTTCTGGGTTGGAAGGCAGCTCTGGAGGAGAGCCCAGCCTTGCCTCAGTTTCTTCATCTGTGAAATAAATAGGCTGGATCTGCTGGACTCCAAGAGCCCTTCCGGCAGGAATTCGTAGCCCTCATGCTAAGAGGTGCTCAGGGACGCAATGTTCCCGGCTTGCCTCATTGCTTTTCCCATTAGTGCAGCCGAGTGGCCCCATTTCCCCCGCAAGATATTTTTTCCACTTGCTTGTAGCCTTCCCCCTCGCAGGGAGCTGGGGAAGCTGTCCAGCCAAGCCTAGCGCTCACACTGGTTCAGGAAAGGGACCCCCATGGAATCTCCTTCACCCTCCTGCCAGTGAACCTCACTCCACTTGCTCTTGGCAAAGCAGCCAGTCATCTGTGAGTCACGTGGGCTTCGTGGGCCAAAGGTCTACAGATCAGAGCTCGATAGGTAGTGAGCTCCCCAGTCCTGGAAACGTGAGGGGAGGCTGGGCGAGGCAGGGATGTTTAGCAGGAGAGAGTACAGCTCACTGGGGAGAGACTGAGGGATCTCAGCACCCCAGTTGCTGACTATAAGACCCCATGAGAGGAACCTGAGACCTCACGGCATGGGGAGGAGTGGGTGGTTCTGCCCCCTGTGGGGAGCTGAAGTAGAAGAAAGAAGCATGAAACTGAGACTCAGTGAGGGTATCTCTCTCTTTTTTCTTTTCTTTTTAAAATTTGCCAGAGGGTACATAAGCTTGCCAGAGAAAGAAAAAGAGAGAAAGTACCCCACACCCCCACACACCATGGGGCATGATGGTGTCTCAATCTCTCCTCTTTCATCTCTTCCTCCTCTGCGGATTTTGGGTGTTCCCAGTGTCTTTCTCTTTCCCTTTATCTTCCTTCCTTCCTTCCTTCCTCCCTTCCTTCCTTCCTTCCTTCTTTGTTTGCCAGAGGGTGTGTGCACTCATCTCAGAGAGAGATAGAGAGAGAGAGAGAGAAGGAAAGTGGGAAAACACCCCACCCACATGGAGGACAGTCATGCCACAATCTTCTTTCTCCTCCTTCTTTCCCTCCTTTCAGGATTTGGGCACACAGGCACATGTGCCCTGCATGTTTTTCAAGCCTCCAGGTCTAGGACTCAACCACGCAGTTGGCCACATGGGATCCAGTTGCCTTAACCCCCATGCTGGCTGCATGGTGTCTTAGTGTGATTTTTGGCCAGATGGTGGCATACAAGTGGATAAACTCAGAGAGCCCATGGCCTTTGCCTTGTCAGGGCCATTTCTTTTCTTTTTTTGTTTTTTTTTTGAGAGGTTTTTCGCTATAGGGAGTGTGCGCTCGCCAGACAGACAGAGAGAGACATAGAGACAGAAAGCGAGAAATCACCCCCCAGGGGGGATGGTCACGCCGCAATCCCTTCTCCTCCATTCTCCTCTTGGGATCTTGGGCACGCACGCACACGCGCCCAGCATGAGTTTTAAGCCACCGGGTCCGGAACGCGAACCGCAGTCGACTATGTGGGAGTCCAGCGACATAGCCATTACGCTAACTGCTGGTTCCCATCAGGGCCATTTCTACACGGGACCTGCTGACCGCCAATACTGGGGAGGCCTCTGTGGGCACTGCAGCACCTGTCCACGGTGGGGGGAGATCTGTGAGGTGGGTGATGTCTGTGGAAAGTAGACCCACCAGGAAGTTGCCTGACTCCTGCTCCTTCTCTCCCGGCAGAGGCTCTGGCCCACCTCAATGTGATACCCATGCCTCTTTCTGTCACTTCATCCCTAAAAGCTGGCAGGTGAGGTCATCATCTACCTCTGACAGATGAGGAAACTGAGGTCCAAAGGGCATGAGTAAGTGGGCAGTGGTCACACAATGTGGTCTGAGGCCCAGTGTCTTCCCCAGTGGCCCAGCTGCCCCAAGAGAGTGACATTCTCACTCGAAGACAAAACCAAGATGTGCACATAGGGGTGGGGCAGGGGGAAGGCAAGAGGGATCCTTTGTAGCAAATATGTCCAGAGCCTGAGGCAGGGGTGACTGCTGTGTCTTAGACCCTGGGATGGTTTGTACTTCACTAATGTACCAGGTTCTCTCCGCAACTTTGCCAGATGCCCACGTGCTTGCTCCACCTGAACTATTTACCCCTCCCTCTACCTGGCTAACTCCTCCTCATCCAGGTCTTAGCATTCACTAATTCAACAAACGCTTCCTGAGTAATTGTAAAATGGCAGACACTGCCCAAGGTGAACTGTTCACGGTGAATAAGAAGAGACACAGTTGCCCTCATTTCCAGTTTCCGGGTTCCTGAGGAAGCCGTGTATTACTGATGTGGCTGTAATGAGCAACTGCCCAAATCAGGGGCTCAACATGAAGGCCTGTTTTGTACCCATGTCACAGTCCAAATGGGTACAGGGGACTCTGCTCCAGGTATAATCCCACAAATATACTGTACTAGTTTCCTGTGGCTGTTGTAACACATTACCCCAAACACTGAGCCCTAAAGCAATAAAAATTCGTTCTCTCACAGTTCTGGAGATCAGAAGTCCAAGGTCAAGGTGCTGGCAGGGCTGCCCTCCCTCTCGAGGCTCCATAGGAGACTCCTCCCTTACCTCTTCCAGCTTCTCGTGGCTGTCACAATGCTTGGTTTCCTAGGCTAGTGGGCACATCACTCCAGTCTCTGTCTTTATCTTCAGATCTCCTCTCCTTAGTGTCCTCTCCTTTGAGTGTGTGTCTCTCTAATAAAGAATTTTGTTGGGGACCAGTGTGTGGCGTGGTGGTTAAGATGCTGGAGACTCCCACATGGCTGACCACGGTTTGAGTCCTGGACCTGGTGGCTTGCTTTCTCACTTTCTCTCTCTCTCTTTCTTTCTCTCTGTGTGTGTCCCTCTCTGGTCAAATTAAAAATAAAATGAATGAATAAATAAAGTTAAATAAATAATTCTTTAAAAAAAGAATTTTGTCATTAGATTTAGTAGCTAGCTGGATAATCCAAGATGGTCTCGTCATTTCAAGATCCTTAATTATAGCTGCAAAGAACTTTTTTCCAAATATGGTCATACACACAGGTTCTTGGATCAGAACGTGGACAAATCTTTTTTTTAAACAGATTTTGCTAAAGGGCACATGTGCTCACCGGAGAGATAGAAAGTGAGAAATCACCCCCCAGGGGGGATGGCTATGCTGCAATCCCTTCTCCATTCTCTTGGGATTTTGGGCACACATGCCTGGCGTGAGTTTTAAGCTGCCGGGTCTGAGACTCGAACCATGGTCAACCTCGTGGGAGTCCAGCAATGTAATCATTATGCCATCTGCTGGTCCCTTGACAAATCTTTTGGTAGCCACCACAGAACCCACTCTACACCTGAGAGTGCTCTGAGGAAGAAGCCTAGGATTCCAGGAGATGAATAACAAAAGATTCGCCCAACCTGAGGGGACAGTAGAGGGAGACATCTCTGAGGAAGTGACATTTGAATCAAGGTAGAAGAAAAGGGAGAGAGAAGGGTGTTCTAGGCAGACAAAATGGTATGTGCAAAGGCCAGGGCGTGAAAGGGAGCTGGGCCACCCCAGACTATGAAAGGACAGTGTGGTTGGAATGCAGAAGCAGAGGGGGAATGGCCTGCGACAGAAGGAAGATGACATCAGAACCCGTGCCTGTAGAATTCGCAATGTTAGAGAAGGTATTGCTTCCCCACGAAAGCCACCTCTGATCCCCCAGATTGCGTGGGACCCTCTGGAATGAGAGTTGCCTCTCCATGTGCCACACCTGGGGCTGCAGTGCCTGTCGTAGGCTCTCATTTGCCTTCCCAGTTCCCTGGCTGTCATGAGTTGCTCATTTCAGGCCCATCCTAGCCCGGTTCTTCACTCACTGACTTAGGACCTGACAGCCCCTGCAGACCTGCTGCTCCCTGCCTAGTGATGACGTCGCTCACCAACACTGCAAAAGCTTCCCAGAAAAGCATCTCTCCCCATTCTAACTGCCCACCTGTGGGTCATGATGTGGCCTGGAGGGTTTGGCCAGAGGACCCAGCTAAGGAAAAGCCCGTGTAGACTCATGGGTGTGTTTTCCCCAAGAGCCTGCACTCTGGGACCAACATTCCCAAGTGCAGTCTTGGAGATTTCAGGCCCTGGGTCCAGACTATGTGCTCTCTGAGCCTCACTTCACTGTTGAAATCTCCATTCCTTCTTTTTTATTTTTCTTTTTTTTTTTTGGAGAGGTTTTTGCTATAGGGCGCACGCGCTCGCCAGAAAGACAGAGAGAGACAGAGAGACAGAAAGTGAGAAATCGCCCCTCAGGGCAATGGCCACGCTGCAATCCCTTCTCCTCTATTCTCCTCTTGGGATCTTGGGCACTCATGCACACGCACCTGGTGTGAGTTTATGCCTCCGAGTCCGGGACTCGTACCGCGGTCGACTATGTGGGAGTCCAGCAACATAGCCATTACGCTAACAGCTAGAGATCTCCAATCCTTTTTCACCTAAAGAGCGAAGGTGATGATGTACTCCTGGTGCCTGTTATGAAGATTATATGAAATTATAAGAATGTTTCCTCTGTTCCGGGCAATTCTATGCATCTATTCATGGGATGGTCACAATGACCCTAGAGGCTGAGTGCAGTTATTAGCTGCATTTTAGAAATGAAAAAAACAAGGAAGGTGAGTGACCATGTGGTAGTGTCAGGACTCAAACCCAGGTAGTGTGGCTTTGGTGTCAGCACTCTAACCACTGAACTACACTGTTTCCCCAGATGGCCCTGGCAGGAGGTACAGCCATAGGGAGTACTCCAGAAACACTATTTTCTTTTCTCCTTTCTTCCTCTGTTTAAGTAACAAGGTTCTCCAGAGACTATTACAAACCAAAGTGTGGTTGGTCATCCGATCGAGAAACTCCTTGGACACCCTTTCGGCATTCGCAAGCCTACAGACTGGATTCCTAATGGACCTGGGAGCCTGTTGTTATACCCAGCTGTGGCAGCCAGTCCGCAACACCAGGTAGCTTCATTCCTTCCAGGACAGCATCTCAAACACTTTGTTCTTGGTATTATCCTCAGGTTGCTAATAAGATGGTCCCCAGAGAAATTCCCCCCAAGCTTTGAGCTCCCCTTCCACTGGGCAGATGTGAAAGAAGAGGTGTGTTTTAATTAGAAACAGTGCATGTCAAACTACCAGCCTCTGCTGGATTGAATTTTGTTCCCCCAGACTGGCTTTGTGCCAGGCCCAAATCTAGGAACTGAGGCCCCAGGAGTGAACAGACCAGTCCCTGTGAAATTTTCAGTCTAGTGGAAGAAAAAAGCACATAACTATAACTAGATATGACAAGTAGGACAGCAGGGAATTGTCTCAAGGACAGTTTCCTCCTACAGACACTAAAAGGACACTGAGTTAGAGCTGTGGGCTCACATCGTGTTCCCTGGAGTCATGGGACTCCCCAGAGACATTCCAGGGCTTCCTAAAGAAGGAGCTGAGCAGGTGCCATCTAACGTCTGAGAAAAACAGGGTTCAAAGTGTCTGGTCAGCTTCCAATCTATTAGGTCATCAGAAAAGTCATGACAAGTTTCTTTCCTTTTATTTTCCCTAAAAAATAAAATAATTATTTTATTTAACGTTATTTGTTAATTTGGCCAGAAAGGTACAGAGAGAGAGAGAAAGTGAGAAAGCAAGCTACCAGGTCCAGGACTCAAACCGTGGTTGGCCATGTGGGAGTCCAGCGCTCTTAACCACCATGCCACCTGCTGGCCCTGACATATGTTTCTATGCAAAAGTTTGTCATGACTTTCCCAATGACCTAACACTTTGTACGCCACATCTTGGGCTGTCTAGGACTAAAGGGTCCTGGGCTCTGGGGAAACAGGAACTCACTGTCTATCTGCTAGACTACCTCCCCCTCCCCTCAACAGCAAAAATAAAAAGAAACACAGATTTTTGCAACAGGACGTGCAGTTGTTCTTTCACCTTTGATTTTGGGTCCGGTTGAGCCCAGAGAGTCCCAGAGACCCCCCACGATGTGCCAGTGTCTTTCAAAGAGTTCAAACTCTTCGGAGATGACCCTTCCCCTGGGTGTGGCCCTAGGCAAGACTTTTGCCCTCTCTGAGACTCAGAGTGAGCCCTGCCTCACAGGTTGGGGGGAGAATGGGAAGATGGGAGGCTGGGAGAGCCAGGTTCTCTGAAGATGGCCTCGAGGCTGGCACAGGGTAGGTACAAACCCTCTAGGGAGAAAGGTGAGAAGAAGCCACAGGAAAGGCTTGGCCTCCTGTGGGATTCGCAGGAACTTGACCCTGGCATCCCTGTCCCACCATTCTGGGATGCCATGCCATGCACTCTGCCTGTCTCTCAGGGCTTGGGAGAGGCTTTGAGTCAGCAAGGGGCCAGATACGCCCAAAACAAAAATTCCCTCCCCCCAGCCTGTTTCCCCCTCTGTCACATGGGGAGAGAAGCTTATCCCTGCTTCCTTCATTGAGACTTGCAGGCCTGGACTTTCAGCCACACAGTGCCCTGAGGGTCTGCCCGGACAGGGTCCTTGCCCTTAGGGGCTCACCATCTACAAGGGAGACTATGTCCTGACCCGCTATTAGCAGCTGACAAGAAGGGCAGCTGGGTCGGGGCAGCCACCAGGCAATGTTTAAGAACCTTTCCGCCATGGGTCTGGCTTCACCTGGCTCCATCCTGGAAGTTGATGACTCCTCTTATTCTGGGCAGGGGCGTTTGCATCCCCTCTTCTGGGCAGGCTTCTAAGACACTGGTAAGCATCATATTCCAAGCGGCCCCCAAACACAGAGGGCAGAGAGTGGAGACTGCCGCATTTCAGCCCTAGGTGGGGAGTAATCTTTGCTGGGAGCAGCCTTGTGGAGGCAGGGTCAGGGCCAAGGGGGGCAGTGGCATGGCATTCAAGGAAGCTGGTGGTGGAGGCCTCACTGGATCACATGAGGAAGGCCACGGCAGGCGTGTCAAGGAGTCCGTCCTGTCCACAGTCCAGAAGAGCCACGAAGGGGCAGGGTGGCAGCTGCTGTTGTCTCATCCAGGTGTGTCTCATCCACTGCTTCCGGCGACTAGCTGGTGGTGTCCAGGGGTGACTCTGGTGAGGCTGGCCGGCTCAGGGTCACACTTGGGAAACTGGCCACGAAACTCTCCCACCTCCTCCTCACCTGATGGAAGACAGAGGTGGGGACCAGGGCCCCTGGCTGAGTGGTGGGCTTCAGGTGTTGTTCCACCCATAGCCACAAGGTGGGGGTAGACCCCAGAGAGAGAAGCACTACTCACTAGTAACCCTTTCTCTTAGAGGAAGAAGGCAGGGGCCAAGAGCCCACAGCTCCCCACAGAGGGGTCCATGTCTCTCCTCTTCCTTGGGATAAATAGAGCACAGCACATCACTCTTGGGAAGTGGTACCGGATGATCTCCCTGTCCCTTGTTGTACTCACCTATCCAACATACTGTCCAATGAATCATCTGACAGATCTGACCATATCCCCTTCCTGCTCTAAGACCTTCAGTGACTCCCCGGTGCCTATGGGATGATCCTCAAAGCCCCCCCAGGACCCTCTGAAATATAGTTCCTGAGAATGTCTCTTTCCAGCTCCAACCTCATCACCTATGGCTGCCTTGGTACATGGCCCTGTATGTTTCCCCCTTTAAACATTTGCTGGCCTGGGTCCCTCTCCCTGGAGTCCTGACTCTCCCCCCAGGCGCCCCTCCATCTTTCAGCCCTCAGCCATACCTGTTGGCACTGCCTCAGCCACCGCCGGCTGCCTTCTCGTCTGGCTTGGATCAGCTGCTCTGTGTCCTCTGGGCTGCCTGCCAGACGCTCCTGAGCAGGGACATCCAGTCCTTCTGTGCCCACATCCAGGCCCTGAGACCTGGACTTCTCATGCCCCTGTCTGAGGCTTAATGCCCTGCGGAGTTGGCTTTCCTGGGGCCTCCCCCAGGGCTCCTTGAGCTTTCCATAGGAGGGTCGGGTTCCTCGCAAAGACTGGCTGCGTCGTCCTGTCCCCATGGTTCTAGAGGCTGCAGATACAGGACTGCTCTGGCCCCTCTGCAAGCCACTGGCCGTCTGAGATGGCCTGCCACCACTGGTCTAATAGATCACCTGGGAGCAAAGGTTGGTGCTGGTGAGGTGGCCCTCATAAACCAAAGGGTAAGTCACAGGGGCCAGGCATTCCTGAGTCACTCTCACCACTGCCTTCCTATCTTCTGGGGCAAGGAATGCAGGCAAGGGGACCAGATCATTTTTCTTGTTCTACCCCCTCCTCCATGCAGCCTTCCCTGACCACCCCACTTGTGAATAACTTGACCTCCTCTGAACTCCTGTGGCCCTGGCCTTATTCTGTTGACACTTAGCACAAATGACACAACAGCAAAATAGGCTTTTAAGAATCAGGGCAGCTCCAACCTGGAACAGTCAAATTCATAGAGTCAAAGTAGAACAGTGGTTCCCAGGGGCCAGGGGAAGAGGGAATGGAGTCCTTGTTTAATGGCTATAGATTTTCAGTTTGACAATGAAAAGATTTCTGGAGATTGGTTGTACAACAGTGTTCATGGAAGTAACACTACTGAGTTGTACACTTAAAAATGGCTGAATGGTAAATTTTATATTGTGTATATTTTACTACACCAAAAACATCTTTAAAAAGATGTAAAAAATCTTTTCAATCATCTTTTAACCAAAATAAATAGGGCAGCTCCAGGCTAAGAATTAGGAGGCCTGAATTTTTTTTTCCAGGCCTAGTTCTGCCTCTCATATTACAAGGGGTAGCCATTAAGAGTTCAGACTCTGAGGCCAGCAGGTGACATAGTGGTTAAGGTGCTAAACTCCCATATGGTAGACAGTGGTTCAAGTCCTAGACCTGGCAGCTTGAAACTCATGTCAGGTGTATGTGCATGCATGTCCAAAATCCTGAGAGGAGAGTGGAGGAGAAGGGATTGAGGCATGGCCATTCTCCCTGGGAGGCTTATTTCTTACTTCCTGTCTCTCCGTCCCTCTGGCCAAGTGCACACACCCTATAGCAAAGATCTATTTAAAAAAAAAATTAAAAAGAGCTCAGACTCTGAGGACCAACTGTCTCTGGGTAAACTGAGACTTCATCACTATAAGCTACATGACTTTGGGTACATTCTTCTCCCCTCGGTTGCCTCATCTATAATAGGAACAAATAGTTCAGAAGATTTTTGTGTGGATTAAATGTGATCTCCAGGGCCTGGCACAACGAAAGCACTCAACACTAGTGAATTGGTGGTGGGGCGAGCAGGTAGCATGGTGGTTGAAGCTCTGGATTCCAACATAGCCGACCACAGTTTGAGTCCTAGACCAGGCAGCTTGCTTTCTCACTTTCCCTCTCTCTCTGGTGAGTACATGTGCCCTATAGCAAATTAAAATAATACATAAATTAAATTTAATTAATTATTATTATTATTTTTTAAATGCATTGGTGGTATTCGTTATTGTGGACAAATTCCTTCACCTCTTGGGCAGTCTTCTCATCTGTAAAATGGATTGTTTTGGAAATAAAATGAAATCATGAATGTGGATGCTGCTAAAATTGAGTACTAGCAGCAGCTTTTTCCTCCAAGACAGGGGAAAGAGAAAGAATCTTGGACTGGACCAGCAGATTTCTTAGAATCATGGAATGTGAAAGTTGATAGGCTCTCATGCATCTGGTCCACATTCCTTATTTTGTTTAGATTGGTTTCTGCCAGAGGTTATATATGCTTGCTGGAGAGATAGAGAGACAGAGAAAGAGACAAGAGGAAGAAATGACCCACCATGGGGAATGGTGATACCACAATGGCGTCTCCTACATTACTCCATTCTGTTGGGATTTTGGGCATGCACATACACAGGCCCAGTGTGTTTTTCAAGCCACCAGGGACAAGATTCAAGCCACATGGTCAGCCATGTGGAATCTGGCTTCCTTAATTACTAGGTCATAGGACCAACTCTTTAAAAAAAATTTTTTTTTATGCATGATAACACATGCATGCATGAGCAAGAGAAAATAAAAGAGAGAATCCCCCAAAAGGGAGGTCAGGCTGCATTATTTTTTCCTCAAATTCTCCATCCTGTCAGAATCCTGGGCCTGTGTGCCTGTGCCTGGCGTGTTGTTGTCAGGGCCAGGATTTGAACCACAGTCAGCCATGTGAGACCTGGTCTCCTTCCCCTCCCACAGTGCTTAAGCACTGCTTCAGGGCCAGCCCTCCTTCCTATTTTAACCACGTTTTGAGCATTTTTATTGGTTTTGGAGCCAATTTCTCCATGGATTTCATTTAGACATTATGGCAGTCCTATGAGATGCAGATTATAATTCTATTTTATAGGTTAGGAACCTGAGGTTCAGAGAGATTAAGCACCTGGTTGGAGGACATGCCCCGTAGGTGTCAGAGCTGGACTTCACCTGGTCAGCCTGGCTTCGAAGTGTATCCCTCCACCATGCTGCTTCCCTGACCAGAGTCAGCAGTAGAGGCTGGTTGCAAGCCAACTGACCTGACGCCTCTGTGTTTGGGCTACTGTCTGGGGACAGGGAAATACTGGATGCAACTTTTGGCTTACCCCAGTTTCCCTGGGCCTGACCTTGTCCTCTTCCCTCCATCTCAGGTTGTTGGGAGTTCCTTGGGTGAAGGGCCCTTTTTTTTTTTTTTTTTTTTTTTCTCTCTTTAAAAATTTTGCTATAAGGCGTGTGCACTCACTGGATAGAGAGACAGAGAGAGGTAAAGTAAGAAAACACACTGTAATCCTTTATCCTCTTTTCTCCTCTTGGGATTTTTTTTTTTTTTTTTGAGAGGTTTTCGCTATAGGGCACGTGCGCTCGCCAGACAGACAGAGAGAGACAGAGAGACAGAAAGCGAGAAATCACCCCCCAGGGGGGGATGGCCACGCCGCAATCCCTTCTCCTCCATTCTCCTCTCGGGATCTTGGGCACACACGCACATGTGCCTGGCGTGAGTTTTAAGTCACCGGGTCCGGGATGCGAACCGTGGTTGACTACATGGGAGTCCAGCGACATAGCCATTACTCTAATTGCTGGTCCCTCCTCTTGGGATTTTGAGCATGCACGCACATGCACCTGGCATGTTTATTAAGCCCCTGGGTTCGGGCCTTGAAACACATAGATGGCCATGTGGGTCATCTATCCCTCTTTTCTCTCTCTCTCTCTTCTTTTTTCGGAGAGGTTTTTGCTATAGGGTGCATGCACTTGCCGGAAAGATAGAGAGAGACAGAGAGACAGAAAGTGAGAAATCACTCCCCAGGAGGGATGGCCATGCCGCAATCCCTTCTCCTCCATTCTCCTGTCAGGATCTTTGGTATGCACGTACACGTGCCCTGCGTGAGTTTAAGCCACCGGGTCTGGGACTTGAACCACAGTTGAACACATGGGAGTCCAGCTACACAGCCATTATTCTATCTTCTGGTCCCTCTTTTTTCTCTTTGAAGTTTCTTCCTTTCTTCCAACAGAGAGACATAAAGGGGTGGAGAGATACTCCAACAGGATCCTCATGCCACAATCTATTCAATCTCAGCTGGCCCCTATCGTGGGCATATGTATTGTGAGTTCAGGAAGATCCTGGGACTTGAACCCAGGACCTTTCCCAAATGCATCTACTTGCATTACTGCTGCACCACCTGTTCCCTAGAGGGTTTCTTAATATTTGCCTGGCTCATCTCCCACTCAGAGAAACTAAGATAGGGCCAGTATGAAGAGAATGGGGAGAAAAGGGTCCTGACCCTTAGCCCCAGACTATTCTGTCCCCAAAAACAAATTCTGATCTGCACTCAGGCCTCTTTATTCCAACCCTGATCATGCTTTTAATGTTTAAAAGGCCAACCCTGGCCCTGGTGAAAAAGTAGTGAAAGCATTCCACAGTCTTTGATGCCCTCTCCTCAGCCTATGTCATCAATTTAGATACCTGCTGTCACAGAGTCGGAGCCCAGGAAGGGCCTGCTGACTCACAGCACTCTGAGCTGTAATGGGATGAATCACTTGTTCTTGTGTCACGCACGTAGCTGCCGAGGTGCTAGATTCTCTCTTGCTAAGTGCATAGTCTTAAAACAGTTTTCCAAATCCATCGAGGAAAGGAGAAAATGTGTATTCTCATCCTTCCCTTCCCACTGTCTCCCTTTCTTCCTCACCTAGGACACTCTTACTCACCTTTCAAGAGCCTGCTCTGTGAGGGACATCTCCCCAAAAGCCCGCCCTGACCCCTCCAGGCTGAGTAAGGTGGGCAGCCTCTTCAGCCCGCCGAACGCATAGTCACACACATATGCCTTACCCCATCCCTTGAAGGACATCTTTCTCATCTCTGTGTCCCCAGAACCTGAAATAGTAAATACTTGGTGTTAAATTCAGAAGTGATGAGTATTTATTGCTGCCTAAAAATTATCCAAAATGTGGTGGCCCAGAACAGCACACATTTCTTATCTCACAATGTCTGTGGGTCAGGAATCCAGGCATGCACAAAGGGGCTCTGGCTCAGGTCTCTCACAGGCTCTAGTCTTCTCGAGGCTCCACCAGATTTTGTCTGCTTCCAGGCTCCCTCTCTTGAGTGTTGCCATAATTATTTCCTTGCATCTAGGCTGTTGGACCAAGGGCCTCAGTTTCTTGTGGGTTGTTGGCTGTTGCTGCTTGGCCTCTTTCTCCAAGGAACAGCTCATGACACGGTAATTGGTGTTGATGAGAGTAAGCAAATAAGAGGGCAAGAGGTAATGAGGAAGACAGAAGCCGGAATCTCCGGAGACTTAATCTCGGAAGTAATATCCCATCGTTTTTGCTGTATTCTGTACCTTAGAGGTGAGTCTACAGATCCAGTCTACCCTCAAGAAGAGGAAATTACCCAAGGGTATAGATACCAGGAGGCCAGGATCATGGGGCTGTCTCAGAGACTGTCTGCCAAGAGGCCTGCGATTCCAGACCTATCACATTGCCAGAGTTCAAAGCCCTGCTTATTCACATCCTAGCTCCCTGACTCGAGTGAGTGGCTTAACTTCTACATTTCTCAGCCAGCAAATGGGGATCATACTTTATTTCCTTAAATCTGAGATAGCATTAGTGGAAATGTAGAATTCTTTTATACACCATTAAGAAAAAATGCCCAAGGGTAAGGTGATGGTGCAGTGGTAACACAATTGGACCCACATGGGAAGGGTCTTAGGTTTGAATCCCAAAGACTTCCCTGAACATGCTGGATACATGCATGCCTGTGAGCCAGGCCAGCTGAGACTAGGGGTGGATACCAGCTTGAAGATCCTGTTTGGGATCTCTCTCAGAAGAAAAAAAGAAAGAAAAATTAAGAAAAAGAAAGAAAGACTATTATTGCCCATTCATTAGAAGATGCAACCTCATTTCAGAGAGGTTAAAGTACGAAAAACAAAAACAAAAACAAACAAACAAAAAAGACAGCTTTGAAATCAATGAAATACACTAGGATCTATTTCTTTTTTAAAAAATTTAACTTATAGGACCAGCAGTTGGCGTAATGGCTATGTCACTGGGCTTCCATGTAGTCGACCACGGTTTGAGTCCCAGACCTGGAGGTTTAAACTCACGTCAGGCACATGTGCGTGTGTGCCCAAGATCCTGAGAGGAGAATGGAGGAGAAGGGATTGCAGTGTGGCCATCCCCCCTGAGGGGTGATTTCTCCCTTTCTGTTCCTCTTTCTGGCGAGCACATGCACCCTATAGCAAAAAACCTCTCCAAAAAAATTTTTTTAACTTATTATTATTTTTAAAATTTGCTATAGGGCATGCATGCTCACGAGAGAGAGAGAGAGAGAGAGAGAGAGAGAGAGAGAGAGAGAGAGAGAAAAGAAAAAACGTAAGAAAGCAAGCCTCCAGGTCTGGGACTCAAACCATGGTTGGCCATGTGGAAGTCCAGCACCTCAACCATCATGCCACCTGCTGACCCTAGGATCTATTTCTTAAGGTGTTTCTGAGATTTAAATGACTGCTGCGTTGAAGGACATGGCAAGGCTTCCACATACAGGAAGCTGCAAGCTGGGGCGGGCTACCCTGATGTTTCTTATGAGTGAGCCAATGACGTCAGTCTACACCTATTGCTACATGATGAGGACAATATTTGTTTTGGTGATATCTAGGAGTGAGGCCAAGGGGAACAGGGTAGCATCTCTGCCCCCAGAAAAGGAGAAATTCTCATGTGTAATACCTAAAGAAGGGTGCTTTAAATGAGGAGCCAAGTGCTGAAGCTGCACAGCTGACAATGGAAGAACACTTCAGATTTGTAGGTGGAGCGAATCCAGGCAAACTACTTGGAGGAGGTAGTGTTGAAGCTCAGCCCTGAGGGTAGGGAGGATTTGTGCCCTTAGATTTGGGAGTAGGAGTTGTGTGAGTGACCAGAGCTTGGGAACACATGAGGTTGCTCTTGAAAAGGCCAACGGAAGCCTACTCCCTCCAGGCCCTTAGGAGGCAGATGTTGAGTCTAACCAGCCTTGAGAGACAGTAGGGATAGAGCCTTACCTCTGTGTGTGTCACCCTCACACAGCTCTGGAGCTTATCCTTGTTTTTTAGAGGAAATCATTGGATCACTCAGTGGGGGTCTGGAATCCAGGCCAGCTGGGTCAGGCCAGCACACAGAGTTTTAGAAAACAGTGTTCCTCCCTCTGGTATAATCAGACAGAACTATAAGCCCAGTGGTTAATGCCACTACATTTTCTTCTTGAAAATAGGATGCCCTCTAGAAGTGAGACAAGAGTCTGTGCAGATACTCACATAGTCACATATGTTCAAGGAGCCGCTGGAGCAGCTCTTATAGTCCAGTGCATTTTGGGGACCTAGTTCCTTTGTTTCAGAAAAATGGTACCGACATGCCCGCTTTTTGGTTTTCCTGTCTCTACAGGAGGCTAGAATGCCATGCTGTCAAATTCAGTGCCAAAACCTGGTCACCTTATCACTTGGAGAAATCAAAGTGAACAATATACCATAACACTATTATTTAAAAGCTGCTGTAAAAATTCCCATGTGCTGAGTGCTTGCTCGGGCCAGGTGTTATGCTGAGGGATTCCTTTTCAGAGTCATGTACTATCCTGACTGCGCTCTGAGGGGGTAAGGAAGGCTTATTCTGAGTACAGACAAAGCAGCTGAGCCCTGTAAGTGTAGTGTCACAGAATCAGTTACACTGTGTTTTTGGGGGTTTTTTTGAGAAATTTTTGTTATAGGGCATGTGTGCTTGCTAGAGAGACAGAAACCGAGAAATCACTCCCCTGGGGGATGCCATGCTGCAATCTCTTCTTCCCCAGACACCTCTCAGGATTTTGGGCACACATGCACATGTGCCTGGCATGAGTTTCAAGCCTCTGTGTCTGGAACTTGAACCATGGTTGACTATGTGGGAGTCCAGTGATGTAACCATTACGCCATCTACTGGTTCCACACCATGTTCTTAAATTAAAAAAAACACATAGGGGGACCAGCAGTTAGCATAATGACTATGTCGCTGGACTTCCAAGTAGTCAACCATGGTTCGTGTCCCGGACCCGGTGGCTTAAAAACTCACGCCGGGCGCATGTGCGTGTGTGCCCAAGATCCTGAGAGGAGAATAGAGAAGGGATTGTGGTGTGGCCACCCCCCCCCCCCCCGCCCCCCCGGAGGTGATTTCTCGCTTTCTGTCTCTCTGTCTCTGTCTTTCTGGTGAGCACACGTGCCCTATAGCAAAACCTCTCCAAAAAAAAAAAAAAAAAAAGAAAAAAAAAATACATAGGACCTGATGACTGCTGAGGGTGGGTTCCTCTGGTCTCCTGTTTGAGTTTGTTTTCTGATCTATAAAATGGGTTGAGTGGGTTTAGCCAGGGTGCCCCACACTTCCCTTGTTAAACACCACTAATTACTGGGCCCCATCACAAGACCACTGCACAGATAGGCCTGGGTGGGGGCCTGAGAAGCTCTCTGTACAATTGTGTCCTGGGCAGTCCTTATCTGCAAGGAAATCTTAGAAACGCAATTGCTCAGGGCACTTCTGCTTCTGAGAACTGTGATGTTAGGGTTCAAATTTCAAACCAAAGGCTTTCCTTTGAAATCTGAATTCTGCACATTTGTGCTATTTCTTTTCCCAGTATGGCCTGTGGTGGCCGGTGGAGCAGGAAAGGCATAGCCTGGAGGTTAGGGAACTGGAGTGCTATTGGGATGCTGGAAAAGTTATGACATATTTTTCTGTTCTTCTATGCAAAAATGCATCATGACTTTGCCAAAGACCAAATAGTTCTGGCCAGGCCCCTAACTAGCTGTGTAATCAGGGGAGAAGTCATTTCCTTTCTTTGAGCCTCAGTGTCCACCCTGGTAAAATGGGTACTGCATCCCTGCCTACCTCACAGAGTTGTTGGGAGGACCAGAGGAGCCCAGAGTAGAAAGAAGTTTCTTCTCCCTCTTTTGACCCATCCTGTGGGCAGTGCCCATGGTATGGATCTGGCACCCTAGAAAATGGCTGGAGCCACGGTGAGGAGTGTCCTACGGGCTCTGGAGGTGTGAGGCTTGGACAAGTTGGGTATTGAATCAGGAGTGGGAGAGGGCAAAAGTCTCCTGACTACTGCATCTGTGCTGTGAGTAAGTGAAAGACTTGCTTTGCTGTCACCTGGATAAGACTGCAAGCACTTTGGGGGTAGTTAATTCATCCCTTTTCCTCTCCCCTTGCCTCTTAGGGATAACATGTTCAGAGGCACAGAACAGAAGAGGGCAGATCTCAAAACTGGTAGAAGCTTCTACAGCCTAGGGATATAGGGCAGATGCCTCATGGAGGCCCACCTTAGTTGGCAGGTCTAACCTTCTTGTAGAGATCCCATGGTAGGCTCCATGGGCCCAATGGAACTGTCCAGACTCAATGACCAGGAGGAGGGTGAAAAGGCAGAGTAGTCCTTGGGGGTGAGAGGCAACCAGGTTAGAGAATCCTGGGGAAACACTAGGGTTTAGGTTTCTCCCAGCTCCCAAATTGTATGTGGGTGGGCATGAGCAAGGCCACAGGGGCGCCTCACCCAATTGGACAGTTTCCATACTGCATAAACGCTGCAGGCTGATGAGGTGAGCAATACTGCACACCCACTCAGGCTTTGCCTGCTCAGTCACTGTGGCCCCGGGAAGGATCTTAGCACCAGATCAGCCCAGAGGGCCACCTTTTCCTCATTGTCACAGTAAAGACGCAGCATAGGTTAGCAATGGATCTCAGTGGAGCAGCCTGGAAACCTCAAAGACTTGGAGGGAGGAAACATCAGAAAGAACCAAAGAGCTACTTCTGAGCTGCCTCCGTTCCATTGTACACACACACATGTGCGCGTGCACACACACACACATACGTGCATGCGCGCGTGTGTGTGCACACACATTCACTCAATGACCAGGAGTCCAAAAAGACAGAGCAGGTGGTAAGTAGGTGTGTTCACTCAGCACCTAGGGGACCTGCCTTGGCTTTCCATCATTAAGGGTTTCTCCAGGAACAGCAGACTGAGTCTCAAACTGCCAGAATGTGGTTAATAAAAATAAACCTTTCCTTGTCATCCTAGGAGGTGTGATCCTGGATTTCTGGGTTGTCCTTGTGAGATCCTCAGGGCAAAATCATGCTTTAAACTGAAAACACAGAGGGGTGGGCTGTTTCTGGGCTCATGGAAACTGGTACATTTTGAGGGTCCATTATTTCATCTGGAAGACCCCGTTTGGCTGTAGGCATCAAGATTCCTTGTCCTTAACTGCTCCTGGCCTTCCCCACAGTGCTTCCTGAACTTGCTGGTAATCTATCCTCGCTGCACCCCAATGGTATGACCTTCATCATGCCTCCATCTCCTTTTTACCTCCATCTTCATTTTACCTCCCCCTTTGCTTGGACTGTTTCCTTCTTTTTGGGATCCCTTTTATTAATATATTCACCTGGGGCCAGCAGGTGTCATGGTGGTTAAGGGTGCTGGACTCCCACATGGTCAACCATGGTTCAAATCCGGACCTGGCGGCTTGATTTCTCACTTTTTCTCTCTGTCTCTCTCTCGCTCTGCCCCTCTCTGGTCAAGTTAAATATATATATATATATTTATTTATTAAAAAAAATATATATATATATATATATATTGGCCCAGGCATTTCCTTCTTTAGGAAGCTTTCCAGGACTCCTCACACAGAGTAAGGGCTCTCCCTGGACTCTGATACATTGGGCATTCTCTCCAGCACCACAATGCTTTAAAATTGAGGACTTCGAGGTCTACCCCCGACCGCACCCCCATCTCCAGTCCACATTGGTCTGAGAGCAGCTTGGGAACTGGGAAAGTTGCTCATATTTTGCAGCATCTCCAATGGGTGCTTCTGAAATGGTTTATTGTCTTCCCACTACCCCAACTTCCTTCCCAGAGATACCGTCAAAGTCCCTTTCCTTAGAACTTGCTCCTCCTGGTCAGTGCCCGCCCCCTCCCTCACGTGTTCCAGGATATTGTCTCTTTAACGTTCTCCTCCCACTTAAATGTGCGGCCCTCTGGACTCTGCTCTCTCAAGTACTCTGGGGCAGTCTCATTCACTCCAGTAGTTTTAACTACTAAACCTGGGCAGATGAACCCCATTCTTTCATTTGCCAACTATTTATTAAACACCAACTATGTGCCAAACTTAACTAGATCTTCCTAGGAACTCAGCATATTTTGCAGAACTTTACAGACCCCAAGAATCAGTTGGAAGTCTGTTTTTTAAAAAATGAATAAGAAGATTCCTGGAGCCCAACTCAATTTTACTGTATCATAATCCACAGGGGTAGGTGTGAACCCAGGTGTCTGTTTTGTTTTACTTATTTATTTATTTATTTAGAGATACTCAACATCTTTTTAAATTTTATTTATTCATTCATTTATTTTATTTTTTTTATTTTGACAGAGAGAGACACACAGAGAGAGAAGTGGGGAAGTCAGAAAGCAAGCCACCAGGTCCAGGACTTGAACCGTGGTCAGCCATGTGGGAGTGTCCAGCACCTTAACAACCATGCCACCTGCTGGTCCCTGTTTTGTTTTATTTTTAAAAGAACCTCAGGAGATTCTTATCGTCAGGAAAGTCTGGGTAATAATACCTCCTTAGCCTCTCAGTGGATCTCAACATGGGCCCCCATCAAAACCATCTGGAGAGGGGGCCAGAAGTTAGCATAATGGCTATGTTGCTGGACGCCCACGTAGTCGACTGTGGTTCGCGTCCTGGACCCGGTGGCTTAAACTCACACCGGGAGCATGTGCGTGCGTGCCCAAGATCCCGAGAAGAGAATGGAGGAGAAAGGATTGTGGTGTGGCCATCCCCCCTGGGGGGTGATTTCTCACTTTCTGTCTCTCTGTCTCTTTCTGTCTGTCTGGCGAGCACACGCGCCCTATAGCAAAAAACCTCTCAAAAAAAAAAAAAAAAAAAAATTGGAGAGCTTCTAAAGCCTAGCAATGCAATGAAGAGGGTCTCATTCCCCAGAGATGGATTTAGGATACCTATGTGAACTCAGATATTCTTGTGTGAATTCTAAAGTTCTGAGTTGATGGTTAATACATATGTGAACACAGAATGGGGCTCAGTGCTGTGTTTCCCAACAGCACCCTAACCCAGGGAAGAGATTCTGTCATTCGTAGTACAGTAGCCCACACCAAGAAATGCTTTTTATTTTCTTAAAAAAATTTTTTTTTGGAGAGAGAGATTTTTGCTATATGGCACTCACTGGAGAAACAGAGAGAGATGGAGAGTCAGAAAGAGAGAAATGACCCTCTGAGGGGTGGCCATGCTGCTATTCCTTTTCCTCCATCTCCTCTCAGGATTTTGGACACACACACAAGTGCCTGGCATGACTTTTAAGCCTCAGGGTCTGGGACTTGAACTGCGGTTGACTACATGGGTGTCCAGTGCCTTAACCACTACTCCACCAGCTGGCCCCTAACGTTTTTTTTTTTTTTTTTTTTAAATTGCCAAATGGCACCTGCACTCACCAGAGAGAGACAGAGAGAAAGAGAGAGGAAGAAAGCAACCGTCCCAATGGGATGCGCCATAATTCCTTCTCCTTCCTTTCTCCATCCTGTTGGGATTTGGGGGATGCATGCATATGTGCTTAGTGTGTGTGTGTTTTAAAGAATTATTTTATTTTAACCTTATTTATTTATTTTAATTTGACCAGAAAGGGAAAGAGAGAGAGAGAGAGAGAGAAAGGGAGAGAGAGAAAGAGAAAATGAGAAAGCAAGCAGCCAGGTTCAAGACTCAAACTGTGGTTGGCCATGTGGAAGTCCAGTGCCCTTAACCACCATGCCACGGCTGGCCCCCAGCCTAGTGTGTGTGTGTGTGTTTTTTTTTTTGGAGAGGTTTTTGCTATAGGGTGCGTGCACTCGCCAGACAGACAGAGAGAGACATAGAGACAGAAAGCGAGAAATCACCCCCCAGAAGGGATGGTCATGCCGCAATCCCTTCTCCTCTTGGGATCTTGGGCACACATGCACACGCGCCCGGCGTGAGTTTTAAGCCACCGGGTCCGGGACGCAAACCGCGGTCGACTACATGGGAGTCCAGCGACATAGACATTACGCTAACTGCTGGTTCCAGTCTAGTGTGTTTTTAAAGCCACTGGGACTAGGGTTTGAACTGTAGGCAGTCATGTAGTATCTGGTTCCTTTAATCACTAGGCTGCAGGGCTGGTCTAAGATGTTGTTTCTTTGTTGTTTTTTTTTTTTTTTTTTGGAGAGGTTTTTGCTATAGGGCCTGTATGCTTGCCAGAAAGACAGAGAGGAACAGAGAGACAGAAAGTGAGAAATCACCCCCTGGGGGGGGGGAATGGCCACGCTGCAATCCCTTCTCCTCTACTCTCCTCTCGGGATCTTGGACACACACGCATACGCGCCCAGCGTGTGAGTTTAAGCCACCGGGTCCGGGACTCAAACTGCAGTCGACTACATGGGAGTCCAGCGACATAGCCATTATGCCAACTGCTGGTGCCCAAGATATGTTTTTTTTTAATTATTATTTTTACTTTATTATTATTTTTAAAGACTTATGTGTTTTACTGTATTTAATAATTCATTTTAATTTGAACAGACACAGACACACACACAAACACACACACACACACACACACAGATAGAACGTGAGAAAGCAAGCCACCAGGTCTGGGACTCAAACCGTGGTCACCCGTAGGGGAGTATCCAGCGCCTTAATCACCACGCCACCTGCTGGTCTCTGATATGTTTTTTTTTTTTTAAATAGGCACTTTAGACTCCTTACCAGGCTGTTGTTCAGGCAGTTTTTTGTGTGTTTGTTTTGAGAGTTTCTTTTTTAAGAGCGATTTTTTGCTATAGAATGCATGCACTCATCGGAGAGATAGAGAAAGTGAGAAATCACCCCCGAGGGGAGATGGCACCTGGCATGAGTTTCAAACCTCTGGGTCCAGGACTTGAACCGCGTTTGGCCATGTGGGTGGGAGTCCAGTGATATAACCGTTAGGCTATCTGCTGGTCCCTATCTTTTCCAATTTTGTCTTCTCAGGGAACTCATTCTGGAAGTAGGAGAGAACCTGGATAGAGATTTTCTTTTGGAAGAATTATTTCATTTCACTCCATTTATTTATTTTAATTCGACTAGAGAGGGACAGAGCAAGAGAGAGAAAGTGAGAAAACAAGCCACCAGGTTTGGGACTCGAACCGCAGCTGGCCATGTGGGAGTCCAGTGTCTTTAACCACCGCACCACCTGCCAGCTGAGATATTTTGTTTCCTAATCTAAATCGAGCGAGATAATTTACATGCTGGTGCTAACTTTTCTAAACCCATACTTCACAGCAATACATTTTCAAGTTCTACTCAGTGAGTTTCTTTGTTCAGACCTTTGTCTGGAACTGTTGACCTGGGAGTCACGTGAACTGGATGGAGTCATCCACACTCTACTTCAGACCCAGGAGTTAGAGTGACCAACCAGGCCTGAGTGGCCACGTCATAGCTCCAGGGGCATGGCCAGTCCTAGAGGAGGGCGTCACCTTTTCTGAGGGACACAGGGATCCATGTCAGCAGGGGAGATAAGACAGAGACAAGAAGTGATGAAGTCACAAGATAGGCATGCACTGAAAGAGTATTAAGTAAATGATATACCTGGTGTCCATAGTGCCCAACCCTCTTTATGAGGAAATCCAGCCCACAGAGGGAAGAGACTTACTCAAGGTCACACGGCTTTAACTCTTTCCTGGGTAAAGAAAGTTCTAAGGTAGAAAGTCTTAGAACTTGGACATCCAATAGAATATGAACTCTATGAGCTCTGTGTGTTGCCTGTCACTGTGACCAGGTATGTAGTAGGTGCTCAAGAGGTATTGTTAATTGAATGAATGTCTTGATCTAGAGAACTGGGATTTTAATCCTTGTCCTGTTACTGAAATAACTGTTGGATAACCCAGGGCTAAGGTTCTGCGGGATAGGTGGAAGGAAGGACAAAGAAGCTAGATTGACAAACTATTTACATCAGAGTCTAACAAGATAAGGGAATCCTGACATCTTCCCATGGTCAACAAGCAATTTTCAGTTAACAAGATGTTCTCACAGTCCTTGATCCTTCTCACTGTCTGGAAGCAGGTTATTTTATTTTTTTATTTTTTCTCTTTGCCCTTACTACCATCTGACATGCCGTGTATTTTATGTGTTTATTGTCTGACTCCTGTCACTGGAAGGCAGGGGTTTTGGTTTGTTTTGGTCACTACCCTATCCCTTCGTTGGCAGAGCCTAGTTTATGAAGCTTTCATTTCATATCCCAACCAAATCTTCTAAACCCTCCAGGTCCTGGGCAGATTTAGAATACTGAGGTTCAGAGAGGCGAAGTTGCGTGTCCAAGGTCACACAGAGACGGGCTCTTGACCACCATCGCCACCCACGCAGCTGCTAAAGGGCACAGTCACGGAAACTCGTGTGGCACAGGCGCCTTTTCCTCCCTCCCACTCTTGACTAACGTCTGTCCTCGGCCTTCTCCATTCGCTAGCGTGTATCTGCGTCTAGCCGGGATGCCCGAGCCGCGGCGCGATCTGTTATGCTTGCGGCTTTGGGAGACACGTGCTACTCGGGTGAATGAATCTCACGTCCCCACCCCCGCCAACAGCCAATCACGGCATGCCGGAACCCAGCCACTTCCGCCTATTGCGGGCTGCGGCAGGGACCCGGCTGCCCACGTGAGGCTCCGAAGACAAGGGAGTAGGCGGGTGGCGCGCCAGGGGCGGGCTCTCCCAGCCTCACTACCAATGCAGGGGCCCGCTTGGGACGAGAAGGGCGGGACTGACATGGGGCGCCAAGGCTTAAACGTGACGGGCAGGAGGGCGTAAGGGAGGAGTCGTAAACGGGGGAGCGGTGAGTGACGGAGGAAACTGCCCAATAGCAGGAGGGGTTGGGCTGCCTAGGCCTATAGGAAGTCTATAAGGCGGGGCCGAGACTGCAGCAAGTTTGGTTGCGCGGAGACCGCAGCTGTTCCCTGTCAGTGGAGGCTATCGCTGTAGAGGCGGCGGCGACGACTTGCGGCGCTTGGGTAGGTGAGTGTCCGCGGCGCTCTGCATCTTCCTTTTCCCGCGGCTGGTCGGAGCGGGTGGGCGTGCCCCGGCGCCGCCGCGAGGGACGCTTATGTAAGGGTCGTGCGCGCAAAGGCGGCGCGGGCTTTGCAAGTGACGGCTTGAGGAGACGGCAGCGGGCTGTGCGCGACGCGACGCGGCGTGCGGCGCCCCTCCCCCTCCCGCAGGGGGGTGGGGAACAGCGTCGCCGACCCGCCCTCGGACCCTTCCCCCGCCCTCGGAGTCCGCCGCGAGCTCAGCATCCTTCCAGGGCCGAGCCGCGCGGTCTCGTCCCGCCCCCCTGGCGGCAACAGGCGGCCTTAGTCCTGCTCTCAGGCCCATTTTGCAGATGGTGAAACTGACGCGCGGAGTTCTAAAATGCTTTATGCAAGGTCCCTGAGGGTTTGACCCCTAGGCTGTCAAAACCGGGGCCCAAGTTGTCCCCATCACATTGGATGTGATTCGGCTCTAAAGAAAGCTGGCGTGTAAGGCGAGGGTTTTCCTTGTTCCCGGGGCCGGCACTCTGCCTCCCAGAGGATACCCGTGAGGTAGTTTCAGCTCCACTTCGTTTCAGATGCGGAAGATTGAGGCACCTAGAAGCAGCGATTTGCCCAAGGCCACTCAGTGAAGAGGTGGAGCTAGGACCAACCCGTTATTTTTAAAGATTTCTGCAGTTTACAAAGCGCATTCGGGAAGTGCCCTCCTGGGCACAGAGTCAGAAGCCCTCGCTTTGAGGACTTGCCATGCAGGTTCCACTCAGCGTGATTTGCCCTGTTGTACTTTGAGCGAGTTGTTTCACCTCTGGAAAGTTCTTTCCTCATCTCACAGATGGTGGAGTTAGGACAAGCCCTAGGCCTCTGCCAGCTTCAAAATTCTTAAAAATTTGATTGTCTCTTCGTTTTGTGGGAGAGGTAGGCCAGGGCTCATTATCTCTATTCTGCAGGTGACAAAACTGAGGCTCAGAGAAGTGACAACACTTGCTAGATCACAATTAGAGCTTCCAGAGTCTGCCATATACCTTCTCTGTTGCTTCCTTACCCACTGGCACCAGCAGCCCTAGCTGGCTTTCCCCATGTCACCCTTTCCCTGTATGTGATGCAAACACTCATGCTGGGGGTGGATGTGCTCAGCATTTCTATTCATGTGAGGCTACAGCTTTCTGTTTGCCCACTTTTCATCTTAACTCTTGAGCGCTTAATCATGTTCATCTGCACACCTATCAGGTGCAGAGCCCTAGACTTCGTGCAGAGAGAAGACGGGGGTGTGAGGTGAATCCTCCTTGCCTTAGAACTAACTGCTGACAAAGTGACCGAAAAATGAGCAAAACCTAAGCAGCAAGTCAGCGTGCTGCAGGGACACTGTTAGAGAGCCGGTGTAGCCGATAGGTGGGCCCAGGAGGACATGAAAGAAGAAGTTCAGTAGTCCAGCAAATCAGAGCAAGCCACACTAAAGCAAGGAGAAGGAGAAATGGACTGGCCCTGGCGCTGAGAAGGGATGGACTTGGGAAGGTTTTGTGGGGGAGGTGAATTGTGAACCTCATTTTGGTTTCACGCCACTGGAGTGAAAAGCAGTGATTGGATTTGAACATCAAAGGGTTTATTATGGAGGAGAGATGAGTTTTAGGCAAAGAGAATCTACAAGTCAAATGGTGGGGAAGGTAGAAGGAGAATGTGGGGAAAATGTGAGGCGTTTGGTTGGTCACTGGGAAGAAGCCTCTACTGAGATGCAACCAGGTGCAGGCACCAGGAGTTGCTAAGGTCAGGTGAATCAGTGATTTGAAGCCAATGTGAGGAAGTAAGATGATATCCATAGGTGTCTGTGTCCTTGCTTGGGGAAGTGCAGGGCTGAGCTACGGGTTTTAGCTGTTTGTATTCTGCCAAGCTTAATGAGAGCAGCCATCCTTTATTTTCTTTCTTTTTTTCTTATTTATTTTTAGAGAGATATTTGCTATAGGGTGCGTGCACTAGCTGGAGAGACAGAGAGACAGAAAGCAAGAAATCACCCCGTGGAGGTGGGGTGGCCAGGCCTCAGTCCCTTCATCTCCATTCTCCTCTCAGGATTTTGGGCATGCACGGACATGTGCCTGGCCTGAGTTTTAAGCCTCTGGGTCTGGGCCTCGATCCATGGTGGACTACTTGAGAATCCAGCAACGAACCATTATGCCACCTGCTGGTCCCACCATCCTTTATTTCTAATGGCTACCCCGTCCTGGTGTGGACATCCTTAGGGAGGCAGCTTTGTTCATTACAATTGATCAATATCTGTTTTTTAAATTAATTTAGACAGCTATCTAATATTTTCCCAGTTTACCCCAGCATAGCCTTCTGCACCTTATCACCTTCTGTCTGTCATCTGAAGCCTGTTGCAGCCTGGCTAACCTCTCTCTGCCAGTTCTCTGCCAGGAACCCCACACTCCCGGAAGGTTTCCTTGGGTAGCCCAGTGTGTCTCTTCTGTTTTTAAAGTACTGATGAGGCAGCTTGCCCTTTTTGTCCTGCTCCTCATTTTCTCCCTGTCTCACTCCTCATACCCTAGGCACTGTGCTGTGTCTGACCTCTCAATACGCTTATGGGTTCTGAGGCCAGCAAGGCTAGACTCTCAGACCCACTTCTCATTCTAAGTTGCAGTACTCTATGTTCCTCTCGCCTGTGTCCTCATAGTTACTAATATAGTGTAGGAATAAGTAGGTGCTCAATAAATGTTTTTGGTGAATTCATAGAAAATGGCTCAAATTGCAAACCAGGGAGGAGATAGGGGTGGACATTGGGAGACATGGAAAGTACTCCTTTTTGGGAACGGTAGGGATGCCTAGCATTGTCAGTATGTCAGTAAATCTGGGAGGATGACATGGGCAGGCCCTGAGCCTGACCACATTTCTCTCATCATTCTTCCACATGAGCTGCATGGCTCATTCAGCTCAACATTTTCCTCGGGGATTAGTGTAGGCTTTCTATTTGGCTGCCTCCCAGAGGCATCTAAACCTCTTCTGAACAGGCCCCTACTCTTTTTTTTTTTTTTTTTTTTTTTTTTTTACCTATTATTAATTTTTTTTTTCTTTTTTTTCTTTTTTTCTTTTTTTTTTTCTTTTGTTTTTTTTCTTTTTTTTCTTTTTTTTTTCTTTTTTTTTTCTTTTCTCTTTTTTTTTTATTATTATCCATTTTTTGTTACATTGAATTACATATAACTTTACAGTGTATTACATTGCTTTTTCAAAAGGGAATGCCATGCATGTCAGTCAGTACAGAGACATTAATCTCCCCACTTCAACATTCAATATCTTTCCTATGTATCCCCCAATCATTATTATTATTATTCTAATTATTTTTTATGATAAACATGATTTTTTTTTTTTCTCCAATTATCAGATCATAAAGTTCCCAACAAGAGGGAACGTAGACTCCACTCAGGGCTGGACCAAGAGTGGGTCTCGTGCAGCCCCGCAAATGTAGGTGAATCTCCATGGAACACAGTTTCAGGAACGCGGCTCAGGGAAGCAGAGACGGCCATCAGCTGATGCAGCACGCGAGGCAGACCCCGGCCACGACTCGCGGGACAGACCCCGGCCACGGCTCGCGGGGCAGGCCCCGGCCACGGCATGCGGGGCAGACCCCGGCCACGGCTCGCGGGGTCAGAGCCCCGGCCACGGCTCGCGGGGCAGGCCCCGGCCACGGCTCGCGGGGCAGACCCCGGCCACGGCTCGCGGGGCAGGCCCGGGCCACGGCTCGCGGGACAGACCCCGGCCACGGCTCGCGGGGCAGACCCCGGCCACGGCTCGCGGGGCAGACCCCGGCCACGGCACGCGGGGCAGACCCCGGCCACGGCTCGCAGGGTCAGAGCCCCGGCCACGGCACGCGGGGGCAGGCCCCGGCCACGGCTCGCGGGGCAGGCCCCGGCCACGGCACGCGGGGGCAGGCCCCGGCCACGGCACGCGGGGGCAGGCCCCGGCCACGGCTCACGGGGCAGACCCCGGCCACGGCTCGCAGGGTCAGAGCCCCGGCCACGGCACGCAGGGGCAGGCCCCGGCCACGGCACGCAGGGGCAGGCCCCGGCCACGGCACGCAGTGTCAGAGCCCCGGCCACGGCACGCGGGGGCAGGCCCCGGCCACGGCACGCGGGGCAGGCCCCGGCCACGGCTCGCGGGGCAGACCCCGGCCACGGCACGCAGGGTCAGAGCCCCGGCCACGGCACGAGGGGGCAGGCCCCGGCCACGGCACGCGGGGGCAGAGCCCGGGCCACGGCACACGGGGCAGGCCCAGGCCACGGCTCGCGGGGCAGACCCCGGCCACGGCTCGCGGGGCAGACCCCGGCCACGGCTCGCGGGGCAGACCCCGGCCACGGCTCGCAGGGTCAGAGCCCCGGCCACGGCTCGCGGGGTCAGAGCCCCGGCCACGGCACGCGGGGGCAGGCCCCGGCCACGGCACGCGGGGCAGGCCCCGGCCACGGCTCGCGGGGCAGACCCCGGCCACGGCTCGCGGGGCAGACCCCGGCCACGGCACGCGGGGGCAGAGCCCCGGCCACGGCACGCGGGGCAGAGCCCCAATCGGGCCGGAACTTCAGAAGGGCACGTGGAGCGGAGCCCCCGCGCCCTGACCCCGCGCCCCAGCACGTGGAGTGGAGCCCCCGCGCCCGCCTCCCCAACCCCATGCGCCGGCACGCGGAGCGGAGCCCCCGACTGCCGCCCCTGGACGTTTAATTGTATCTAGTACTTCTTGCATATTATTCTCAAAGTTTTGGGCCATTATCTCAGTCTTTATGGTGGACCTTTCTAGGCCAGCCATTTTCTCTTCTACATTAGAGATTCCATTTTCTGAATGATCTAGTCTGCTTTTAATACTTTCAAGGAAGATTTTGACTTCTTGTATTATATCCTTCATCTCTAACAGCTCCATCTGATTCTTTTGTAAAGTGTGAAACTCCTCTTTTAGATCTTGCATGAATTTCCTCACCTCTTAGAACTCTTCAACTCTTTTCTCCTTCCCCTTCAGCAGATCCTTGTCTCTCTTCTCTTTGCTCTCTGTTAGCTTTGCCATTATGAGTGATCTGAATTGTTTATCAGACATTTCCATGAATTCCCTTGAACTGTGTGTGGATGAAGAGGAGCTATCCGTTTCAATTGGAGGAGAGGCATTTTCCTGCTTTTCCATATTTCTTGTGGTCCTGCAGCGATTTCTGGTCATCTGGTGGATGGTCGGTTTCTTCCCGAAATTTTGAAGATTAATACGAGGGTTGGGAAGTGTGCAGAAAAGGAAGCAGAGAGAGGGAAACAATACCAACAACAACAAAAAACAGACAAGAAACAGAGAAAAAGAAGAGAAAAACTTTGGAATAAATCTAAAAAACAAAAATTAATATTCAAAAAATTTCAATAAAAATCAAAAATTAGAAAACCGCGCGGCGCGCTATGTCTACATCTCAGGAGCCATGGAGCAGACTGTCTCTTGAAGAAGGGCTGTTCTGGGAGGAGGAGAGGGGATTATTAACAAAACAAAGGCCTAGGAGGGAGGGGCCAAAGGGCCCTGTAAGACGCCTCACCTTAAAAAATTCTAAAAAGCAAAAATTAAAAAAAAGACAGACAGACAGAGAGAGAGAGAGAGAGAGAGAGAGAGAGTGAGAGGTAGAGAGAGACCAAGATTGATTCAGAGACAGGAGATATGAAAGGGGTTTTCCTACCATGTGGGATTTTGTATGCTGGAGGCCCAGTTAGGAGTGGGACCTCTTCCTTCCTCCCAGCATGTCTACATCTCAGGAGCCATGGAGCAGACTGTCTCTTGAAGAAGGGCTGTTCTGGGAGGAGGAGAGGGGATTATTAACAAAACAAAGGCCTAGGAGGGAGGGGCCAAAGGGCCCTGTAAGACGCCTCACCTTAAAAAATTCTAAAAAGCAAAAATTAAAAAAAAGACAGACAGACAGAGAGAGAGAGAGAGAGAGAGAGAGAGAGTGAGAGGTAGAGAGAGACCAAGATTGATTCAGAGACAGGAGATATGAAAGGGGTTTTCCTACCATGTGGGATTTTGTATGCTGGAGGCCCAGTTAGGAGTGGGACCTCTTCCTTCCTCCCAGCATGTCTACATCTCAGGAGCCATGGAGCAGACTGTCTCTTGAAGAAGGGCTGTTCATGTGGGATTTTGTATGCTGGAGGCCCAGTTAGGAGTGGGACCTCTTCCTTCCTCCCAGCATGTCTACATCTCAGGAGCCATGGAGCAGACTCAGGCCCCTACTCTTCATATCCCTGACATGCTGGCTTGGGGCTAGTTTCTCATGCTTAGACATCCTTTGTAGCAGTGGGGCATTTCTCCTGCTCCTCTGAAGTCCTGTCTGTCTGTCTGTCTGTCTTTCTTTCTCTCTCTCTCTCTTTCTTTCTTTCTTTCTCTCTCTCTCTCTCTTTCTCTCTTTCTTTTTAGAGAGAGATTTTGCTATAGGCTGCATGTTCTCGCTGGAGAGACAGAAACAGTGAGAAATCACCCCCCAGGGGGGTGGCCATGCCACAGTTCCTTCTCCTCCATTCTCCTCTTGGGACTTTGAGCACACATGCACATGTACCTGACGTGAGTTTAAACTGCCAGGTCCAGAGCTTGAATCACGGTCGCCTAGGTGGGAGTCCAGCAACATAGCCATTATGCCATGTGCTGATCCCTCTGAAGCCTTTCCTGGGCCTGACCCGACCATCCCTTTATCATGTTCTCTTCTAGTCTCAGCCGTTGACACTTTGCCAAAAAGTAGGGCCTGATAGTGGACAATAGGGAAACAGAAAAAGAATAAACCATTTCCTCTTACCGAGTGGAAAGCTTGCCTCAGCTTGGCCTTCAAGACTCTCTGATATGACTCTACCTATAGAGAGACTTTTCTTCTATTTGACCCCCAGGTGCCCTTTTCTGCCTCAGCCCGTATATGAGACTATTCACTCGTCCCCTGTATGCTTTGTAGTGTCCTTCCTCTGCTTATTTTTCTGGTGACCTTGTTTTCTGCAGGGTTTTTCCTCTTATCCCGTTCTGTCAAAATTATTTATCAAGACTCGGAGTTTTCTTTTATTAAGCTTGTCAAATTCATTCATTTGGATGGGCTTTCGTTTTTTAGAATAATGATGATGATACATGATGTTGGCTGTTATTAATAATAAACACCAACTTGTATGAGCTCTCACTGTGTGCTACAGGGAACAAGCTGAGCCCCTTATAACATATATATCTCATTTCATGACCTTAGCAACTCCATCACATACGTACTGTTAGAGCATCTTTAACAGACAAGAGACTCACACAGACGAAGCACAGAGAGGCAAAGTGACTTGCCCAGAGTCACGCAGCTGGCAATCGGTGTGGCTGGGATTTGACCCTGCTGTCTGACTCCCATTCCTTCTTGGCGCTTCTCATGTGTCATTCCATGCTTGCCTTCAGTTAGCCTCCACCAACTTGCTTTTCGGCACTTTCCCAGCAGAGCCTGTGCCTCTGGCATAGTTTCTTATGCAAGGCATGTGCTCAATAAATATTTTATTGAATTGAATGCCCAGTCCATTTCAGCCTTGACATAATCTACCAAGGCAACTGGTCTTCTCTGGACAAGTAGTTGATGGCGTGTGGACCTGGATTTCCATTTTGCTGCTTATTGGCCAGTGGGTAGAGCTGTCTTGACAGGTGTGGGAATTCACAAATAAACAGTATGTAAAGTGGTCGCACACTGCCAGCCGTGGGCTTCTGTGGGTGGGCCTACACACTGGGCATGCTCTTATGTATGGCAGGGAGGGCTCTCTTCCTGAGGAAGTAGCCAGGAAATAGGAGACACATTTCAGGTCGTGTAAGGCAGTTCTTCATTAGTGTCAAATTGCATAGTGAGATAGGAGCCAGATTCTGAGAAGTTCCAGAAAGATCAGAAACAGGTTTGCAGAGAAAGTGAGCCTGGGGCTGGATGGAAGTGGGCAGGAAGAGAGAGCACTTCAGATAAAACAGGAGCAGTTTCTAGAACTTCTCGTTCTTGTGTAGTGGGTGCCAGAAAGGGGTTTTACTTAAATTCTTACTACTAAGCTTGCTGGCTGACATCTGAGCGTGCCCTGTGTGCGAGGCGTGGTGCCAGTGATTTGTGTGTGATCTCACGGGCACTCCCTAGACCCCTGTGAGTATGGGTATTGTTACTATTCCTACTTCACAGATGAGGAAACAGGCATGGGAGTGAGTGGCAGAACAGCAGAGGGTGGAGCTAAGGCAGCTGGATGCTGGGACTGGTGTGCACTCAGTCTGTGCTCTTCAGTTAGCTTCATAAACTTCCACGATGTGGAAACAGTTCTCTGGGCTCTAAGTCTGTGTTCTTGCCACTCCTGGGTGCTTAGGGGTGTGCCTGGAGAAATGACGATGACACTTTTTTCTTCTTTTTCTTTAGATAGCTTCTGCCTTCTGGAAAGCTGACAGCATGCTCAGGGTAAGTCCTGGGCCTGAATCCAGGCCGGTGGGATGCACAGGGGTTTTTTACCAGAAGTAACTGTGGGTGTCAGCAGTCCTGGCGTGTCAGGTCTCAAGCTCAGTCAATACAAAAGGCCACAGTATGCTTTAAGATAGTATCTGTTTAAGCAGACCAGTCTGTTCCCAGTTTCTCTTAGTTTTCTTGGTATTCACAAAAAGGTGACATCTGGCTCCCTGTTGGCCACAGCTGCCAGCTGGCTAGCCTCAGCAGCAGGCCCTGCTTCCGGAAGGGCATGAATTGGACAGCTGAGCAGGGGAGGGTGGTGAGGCTTCTCAGGACCTACAGGATGAATCCTTGGGGCCAGACAGCAAGGAGGAGACCCCTTGAGTCAAAGTGGGGAGCAGGCAGCTGTGCGGTGAGGGATTTGGGGAAACATGCAGCTGGGGCCCGATAGGCGCTTCTTTAGGTTGGTTGGAAATACACTTGCCTTATGTTTCCAGAGAACAGTGCTCAGCCTTTGTCAGTCACGGTGACTAGGAGGTTAAGGTGGAATTGTCCCTCTTCCCCCTACATCTTGCTGTATAAATTTCCACTTTTAAGATTTCTCCTAATCTAGGGTTGGCAGGTAGTGTGGTGGTTGAGGCGCTGGACTCCCACATGGCTGACCGTGGTTCAAGTCCCGAACCTGGCTGCTTGCTTTCTTACTCTCCTTTTCTCTCTGTCTGTCTGTTTCTGGTCAAAATTAAAGAATAATGATAATAAGTAAAATTAAAAATAAATCTTAAAAAAATGATTTCCCCTTATGCAGATTTCTGAGTGCAGGTGGCTGGGAAATCCACTCATATATCCTCAGTCTAAATTCTGGGGTTCTGTGAGCTAGGCTCCACCTCATAGTCCAGTCCTGTTTCCTGCTGCTGCTCTGCAAAAACGTCCTAGCCAGGCAGCCTCGCCAGACGTTCTCCCTGTCCTTTTGATACTGATAATGCACTTTCTTCCATGTGAAGGCAGACCAGCTGCTTGCCTTGTCTCACAGCAAGGTGCCCTGGGGACCTTGTGGCTCACTGACAACTTTCCCCAGAGCTCATGTTCAGTGCTGAGTGGAGATTCCTTTGTAGGGATTTCTCTTAGTTTCCCACAGATTATGTAGAGATTTTTCTTAGGTGAGCCTGCATGACCAGGAAGTTGGCCTTCTTTATGAATTTTCTACAGCCCTCTCAGATTGGCCTAGGTCTAGGGCCAGCAGGGCCATTTTTCACTCTCTGATTGCATTTGCTTCAAAAATCTGATGGGGTCAAGGAAGAGGGTATGGGGTGGAAATGGCTCTGTACCGTGGATGCATTCTACCTTCTACAAAGTTCTACCACTTTGTTCTCTATCTGCTTGATCTTTCCTCTTATTCTTGGTTGATGGAGTCAAGTGTCATTGTCTCTTTTTAAAAACTATTTATTTATTGTCAGAGGGTGCATGTGCTACTAGAAAGACAGAGAGAAAGCACCCCCCAGTGAAACGTGGTCATGCTCCAATCCTTTTATTTTTTTAACTTGCTATAGGGTGTGTGTGCTTGCTGGAAAAGAGAGAGAATGAGAAAGCATCCTGCAGGGGGGATGACCACACCACAATCCCTTCTCCTCCATTCTTCTTTTGGGATTTGGGGCATGCATGCACATCCACCTGGTGTGTTTTTCAGCTGCCGGGTCCAGGACTTGAACTGCTGTAATTTATGTGGGATCTGGCTCCATTAACTATGGTGTGAGGCCAGTCTTCTCTTTTTTAAAGTTTATTTTATTTACTTTTGTAAGTGAGAGAGACAGGAGACAGAGAGACAGTGAAACAGAACATTCCCAGCAGGATCTCAACATCGTGATTCACTCCCAACCTCAGATCATGGGCATACGCTTCCCTGGCATACTCAAGGGCATCTCTGGACAGGAACTCAGAACCTTCCCATGTGGATCAGCCTCACAGAGCATCACTGTTTACTCCTGCACCGTTGTCTGGCCCCAGGATGTTATTTGCATCCCAGTGAGAGGACGTGGGGGGAATTGGATGTAGTTCTCCCCAAAACACTTGTCTTATGAAGCTAAAAACACTGAGGTCAAGAGAAAGCTGATTGGGACCAGCAGGGTGGTGTAGTGGTTAAGGTGCTGGACTCCCACAGGGCTAACTGTGGTTTGAGTCCCAGATCCAGTGGCTTGAAACTCACGCTGGGTGAGCATGCATGTGTGCCCAAACTCCTGAGAGGAGAATGGAGGAGAAGCGATTGCAAGGTGGCCATCCCTCTGGTGTGTGTGTGGGGGTGATTTCTCACATTCTCTCTCTCTGTCTCTTTCAATCTCTCTGATGAGCACATGCACCCTATAACAAAAATCTATCTAAAAAAAAGAGACAGAGAGAGAGAGAAAGCTGATTAACAGAATCCAAGATGCTGATCCAGTTTTTTTTTTTTTTTTTGTCATCTTCTATTGATGTCTTTCCCCAAATCCATCAGCAGGAAGGGAAAATTAGTCACTAAGTAGGGCGTTTTCTCCTAAGTCGTCTAATTTGTCACAGCTCGTTGGGCTCCTTAGTTCCTAAGGCCCTGCTACTCCCCCGAGCTTGGCTTGGTTACTGTCACTAAGGCTCTATTATCTAAGCTCATAGCCCTTCCCTCCTCTTTTGCTTTCTCCCTGGTGATCCTGGAGGGAGGTGGTTGTGGGTTTTGTTGCTGTTGTTTTTCAGTATTATGCCAGGAGACATCACCCCAGGTCTCCCTCATTGCTGCTCTCCTGTTACCTCCTTGTCCTGGTTTGCCTGCAGGCTGGAGGAGGGGGTAGGGGGACCTGGGGTGTCGCAAGACTGCTAGAAGTACATTTCCACCTGCTGTGTGTGGAGTGGGCGACTCCATATGTGGCAGCTTCTCTCCTGACCAACATCTGATGTGACATCCGTGGTTGAGGCCCTGGGGAAATTCCGTGAACTGGCTGTGCTGAGTCATGCTTAGTCTCTGAGGACACGTGGGTCACCCTTTTCATGTCCCTGGTCGGCCCGGGATCTAAGTCACTACGGCGTGATATCATGCTACTTATTTCTAATATTTGCACATCGCTTTATGCTTTACTGAGTGTTCTCTCTGACTAATGTGCTGTATATCAATATGAAATATATCTATATTAAGTCATTAATAATAAATGTATTATTTATTTTGGAAAATACTCCTCTCTTTATGGGTGAGGAAATTGAGCTTCGGAGAGTCTAAGTGACTTGATGAGTTTCAGGTGACTGGTAAGCAGCATGTTTAACTGAGGTTTTGGATGCCATACCCCACTCTTGCTCCTGGATTTTTATGTAATGCAAAGATTATTCAGAATTTACTTTGGTTAAAAAAAGAATTGATTACAATTATTGTTAAGGTGGTTAAACATTGTTAAAGTTATGAATTTAAAATACAGTCTTTTCTTTTAAGGATTAGTTCTTTAAGTTTAGCTTTTAAATGTAGCCTACAGGGACCAGCAGTTAGTGTAATGGCTATGTAGCTGGACTCCCATCTAGTCGACTGCGGTTTGTTTCCCGGACCTGGTGTCTTAAACTCACACTGGGCATGTGTGCGTGCGTGCCCAAGATCTGGAGAGGAAAATGGAGGAGAAGGGATTGTGGTGTGGCCATCCCCTCTGGGGGATGATTTCTCGCTTTCTGTCTCTCTGTCTCTCTCTGTCTTTCTGGTTAATGCATGCACCCTATAGCAAAAACCTCTCTAAAAAACTTAGGCTACAAATCTTTCTGTTTGATTTATGCTTCTAGACTTTTTTTTTTAAAGATAGATTTTTTGCTATAGGGTGGTGCACTTGCTGGAGAGACAGACAGAAAGTGAAAAATCATCCCCCGGGGGGAACAACCACTTTGCGATCCCTTCTCCTCCATTCTCCTCTCAGGATCTTGAGCAGGCACACACATGTGCCTGGTATGAGTTTTAAGCCATCGGGTCTGGGACTTGAACTGCAGTTGACTATGTGGAAGTCCAGCAATGTAACCATTATGCCATCTGCTGGTCTCGATTCTAGAAAATTTTGACAATCACAATGAAGGGAACTTTTTTTAAACTTTTTTTTAAAGGTATTTATTTATTTATTTATTTAAATTTGACCAGAGTGGGACAGAGTGAGAGACAGTGAGAGAGATGAAAAGTAAGAAAGCAAACCACCAGGTCCAGGACTCGAACCATGGTCAGCCATGTGGATGTCTAGCACCCTTAACCACCATGCCACCTGTGGGCCCCATGAAGGGGACTTTTGATTAATATTTGGTACTATTTGTAAACTTTTTTTTTTTTTAAAGAATTATTTTACTTAACTTTATTTATTATTATTATCATTATTATTTTCCAGTTTGATCAGAGACACAGAGAGAGAGAGAGAGGAAGTGAGAAAGCAAGCCACCAGGTCCAAGACTTGAACCGTGGTCGGCCATGTGGGAGTCCAGCGCCTTTAACCACCATGCCACTTGCCGGCCCCACTATTTGTAAACTTAATTAAACTCATTCAAACATTTAAAATTTAATTTATAAATTACATTTAACTTCCTTTAACTATTTTAATATTTCTAATTGTCTAATAAAAAGTCTCTAATACTTAAATAGCTGCTATAAATCTAATAAATGGACTTTAAACTTTTCTTAAATATTCCGATACTATTTTACATGGTTTTAAAGAGATTTGAGGTCTTATTGACCTGTAACGTTGCATGTATTTCAAATGTACAACATTTTTTTTTTAGTTTATTTATTTCTCCCATGAGAGGGAGAAAGGAACAGAGTCAGAGAGGCAGGCACTTTCAATAGGGTCTTCATGTTGCAATTCACCCCAGGTCTCAACTGGTTTGGATCATGGGTACACACACACATGCCTGGCTTGCTCACAGAGGTCCCAGGATGCCAACCTGGGATCTCTCCTGTGTGGGTCCAGGTGAGCTACCACTTAACCACCACCTGGCCCTATAAGTTTTGACTTACATGTATGTACTTGTGAAATCATTGTCACCGCCCAGACAGTGAACACATCCATCACCTTTGGGATATTTCTATCCCACTCCGTTCTGCCTTTCTATCCCCATGTAACTACTCAACAGCTTTCTGCTACTATAGATTAGTTTGCATTTTCTGAAGTGTTCCATAAATGGACTCACACAGTATGTATTCTTTTTTGACTGCCTTCTTTCACTCAGTGTAATTATTCTGAGATATGCCCATGTTGTTGCATGAACTACTGCATATCAGTAGTTCATTCTTTTTTATTGCTGAGTAGCTTTCCATTACATGAATAGTGTGCAATTTATTCATTCACCCGTTGTCGCTCATCTCAATTGCTTACAGTGTGTGGCAATTATAAATAAAGCTGCTGTGAATATGTATAACTTTTTGTGTGGATATACATTTCCTTTTCTCTTGAGTAAAATTCTGACAAGTGGAATGGCTGGATCTCATGGTTCATATGGATCAAGACTGTGCATTTAGCTTAAATTGCCAAACTCTTCCCAGGTGGTTTCACAATTTTACATTCCTGTCAGCAGTGTGTGTGTGTGTGTGTGTGTGTGTGTGTGAGTTCTAGTCCCTTTACACCCTCCCCAATGTTGGTGAAAAGGAGAAACAAAAACTGAGTTTTCCTTAGTCTCTCCTACAGTGTGATCACAACACGGACCACTTCTGTGTTTCCCAAACTGTGTGGGGATTTCTTTACACTAGCAAGCAAGCAATTCTGCAGTGAACATCAGCTGGGAATTCTCTAATCCAATTCAGTTCTGGACTATCTACCTGAAGATATGTGTTTTAATTGGAATCTCAAGACTTACTTGTTACTCTGAACAGACCAAATTCCCTTAAACATTTAAGTACATAAAGTCACAAATAAAACACAGATTTCTTTTTTTAAGAATTTTTAAATTTAATTTTATTTATTATTATTTTTAAAATGTGCTATAGTACATGTGCACTCACCAGAGAGAGAGAGAGAAAGTGAGAAAGCAAGCCTTCAGGTCTGGGACTCAAACCACGGTTCGTTATGTGGGAGTCCAGTGCCTCAACCCTCAACCACTACTGCATCTGCTGGCCCCAACACACAGACTTTTTTCTTTCTTCTTCTTTTTTTTTTTATTATTTTATGTAATTTTATTCTTTTCTTTTTTCTTTTTTTTTTAAATTTGACCCGAGAGAGAGAGAGAGAGAGAGAAAGTGAGGATGCAAGCTGCCAGGTTTGGGACTCGAACTGCAGTCAGCCATGTGAGAATCCAGCACTTTAACTACCATGCCACCTGCTAGCCCCATGAACTCTTTTTTTTCTTTTCTTTTTTCTTAGAGGTTTTTGCCTTAGGGTGTGTGTGCTTGCTGGAGAGGGACAGAGACAGTGAGAGGGAAAGTGAGAAATCACCCCCTAGGGGAACCAGCAGTTAGCATAACGGCTATGTCCCTGAACCCCCATATAGTCAACCGCGGTTCAAGTCCTGGACCCGGTGGCTTAAAAACTCACGCCGGGCACATGTACTTGCGTGCCCAAGATCCCGAGAGGAGAATGGAGGAGAAGGGATTGCAGCGTGGCCATCCCCCCTGGGGGGGGGGTGATTTCTGGCTTTCTGTCTCTCAGTCTCTCTCTGGCGAGCGCACACACCCTGTAGCAAAAACCTCTCCAAAAAAAGAAAAGAAAAGAAAAGAAATCACCCCCTGGGGGGAGGGCCAAGTCACAATCCCTTCTCCTCCATTCTTTTTCTGGGATCTTAGGCATGGACACATGCCTGGTGTGATTTTTTTTTCAAGCCACCGTGTCCAGTACTTGAACTGCAGTCAGCCATGTGGGAGGCCAGTGTCATAACTGCTATGCCTTCTGCTGGCCTCCCAACACAGAGATTTCTTAATATAAAATTATACTGTGGTTTTTATTTTGTTAGCTATGTCTCTATTTAATCCTAGATCTTAATGGAATTGAAGAAGTTGACCTAATAAGGAAATAATTATATAAATTACTTTCCTAAACAACTTTTGGTGTTTGTCAGCTAGATTTTATATATACATATTTATGTATATATGTATGTGTATGTATGTATATATATATGTATATATGTATGTATATGTATGTGTGTATGTGTGTGTGTATATATATATATATATATATATATATATATATATATTTATTATTATTATTTTGTAAATCAAAAGACTCCCAGCCAGGATGACATTAGATCTTGGTCTTTAAATTCACCTGCTAAGCAGAGACCTGATTCATCATCATTTTGCCTCCAAATGGGAATGGTCTCACATAGCCCATGTGCCCAAGATAGAAGTATCACATTGCCTAATCTCTCCTCATGTAACTAATCACTATCACCCATGCTGTTAAACCATTTGACTGGATTCAGTTAATTTATTTCAGTTTCTTTTCTTTTTATTTCGAGGGGGGGTGGGGAGGGAGGTGTGTGGAGTGAGTATGCCAGGTAGCTGGGCCTAACCTTTCCTTTTTTATGCCCTTTGATCACAAAATAAAATTTAAATACCAAATAGATAAAACTCTCCTAGTTTTGAGTATCTCCCAAGGCTTTGTCTGACGAAGAACTAGTTGTAAAATCATGTCAATGACCCAACAGTGCTAGAATCTTAGTCCTAGTGCCCTCCTCCAACACACATTTCTTCAGTCTTTTAAAATATTATGTAAAGGGAGTCAGTCCTGAAGAGTTCCTGCTTTCTGGTCAGGTTTCATTACTAGGACATTTTATGGAACAGAGAGCCAGTGCTTTCTTCGTACAGTTCTTTATTCCACTGCTACCCCCCCCCCCCCCATCCCCGCCCCACAAATGGTGAAACTTCGGCCTCTCCAACTTCTCGGTGCAGAGCTACCAATCTCTTTGGAGAGGTCATTGCCATCAAATTCTGGTTAAGGGCTTTGGCTTTTGCATGATAAATAGATGTGGAATTGCATTTCTGTCCTGGTCACTAGAGGCAGCCCCAGGAAGATTGTAAGACCTGGTTGAGAATTACTAATGCAGTCTGACCTCTCCCTTTGATATATATGTGGCCCCATGAGGGTGGGAGTGGAGGCCTGTGGAGTTAAAAGAAAAGGACATTTGAGTGGGGAAAAATTGGCAGGAGGCTTAGATTCTTGCTCTGCAGGAGTACCCCCCCCCGCCCCCCCTCCCCCCCACGTCTTTTAACTGTGACAAAATACACTGTCTTACTCCATTTGGGCTACTATAACAGAAATACCTTAGAGTCGGTAATTTATAAATAACAGAAGTTTATTTCTCACTGTCTGGAGGCTGGGAACTTTGAGATCAAGGCATCCCTCTTTCCCTTTCTCTCTCTCTCTGTCACTCTCTGATCAAATTAAATAATTATAATAATAATGATAACAAAATTAAAAAAAATTAAATGCCAATACATGAATTTCTGGGGAACATCCAATCACTGCCCATTAAGACCAAATTTTAAAACATGAAGCTCTGGGGCAAACCATTACTCAGGCCATAATACTTCTTAAACAATTTTTCAAAAGTATTTATTTTTATTTATTATTATTTTAAATTTTGCTATAGGGCACATGCACTTAGCAGAGAGAGAGAGAGAAAGGGTAAGTGAAAAAGTTAGCCACCAGGTTTGGGACTTAACCACCACCCCACCTGCTGGCCCCACTTTTTAATCACTTTTAAGTGTACAGTTTGGTGGTATTAGGTACACCATATCATTCTGCATCATATCATTATGACCACCATCCATCTCAAGAGCTCTTTTCATCTTGCAAGGCTAAAAATTTTTTTTTTCTTGGAGAGGTTTTTGCTATAGGGCGCATGTGCTTGCCAGAAAGACAGATAGAGACAGAGAGACAGAAAGCAAGAAATCACCCCCCCATGGGGGATAGCCATACCACAATCCCTTTTCCTCTATTCTCCTCCCAGAATCCTGGGCACGCACGCACACACACCTGGCCTGAGTTTAAGCCACTGGGTCTAGGACTCGAACTGCAGTCGACTACATGGGAGTCCAGCGACATAGCCATTCCGCCAACTGCTGGTCCCACAAGGCTAAAATTCTATAGCCATTAGACAACAGTCCCTGCCCCTCACTCACTCCAGCCCCTGGCAACCACAATTCTACTTTCTGACTATGCTTTTGAGTACTCTGGGAACCTGTTATAAATGGAATCATACAGTATATATGTTTTTGTGACTGACCTATTTCACTTAGCATATTGTCCTTAAAGTTCATTTATGTTGTAGCATGTCATACTTTCCTTTTAAAGCCTGAATAAGATTCCGTTGTGTGGATTTTATTTATCCATTCATTCATCAATGGATACTTGAAGTATTTCCACTTTTAGCTCTTATAAGTAATGTTGCTGTGAACACGGATGTACAAATATCTCTTGGAGACTTTGCTTTCAGTTCTTTTGGATATATACCTGGGAGTAGAATTACTGGATCATATGCTGATTTAGTCTTAAAAGTTTTTAGGAACTGCCATGCTGTTTTCCATAGCATCTGTACCATTTTTTTTTTAAAGAATGATTTAATTTATTTATCTAATTCCATTTGTTATTATTATTTTTTAATTTGACCAGAGAGAGACAGAGAGAGAGAAAGGAAAAGCGAGAAAGCAAGCCATCAGGTCCAAGACTTGAACTGCGTCAACCATGTGGGAATCCAGCGCCCTTAACCACCACGCCACCTGCCAGCCCCACTTCTGTACCATTTTTGATTCTCCCTAGCAATGCACAAGGGTCCCAGTTTTCTCATATTCTTGCCACTGCTTATTTTCTGTTACTGTTGTTTAACTGTAGCTATCCTAATGAATGTAAAGTCGTATTTCATTGTAGATTCTTTTTTTTTTTTTTAACACTTAGGAAATTAAAAAAAAAATTTTTTTTTTTTCCGTGAGAGAGAGAAGAGAGGAGAGAGAGAGAGAGATCTCCCTCAGGGTCCTCATTGCTGCTCTTCACCCCCAACCTCAGCCAGCCCAGATGACAGGCTGGCATGTATAGAGAGGTCTCGGGATATGAACCTGAACCTTCCCATATGGATCCAGGTGGTTACGGCAGTGCCACTGTCTGGCTTCAAGTGTGGGAAATGCTGACTCTTGCAATCCTTCTGCCTGAAATATGAGGGAACTTCAAAAACTCTTTGAAAAAATGGAATTAAAGTAATAGTTCATTTTGGTGCAAAAAAAATATAGACACCCATGCGTAATTTTTTCATAATACATATTTTGCACAAACAATTTTTTTGGAAATATCCTGGTGACTTTGAGTTCAGGCATGTGCCACCACGCCCTTATTGTAGTTTTCCTTAATAGTTAGTCATGTTGGTCATGTGCTTAGTGCCCATTTATATCTCCTCGGAGAAATGTCTATTCAAGTCCTTCATCTATTTTGAATTTTCTTGTTGTTGAGTTTTAGCAGTTCGCTATATATTCTGGATGTTAATTTCTGGATATTAATCCCTTATCAGATATATGATTTGTAAGTATTTTCTCCCATTCTATAAATTGTCTTTTACACTGTTGACAATGTCTTCTTTTTTTTTTTTTTAAAGTTTTTTTGCTAGAAAGTGTTGTGTGTACACTCACTAGAGAGACACAGGGAGAGAGAGAGTGAAAGTACCACCTCTCCCTTTCCCCATGGGGAATGGTCATGCAGCAATTTTTTCTTTTCCATTTCTCTCTCTTTTAGGATTTTGGGCATACATGCATACATACATGCCTGGTGTGTTTTTCTAGTCACCTGATCTGGGACTCAAACTGCAGTTGGCTGTGTGAGATCCAGTTGCCTTAACCACCAGGCAACCTCCAGAGTCAGTTCAGTAATGTCTTTTGATGCCCAAAATTTTTAATTTTTAATGAAGTTCAATTTGCCTATCTTTGCTTTTGTTGCCTATGCCTTTGGTGTCATATCTAAGAAATCACTGTCAACTCCAATGCTACAAAATTTTTCCCTGTATTTTCTTCTAAGAATTTTTGAGTTTTAGGTCTGGAGTCATTTGAGTTAATTTTTAAAAAAAAAATTATTTATTAAATTTTATTTATTCATTCATTTATTTTTAATTTGACAGAGAGAGACACAGGGAGAGAGAAAGTGAGAAAGCAAGCCACCAGGTCTGGGACTTGAACCATGGTCAGTCATGTGGGAGTGTCCAGCGCCTTAGCCACCATGCCACCTGCTGGTCACTCCATTTGAGTTAATTTTTTCATGTGGTTTTAGGTAAGGGTCCAACTTCATTCTTTCTCATGTGTCTGCAGGGATTTAAATATAGTCTCTCTGCCTCTGTGGCTCTGTGTTCCTCCTTCAGGTGATAAAGGAACACTGTGTGATGAACAGTGTCTGCAAGAATTATTTTTTTAGTTTTTGTTTGTTTGTTTTTTGACTATAGGGTTCATATGCTTGTCAGAGAGAGACAGTGAGAAGGAAAGTGAGAAATCACCCCTCCAGGGGGGATGGCTATACTGTAATCCCTTTTCTACTCTCCTCCTGGGATTTTGGGCACACACACATGCTCACTCAGAGTGATTTTTAATCCACCAGATCTGGGACTCACACTGTAGACAGCCATGTGGGAGTCTAGCATCTTAACCACTACCCCACCTCTTGGTCCCTGAGAGGATTTTAAATGATGACTGGGACATCACTGAGTGACAGATTCTTTTTCAAAGAAAGGGGAAAAAGTGTTCTGCCACAGGACAGGGCATTAAATGGTAGGGGGTACAGAGAAGATTAAACCTAAAACTTAAAAAAATCATTTGACACAGCAATTCCAGTCTAGAAATGTAACCTGAAGTATAATGGGAAAAACGGACAAACATATGAGGTTGTTCAGACAGGAATTGTACCAGAAAATGAGAAATCACAAAAATGTACATGTCAGAAGAGGGCTACTACATATGCAGTCTATTTAGTGTTATGTGATACAACCTTTAAAAATAGCTCATGTACTCTAATCAAGCTGTCAGTCTGAACTTACTACTTTAGAACAAAAACTATAATGCCTTTACACAAAAAATACATATTATAGAATATCGGAAGAAGGTATAACGTCCCATTTTTGGTTATTTTGGAATGCTATGCCAAATTCTCTTCCCCTGAATGCTAGAATTATAAAATTATGCCTTTAGGAGCCAGCAGGTAGAAAAGTGGGTAAGGTGCTGGACTCCCACATGGCTGACTGTGGTTCTAGTCCTGGACCCAGTGGCTTGAAACTCATGTCAGGTGCAAGTGCATGTGTGCTAAAAATCCCAAGAGGAGGATGGAGAAGAGATTGCCATGTGGCCATCCCCCTTGGGGGGTGATTTCAAAATTTTTTCTCTCACTGTCTCTCTCTGTCTCGCTAACAAGTGCATGTGCCCTATGGCAAAAAACCTTAACAAAAAATTAATTAATTAATTAATAAAATAAAATGATACCTTCGAAAGTTTTTTCTGGGGACCAGCAGATGGCATAATGGTTACATTACTGGATTCCCATGTAGTTGACCGCGGTTTGAGTCCCAGTCCTGGTAGCTTGAGATTCATCCTGGGCACATGTAGTGCATGCCCAAGGTCCAGAGAGAATGGAGGAGGAGGGATTGTAGCGTGGCCATCCCCCCACCCCAGGGGTGGTTTTTCGCTTTCTGTCTTTTTGGTTCTCTGTCTCTCTGGTGAGCAGATGCGCCATATAGCAAACATCTCTCCAAAAAAAAAAGTTTTTTTCTTTTTCTGCAGGCCAGCCCTGTAAGTACAGTGGCTAGTGCAGTGGTTAAGCCATGTGCATTGATAGCCAGATCCCACATGACTGACTGCAGTTAAAACCTCGGCTCTGGCAGCATGATAAACACTCCGGGCAACTGAGCACATGTGCCCAAAATCCTGATGGGGAGATGTGAAGGAAAGGGATTGCAGTGTGACCATGCCCCCTGGGGATGCTTTCTTTCTCTCCCTCCCCCTCTTTCTCTCTGGCAAGTGCATGTTTTCTCTTACCAAAAACACTGTTTTTTTTCTTCGCATTATTTATTTATTTTTTAAGAGAGAGAGAGTTTTACTATAGGGAACGTGCATTCACCAGAAAGAGAGAAAGTGAGAAATTAACCCTCGGGGAGATAGCCACACTGTAATTCCTTTTCCTCCATTCTCCTCTCAGGATCTTAGGGGCACACACATGCCTGGCATGAGTTTTAAGCCACTGGGTCCGGGACTCAAATTGTGGTTGACTATGTGAGAGTTCAGTGGTGTAACTGTTACGCCATCTGCTAGTCCCTTCGCGTTATATTTTAATTTTAAATAATCAACTTAAAAATTTTGGGACCAGCAGTTAGCGTAATGGATCTGTTGCTGGACTCCCATGTAGTCTACCGCGGTTCAAGTCCTGGACCTGGTGGTTTAAACTCATGCCGGGCGCATATGCGTGCGTGCCCCAGATCCCGAGAGGAGAATGGAGGAGAAGGGATTGTGGCGTGGCCATTCCCCCTGGGGGGTGATTTCTCACTTTCTGTCTCTCTGTCTGTCTCCGTCTTTCTGGTGAGCGCACGCGCCCTATAGCAAAAACCTCTCCAAAAAAAAAATTTTTTTTTCATATAGAAAAGGCACAATTCATAGCACCATTTGGAGCTTAAGACTGAATATAGGGGGGGACCCGCAGGTGGCGTGGTGCTTAAGGTGCTGGACACTCCCACATGGCTGACTGTGGTTCAAGTCCTGGACCTGGTGGCTTGCTTTCTCACTTTCTCTCTCTCCCTCTGTCTCTCTCTGGTTGAATTAAAATAAATGAATGAATAAATAAAAAATTAAAAAAAAAAGACTGAATATAGGGAATCTGACCCCATAGCACAGTGGTTAAGTGGTGTGCAGAGGGAACCAGATCCCATTTAGCTGACTGCCATTTTTATCTCACTCCCAGTGACAACATGCTAGGTATGTGTGTGCACTTGCCTAGGGGCCTGATAGGATGGAGCAGTGGAAGAAAAAGAATTGCAGTGGACCAGGCTCAGTTGTGTGTGTGTGCTGGGGGGCAGGGGTTTCTCTCTTTGTGGTGCATGCATGTGCCCTTTCTCTCTCTCTCTCTCTCTCTCTCTCTTCTTAAGAGATTAAGTACAGTGTACTTGACATAGTTATATTCTTTTACCTCTCTTCTCCAAAGAAGTGTTTTAGGGAATGAAAACGTTTTTTCCCAATGCCATGTGAGAGCCAGACTCCTGGGGAATGGCAAAGTAAGGACTTCTCAAAGGCTGCTCCTCCATAAAAGTAGTAAGAAAACTGGAAAAAATTATCAAAACCAACTTTTCCAGAATTCTAAAAATTAACCAAAGGCTTACAACAGTCCATGTTTATTTAAGAAAAATGGCTGAGGAAAATTATTTTTGTTTTCAGCAAAAAAAATATGAGATACCCAAAGAAACAAGAAAGTATGGCTAGTATACAGGAAAAGAAGCAGTTGACAGAATCTGCCCCTGAAGACATCCAGTTGTTGGACTTTATACACAAAGACTTTAAGTTAGCTATTTTAAATATGTCTGAAGAACTGAAGGAAAATGTGCAGACAACATGTCGCCAAATGGAGATTAATAAGTAACATAAATGACAAAAAAAGAACCAAATAGAAGTTCTGGAGTTGGTAAGTACAATAGCTGGGGCTGGCAGGTAGCATGTGGTTAAGGTGCTGGACGCCCACATGACTGACCGTGGTACGAGTCCTAGACCTGGTGGCTTATTTTCTTACTTCCTTTCTCTCTCTCTGGTGAACACATATGACCTGTAGCAAATTAAAATAATAATAAATAAAATAAAATAAATAATTCTTTAAAAAAGTACAATAAATACCAGATTGTCAGCAAAGTCATGACACATTTTTGCATAGAAAAATATGTGATGACTTTTCCGATGACCTAATAAAATGAAAGATTGTCTAGAGGGCCTTAACAATAATTTGAACAGTCACAAAAAGGAGTCAGCAAACTTGAGGACAAGTAAAGTGAAATTATCCACTCTGAGGATCAGAAAGGAAATCAAGAATGAAGGCAAATAAACAGAGCCTCAGAGACCTATGGAGTACTGTGAAAGGAATCAACATATATGTAATGAGGGCCCTAAATGGAAAGGAGAAAAAAGGTCAGAAAGAGTATGAGAAGAAATAATGGCTGAAAACTCCCCAAATTTGTTGAAAGACAACCTACATATCCAAGTTCAATAAACACAGATATCTACCTTCAGACATGTCATAATTAAAGTAGTGATAGACAAAGAATCTTGAAATGAGCTAAATATAAGCAACTCATAGTAAACACCCTTGTATATGTCAATAAGATGAACAGCTCATTTCTCCTCAGAAACCATAGGGGCCTTGAGACCAGCAGTTAGCGTAATGGCTATGTCGCTGGACTCCCACATAGTCGACTGCGGTTCGAGTCCCGGACCTGGTGGCTTAAACTCACGCCGGGCGCGTGTGCATGCGTGCCCAAGATCCCAAAAGGAGAATGGAGGAGAAGGGACTGCAGTGTGGCCATCCCCCCTGGGGGGTGATTTCTCGCTTTCTGTCTCTCTGTCTCTCTCTGTCTATCTGGCGAGCGCATGCGCCCTATAGCAAAAAACCTCTCAAAAAAAAAAAAAAGGAAAGAAAGAAACCATGGGGCCTGAAGGCAGTAGGATGAACATAAAGGCCACGTGTGAGACAAGACCTTCAACTTAAGTATTTGACCTTTGAGTCTTAGATGGCTTTCCCCTCTTTCATCTTCAGGGATAACTTGTTAATTTAATCTCTCTTTAAAAAAATATTTAATTGTATTTACTATTATTGTTCAGTTTGGCCAGCAAGAGACAGAGAGAGAGCGAGAGGGAGAGTGATAAAGCAAGCTGCCAGGTCCAGGACTTGAACCGCAGTCAGACATGTGCAAGTCCACCACCCTAACCACCATGCCACCTGCTGGTCCCCTCTCTTTTATTATTTTTTTTTAAGAGGGATTTTTGCTATCGGGTGTGTGCACTTGCCAGAGAGAAAGAGAGAGACAGAAAGTAAGAAATCACCTCATGGGTGTGTGTGGGGGGGATAGCCATGCCACAATTGCTTCTCCATTTTCTCGGGATCTTGGGCACACACATGAGTTTTAAGTCACTGGGTTCAGGACTTGAACCACAATTGACTATGTAGGAGTCCAGCGATGTAACTATTACGCCATCTGCTGGTCCCAATTTAATCACTTAAGTAACAGTAAGTCAGACTCCTTTCATACTTGATCTGTAGTCTGTATAAATCTTTTTTTTTTTAAAGTTTTTTTTGGTCCAGCCTCAGTGGTACAGGCAGTACTATACTAACCATGGGGTTGGATGCTGAGTCAACCTGAAATGTGCTAGGCATGTTTACCTGTGAGTTTCAAGCTGTCAGGTCTGGGACTAGAACTGTAGTTAACCATGTGGGGCATGCAGCGCCTTAACTACTGTAACATCTCCTAGGCCCAAGATTATTTATTTATTTCATAAATAAGGAGGCAGAGAAAGAGAGATGAATACCCTCAACAAGGATTCATGGTGTGACCCTCCCTCAGCCTTTTCAGCCAGCCAGAATCACAGGTGAGCGTGTGTATGCCCGACATGTTCAGATCAACCTGGGAATTGAACCCAGATCATCTGTATAGCTCCAGCATCGCTGAGTGGCAGAGTAGCATGCTACTGCTGTGCCACCCTGACAGGGCCCGAAATCTGTCTTTTACCAAGTTCTTCTCCCCACATTTTTCTAGCATTCTAAGGGATGCTTATGTGTTCCACCATGCCTAGAGCATGGTAAGGGCTCAAAAATATTTGTTAAATGAATGAAATATACCTGGATTGCTTATTGCCTTGCCCAGCTGTTCTCTTCTGCATGTCATCTCTTTTTTCTCTGCTTGAAGACTGGTGCTTCTCTTCTCATATTATTTTGCCTTAGGCCTGTCTCAACCTCTCAAAGTGCAGCTTTTAAAAATATAACCAGGCATTTCACAGCATTTTACTGAATGCTGGAGGATAGCAGAATGGAACTATAACAAAGCCGGATCTGTGGTACAGCATTATTGCTACTCAAGAGAAAAAGTATCCCATATGGCCACTATGGTTTGAATCCCCAGACCAGTCTGGAGTACTGAAAGGGGGGGATTGCAACATAACTAGATCCCGTGGAGAGTGTTCATCTCTGTCTCTGTCTCTCTCCTCCTTTCCTTCCCACATGCACATGCTCTATCATGAATAAAGAAAGAAATTTAAATTATAATACGGAAAGAAAAAAGTATTTCCCTAAAAGAGAATTCAACCTTTCCTTCAAGAAAAATACAGGGACCAGCAGTTAGCGTAATGGCTATGTCGCTGGACTCCCATGTAGTCGACCGCAGTTCACGTCCCGGACCCGGTGGCTTAAATCTCACGCCGGGGGCATGTGCGTGTGTGCCCAAGATCCCAAGAGGAGAATGAAGGAGAAGGGATTGCGGCGTGGCCGTGCCCCCAGGGGGGTGATTTCTCACTTTCTGTCTCTTTGTCTCTCTCTGTCCGGTGAGCACACGTGCCCTATAGCAAAAACCTCTCAAAAAAAAAAAAAAAGAAAAGAAAAGAAAAATACAACCTAAGAAAGAAAAACAGAACTGCCATAATTTAATACTGTTTAATACTGGCAGCCTCTCCCCTGCCCTTCAGCCATCAAGGTTTCAACAAATATTGAGATCTAATACCAACTAATACACCCGAAGAGACCACGCAGGACTGACGGCTGTTGTTCGATTGCTTTCATTGTTGCTAATATTCCTTATACATGTATAGTGCTTTATAGTTTTATTGTGTCACCAAACAGTTTTCACTGGGACTGGTGAAGGTTGTGGTTTTGTGGCTTATGGATGACAGACCAGAGAGTCCGTGACTAACTCACTTCTAGGAAGAGGCAGAACCAAGTTTTGAAAGCTCCAATCTTGATACCTGATCTGGGGTTCTTAACATATGCTGCTGTGTGAAATGTACAACCATTATACGTCAATGAAAAGTTATAACCCAAACATACACACACAGAGAACATGCCGCCCTTCCACAGGGCACTGTTAGCCTATGATGTCACAGGGAATAAAAGTGCACAGACCTGAAAAGGCCAACCTGAAACCCTCCATTTTTTCATCTTAAGCTGATTGCTTGATGGGTATCTGCAGCTTTTATCACAGGAGCCCTTTGTTGTCACATGGGCTTGTGGCCAACTGGGAGTCTACCTCCTCACTGGGGTGGGCTCTCTTTCTTGCCCTGTTGCCTGAGGTTTTTCGGTAAGGCCTTGACATTTTTCTCAGTCTTCCTTGCTTTTGATTATCCCATTTGGGCTTTTTGCAAAATAGCTGTCTGTGTTTTGCTGACCCGAACCATCTAAGAGCATCCCTTTTTACCTCTGATATTCTTAAATGTCCATTTTAATATCTGGCAGGATAAATTTCCCATGATCTAATCCTGAGTTTTCTCAGTTGTCTGACTGATTTAAGCAGAGCAAAAGTGACTATTGGGCAGTATTCCAAGAAACTGTTTGTTCTTTCCGCAAGTATTTACTGTGTGTCTGTGGCATGCGTAGTTCTTTGTTGGATGCTGAAAAGCTATTGGAAGATCTAACAACGTGGCCCTTGCCCTGGGTGGCTTATCCAGTGGTGGGTGGGAAGAGAGGAGAAGGAATGCATATGCTGGGCAAAATGCATGCTCACTCCATAGTGACTAGTTAATATGGAATAGTAATAAGTACTGTTTATTTAGTGCCCTCTCTGTGCCAGGTAAGATGCTAATGTAAAGAAAAAAAACATGTAGTGTGAGACAAGCAGATGGTGTAATGGTTATGTTGCTGGATTCACACATAGTCAACCATGATTTGAGTCCTGGACCTGGTGGCTTAAAACTCATGCCGGGCACATGTGCGTGCGTGCCCAAAATCCTAAGGGGAGAATGGAGGAGAAGGGATTGCGATGTAGTCATCCCCCCAGGGGGTGATTTCTTACTTTCCGTCTGTCTGGTGAGTACATGCATCCTGTAGCAAAAATTCAAAAAAAAAAAAAAAAAAAAAAAAGTAGAGAATTACCAGGGAAATGGTACAGTGGTATGTCTTTGTTTGTTTTCTGTTGTAGTAATAGAATATTACAGACAAGGTAGTTGATAAAAAGTAATTTATTTGGCTCATGGTTCTGAAGGCTGAGAAGTCCAAGAACATGGTGCCAGCATCTGGCAAAAGTCACCCATGGAAAAAGGGTAAGCGAGCATGTGAGAGAGAGAGAAAATGGGGACCAAGTTTATCCTTTTATCAGGAGCTCACGCCTGAGATAACTAACTCACTCCTACAGTAATAGCATTAGCCCATTCACCTCTTAAACTCCCACCTCTTAATACCGTTGTTTTGGGAATTAACTTCCCAACACATCAATTTTGGGACAGACATTCAAACCATAGCACAGTGGTTGAGAACATGAGCTCTGAGTCAGGCAGATGGAGTGGAGTTCAGGCTTAGCCCTTTATCAGCCTTATTACTTCTGGCAAGTTCCTTAGCCTTTTCTTTCTTTCTTTTTTTTCCCATAGAGTGTGCATGCTTGCTTGCTGGGGAGAGAGACTGTGACAGGGAAGGTGAGAAAGTACTTTCCCCCAGGAGAGAGGGCCACACAGCAGTCCCTTCTCTTCCATTATTTTCTTGGGATTTTGGCATGCACACACACGCACCACAAGCTTCCAGGTCTGGAACTCGAACCACGGTCAGCTATGTGAGAGTCCAGTGCCTTAACCACCATGCCACCTGCTGGCCCCTCCTCTTTGAGCCTTGGTTTCCTTATCTATTAAATAGTGCCTGTAAGACCTACCTTGTGGGGCTGTTGGGAAGATAAAGTAAAATAGCTTAGGTGTCACTTTAGTGACAGTGTTATGCTTGGCACCTTCTGGACACATCGTAATGGTGAGTGGTACTTGTGGAGGACAGTTTCAAGAGAACTCATTGCAGAGAGAAGAATGTATGGGTTCAAGGATCTGCAGGATGAAGGGGGGCAGAATTACTCAAAACAGACTCCTTGGAAGAGCCTGGGTTGGTAGAGGGAAGGGGAGGGCACCCAGGCAGTAGCACTTTAAGCATAGTCACGGTGGTGAGAAAAGCCAGGTATGGACAGCAGATGATGTCCCAGCCCTGCTGAGGAGGAAGGCAGTGGAAGCCCCACAGGGTGGAGATCTGTAGCTGCTTTGTTTGTTTACTACCTCATTCTTAGAGCCCAATGCTAAAAAAGCACTGTTGGGGTTGCTGCTGGGGAGTAGTGAGCTTTAGGGCTGGAGATTTATTCTCTGAATCTCTGCTGTGTGTTGGGATTTAAGACACTAAGAAGCCCCTAAAGCCCAGCCACTTTGGTACAGTGCCCTAGTGTTGCACTAGGGCCTTGCACTGCTTAAAGCCGTATCCAGCCATGCTTTGGCTCTCAGGTGGACCTGAAAAACACCCTGGGTGTGCACACGGATGCCCAGAATCTTGAGAAGCTGAAGTGCTATAGAAAAGGGATCACGATTGGGACCAGAAGTTGGCGTAATGGCTGTCGCTGGACTCTCATGCAATTGACCGTGATTCGAGTCCTGGACCCGGCGACTTAAAGTCACATCAGGTGCATGTGCATGCATACCCAAGATCCAGAGAGGAGAATGGAGGATAAGGGTAGTGAGCATGTGAGAAAGCGAGCATGTGGCCATCCCTCTCGGGGGTGATTTCTCACTTTCTGTCTCTGTCTTTCTGGTGAGCACATGCGCCCTATAGCAAATACCTCTCAAAAAAAAAAAAAAGAGAATAGAAAAGAAAAGAAAAGGGATCATGATCGATGAGATCCTATCAAGGCTTTTCTCTCTCTCTCCTGTTTTTCTGTCATCCACACACATACTTTCTATCATTAAAAAGTGAGGAGGAAAAAAAAATCCCCCTGAATTTCTTGCACTGGTGACAACACAGAGGTAAGCAAGTTTTTGAAAAAATCTCCTAGGACAGCAAGTGGTATGATGGTTGAGGTACTGCATCCCACATAGCTGACTGCTGTTCTAATCCCAGGCCCTGTGACTTGGAAAACATGGTGGATGCATGTGTATGTGTGCACAAAACCCCAAGAGGAAAATGGAGGAGAAGGGATTGTGATGTGGCCATTCCCCCTGGGGGATGATTTCTCACTTTCCTTGTCTCTCTGTGACAAGCACATGTGCCCTGTGGCCAAAAAAAAAAAAAAAAAAAAAAAAAGAAAGAAAAGAAAAGAAAAAAAGAAAAAGAAAAGAAGGAAAAACTCTTCTGGAAGTAGTGACCAGGCTGACTGGGAATGGGGGGAGTTAGTAGGTCAGGGTAGGGGACTGGCTCAGTGCAGAATGTAATTCAGACATTACGTAATGATGCAAGCATGGACCAGACAAGTAGTTGCAGTGAAAAGGAAGCAGCAAGTACAGAGTGTTACAGAGGAAAGTTGTCATGGGGTGAAGTGGAGGGAGGAATTGGAGAGCTCCAGTTTGCAATTCTGTCTTCATTCTGAAGTGCAGTGCTAGAAAAGTGACCCTATTCATGTAGCTAAAAGTAGCCAACCCCAAGACCTGAGGTCAGAAAAGGTGAAGAGGCAAAAAAGAATAGGGAATCGGGATGGGGTACCATCTTTACAGATGAGCTATTAAGCCTGACTCATAGTTTCCTGAGAAAATTGAGTTAGCTTAAGTCCACAATTAGCCCTGAGAATTTATCTAGAGGAAACACTGACCTGGAGCCTGAAGACCTGTGAACTAACCTCTCTGATTCTTGCCCCTTTGTGCCTTCCCTTTATCCCGACTGGACAGTTTCTGGATGATAGCGTCTCATCTGGGGGCGGGGGGGGGGACTTCTTGCTGCATGGTAGGGTTAAGGCCCCTGGAAGAGACACTGGCTACTTGGAACTTTGCCTTGGCTTCCTGGGCAAGATAGGTGGAAGCTGAAATTTCCTGTGAGCAAACAGATTTAGACCAAGTAGAATAAGGTATTTGTAGATGTCAGATTTGAGAGATTTAGCTTTTCTGTTGCATTTTTTCAGTGCATAGTGGGGAGGCATTTAGGTGAAAGAGATTCTCCTAGCGTATTCGGAATATGAATTCATAAACCTTGCTTCTGGTTTTTTTTTTCTCAACTGCTTCTTGATTTTCTGTTTTTTTTTTTTTTTTTTTTTTTTTTTTTTTTTTTTTTTTTTTTTTGTGCTGGGGCTTTAGATTGGGATTTGTTCAGCAAAAAAATATAGATGGGGGACCAGCAGTTAGCGTAATGGCTATGTCGCTGGACTCCCATATAGTCGACCGCAGTACGAGTCCTGGACCTGGTGGCTTAAACTCACTCCAGGCGTGTGTGTGTGCGTGCGTACCCAAGATCCTGAGAGGAGAATGGAAGAGGAGGGATTGCAGCGTGGCCATCCCCCTGGGGGGTGATTTCTTGCTTTCTCTCTCTCTCTCTGTCTTTCCGGCAAGCGCACATGCCCTATAGCAAAAACCTCTCAAAAAAATAAAATAAAATAAAATAGAATAAAATAGGTAGGACATCTACCATGAGAAGAACGTAGGGACTGAGGTCACGAGAAAGAATGTGCCGTTTTAGCGTCTGAGAAAGAGCTCTCTCTCGTCCTGTGTCTGGCCTCTTTCTTTCTTGTTTTCACAGCTTTGAGTCAGTTTTCCTTCTTCCCCTCATAGCTGGGCTTTTCCAGCTGGAAAGAACACAAATTTAGAGGCTTCTTTCCCCAGGGATTAGATCAAGGACATTTCTGGGGCAAAGGGTAAATGCAGCCATTCCTAGCAGATTTCTGACCCAAAGAGAACATTTCAGTCACCCCCTCTTTGAGATTTTTAATCATAGATGAACCAGCCTAGCAGAGTAAGCCCAAGAGCACAATCATTGACAGAGTCCAACCCAGGGGTCTTTGTTGTGGGACTTTGGGCTAGGATGGGCTGGAGTTCTACCCTCCTGGTAAAAATCATTTGAAACAAGGTACATTCCACACTGAAAACTGAACTCTGGTGAAACAGTTACTGAAGAGGCACAGGAAGCCAGGAGTGACTCAGGTAACTGCCTCAGAGACAGTACCCTTGAAATCTTAAAGCAGGTAATCAAATGGTAAACCAAAGGGTTAATATCTAACTTTTAAAAAAAAGTTATTTTAGTTAAGTCTACTTGCACCTGGTATAAACACTTAAATATATAAGGCTTCTTTAGTTCTTCCTCCCCAGTAACCCAGTTCCCCTCCCTAGAGGCCACTTCTGGTTAAATTGTCTGATTGACCCTATTGGAATTGGCTAATTTCAAACAGAAATATATTTATGTCTATTTGCCTCCCACACTCTCTTTCTTTCTCTACCGTCTCTCTGCTCCATGCCCCTTTCTTTTACCAGCATGTCTTGGAGACCTTCTCTATCAGCAAGTAAAAAAAGCCTACCACACCCTGAACAGCTGTGTGGCAGTCTATCTTTTTTCTTTTTCTTTTTTTCTTGTCATTTGTTTCATATATATATATATATATATATATATATATATATATACACACACCACATTTACAGAAAATATATTTAAAACATATATGTAGATTAAAACAAAATACTAAGGTGGGCATCCATGTTTTTGTCCCCCAGGTTAAGTAATAAAAGGTTGAGGTCATGTAAGGCACCTATGTTCCCTCCCCAGTTGAGCCCCCTAGCCCCCATACAGCTATTATATCTTCTTTTTTAAAAAAGAATTATTTATTTAACTTTATTTATTCATTCATTTATTTTTAATTTGATCAGAGAGAGAGAGAGAGAGAGAGAGAGAGAGAGAGAGAGAGAGAGAGAGAGAGAAAGCAAGCCATCAGGTCCAGGACATGAACTGTGGTCGGCCAGGTGTGAGTGTTCAGCACCTTAATCACCACGCCACCCATTGGTCCCACTATTGTGACTTTTGTGATAATTATTCTGTTCATTTTTTGGATAGTCTTCCTACCTATGACCAATTTCTAAATAATATATGTTTTAGTTTTGCCTGTTTTTGAACATCTTGGACATGGACCACTGTAGATTGCATTACATTTGTGATTCATCCATTGGAATGAATACCTCCATTTTCACTGCTGTAGGGCTTTCCACCATATGACTATACCACAGGGTATTTATCCTTTCTCCTGTCTAGAACCCCTGGGGCTGCTTCTACTTTTTTTGCTCTTAGAAATGGTAGCTATGGGAGCATTCTTTTGCGTGGCTCCTGGTGCACGTGAGCAAGTTTCTCCAGGGGATAAACCACAAGTAGACCTGCTGGCATGTGTGACTTCCCTAGGGTATGTGAAATTCTTTTCCAATGTGGTTGTGTCCTTCTTCCCACCAATAGTATAGAGCATTGAGTGTTTTCTAGTAGGAACCGGGGCTGCAAACCTGCATGAAGATTGTCCAATGCTTACAACTTCTTGGGATAAGATTTTTGTTGTTACTCTAACTGTTCAATAACAAGAATAAAGGCACTTCATTTTTCTTGCAGCCTTCAGTTATTGATGGTGAGGAGGGGTAGATCAGCCCCTTGCTGGTTCACTCTAACCCTGAGGGGGCATCCTTTGGAAGTCTCAACTTCACTGGGAGTAAGTTTACAAAACTTTGGCTGAGTGTTTGACTTTGCCCCAGGCCCTTTGGCCCGGGGCCCTTTGAGGCTTTGAAACCTAAAGCTCCGATTTGCTTGGTTCTGCAATTGCTCTCAAGATAAAAGCCTCACCATTGCTTGTTTCCTCTTCGGTTTGGGGGTGAGTGTTCCTTATTTTCTTACCAACTTTTCTGTAAAACCACCACAACAAAACCACTGTTGTTTTTTTATTTAAACTAACATATATATGTATTAATGTTATATTAATGGGGCCAGTCATGTAGCCTAGTGGTTAAGAGAGCTGGATCTCACAATGGCTGACTGCAGTTCAAATCCCCAGCAGCTTGAAAGACACACAGGGTGTATGTGTGCATACCCCAAATCCTGACAGGATGGAGGAATGGAGGGGAAGGGTTTGTGGTGTGACCACTCCTCATTAGGGGTGCTGTCTTCCTTTTCACATCCACCTCTCTTTCTGTCTGTCTGGCAAGTGCACATACCCTCTGACAATTAAAGAATATATGATATGTGTGTCTGTGTATTTTATCCAGTATTTTTAGTTATCTTCAGCAGGAGAGAGGGATGGTTATCTAGCCTAGCTGGGAAAGTACTGGAGTAGTGCTTTCGAGATAGGGTCCTTGCATCCTTGAGTATGCCTTCCATTCTCAGGGTCTTTGACTTTCATGCTTGAGAAGTAAGGCTGTCAGCACCACAGTGATGTTATGGTTCGGGCCCTTCCCAGGTACTTTGGTGCTTGGGCCTGGAAGTGTGACTCAGCAATTCAAATTCATATGACACTAATTTTTCTCAGAAGGTCACTTTCTGAATTTATAGTGTGAGGTAGAATCTCTGGGGTTTGCCTACCCAGGTTCTAAAGGCCTATAGTTGACCCGTCTGTACCAAGTAGGTCTCGTCTGAGGAATAGCTCCATTCTAGCATTCAGAAGTATAGAATTGCATAGAGAGCAGAAATAGCACTCAGGCATATGTGTCTTAAGGAATTTTTAAAATATTACCTTATTTCAGACCCTAATTTATTTTTCTCCCTTGTTGCAAATTCCTGTTTTCACATAGTGCCTTTTTCCAAATACTTTTCTAGACTAGTCTTTTGATTTCTGAAATTCCACACTTTTTTTTTTTCTTTTTACATTTTTTGCATTCCTGGGTGTACTGTGCGAACACTCCCTATTGTCATTCTGTTGCTGCCAAATCCTTCTTGGTGGATGTTGATTTCAGGCTGGTCTGATTCTTTTTTTAAAAGACATACATTCCACGGATTTTCTTTCTTTCTTTTGTATTTTTTTATTGCTTCAACTTTTAAAGCAAAATTGTTTTTTAAGTTTTGCTATAGGACATGTGTTCTTTTACCAGAGAGACAGACAGAGAGAGAGAGAGAAAGTGAGAAATCGTCCCCATAGGGAATAGCCACATCACAATTTCTTCACCTTCATTCTTGTTTGGGGATTTTGGGGCATGCATATACAAGCAACCAGCATGTTATTCAAGCCACAAGATCCGGGACTTGAACTGCATGGATCAGCCACGTGGGATCCATCAGCCTTAACTACTACCATGCCACTGGCCGGCCACATTTTTCTTTCTTTTTTAAAAGTAATTTATTTCTGGGGCTGGCAAGTGGTGTGGTGGTTAAAGGCGCTGGACTCCCACATGGCCGACCACGGTTCAAGTCTCGGACCTGGTGGCTTGCTTTCTCACTTCCTCTCTCTCTCTCTCTGATCAAACTGAAAAATAATAATGGTATAATAATAAATAAAGTTAAATAAAATAATTCTTTAAAAAAAAAAAAAAAAAAAAAAAAAAAAAAAAAAAAAAAAAAAAAAAAAAAAAAAAAAAGTAATTTATTTCTTTCATGACAGAGAGAGAGAGGCACCCCCAGAGTCCAATGCCACAATCCACCCCCAGCTCTAGCCAGCCCTGGGTTATGGGCCCACACGTGTCTGACATTACCTACAGAGGCCTTCAAATGCAAACCCAGCATTTTTCCATATACATCACCTTGCAGTGTTATGTTCTACTATGTCATCATCTGGCTCCTGATCTGATTCTTGCTTTTTTTTTTTTTAAAGCCTTTTTATGTTGTCTTCCTAATTGTCTAAATACCAAAAAGGTCGTGTATCTTAATTTAGTTACTGGGTCATCGGAAAAGTCATGACGTATCATGACGTATTTTTCTTTTTTTCTTTCTTTCTTTTTTTTTTTTTTTTTTTTTTGAGAGGTTATTGCTATAGGGCATGTGCGCTCGTCAGAAAGACAGAGACAGACAGAAAGTGAGAAATCACCCCCCAGGGGGGATGGCCATGCCACAATCCCTTCTCCTCCATTCTCTTCTCGGGATCTTGGGCACACATGCACACGTGCCCGGTGTGAATTTAAGCCACTGGGTCCGGGACTCGAACCACAGATGACTATGTGGGAGTCCAGCGACATAGCCATTATGCCAACTGCTGGTCCCATGATGTATTTTTCTATGCAAAATTGCATCATGACTTTTCCGATGACCCAGGACATATAGATTATCATCTTTTTTTTTTTTTTTTGAGAGGTTTTTGCTATAGGGCACGTGTTCTCGCCAGACAGACAGAGAGACAGAAAGCGAGAAATCACCCCCCAGGGGGGATGGCCACGCCGCAATCCCTTCTCCTCCGTTCTCCTCTCGGGATCTTGGGCACGCACGCACATGCACTCGGTGTGAGTTTTAAGCCACTGGGTCTGGGACGCGAACCGCGGTCGACTACGTGGGAGTCCAGCGACATAGCCATTACGCTAACTGCTGGTCCCCCACACTCGGTGTGAGTTTAAGCCACCAGGTCTGGGACTTGAACCCTGGTCTACTACATGGTAGTCCAGCGACATAGCCATTACGCCAACAGCTGGTTCTCCAGATTATCATCTTTTTGTACTGTCTTATTTCCAAAGTACTTACATGGTGTGATTTCATGCAGTGTCTGACTTGTGTATACATTTTAGAGTACTGGTCCCATATCACAGAGTATACTCATTGAGTTTCAGGGAGGTTCAATAACTTGTCCCTCAGACACACCAATTGTAGACCAGCTCTACTTCTATTTCCCATCTTTCTCCTGCAGAGGAAGGCAATATGACCTCTTTTGATGTGTTCATGAATATACAGGTATTATTCTAAGTCAGCATGTCTACTTTATTAAAAGAAACTTTCTTTCAGAATACTTGTTCTTTTTCCTATTCTCCTTTTCTGGTCTTCTCTTTCCCCCTTCCTATTTTCTCCACATGAATTTTGTATTTTTTACTGCCTCAGTTCTATAAATTACTTTCTGTGTTTAGCAGCAGTAGCCATTGCTTGTCTGCCTTCCTTCCTTCCTTCCTACCTTCCTTTCTCCTTTCCTTCTTTCTTTCTTTTAAAAATAATTTTTAAAATTTTATTTTATTTATTCATTCATTTATTTTAATTTGACCAGAGAGAGACACAGAAAGAGAGAGAGGGGGAAAGTGAGAAAGCCAGCCACCAGGTTTGAAACTCGAACCATGGTCAGCCATGTGGGAGTATCCAGTGCTTCAACCACCACACCACCTACTGGTCCCTCTTTTTTTTGGGGGGGGGGGGAATTTTTGTTATAGGGTATTTGCGCTCACTGGAGAGACAGAGAGACAAAGCAACAGAAAGAGAGAAATCACCCCCCAGGAAGGATGGCCACACCACAACCCCTTCTCCATTCTCTTGGGATTTGGAGCTTGCATACACACATGCCCAACATGAGTTTCAAGCCACTGGGTCTGGGTCTTGACCTGCGATTGGCCATGCGAGAGTCCAGCGACATAACCATTACACCATCTGCTGGTCCCGCCATCACCTTTCTAATATCTTCTGTCTGTACTATGGAGCTTTGCCTCATGTAGTGTTTGTTAAATTGCACACTTTCCCTTTTTCTTTCTGCAACGTGGTCTCATTTCTTTTGGTGGTCTTTGCTGTCTAGCTTCTCCACTTTTGCCAGGGAAATGCCCTGGAATCAAATGTGCACTCCAAATCCTTCCTGGATCTTGGGTGGTTTTGCCCCAACTCTGAGACAGACCTTGTTCTCTTTTGTCCCTTTGATATTATCCCACCATATTGTGCTTATCGTATAACATCAGTCTGTTCTCTGAGCTAGTTCAGACTTTGATTCCTTTTACAATTGAAAAGTTTTTAAAAAACAAAACATTCATTGCAGTACTATGGTTAAATTTATTGCAGTATTAATGGTTAAAATTTATTATATAAGATGAGCCAGGTGCAGCAGCAGCCCTCTTGGGTGTAGGTGTTCCTTCAGGGTCCATGCCTGAGTATGTGGTATACAACTTGTAGGAGTCTCACCCAGCCAGTCCTGGTGGTATTTCGCCCTTTAGCCTTGGCACTCCAGTTACAAATTGTCTTATGTTTGTCAGGATGGCCCCAGTGGCCACAGATCGACTTCTAAAAGTGCTAGACCTTAGAGCCACAACAGCGTACAGCCATGTCTCCTCACTTCTGTGGCTGAGACCAAAGAGCAGATATGTGTTCTCATGTTTATATTTATTATTTGTCTTAGGCTGTGTCCCTTCCTGTTTCTTTATGTAAGTTTCTCCTTTTGTTTACATTTTTCTCTTTCTCCTAGTCCTGATTCTCTTTCTCCTAGTCCTGATTCTACACGTTTGTTTTCCATGAACTGGTCTCCTATCTTCCTTCCCACACTCCCCCTTTGAGTAGCTTTGACACAATCCAGCCCTTTCAAGTGGGCAAAGCAGAACCCCATCTTAGCACCCCAGTTGGGTGCTTTTTCTATCCTTTTCTTTATTGTCTGAACAAATGAACCTTTACTGTGAGCCTATTGTGTGCTTGGGATTGGGTCAGTGCTTGCTCACCTGACATCCCCTTGTTTCACTTAACCTCACAGTTGTGTGATGTCATAACTGGTAACGGCATCCCTGTAAGTTTTACTAAGGTATCCAAATGATCAACTGTAGCATTTCCCACTGGTTATCTGTAAAATCCCTCTGTTATACTGCAGAGACAGGAGGAAATTCAGGTTGTGTTCTGTCTATACAGTTAATGCTTAGACTTTAAAAAAAGACTATTAAATTTCTGCTGCGTCTACCTACCATCTTGCACATGGCTGGGCTTCCATGTGTCTTCCACCTTAGAGAGTGCTGGAGAGGAGTACAACAGCCTGAATTGGAACTAAGCTCTAGAGTCAAACTTTTGTATTCAGTCTTATTATTATGATGATGATTTATTTAGAGGTTTTTTGCCTTAGGGCGTGTGCACTTACAGGGAGGGAGAGAGAGGACAGAGAGAGAGAGAGAGAGAGAGAGAGATGGAGACAGTGAGAGGGAAAGTGAGAAATCACCCCACAGGGATGGCCATCCAGCAATCTCTTCTTCATTCTCCTCCCAGGACCATGGGCACGCATGCACATGCTCCTGGTGTGAGTTTTAAGCCACCAGGTCAGGGACTTGAATTGCTGTCGGCCCTGTGGGAGTCCAGCAATGTAACTGCTATGCCATCTGCTAGCCCCAATTATTGTTGTTGTTGTTATTATTATTATTATTATTATTATTATTATTATTATTATTATTTTAGAGAGATTTTTAGTACAGAGTGTATGTGCTCACCTGAGAGACAGAGACAGAGAGAAAGAAAGTGAGAAATCACCCCACAGGGGGATGGCCATGCCATAACCCCTTCTCCTCCATTCTCTTCCTGGATCTTGGTCATTCACGCACACGCACTCAGCATGATTTTGAAGCCACTGGGTTTGAGACTTGAACCGTGGTTGGCCATGTGGAAGTCCAGTGACATAACTGCTATGCCATCTACTGGCCCTAATTATTATTATTTTTTAACTTGATATATGGCATATGTGCTCACCAGAGAGAGACAGACAGAGGAGAGAGAGAGAGAGAAAATGAGAAAGCAAGCTGCCAGATCCAGGACTCAGACTGTGGTCAGTCATGTAGGAGTCCAGCGCCTTAACCATCATGCCACCCTCTGGCCTCTGTATTCAGTCTTTGACTAATTAAAGCATAACTAGGGAGACCAGCATGGATGATGAAAAATTATAGATTGACAGGCTGGTCCTATTATCTAGTGTTTAAGGGAGAGCTGGATCCCGAATGGCTGACTGACTGGTTTGAATCCCAGCCCTGACAACTTGAAAAACACACCATGAATGTGTGTGTGCCCAAAATCCAGACAGGAAGGAAGAATGGAGAAGAAGGCATTTTTATCCTACCATGCTCCATCAGGAGTTTTTTTCTCTTTCTCCCTCTTTCTTTCTCTCTCTGTCTCTCCAACTCCCTTTGGTAAGCAGAGCCCTCTGGCAAAAAGAAAAAATTATACATAAAAAAATGTAACATATGTACAAATATTTATAGCAGTATTGTTTGTAATAACCAAAACCTAGAAACAACCCAAATGGTCATCAGCAGATGAACAGATAAAATGTGCTATAGTCATGTTCCACATAATACTGTTTCAGTAAATGACTGACCACACACATAGCAGTGGCCATTGAAGATTTTTGTTTGTTTGTTTTTTGAGAGGTTTTTGCTATAGGGCGTGTGTGCCTGCCATTAAGACAGATGGAAACAGAAAGCGAGAAATTACCCCCCAGGAAGGATGGCCATGCCACAATCCCTTCTCTTTCATTCTCTTCTCAGGATCTTGGGCACGCATGCACACGTGCCCAGTGTGAGTTTAAGCCACTGGGTCCAGGACTCAAACCATGGTCAACTACATGGGAGTCCAGTGACATAGCCATTACGCCAACTGCTGGTCCCTGGCCTTTGAAGATTATAGTGAAGCTGAAAAATTCCTGTTGTCTAGTGACATTAGAGCCATCTTATCACCATCATTCACTGTATTACTCACACATTTGTGGTGATGCTGGTGTAACAGCCTACTGCACTGCTAGCTGTATAACACTCCCCAACCTTCCCTGCACCAGGGACTGGCCTTATTAAAGACAGTCCCTTCATGGACCAAGGTGGGGAGCATTGGTCTCAGAATGACCTAAGCACACCACAGCCATAGTTCATCCCATTTCCACTAGCACCATGTTGCAATGTACAATGAAACAATCATGCAATAGGGATTACGCTCCCATGAGAGTCCAATACCACGCAGATCTGATGGGATGGAGGCCATGTGGCAATGAGAGTGATGGGGAGCATCTGCAAATGTAGACAGAGCCTCACTCGCTCGCCTGCTGCCCACCCATTGCTGTATTGCAGAGGTGGGGCCTAACGGGTCATGGACCAGCATCAGGCTGTGGCCCCGGGGGTTGGACACCCCTGATGTACAGTACATAATAATTGATAATGATAATAAAAGACTGTATTTCTGATATATGTATTTACAATATTACTATTATTCTTATTTTGCTATAGGGTATGTATAAGAGAGAGAGAGAGAGAGACAATCACTCCTTGGGGCGTTGACCATGCTGTAATCTCTTCTGTTTTCCTTTTGGGATTTTGGGCACACATGCACATGCACCTGGCATATTTTGCATATTTCCTGAGCTGCTGGGTCTGGACTTGAATTGCACAAACAGCCATGTGGGATCCAACCACGTTAACCACCATACTACCTGGCTGGGCCTATTACACTATACTGTTGTCATTATTTTAGAGGGTACTCTTATTATACTATACTTGTATTATCATTTAGAGTATACTCTTCTACTCATTAAATAAAACAGTTTAGGGCCAGTTCTGTGGCCTGTGGTTAAGGCAGCCAGATCCCATATGGCCAGCTCCACTTATCAGACCAGACTGGGCAGCTTGAGAAACATGCTGGGTGCGTGCTCATGCATGCCTCAGATCCCAATAGGATGGAGAAATGGGGGAGAAGGTGACCATGCCCCATTGGGGTGGGTGCCTTCTTTTCTCTGGCAAGTGCATATGCCCTCTGGCAAGTTAAAAAAAAAGTTCTAGAATTAGATGGTGGTAATGGTTGCACAACATTGTAAATATGCTAAAAACTACTGAATCATATACTTTAAGATGGTTGAAATAGTTGCCAGCAGGTGGTATGGGAGTTGAGGGCGCTGGACTCCCAAATGGCCCACTACGGTTCGAGTCCTGGACCTGGTGACTTGCTTTTTCACTTTCTTTCTCTCCCTCTCACTCTGTCCCTCTCTGTTCAAATTTAAAGAAGGAAAGAAGGAAGGAAGGAAAGAAAAATAAAATAATTCTTTTAAAAAGTTGAAATAGTGAAAACAATCAAAACATTTAACAAAAGTAATAGACTGAAAGCATTCATATCATATTAGATTCTCCCCTCCCCCGTCAGTGTATCTATACATTTTGAGCCTACTTGTAACCAGAGCATGTGTATTATTAGACCCATGTGTCAAAGATTCTAGTTGGACATGTCCCTAGTGCCTGTCATATCAATTTATCATGATTTGTTTAACCGTTCGCCTATCGAGGAATATTCCAGGCATTTCTAGGGTTTTGTGATTATTGATAATGCTTTCAAAGTTTAATATAGCTTCTAAAAAATTCTTCTTCCTATGCCACATAAGTATTTACTGGATTGCCTAGTCAGTAAATTAAATAAATATTTATTCCCATTTCATTAGTTCAAATATTTTCTATTCTCATTTCATTAGTGTAGATATTTGCAGGTTGGCTCTAATATTCCATATTGTTTCAAAAAAGATATTATCTTTGAATTACGCTCTTCAGTAAGAGCTGTACATTTCACATTTGTACGCTGGGTTCAGTCATCCTTGGGCATCCTCTGGGGATTGGTTCTAGTGCTCCCCCACAGACACCAAATCCCACAGATGCTCAAGTCTTATATAAAATGCATAGTATTTGCTTATAACCTATGCATATTCTCCCATGTACTGTAAATCATCTCTAGAGTACTTATAATACATAATACAACAAAGATACTATGTAAATAGTTGTTATACCATATTGTTTAGGGAATAATGACATGAAAAATAGTTTGTACACATTCAGTAGTGACGAAGCTATCACAGGACTAACTATATGGTACATGTCAGCAATAACAGACCATTTTCTATTTTTTTCTTTTTTTTTTTTTGAGAGGTTTTTGCTATAGGGCGCGTACGCTCGCCAGAAAGACAGAGAAAGACAGAGAGACAGAAAACGAGAAATCACCCCCCGGGGGGATGGCCACGCTGTAATCCCTTCTCCTCCATTCTTCTCTCGGGATCTTGGGCACGCACGCACACGCACCCGGCGTGAGTTTTAAGCCACCGGGTCTGGGACTCGTACCGCGGTTGACTACATGGGAGTCCAGCGACATAGCCATTACGCTAACTGCTGGTCCCGACCATTTTCTTTTTTTAAATGAAATTATTTTTATTATTACTTTTAAAAGAGTTATTTATTTATTATTATTATTATACAGTTTGACCAGAGACAGAAAGAGAGAGAATAAGAAAGCAACTCACCAGGTCCAGGACTCAAACTGTGGTCAGCCATGCTAAGAGTCTAATGCTTAACTGCCCATTTGCCCTGATTCTTATTAGTTTAAAAAATTTTCTGTAGCGCATGTGCGCTCACCAGAGGTGGCAAGGGGCGGGGCGGGCAGTGAGAAAATAAGCTGCCAGGCTCGGGACTCAAAACCACAGTCAACCATATGGAAGTCCAGATCCATAACCACCACATCACCTGCTGACTCCCAGACCATTTTCATTAAACAGTTGGTTGAATCTGGTCATGCAGAACTGCAGACATGGCGAGCTGACCATATGTATTTTTTTCCAGATAGAAAATAGTTTGCACATTTCTCTGATCATGAAAGTAGTATCTGCGAATTGTAAGAGATCCTGATCATGGCCTTGCCTGTACTGTGGCCTTTATCTTTTGCAGGCCTCTACTGAATTCCACATCTGCAAAGGGATGTACTTCTTAACTATCTGCATAACATTCTTTTGATTATCTTCTCTAAATCTTGAGTTTGGTTGCTTTGACCACTTTCTTCCAAATAGCTCCTTAGATATCTCCTCTGAGACAGGAAACTAGGATGTTGTTGTCCTCTTGTCCAAAGATCATGTTTATCTGGTTTGCAAATGAGAATAAATAGAGTGGAATTGTTTTACTGGTTTAATACTCTTAATTCTTTTTTTTTTTTTTTTTTTTTTTTTTTTTTTGGAGAATGCTCTTAATTCTTAACTTTTTCCTTCCTCTTTTTATTATGATTTTTTTTTTTGCCTCAAGATTTTCTTAAGGCTTTGTGCTTTTCTGTGACCCATTTAAAACCCTCTTCTGTTAAATAGCTGTTTTGTGGAAAGAAAGGAGTAGATTCCTTGACTTTTTTTTCCCTTTCCCTTTGTTGCACAGCAGAGCTGTTCACTAGCTATTGGGTTGTTGGAAAAGTCATGATGCATTTTTGTGAAAAACATAGAAATATACATCATGACTTTTCCAACAACCCAATACTTCTTGTTGCTCCGTTGTTAGTGTCTGATCTCCTCCTACACCATTGTTGCTCGGCCCACCTTGAGGCGAGACATGGCAGCAGTGGTGGGTGTGCCATTCTCTGTTTCCGAAGCTGGTGTAATGGACACATGGCCTTGTCTTTCTCTTCGAGTGATTTTTCCAAAAACAAGGATGACTTCATATTCTTTGCATCCTTGTCTGAAATGCCATTTTATTTTTGGTACTGATTTCTTCTTCTTTTTTTTTTTTCCTCTTTCTTTTTTTTAACAGGGGGGTATTTTTTGCTATATAGTGAGTATACACTTGTCAGAGAGAGGGAGAGAGGGAGAGAGAAAGACAGACAATGAGAAATCACTCCTCAGGGGGATGGCCATACCACAATCCCTTCTCCTCCCAGAACTTTGGGCATGCATGCATACACACCTGGCATGAGTTTTAAGCCACCACATCTGGGACTCAAACTGCGGTCAACTATATGGGAGTCCAGTGATAAAACCTCCATCTATTGGTTCCTCTTCTTTTCTTTCCTTTCTTTCTTTTTTAAGTGCTAGAGGGTGCATGTGTATGCGCGGGAGAAGGACAGATAGATAGAAATCACCCCCAGGGGGAGATGACCATGCCACAATCCCTTCTCCTCCATTCTCCTCTCGGGATCTTGGGCACACACCCACATATACCTGGTGTGAGTTTAAGCCACTGGAACTGCAGTAGCCATTACACCACCTGCTAGTTCCAAGAATGTACCTCTTAACAGGGCCTGGTCATGCTGAAGTTCTTTTTTTTTTTTTTTTTTTCTTTTTTTGGAGAGGTTTTCGCTATAGGGCGCGTGCGCTCGCCAGACAGACAGAAAGAGACAGAGAGACAGAAAGCAGGAAATCACCCCCCAGGGGGGATGGCCACGCCGCAATCCCTTCTCCTCCATTCTCCTCTCAGGATCTTGGGCACGCACGCACACGCGCCCGGCGTGAGTTTAAGCCGCCGGGTCCGGGACTCGAACCGCGGTCGACTACGTGGGAGTCCAGCGACATAGCCATTACGCTAACTGCTGGTCCCGATGCTGAAGTTCTTTTTCCTACTCTAGTTCTCTATCCCATTAGAATCCTGGGCATACTCATGTGCCTGGTGTGTTTTTCAAGCCACTGGGGCTGGGAGTTGAACCCTCATTGGCTATGTAGGATCCAGCTTCCTCTGTGTGGTATTTAATTACTACTGGGACAGCCCTGAAACACTAAGTTTGATAATAGCAAACTTAGACAAGATAGTTCATCAGAGTCAGAGTCAGGAGTAAAGCCCAGGAATTAAAGTGAAACTAGCATGCCTCCCAGTGATGGGAAAACCTCAGTGCCAGCCTGTCATGGCTCCTTGTGGCTAGTTAGTAATTTGTGTCCACGTTACTTGCAACTGCCTAGGGATATGGACCAGAGATTGGAAATGAAAGAGTAGAGGAAGGCCAGGCCCTTCTCACTGGGGTAGTAGATGCACATTAGAAGACCTGGCCTCATTGCCTTTTCTAGCCAAAGCTGATGACTGAAAGAATGTTTTAATCTTAGAATGAGGCAGTTTTGTGTAATGAAAGACGTCTGTGTATAGCTATATTTTCATCCTTCTTGTCACTATTCTGTTTATTTAGATTTCAAGTCCCAAAGCCTTCTTCTCACCTTCTCCCCTCTGATTTAGATGAAGACTGTCCACAACCCCTTTACTTCTACAGAAGGCCTGTTCTGGGGTTGTAGGTAGATGTTAATGGGCTTTATGCAGACAGAAGGACCCCTAACCTCACTCATGAGCGTAGGTGAATGAATTATAGTTAGAAAAGTGGTGGGTCTCATTTTTCCTATGTTACTAAGATGAGAGTTAGAAAAGGAACCCCTTTGTAAATTATGTACGGGATAGGCAGCTCACTCGTGTGCGCGCGCATGCGCGCGCGCTCTCTCTCTCTCTCTCTCTCCCCTCTCTCTCCTGTCAGAGAGAAAGAGAAAGAGAGGAAAAGTGAGAAATTACTCCCTCGGGGGGGATGGCCATATCACAGTCCCTTATTCTCCACTCTCCTCTCAGGATTTTGAGCACACACACACATGCGTCCGAGTGATTTTCAAGTTGCTGAGTTGGAAACTCAAACTGTAAAGTTGGCCATGTGAGATCCAGCATATTAACCTCCATACAACCGGCTGGCCCTCTCTTTTCTTTTTTTTTAAATTGTGTGTGCTCACCAGAGAGAGACAGAGAGGGGGAGGAAAGCACCTGCTCCCTGGGGCATGAGCATACTGCAATCCCTTCTCCATTTTTCCATCTTGTCAGGATTTTGGGCATGCCCAGTGTGTTTTTCAAGTCTTCAGGTTTGGGATTCAAACCCTAGTCAGCCATGTGGGATGCTGCTCCTTTAACCACTAGGTTACAGGGTGGCCTGGCAGCTTTCTCTTTGTAGAAACTTGTTAATCTAAAAGTCTCAGAAGTTGGTTCTAAAGTATGGGGAAAATGAGATCAGAATTCTTGGGTGGTTTTATATCTCCTAGTTGGTTTTTCCTCACTTTGAATTTATGTAAGAATGTAATATGGGGGCTGGCAGGTGGCATGTTGATTAACATACTGGACTTCCACATGGCAGACCGTGGTTCAAGCCCCAGACCTGGTGGCTTGCTTTCTCACTTTCTCTCTCTGGTCAAATTAAATTGATACATTTAAAAAATAATAAAATAATATTTTATTTGGACAAGGAGATGGCATAATGATTACTGGACTCCCACGTAGTCGATCATGGTTCGAGTCCTGGACCTAGCGGCTTAAAACTCACACTGGGTGTGTGTGTGTGCGTGCCCAAAATCCCGAGAGGAGAATGGAGGAGAGGGGATTGCAGCATGACCATCACCCCTAGAGGATGATTTCTCATTTTCTGTCTCTCTGGCAAGCTCATGTGCCCTATAGCAAAAAGTTTCTCAAAAAGAAAAAAAAAAGATAATATTTTATTCAGTATTATCAGTTATAAATAATAATGGCAACTAAGTTTATTAGTTATCTGTGAGGGCTCTTTCCATATTACCTCCATTTCTTTACAACAGTCCTAGAGGTAAAATGTATTATTACCTTTAGGAAACTGAGGCTCCCAGGGAGTAAATTACTTGTCCAAGGTCATCCAGCTAGGAAGTGGCAGAGTTCAGATCTAAGTTGTCTCTCCACTCTAACACCTGTGCCCATGCCACCACTGCTAACAGAACAAAGAACATCCATCCTGGGAATGCTGCATGTTTATGCTTTTTGTTCTCTAAATGGCTCCTGGTTTTCTCTTTGTCATTTCTATGTATATGTCCTTTACAAAGCCTTTAACTTCCTTTCATTTTGTCCTACTCCAGTAGCATCTGATATGATGCCTGGGGTCTAGTTCTGCAGGCTCCTTTGCTCAGACATCTTGGTTCTCATCTGTTTTACAAAATTATCCTTGTCCTCTGTTCTCTTTTCCCTTTTATTTCCTCTTTAGAATGTGACTTCTTTAAGGCTATAGCAAAGATAAAGATAATCCTGCCCAAGGGTTTGAAGAAATATAAAGGAGAAATTTTTTTAGCAAGCAGCTGGGTTTTTTTAGCAGGGTTGTTTCCACGCTCCTCGTTGCCCTGGTGAAAGGGGGGTTGTCTCTCTCACAATGCTGAGCAAACAAGCGTAGAAATGGTTGCAGTCAGGTGTCAGTTGAGCCAAGGGCCAAGTAAGGCATCTTGTCCGTGGCCACATTTCCTTTGTCACATGCCTGTATTTCTATGTATTGAACAAATTAAGTTTGGATGTAGGCCCCATTCCAGTTCTAATACCAGGTAGAATGAAGGAGGTCGGAGGGATGAGGCTGCTTAGAGAAGAGTGTAGTGAAAACAAAGGAATGGCCCTGAGATTCTTGGTGTTGATGGAAGCCATTGCTTGGAGTTGGCCCCCTGCCCTTTCTGAAACTCCAAACAGGCCCCCATGAGACAGGTCTTCCAAGGACTGCCACTTTATGCGTGTGGTCTTAGGTCTGTCCTCCTCCGGTTTTCTCAGCTTTATATTCAGAGTTCTTAGGCTTGCTTCCTAAACCGAGTTCAAGTTTGAGGCTTTCCTTCTTTTCCAGCTCTTTGTCAGACTTGCTTGTAGCAGGGAAAAGAAGACAGAAACTTCTGTTGTCCAGAGGAGGGTGGCAGATGCTGGATAAGTACTTCTGGTTATAAGCAATGGCCCTGCTGATGAACTGCCTGACACCTTTCTGCAAGATGTCTTCTAAGCCAGCTGAGAGCTCTTTCCATGTTACTTCTATTTCTTTACAACGAGTCCTGGGGCTCGTCTCACTGGTGTGGAATCTGAGAACACTATCTCCCTTGCTTTCTCTCTCCCTTCTTCCCTTTCCTCTATGCCCCAGCAAGAGGTGTAATATAGTCTGGGTTGTCCATCACTACTTAAACACCATCTCTCTGTCTCTGCCACTCTGACTACTTCAGATTGAACCAGCCTCATTCTGAATCCATTCATTTATTCGTGTAACAAACGTGTTGTGCCAGGCACTGTGGTCATATGTGTTTTTTCTTTCCTTTTTTGTTTTTGAGAGGTTTTTGCTATAGAGTGTGTGTGTGCTTGCCAGAGAGACAGAGACACAGAAAGTGAGAAATCAGCCCCCAGGGGAGATGGCCATGCTACAATCCCTTCTTCTACATTCTCCTCTCAGGATTTTTGGGCAAACACACACATGTGCCCAGTGTGAGTTTCAAGCCACTGGGTGCAGGTCTCAAACTCTGATAGGCCTCTTGGGAGTCCACTGCCTTAACTACTATGCTACTTGCTGGCCACAAATCATGTATATTTTCAAGGTGATGTCTCTTGTTATTGAGCCAGTATCACTTGCAGAAGATTGGGTCACTGGTGCCTACAACCAGATGACCACAAACCCAGGTGTCTCAGTCTCTTTGCTCTCACAAAGTACCTGGGACTGGCTTTATAAATGGTAGGAATTTATTTGCTCTCAATTCTAGAAGCCAGAAAGTTTAAGATCAAGGAACCAGCAGGTTCAGTATCTAGTGAAGAAAGCCTATTCCTCACAGATGGCACTGAGTATCTTCACATAGCAGAAGAGCATGAACTTGGGGCCAGCAGGTAGCCTGGTGGTTAAGGTGCTAGTTCAAGTCCCGGACTTGATGATTTGCCTTCTTTCTCTCTGGTGATCAGATTTATAGCAAACTTAAAAATAGTAATAAATAAAATTAAATAATTTTTTTTTTTTTTAAAAGGAAGAAGAACATGAATTCACTCCTTCAAGCCCTTTTATAGCGCACTAATCCAACCCATGGATGGGGAGCCCTCATTGTCTAATCACCTCTTAAAGGCCTAACCTCTTAATACTGTTGTACTGGGGATTATCCAATATAATTTTTGGAGGAGACAAACCATAGTACCAGATATTCTTCGAAGCATACAATCAGGTGAAGAGAACACCTGGACCAGGCCCCTCAGTGCCAGCCTCATTCCTTTCTCAGTGAAAAGGAGTTAGAACCCCATCCTCTTCCTTGTTATCTGCTATTCTTAGCCCAACTCCTTGAGGATTCCATTCATTGCCTCTGCTTGGAGCCTCTTCCAATGTAGTCACTAATCTGGCCTCCTGCCTCTCTCCACCAGCCAATGGCTTGCATTCATTCCTTTCCAGTTTGTCAAGCTTCTGGAGGTCACAGGAGAGGCATTTTGTGTTTTTGTTTTGTGTTTATAAATTGCCAGAGGGCATGTTCTTGTGCTACCCGGAGGGAGAGGGAGAGAGAGAAAGCAGCCTCCAGTGGAATGTGGTCACACTACAATCCTTTTCCTTCATTTCCATCCTGCTAGGATTTTGGTCCTGTTTGCACGCATGCTCAACATTTTTTTCAGGCCAGGATTCAAACTGTCAGCCATGTGGGATCTGACTTCTTTAATCACTAGGCTACAGGACTCTCTCTACAAAATGCTCTTTAAGGGTACAAGTAAAGAGAATTTGAAAATAGAAACATTTTCTCCATTTATTTCATCTTTTGAAACTCAGATGGCTTGAGTTCATTTTGGCCCATGGTGCCAGGACTGTCTTCCAGGGACTCTCCTGAAGTGCTTGTTTTTCTTCTTCCTTCTTCCTTCACCTCCTCCCTCTCCTCTCCCTCCTTCATTTATTTATATATTTAATGAAAGAGATAGACCCCTTCAACAGGGACTCACTATGTCATAATCCCCCACCTGCCAACCCTTAAGCCATCCAGGATCACGCCGCTCCCATGACCTGGCATCCAAACCTGGGACCCTCGCACAAACCTCCAACGTGGCACCTTGGTTGGACCACAGCTCTTGTTTGTATGGGTGCTGGAGGCTTCCTAAATTTAGCCTAGCTCCTTTCTGAGCTGCCCTCCTCTAGGGACTTCTGGATAGATAGAAGAGATCTTCCAGGGAGGAATTCTTAGTGCTTCAGTTCTCTTCTCCAGGGCCTTCTCCACTTTGGAGCCAGGGTAGGAGAACATCTGGAAGTCACATGTACTCAGTGTGGCTTAGGGTGTGGGGAAACCTTTTATTGATATTTATCTTTCTACCTCTCATCTCCCTGCATATCTAATCTCTGTACTCACACCCCCAAAAAGAGAATGCTAAAAATAGAAACTTAATAGCAGGGCTAGTTCTAGGGGATTTAAGGCATGGCGGTTTGTTTACCTCCCTTCTATAGGAGTTACAGTGGGAGGAAGAATTCTAATTGCCTTGTACATGAGTTTTTCTTCAGTGCAGAATTCCTTAGGAGGATGAAAGAGGATTTCTTCTGCTGTTTCTGTCACCACCTAGAGAGTGCAAAGGCTGTTGGGAAGGAAAGGACTTGGGCATTTGACTAAAGAGTTTGCAGTTGATGGGGAGCATTCCATCAGGGGTAAGAAAAACGTGCTCAGTTAGCGGAGAGCTGAGCAGCATCTAGCTTGTCCCTGCAACAGGGAGGTCCTCCTCGACTATCTCCAGCTGTCTCTTGGAAGACCTTCCACCCAGCCTGCCTTGGGCTGTGAGTGTTGCTGGCTCAGGGACTGAGGTGCCTCTTGCCCCAGTTCACACAAGCTGAGGTTCAGTACACCTCTCAATTTGTACAAAATACCAGCTTTTCTCCAAACCCTTTCCTTTGTTGGTAACTTCCTCATGCCGCCAGGGCAGTGGACACACTCTGATTTAGGGTTAGATACTCAGAGGCTTAAGTCTAGCTCGTTATAACGCATACATGAGACAAAGCCTGAGGGCAATGTACGAAGCAGCTAACACCCACCTAGAAAATAGAAGCAGTACTTCTGGGCCTGGTTCCAATTTTCCTTGGAGCTTAGTTCTGGAATTTCAGACTTGACCCTTTTCTTAGCTTACCAATTCTCTTTACCCTTTATCTCAGGTAGGATAATGTGAGAGGCCATCTCTGAAAACCTGTACCAATTTGCATAGACCCTTCTGGTAAGCAGAGTACTTTCACATACATTCCTGAGGAGAATTAAGAATCTCATTTTACAGAGTTATCTGAGGTCAGGAAGGTCCAGGGCTAGGATGCAGGTGTTCCGTGACAAAATCTTGTGTTCCTTCTGCAATTCTTTTTTATCCTCCCCCCCAACACACATACACTTTAGAGTTTATTAGATCCATAACTGTTTGCCCTGTGTCTGCTTGTCCCTGCTCTGTTAGGCTCTGGGAGACCAAGATGAATCAGCCCTGGCCTCAGGCCTAGGAACTCAGGGATTCGGGTTTACCAGATACGGGTGAGCTTCCTGGTGCTTGTAGCCTGTGGTGTCACTTAGGTGGTGAGGCCCTCCCTAACCTTGTTAGAAACACAGATAGCACACATGAAATTTCTTGGAATTGAGCAAAATAGGCATTCTGTTTATGGCTGTGAACCTGGCTTGCCCAACATTAAGGGAAGACAGTAGGGCTGGGCCTGGTCAGTCTGTACAGATTTGGTGAATGAGAACCATGCACCTTCCCTGGGAATTACCGGAGAGCCAGGGAAGGGATCTGGCCCTGCGCAAAGACCAGTTGCTCTTGTTGAGTCCCACCAGCAGTAGAGTTCCAGCAGAATCGGTGGCTAAAAGAAATGCAAGGTGATGTGTTTGCGTTGGGAGGGGGTGCGGGATGTGAAGAGCATCATGGGAAAGGCTGAGACTGTGGGAAGAAGAGGTGGTCCCAGTGCTAGATGCGAGCAGTAGCTGGTGCCCGGAAAGGACTGAGTTGAAGAAGGGAGTCTGAATCACATCAGGGACCTCAGGGGCCTCAGGGCGGGGAGCCAGGCTTCTCGCACCAATGTGTGCTTGTCATAGCCAGAATTTCTGCCTGATTACCCTCTCTGTTTCTTTAGCACAAGACTTTGGTCGGTGACGGGAAAGTCTTAGAACCTGGCATGCTGCCTCCTGAGGAGTAGCTCCCTGTGGGTCCTAGGAAGGACTATGGCCCCTCTTCCACTAGTCCCTGTGGAGGCCAGGGCCCTGGCAGGTTCTCTGTGGGATAGAGTTGAAGTGCCTGGAGCCCTTGGTCGCCAGGCACAGAGTGGTCTGTGCCTTGCATGGTCACCAGCACAGAGTGGTCTATAGCTGGCCCTCAGCCTCAGGCTGCCACTTGTGTAGCTGAGGGAAGCTCGCATTTGCTCCATAGCCATTGAGCACTGCGTTTTCTAGGACCATGCTATAGGCCAGGGACACAGCAGGGAACAAAGATCCCAGCCCTGGTTCCTGTCATCAGGGGAGACAGGCAGAAAGGCAGTTTATATTCAGTAACAGCTGTGATCAGCTCTGTAGACAGAGGAAAAGCACAGTGGGTAACAACAGTGCCCTAACTCTGCCAACCAGCCTGAGGACATCTCCCCCTCCCATGTGGTTATCTCTCTCCCACAGCAGGGCAGCATCTGGGTGTGGATCTTGACAGAACATTGGGCAGGTTTCAGAGACTCAAATGTTTCCCTGCGTGAAATGGAGTGGAGGTAGGAGGAGCTTATGCGGGCAAACTCCTCCTCCCTCCCTGGCTTGAGTGCCTGCTAGAGCTGTTTACCTGTGAGCCCCTTCCAGGGTACTTCTCTCTCTCTTTCAAGAAATAAACTTTAAAAAAAAAAAACTTTTAATAAAAGAATTTTAAATTTTCTTTAATAAAAGAAAATTTGGGGAAAGGTGCTCCAAAACATGATGCCTGTATAAAGTTGCATTAAGGTTTATGTTTTTTTTTTTTGGGGGGGGGGGGAGGGTAGTGGATTATTCTTTTATAGATTATCTTGGCTTGTTCTTCCTTAACTTTTTATTTTTTAAAAATGTATTTTTAATTTATGGTAGCATGTGTGTGCATACATGAGTGTGAGAGAAAGAGAAGCAGGATCGCCTTTCAGAGGGTCTGGGCACACTGCTACCCTCTTCCTCTGGTCCTCCAGCTTGTCAGGATTCTGAGCATGTGCACATGTGCCCAGCATGTTTTCAGGCTGCCCTGGTCACGAGTTCAAACTGCAGTCACTATGTGGCTTTTAGCACAGATTGTGCCACAGAAGCGAGGCCCCTTTCCTCCTTTTTCATGAGTATTTACTGTGGGCCTGGCTCAGTCCTTCCCTCAAAGAACTCAGCAAAGTCTTCTTGATTGCTTTCTTCCTGGCTTTTTACCTGCTGACCTGACTGAGAGAGACTGGAGAGGAATAAGGTGTGACATTCAAACCACCTTGTTACCCAGTCAGAGCTCAGGTGGAAGAGGTGCTAGGAATAGAGAAAGGCCTGGTGACTCACCAAAGTGTTTGTGTGTCCTGAGATTTTGAATTGCCCAGGTGGCTTGAAAACCCCAAAGAATAGGAATTTCTAGATTTCTTTTTTGAGGCCAACCCTCTTAACCCTTCCAACCTACAATTATGGCTATGTCCTCAGGGCCAGTACCATCTTTATCCCCTAGGCACATGTGGTCCCTGTTCTAGATTCTGCACCCCACACTTCAGAGTGACTTTCTCCAAAATGTTTTTTAATTAATTAATTTTTCAGTTTTACTTCTTTACACTTATTTATCTATTTATTTCTTGTGATTTATCAAGCTTCTGAATCTGGGACTCAAACCACAGTCAGCCATGTGGGAATCCCAGCATACCAACCACCACATCACCTGCTGCCCCCTAGTTTTACTCATTTCTTTCATGAGAGTGAGAAAAAGAGAAAGAGAAAGACAAGTTCCCTCAACAGGGTCTCATACCTCAATCTCCCCCAGCCTTCCCAGCCAGCCAGGATTATGGGTACCTGTACTTAGGGGTATCAGTTGAACTGGAAACAACCCATGATTTGCCATTTGGATCCAGCATTGCTTGAGCAGTGCTGTATCACCGTGTCACTGAGCCGGCCCTCTTTCTCCAGATTTTGTGTCTTCCTGCCTGGGGGTGGCTGGGACCCTGGTGTCTTTCTGGCTGGGCATTTCACCCCCAGACTGGGACCAGATCAACCTCTTTGACGTGCTCTCCATCCATCTACTCTGTGTAGGGACAACCAGCTTCCTATGGAGTTGTCTCAGGGCCCTTTTTTTGGGTCCAGTTCCAATAGATGGCTACCATATTTCTTTTGCAGGATCATTGATACTGGCTACCAAAATGGTTCTGAAATGCTTATTTTGAAGTATACAAGTTTAAAAAAAATTTTTTTTTTAGTTTGTTATAAGGCACATGTGCTTGCCAGAGAGAGACAGAGGGAGAGGGGAAGTGAGAAATCACCCCTGGGGGGGATGGCCTCCCTGTAATTCCTTTTCATCCATTCTCCTCTTGGGATTATGGGCACGTACACACATGTACCCAGCGTTATTTTCAATCTACCAGGTCTGGAACTCTAACCCTGCAGTTGTCTGTAAGCACCACGCCACCTGCTGGCCCAACACAAACTTTTTTTTTTTTTAATATAGAAAGATTCCCCTGAAAAGATTTGCCTGGACCCCATATAAACTGAAGGCACCCTGTCTTGGGGCTACCCATTGGATCCTCCAGCTCTGCTTAGCAGCTCTGGAGCCTGAACCAAAGAGGAGGATAAGGGCCTATTGTTTTTCTCTGGGGCCTGAATGGCCCTTTGTTTTCTACATTGAGCTACACAGGCCAAGGGCTTTACTGCTGCTGCAGTTTTAACAGTCTCCTCTCCGTCTCTGATGAGAAATCTGTTCCTACTTGAAATTCACATTGCTTTATGAATATCCTGGGAGGAGAGGACTTAGAGCCAACCAGGGTTCTTGTATTGGTCACTGCTGGATGGGAACTAGTAACTATGGTGGTTGAGAGAAGAGACTCTAGCTGTGGGAGAAAGGAAGGGGACGCCTTTTGTCAACATTGCTGGGGGCTAGTGGGCAGGGTGTAGGCCAGCTCTGAACTGGCAGGAAGGAAATGTGGTGGGGATTGGTTGGAAAGTATCCTCCCTGTCCCTGGGTGAACTGAGACTGGGGGCAACTGGGCAAAAGTAGGAGATGATAGGATTTGCTCTCCTCTTCCTTTTCTTTTCTTCTTTCTTGCCCTCTTTACCCAATCGCACATGTTCCCCTCAGGGCTCTCTGTGGTGTGGATGTAGGACAATTATCCCTGAACCAACGGTGCCTCGGCCAGCCAGGTGCCATGGTGGTTATGGTGCTTAGATCCCACATAACCAACTGTGCAGTTCAAGTCCTGAATCTGGTGGCTTGAAAAACACTCGAGGCACGTGTGCATGCATGCCCCAAATCTCAAGAAGAGAAGGAAGGAGAAGGGATTGCAGTATGGCTATCCCTCCTGGGGGGATGATTTCTCTTCCTCTCTCTCACTCACTGGTAAGCACACATGCTCTATAGCAAACTTAAAAAAAAAGAACTGAAGGTGACCATCGTGTTTGAAGTCAAAGGAATGGAAGGATGGGGAGTGGGCAGGTAGAAAACAAACAGAGAGAACATAAGGTTTGGGAACTACAGAAAGCAATCCGTTCGGCCAAGGCTTCTGTGCCCTGTACGCTGTCAGTCACGCAGAGTGTGGTCCGCCATCTTCCTGACTCAGTCCGTGCATCTCCTGTACCTCTTATGTCACAAAGTGAAGAAGGCTGCAGGATTCTTCTTTTCTTTTCTTTTTTGTTTTACTATAGGGAGTGTGTGCTCGCAGAGACAGAGACAGAAAGAGAAAGAAGATGAGAAGTCACCCTCCAGGGGGTATGGCCACATCACAATCCCTTCTCTTCCAGTCTCCTCTTGGGATTTTGGGCACACGTGTACGTGCATGTGCCCAGTGTGTTTTTCAAGCTGCTGGATCCAGGACTTGAACTGTGTAACCAGCCATGTGAGATCCAACCTCCTTAACCTCCACACTATCTGCTGGCCTGAAGGCTGTTATTTTATTCCAAAATTGACTCTACCATCTCCCAGACCAGCAAAGTGTCATCCTAGATCAGTGGTTTTCAAAAGTGGGGTCCGCAAGCCCCAAGACCATTCCGAGGAGGTTCATGAGTCAAAATGATTTCATGACAATACTAAACAGGTTCCTTGCTTTTTCCATTGTGTTTTGTACCAACGGTACAAAAGCAGTTGTAGGCAAAACAGCTGGTGCCTTTGCAGGAACCAGGGCAGTAGTACCAGACTGCCTGGCAGCCTCGTACCCTTCCCTTCTGTGCATGTGCAGCTTAAAAGAGCCAGATTCATTTAAGAATGGCCTAGTGAGGGCCAGCAGGTGCTATGTGGTTAAAGGCGCTAGACTCCCACATAGCCGACTGCCGTTTGAGTCTTGAACCTGGCAGCTTGCTTTCTGTCTCCACCCCCACCTGTCTCTCTCTGGTCAAATTCAAATAAATAAATACATAAATAAATGTAAATAAAATAATTCTTTTTGGGGGGGCGGGGAGAGGTTTTCACTATAGGGCACGTGCGCTTGCTCAAAGACAGAGAGACAGAAAGCACCCCCCCGGGGGGATGGCCATGCCGCAGTCCCATCTCCTCCATTCTCCTCTCGGGGTTTTGGGCACACACGCACATGTGCCCGGTGTGGGTTTAAGCCACCGGGTCCATGACCCAAACCGCAGTTGACTATGTGGGAGTCCAGCGACGTAGCCATTATGCCAACTGCTGGTCCCATAAATAAAATAATTCTAAAAAAAATAAGAATGGCCTAGTGAAGCAATAAAAAATTATTCATTTTAGTAACTCTCTCTGCTTGTATACTCATCTTTAACATTCTGAGTGATGAAATGGAAAATGCACATTCTGCATACGGAACTACAGCGGTTGACTCAAGGAAAAGCATTTCTGGGGTTGTTTGAGTCACATGCTGAACTAGCTAGGAATTTTGTTTTTGTTTTTGTTTTGTTTTGTTTGTCAGGGAATGTGGTTTTTACTTGAAAGAACAACTGTCAGACAACTGTGGTTATTCAGATTTGGGTATCTGACAGACTTTTTCTTGAAAATGAACATAGTGAAGCTGTTGCTTCAACGAAAATAACTAATAATATTTGTGGCCAATGGTAAAATTAGAGCTTCCAAGCAAAACTTAGAATTTTGGAAAACTTATCCATCGTCATGAGCCAGGCAGCTTCCCAATATTTACAAGACTTTTCTGAGGAGACTGGTGGCAATGTTACATGTGTGAAATTGTGGCACGTTATTTTTTTTTAAAAAAAGAATTATTTATTTCCATTTGTTATTGTTAGTTTTTTTTGTTTTTGTTTTTGTTTGTTTGTTTGTTTGATGAGGGGGGAGAGAGAGAAAGAGAAAGAAAAAGTGAAAGTGAGAAAGCAAGCCACCAGGTCTGGGACTTGAACCATGGTTGACCATGTGGGAATCCAGCGCCCTTATTCACCACACCACCTGCTGGCCCCTGTGGCACGTTATTATAAAATGTGGCAACATCTTGAAGATCAGCCTTCTAGATGACTCATGGACAAGGTTATCAGCTCCTGTTTGCAAAAAGCCTGTTTATAATTCAAGAAAGGCCGATGGATTTTGATATTACAGTGCAGGAAAAGTTCACAGGGCTTAATTTTATGTTATAGTTAACTAATACTTGTTGAGTTTAGGTATAGTGTCAAAAGAAGTATCTGCAATTGTCTGAAAAGGCTATAATATTCCTCTCTTTTGTAGCAACGTGTCTGGGTGTGTCCTGATTTTCTTCACAAACAACATAAGTATTACAATAAGGTGAATACAAAAGTGTGGAGATGAGAATCTAGTCTTCTGTTAAGCTTGATATTAAAGAGATTTGTAAAAATGTGAAACAATCTTCTCTAAGTTTTTTAAATGTTTTATTAAAATATTTATGTTAATCTGTAATGTGTTTAAATTTTTATTTTTAAATTGATTAATAAGTATAAATGAGGGCACTGCATCCCAGAATAACTCAGCACTGAATTTTTCTTTCTTTTTTTTTTTTGAAAAGGTCGTTTATTAAGTAAAAAAGCGTAAGTACATCCCTGAGAGATAGGAGTGGGCTTGACCGGTCGAATAGTGACTCAAGGGTCTTGGCAGTTACATTCTGCGAGGTTTATAATTTTTTTTTTTTTTTTAGAGGTTTTCGCTATAGGGCGTGTGCGCTCGCCAGACAGACAGAGAGAGACATAGAGACAGAAAGCGAGAAATCACCCCCCAGGGGGGATGGTCACACCGCAATCCCTTCTCCTCCATTCTCCTCTCGGGATCTTGGACATGCACGCACACGCGCCCGGCGTGAGTTTTAAGTCACTGGGTCCGGGACACGAACCGCGGTCAACTACATGGGAGTCCAGCGACATAGCCATTATGCTAACTGCTGGTTCCCTGAGGTTTATAATTTTTAAATCTAGGTTGTGTCTGTTGATCATTGGCTAGGCCCACTGATTGTTCTCCTCTCATTGGCTCTATCAAATGTGGCTGGGGCCATTAATTCATCTCATTGGCGATATCAAATGTGGCTTAATCAACTAGACATCCCCCACTAATCTCCTGCCTATATTACCCTGGACAGAGAATTTTCTGCCCTAATCTGGTTTTTCTATCTAGCCACATAGGCAGATGTTTCTTGTATCTGAGGTGTCCCTAGGAGGTGGATGAAGCTCCAGGACAATGGCCTCAGCATCCCCATCTTGCCATGTCCTTTTTGGTCAAGGACCATTTGCTTGGCCGAATGTCTTCAGCTGGACTGAGAGCCTCTAGGATTCTAGGAGTCCTTCTGAGAACTATGACCAATGAGTTCTTCCTTTGGTTTTGCCTCTTGGCTTGGCTCACCACATTGTCTATTGCAGGATGGCTTCTGTGATGATTTCCAGGTTCTTGATGTGTCAGATAAAGAATTGAACAAAACTTGCCAATAGTGAAAGGAAAAGGTGGTTTAAGTAGAAGAAAAAGTACACTCCTGAGAGGTAGGAGTGGGCCTGAGAGGAAAGTGAGAGTGGCTCAAAAGGCCATACACACTACCTGCCAGGAAGTCCTGTTGTCTACTAGAAGACTCAGGTCAAGAATTGTTAAAGTGCAAACCCAAAAAAGTTACTTATACAAGAATTTTAACTTTTCAAGCCAGCAGGTGGTGGTGTGGCTAAAATACTGGATCACACATGGCTGGCTCTGCAGTTTGAATACCTGACCTGGTGACTTGAAAAGCATGCTGAGTGCTCGTGTGTGCATGCCCCAAATCCTGAGAGGACAATGGAGGGATTGCGGCATAAGTGATTTCTTATTTTCCCTCTTTTCTGCTTCTCTGTCTCTTTCTGTGAGCATACATGCCTTGCAGAAAAAAAAAAAAAAAAAAAAGAATTTTAATTTTTCAAAAAGTTGTAACATATAATACCTTTTTTTTTTTTTTTTTTTTTTTTAAAAAAAAAGAGCTTTTTGCCTTAGGGTGCATGCACGAGAGAGAGACCGAGACCAAGATAGTGAGAAATCATCCCCCCAGCAGAAATAAATGGCCATGCCACAGCCCCTTCTTCTCCACCCTCCTCCTGGGATCTTGGGCATGCACACGCACTGGGTATGAGTTTCAAGTCACTGGGTCTGGGACTCGAACTGTGATCAGCCAACAGTGTAACCGCTATGTCATCTGCTGGCCTCAACATGGGTGCTTAGGACAATGGCCTGAGCGTCCCCACCCTATCTTAAACCATTCTCAACTCTCGTGGAAGGAAACCCTGTGCCCATTAACTGTCATTCTCTGTTTCCTCTCCCCATCAGCCCTTGGCAATTACTAATCTACTTTTTGTCCCTATGGATTTGCCTATTCTGGACATTTCATATAAGTGGAATCAGATAATATGTGGCCTTTTGTTTCCCTCTTCTTTTATTTAGTTTATTTCTGCCCCCCCCCCCCCCCCCCGAGGTTTTTGGTATAGGGCATGTGCGCTCACCAGAAAGACAGAGAGAGACAGAAAGTGAGAAATCACCCCCCGGGGGGATGGCCATGTTGGAATCCCTTCTCCTCCATTCTCCTCTCGGGATCTTGGGCATGCACATGTACCCGGTGTAAGTTTAAGCCACCGGGTCTGGAACTTGAACCGTGGGTGGTTACATGGGAGGCCAGTGACATAGCCATTACACCAACTGCTGTTCCCTCATTTATTTTGTTTTCAAGGTTTATCTACTTTGTAGCAAGTAACAGTACTTTATCTTTTTTTTTTTTTTCCTTTTTTCCCCAGAGGGCATGTATGCTTACCTAAGAGAAACAGAGAAAGAGGAAAAGTGAGAAAGCACCCCCCAGGGGTAATGGCCACACCACAGTCCCTTCTCCTTCATTCTTCTCTTGGAATTTTGGGCACATGCAAGTTTTTCAGGAGGCTGGGTCCAGGATTTGAACCGTGCAATTGGCCATGTGGGATCCAGCACTTTACCCACCACACCATCTGCTAACCCAGTACTTCACTTTTTTTTTTTTTTTTAATGGCTGAATGATATTCCATTGTAAGAATTATACTACATTTTGCTGATCCATTCATCAGTTAATGAATATTTGGGGTATCCAGTTTTTGACTATTTTAACAATGCTGCTGTTAATGCTTGTGTATAAGTTTTTGTGTGGACATGTCTTCAGTTGTCATACACACACATACTCACACATACACATCTAGAAGCAGAATTGCTCTATCGTATGGCAACTATGTTAGTAGTTTGAGTAACTGCCAGACTCTTTTCCAAAGTGGCTGCAGCCAGCAGTGTAAAAGCGTTCTAATTTCTCCACATCCTCACCAGTACTTATTATCTGTCTCTTTGGTTATTGTACCCTGTGGGTATGAAGTGGTATCTCATGGGTTTTATTTTCATTTCCCTGTGAATAATGTTATTGAGCATCTTTTCATGTGCTTCCTGGCCATTTGTATATCTTCTTTAGAGAAATATCTATTAAGATCCTTTGCCTATTTTAAAATTCAGTTATTTGTCTTTTTATCACTGGGTTGTAAAAGTTCTTTTTATATTATGGATATTAGACCCTTATTTGATTATGATTTGTAAAAAAATATGTGTTGTGAACTGTTTTTTTACTTTCTTTCAAAAACATTTATTTATTTCCATTTAATTTTTAAATTTATTCATTAATTTATTTTAATTTGACCAGAGAGAGACACAGGGCAAGAAAGAGGGAGAGTGAGGAAGCAAGCTACTAGATCCAGTACTCAAACCACAGCTGGCCATGTGGGAGTGACCAGTGCCTTAACCACCATGCCACCTGCTGGACCCAAAACATTTTTATTTATTTTTTTAAGAATTACACTTTTTGTTTCAAAATATACTGTTTCTGGGACCAACTTTGTGGCCTGGTGCTTAAAGCAGCTGGATCCCACACATCTGACTGCACTTCAGTCCAGTCCCTGACTGTGCATATATGCATGCATGCCCCAAATCCTGAGATGGAGAAAGGATTTCAGTGTGACCATGTTCCATGGGAGGGTGCTTTTTTTCTTTCTCTCTTTCTCTCCCTCTCTCTCTCTCTCTCAGTGCACATACCCTCTGGCAAATTAAAAAAAAAGTTTACTATTTCTTCCATGAGTGAGACAAAAGACAGAGACAAATAGAGATAAAAAGACAAATAGAAATAAAGAGACAGGACCCGTTGGGGTCCTGCAGGCTATCCCCAGCCTTCAGCCATTCCGGATTATGGGCACATGTACCTGGGACACTCAGGGAGGTCTCTGCTCATGAACCAGAACCCTCCTACATGGGTCGAACTTGCAGAGCTTTCCTTTTTACCATGGTGCCACCATCTGGTCTCCCCGCTTTTCACTTTCTTGATGGTGTTTTGGAATCTATGTACTTTATTTTGATGAAATCAGTTTATTTTCTTTCTGTAGTTTCTTGTGCTCTCATTGTCATATATAAGAAAATATTGCCCAGTCCAAAGCTGCGAAGATTCATATTTTTAAGAGGTTTACAGTGTTAGGACTTACATTTATTCTTTGATTTATTTTGCATTAATTTCTGTAAATTATGTTAATTTCTTTTTTGCCCTTGCCATCTTTATTCAAGTATTTCACAGCAGTTAGATTATAAATGACAGTAAATGTTCAAATTCCAGAATTCAAAAATTAAATAATTTACTTCAACTAATGTAAAATTATGTTGGGAGCATGCACATATGTGCCTGAGAGGAAAATGGAAGGGAATGAATTGCAGCATTGCCATCCCTCCCATTGAGGGTGCTTTCTCAATTTTGCTCTCTTTGTTTCTCTGTTTCTCTCCAGCAACTGCATGCACTATAGGAAAAATTTAAAATAAATAAAAATAGGGGACGGCGGATGGCATGGGGGTTAGGGACACTGAACTCCCACATGGCCAACCATGGTTTGAGTCCCAGACCTGGTGGCTTGCTTTCTTACTTTTCCTCCCTCCCTCCCTCCCTCCCTGTCTCTCTCTCTCTCTCTCTGTCTCTCTCTAGTCAAACTAAAACAAACAAATAAATGAATAAAGTTAAATAAGATAATTCTTTTAAAAATAAATAAAAAGGGACCAGCAGTTAGCATAATGACTATGTCGCTAGACTCCCACATAGTGGACTGCAGTTCGAGTCCCGGACCTGGTGGCTTAAACTCACGCCGGGCGCGTGTGCATGCGTGCCCAAGATCCCGAGAGGAGAATGGAGGAGAAGGGATTGCGACGTGGCCATCCACCCTGGGGGGTGATTTCTCGCTTTCTGTCTCTCTGTCTCTCTCTATCTGGTGAGTGCACGCGCCCTATAGCAAAAACCTCTACCAATAAATAAATACATACATACATACATAAAAATAAAATGAATATAAAATGAAGTAAAAAGAAATACATCAATTCAGTACAATTTAAATTAAACTACAAAACCAGAATAGACCACCATTCATCAAGTCTACTTAATCTACAAAGTAGACATACATAACTGAAATCAGATAGGACTCCCAAAGTCTAAGTAACCAAATGTACAAAATACAAAAGTTGAAGATATAAGCCCAAATTCAAGCTTACAATGTGATCACAAATAATAATTATAGCAATGGCATTCAGCTATGGGACCTGGCACTTAAAATAACTACTGAATAGCACCATAGCTGAAACAACTTAATCAAAAAGGGAAGGTAAAGAATTATCACTTCCTGGGGTCAGCCAGTGGTGTGGTGGCTAGGGCAGCTGGATCCCACATGGCTGACTTCATGGTTTAAGTCCCAGACCTGGTTTGAAAAACACACTGGACACGTGTGTGCATGCCCAAAATCCTGAGAGTAGTATGGAGAAGAGATTGCAGTATGGTCACCTTCCTTTTCTCACCCACCCACCGATGAGGGTCCAGTGCCCAACCACCATGCCATCTGCTGTTCCCCAACCCACTGATGAGTATACATGCCCTGTAGCAAATTTAAAAAAAAAAGAAAGGAAGGAAGAAGGAAATGACCAACTTAATTCCTAAAAATAAAAACTTAGCAATACATTGGCATATGAGAAAAATCAAATCATGAAAGAATGAAAACAAAAGAAAATAAAAATTAACCAGAGGTGAGATTCAAGCTCGTAAACACATTTAAATCCATAGCCATCAGTTTCAACTCTAGTGCAGTAATGATGTTAGTTTCTTTCTTTGTTTTGTTTTTTCTTTTTAATTCACTATAGGGTACATGTGAGCTTGCCAGAGAGAGAGCATGTGTGCACGTGTACAAAAGCACCCCTTGTCCCCTAGGGACTAGCTTCCTGAGAAATTGTGAGGCTCTTGTCAACACTGGGGTTGGATTGGATTAGTCCAGAAGCGCTTGCTTGTAGCCTGGAGCTGGTATCACAAAGTGGTTGGCTTGTCATAATCTTTTGGAGAATGACAAAGACATAACTGAGGCCTGGAAACATTAACCAAAATGATCCCATAGTGTCATGTTCCTGTCATGAGGATCTCAACTCTCCGTTCTGTACAGTGGAGTGAATGTCCTGGGCCTGTCTTCTACCAATGGTATAGGGAAGCTGAGGTAACACATACGAAAAACTCAAAAAATGGACCATGATCTCATGCTTCAGAAATGTCTCCTCAGCCATGGTCATCCTCTTGAGTTTGGCTCCTGACCTTGCTCCTGGTTGAGGCATAGGCCCCTGTGCAGGGCGGGCGCAGACAGCTCCCTCCAGCTTCAGATGCACCCAGGAGCTTACTAGCCAGATGGCATGTCTTTTTAAAATTACTATTGTTTTAAGAATTATTTAATTAATGTATTATTATTCTGTTAATGTGCTATAGGGCAATTATGCTCACCAGAGAGAGAAAGCAAACCACTAGGTTTGGGACTTGAACCACAGTCGGCCATGTGAGAGTCCAGCATCTCAACCATCATGTCACCTGCTGGCCCAAATGACATGTCTTAAGGCAGGTGTGGAAGTCAGTGGCACCTCTTCACCTCCAGCTGGTGAAAAACCATTGGTGTCTGTCCTGATGCCAGGGTGAGGATCACAGTTGTCATGGCGAGGAGTGTCTCTGGAATCAGGCTGTTCACTGGTTTCTCACATCGTCATTCTTACTGATCCTTTGTTCTTACTGTTCCTGGGCAGAGCCTCTGGTGTGAGTTTCATTCTGGGCTCACCTTCCAAGATCTCTGTCTGCCTGTCCTATCAGTGTTTCTTAGTGGCAGGCAGGGAGAGAAGCAGAAAGTTGCTTGTTGTCATCTCTGGGAAAAGATGGAGAAAAGTGGAAACAGAAGTACTAGAGCCAGTCAGGATTGTGGGCCTGAAGGAAGGTGTGAGGTCCACCCACACTGAGTTTTCTGTTAACCCCCTGCCTTTGTTTGTTTGTTTGTTTGTTTGTTTTTGCTATAGGGCACGTGTGCTCGCCAGAAAGACAGAGAGACAGAAAGCAAGAAATCACCCCCAGGGGGATGGCCACGCTGCAATCCCTTCTCTTCCAGTCTCCTCTCGGGATCTTTGGCACGCATGCACTCATGCCCGGTGTGCGTTTAAGCCACCAGTTCTGGGACTCAAACTGGTCAACCACATGGGAGTCCAGCGATGTAGCCATTATATCATCTGCTGGTCCCTCTAGGAGACTTATGCATGTAGACCCTGCCTGACTCAGTGCCTCTCCCCAGCCCAGTGCCTCCTCCCAGTTGCGACATGCTGCATTTAGATAGCAGGCTCAGCCCGGCTTCTCTGGAGGCTGGCTCCCATTATGCAGCATGCGCTTCAAAGGAGGTGAGGCCCTTTTGGACTCAGTAATCTTGGGTGCAAAAGGCTGAGCAAAAATTAACAACCCTGAGTTATTTCCCCTGCTTCTTCCAAGAAACCTGTCAGCCGTCAGCCAGTTTTTTTTTTGTTTTTGTTTTTGTTTTTGTTTTGTTGTTTGTTTGCTTGTGATGGAGGAATGGTGCCCAGCGTGTGGAAACTCTATTTGTGACCTTGATTGTAGTGGTCTTTAGGATAACACCACACCTCTTTTAGAGAGACTTTTGTCAGGGCGTGTGAGCTCACCGGAGAAACAGAGAGACATAAAGCAAGAAATCACTTCCTGGGGGAGATGGCCATGCTGCAGTCCCCTCTCCTCTATTCTCCTCTTGGGATTTTGGGTACATGTGCATACACACCTGGCGTGTGTTTTAAGTCGCCGAGTCTAAGACTTGAACCGCAGTCAACTACATAGCAGCCCAGTGACATAACGTTACACCATCTGCTGGCCCTAGGATAACGCCGCATTAAATGCAGTGATCTGGATGGGTTTAATAGTATGTTCAAGCATTTAAAAGTCTACTTGCTAATGAAGTCATACCAGGCCAACAGCTCATACTAACCCGTGGGTAACTCACAGCTTTGTGAGGGATCCAGACTCTTGGACATAAGGGAAAAAAGCCATGGTGTCACTGGTTCCCAGCTAGTGAGATGAGGTCTCAGCAGGAGGAGGAAAATGTTAGACTCCTCTCATTTTTTTCTCCTCCCAGTGGATCCTGTGCTCCTTGCCTTAGGCCAGATATCCCATCTCTTTCCTAGTTGGTTTTCCCATCCCTGGCCCAGGCCCTCCCTCATTCATAGAACTCAAATACCACTGTCCTTTAATCTTTCCACCAGGCAGTGGCTTTTGACTGCCTCTCTCCCAGCTCACCTCTGACCTGGTTTTTGTTCTTCTTTTCTCAGGCTTCTCAAGGCCCACTCCTGAGTCAGAGATTGGCTGAGGAGCAGCCTCTGCTCTGAGCTGCAAGGAACTCATTGACAGGAGTTTAACATCAACCACCGATTACAGACAGTGGGCAGCGGCCCAGGTTGGGTGTTCTGGTGTCAGGAACAGCGTGGCCTCCCTGGGCTCTGCAGACCAACTGCATGGTAAGAGGACCGATGTTCAGAGCTGTCTAGGCATGTTGTCCTGGGAGGGGGATGCACACATTATGGCAGTTGTCACTCTTCCCACTGGAATCCAGGAGCCTTTCGGCATTTGGAAAATGAGAGGGCAAAGCATTTCGGTAACAGGTCCTTAAAGAACAGGAATCCAGTGGAATCCAGTTGACTAGATTGTTGCTATGGAGATAGTTCTGGTCAAGGGGCAAACTGAGGCACATTCCGTTTGAGAGTAAAAACTGGTTCTGTTTGAGATCTTGAACAGAGGAAGATGAGCCAGGGATCCCAGAGCTCTGACCCAGAATGCCTTTGTGTAGGGTGAAAATCGAGGAAAGGCTACCTGATTCCCTGTGGCTGGGTCTCCCGTGTAAATAGGGAAGCTGCCAGTCATCAGGGAAGGCTCTGTTCGTGGCACAGCACCAGGCCAGGGGCCCACGTGTGCTGTGTACCAGCTCCCCCGCCAGCTCGAGCCCTAACAAAATCCCTGGAGCTGTCAAGCAGGTAGGCCTGGCTTCCCTTTAGGATCCTGGGAAATCAAAAGGCTAAGGTCAGCTTTCTTCAAGACTTTAGGTACCCTAGGTAGCAAGGGAGGGAGAACATGTACCTGTCTGTATTTGGACGATCAAACTTAAAACATTTGGGTAGGACTCACTGCTCAGATCTGAGGGGACAGAACTAATACCATTTGCTTAAAAAACCTTCCCCCTCAGGGCCAGAGGGTGATTAAGATGGTTAAGATGCTGGACTTTCCACATGGCCGACCACAGTCCAAGTCCTGGTCCTAGGGGCTTTAAACTCATACTGAGCGTATGTACATGCATGCCCAAGATCCTGAGAGAAGACTGGAGGAGAAGGGATTGGTACATGACCATCTCCCCTGGGAGGAATTTATCACTTTCTCTCTCTCTGTTTCTCTCTGTGTCTCCAGCAGGGCACATGCCCTATAGAAAAAAATCTCTCTTGAAAGGAAGGAAGGAAAGAAGGAAATCTTTCCCTCTTTTCAGGGAGAAAAGAACTGATAAGGGCCCCTGATGGCCTCATTCTTTAACTGCTAACAGGCCAGACTCTCCACCAAGTCATAGGTCAATTCAAGGAAAAGGGAGAAACTGTGTGTGTCCCAGTGGAGAAGAGGTAAGAGTGACGGGGAATGTGACATCTGTGCTTCAGTTATATTTCCCTCTGCTTTGCCCCAAACTCCTTGAGATCAGCAACTGATAAGTTTTCTCCCAGTGTTCTAGACCATGGAAGGAGGGATTTAGCTCCTATGCCTTTGTTCTCTGTCAGGTGCCTTTTCTCTGTGACACTGGGGGAAGCCTGTCATCAGGAGAGAGGTTGAGGCAAGGAGACAGTCCTTAATAATCTGCATGGGGGCTGGCAGGTGGCGTGGCGGTTAAGGCGCTGAACTCACACATTCCTAACTGCGGTTCTGGAACTGGCTGCTTGCTTTCTCACCTTCTGTCTCTCTTTCTTTCTCTCTCTCTCTCTCTCTCTCTCTCTGTCCCTCTTTAGTCAAATTAAACTAAAGAAATAAATAAATAAAGTTAAATAAAATAATTCTTAAAAAATTGGAGAGGGAACCAGCAGTTAGCGTAATGGCTATGACGCTGGACTCCCACATAGTCGACCGCGGTTCGCGTTCCGGACCTGGTGGCTTAAAACTCACACTGGGCGCGTGTGCGTGCGTGCCCAAGATCCCGAGAGGAGAATGGAGGAGAAGGGATTGCAGCGTGACCATCCCCTCTGGGGGGTGATTTCTCGCTTTCTGTCTCTATGTCTCTCTCTGTCTGGTGAGCGCACGCGCCCTATAGCGAAAAAACCTCTCAAAAAAAAAAAAAAAATTGGAGACAAGATGATTGTTTTAAAAAAAAAAAAAAAGAACGGAGAGTCCAGAAATAAACACACATTTAAAGTCGGTTGATTTTCAATGAATGTTGAGATAATTTAATGAGGAAAGAATAGTCTTTTCAACAAGTTGTACTGAAACAATTGGATATCCACATGGAAAAGCATGAAGTTGGAACCTGACCTCATACCACATACAAAAATCAGTTCAAAATGAATCAAAGACATAAATGTAAAGCTAAAGCTATAAAATTCTTCCTTTCCTTTCCTTTCCTTTCCTTTCCTTTCCTTTCCTTTCCTTTCCTTTTCTTTTCTTTTCTTTTGGAGAGGTTTTTGCTATAAAGCATGTGCACTCGCCAGAAAGAGAGACAGAAAACAAGATCAGCCCCCAGGGGGGATGGCCACGCCACAATCCCTTCTCCTCCATTCTCCTCTTGGGATCTTGGGCACGCACGTACACGTGCCCAGCGTGAGTTTAAGCCACTGGGTCCGAGATTCGAACCGCAGTTGGCTACATGGGAGTCCTGCAACATAGCTATTACGCCAACTGCTAGTCCCTGCAACATTTATTATCTCTTTTTGATTCATCATTCTAATGGGTATGAAATGGTACCTCATTGGTGTCTCTATGACTCTCTCTGTCTTTCTAGTGAGTGCACAGGCCCTGTAGCAAAAAACTCTATCCTCCCCCCGCCAAAAAAAAATGCTTGCAAGGATGAAGAATTTGAAACTCTCATATATTGCTGGTAGAATAAAATAATGTAGCTGCTTTAGAAGACTGTCAGTTCCTCAAATGGTTAAACATAGCGTTACCATGCAATCCAACAATTTCCACTCCTAGATAAATACATAAGAGAAGTGAAAACATGTCCACTCAAAAACTTGTGCACAAATGTGCATAGCAGCATTATTCATGATAGCCTAGAAAGGAAACAACCCAAAAGTCCATCAGCTGTTAAGTGGATAAAGAAACGGTAGGCCTCACCTCTATAACACAGCGGTTAAACACCGTTCAGACAAAGCTGGATCCCACATAATTGACTGATGCTCAAATCCCAACACCAGTAGCAATATGCTGGGCATATGTAGGCATGCCTAAGATCCTGATTGGGTAGAGAATTAGAGGAAGAAGGATTTTGGCATGACGAGGTCCTGTTGAGGGATTCTGTCTCTCTTTTTCTCTCATATGCACATGCTCTGTCATGGATAAAGGGGAAAATTTTAAATAAAATGTGGTATATCTATATGAGGAAATTTTTTCTGCCATAAAAAGAAATGAAATACTGATATATGCTACAATAGGGATGGATCTTGAAAACAATATGTTAAGGGAAAGAAGCCAGGACGAAACCTACATAATTTATAAAATGTCTAGAATAGGCAAATTCACAGAAACAGAAAGTAGATTAGTTGTTGCCAGGGGATGTGAAAATGTTCTGAAATTGATCATGGTGATGGATGCACATGTCTGTGAATATACTAAAAACCACTGAATTGTACTTTAAATATATAGGCTATATAGTATGTGAATTATATCCCAATAATTCACATTAAAATAAAAAAATCTTGGCCCTCAAGGCTGATCCATTAGGCTTAAAGCTATGACTTAATGAGGAAACTCTTATTGTTCCATAACTGCTGGCCCTGGCTCACTCATCTTGGCTGGCTAGAGATGCTGCTGCCACTGAACACCTCCGGCCTCTTTCTACGTGGGAAGACCCCAACTCTACTAGGAAAATTTAATTCCACTCCAATTATATTTTGGTTCAGTTAAACATTTTTGGAACTATACAGTGAGTCAGGCACTAAGCTAGATATTCTCATGAAAAAACAGGCCCTGGAGTTGAAAGAGCTTCATTATTCTGAGTTTGTATGACAAACATGAGTTATATCTTGAAGGCAGGCATACAACCTCACTCACTAAGCAGGACCTATGAGAAGTCAGGAAGAGGACTTGCTGCTTTGCTCTGGGACTCTGGGTAGGGGGTTGTGGGGAACAGGGAAGACTTCTTGAGAGGGTGGATAATGAAATGGAACTTTGAAGAGTGGAAGAATACTCTTTTCATGTTCAAGTTGAGAACCCCTAATTCAAAATCTGAAATGCTCCAAAATCCCAAACTTTGAGAGCTGACATGACACCACAAGTGAAAAAAATTGCGGGGTGGGGTGCCATCAAAATGCTGCAATACAAAAATATATTATAAAATTATCTTCAGGCTATGTGTATAAGGTGTATGTGAAATTCATAAGTGAATTTCATGTTTAGGCTTGGGTCCCATCCCCAAGATATTCATTATGTATATGCACATATTCCAAAATCCAAAAATATCTAAAATCCTAAACACTTCTGATTCGAAGTATTTCAGATAAAGGATATTCAACCCATAATTTATGTTATTTATTTTTTGAATAAATAATCAAGTACATGATACAAATTCAAAAGGGTAAACAGTAAAAGATAAATCTTTTTGTCACTTCTCTTTTCCAGAAGCTACCATTGTTACTGGCTTATTTATTTATTTTAGAGAAAGAGAGAGAGATTTTTGCTGCAGAACACTAAGCTCATTAGAGAGACTGAGAGACAGAAAGCAAGAAGTCAACCCCCCCCCCCCCACCCCCAGGGGAAGTGGCCATGCCAGAACCCCTTCTCCTTCATTCTCTTCTCGGGATCTTGGGCACATATGCACATGTGCCCAGCATGAGTTTTAAGCTGCCAGATCCAGGACTTGAACTGTGGTCGACTGTGGGAGTCTAATGACATAACCATTACACCATCTGCTGGTTCTGTTACTGGCTTGTTGAGCTCATTCTAGCAATATTCTACGTGTGTACAAGTGTATCTGTTTGGGCAGATTATTATATCTTCCATGTTTGGTCTATGGTATCATAAGGTTGCTGTTAAGATATGGGTTAGAAAGAGGTTACAAACTCCAGGTGTTATCATATATGTATCCTCCACACTGCTTTCCCATCTCACAGTCAGCTTCAGCCACAGGCTGTTTCCACATGGATCTCATCAGTAAGAGTGATGGCTCCGTCTTCCTTCAGTTCCCCGAGGAAAGCATGCCCATAAAGTAGCAGCCAGTGCCTTCTGTCCTTTGCATGCTGCTGTGACATTGGCATGCTATCTCCTTATCTCCTGGGGATTCCTGGGATTCCCTTTGCCTTTCTCCTGTTGGGGTTCCTATTGCCTCTCCTTTACCCTCCAATTTCTCTGGCTTGCTTTTTTGTATGGAGCACATTTACAGTAGCATCCTGAGAAAGAGTGTGTAGCCCTTGCTCTTTGTCTTTATGTTACCTTCATACATGATTGATAGTTTAGCTGGATAGAGAATTACAGGTTGAAAATCATTTTTCATTGACAAGTTTGAAAGATTGCTTTGTATTTTTCTAGCTTTTCAAATTGCTGAGAAATTCAAAACCTGATTTCTGTTTCTTTGTATCCTTTTTTTCTTTTCCCTCCTCTCTTTCCTTTTTTTTTCTTAAAGAATTATTGTGTATTTAACTTTATTTATTTTAATTTGACAAGAGAGGGACAGAGTGAGAGAGAGAAAGTGAGAAAGCAAGCTGCCAGGTCTTGGACTTGAACCACAGTCAGCCATGTGGGAGTCCAGCACCCTTAACACCATACCACCTGCTGGCCCTTTCCCTTCTTTCTATAAGGTTACAGGAACTGAAGTTTTATAACATACCCTAGGGTAGGTCTGTGTTCATCTGTTTTGTTAGCCTCTCAGTGGGTCCTTCTAGTGTGAAAACTCATGTCCTATTCTAGGAGTTTCTTTAATTATTCCATTTCTTCCCCTTTGTTTTTCCACTGTTCTGTCTGAAACTCCTGTTATTTATCTTTTGGATCTCTTGGATTACCATCTGATTTTTTCCCTTTCTTGCTTATTTTCCATTTCTTTGTCTTTTTGCTTCCATTTCTAGAATTATGCTTATCTTATTTTACAAAGTTTCTATTATTTGGGGGGGGGGGGTGTTCCCACCTATCATACTTCTAATTTCCAAGAGCTTTCTCTGTTCTCCAAGTAGTTCTTTAAAAACATGCACATAGGGGGCTGGCAGGTGGCATGGTGGTTAAAATGCTGGACTCCCACATGGCCAACTGTGGTTAAAGTTCTGGACCTGGTGGCTTCCTTTCTAACTATCTTTCTCTCTCTCTCTCTTTCTCTCTCTCTCTCTCTCTCTCTCTCTCTCTCTGGTGCCCTACAGCAAATTTAAAATAATAATAAATAAATAAATTTTAAAAACCATGTATATAGCATCCTGTTGCTCAGTAATGCAATCTCTTGTTTCTCTGAGGATATTTATGCTATGTCTATCTCTCTTTGTTTCTCCCTGCATATTTGGTTTCCTCCAAATTGCTTTTTTCTGATGCTTTTCCTGTGATTTTTCTATCTTTGAGTGATCCTTGGTTGCTGACCCATGATTACCGGTAAGGGTTAAAAAACTGCCTGAGAGTTGGGAGCACATGGGAATTGGTTTTGGAGTGTCTTCGGTGACCTAGGTGGGCTTTTTATTGGGGAACCTCAGTGTGTACATCCCAAAGTCTTTCCTCTTGGGCTGCTGGTGTTTTGGAAGCTGAGTGGGGAAAGGGGGCAGCACTTCCTTGTTTAACTTCCCTCTCTCATTTTTGACAAGGTCCCCAGGCCCTCAGTTGTCCCTCCAAATCCAGAGATCCTATGCTTTACCTTCTCCAGAAAGCAAATCTCTTTTGTATTTCCAAGTCAGGAGAGGGTGGTCTCTAGAGACATTAGATTGGGGGTGGGGGTATAGAGACATCAACAGCTTCTAAAAATCTTTCACCTGCCCTGCTCTACCATCAGTCCACTCAGTCTGGTTCTGGGAGACCTTGGATCTGCAGTTCCCTAGCCTTTATAGGATTCTGTGGTGAAAACCCTGCAGTGGGTGGAAATGGAGGGAATGATCAGCCTTCTTGTCTGCCAGTCCAGGGCTATGAGGCCGGTTAACCTGAGCTGCCTTTCAACTTCCGCAATTACATTGTTACCTCCTCCACTTGTCTCTGTCCTTTGGGATTTATAACTTACAAAGAAGAAAAATCCCTTTATACGAGTCTTGTGATTTTAGGAGGGAGAAAAGGTAGATGCTTGATGTAGACAGGAGCAGGATTTCCACAGGTGGGGATGTCAGGGAAGAATATTTCAGGCAGGGGTGGGCCTCAGTGAAGGAGTACACTGAGGGGGATGAGAAGGTCCTTGGATTATTTGGGAACAAAGAGGAGGCAGTTGGATTGGAGCTACAGGATCCAGAAAACTAAGGCATCATGGAAGATCAGGCTGGAAAGTCAAGCTGTACTAAGCATGGGGAGTGGCTAAAGATGAGGAAGTTTTGGGAACCAGCAGTTAGCGTAATGGCTATGTCGCTGGACTCCCACGCAGTTGACCGCGGTTCGTATCTCGGACCCGGTGGCTTACAACTCACGCCGGGCGCGTGTGCGTGCGTGCCCAGGATCCCGAGAGGAGAATGGAGGAGAAGGCATTGCGACGTGACCATCCCCCCTGGGGGGTGATTTCTCGCTTTCTGTCTCTATGTCTCTCTCTGTCTGGCGAGCGCAAGCGCCCTATAGCGAAAAACCTCTCCAAAAAAAAAAAAAAAAAAAAAGGTAAAAAAAAAAAAAAAGATGAGGAAGTTTGCATCTGTGGACTGTAGGGTCACAGAAAGTGTTTAAGAAAAGTGAAATCAGGCCTGTTGTTTGGGAGGCTGCCAGCAGTATGTGGTATGGATTAGTAGCTCAAGCCAAGGTGATGGGTAGGAGGATCTTGCAATAGTCCAAGTTCTAAGAAGAGAACAATTCAAGGTGGTTTAGTAGAAATGGGAGGAGGGAAGGATGCGAAGAATTTAAAAGGTAAAATTGGCAGGACGTCTTGACTAGATGACAAGTGAGGAAGAGTGCAGAGCTGAAGATGGCTCTAAATGTAAGTCCGGGTTGCTGGGGAAGTGGCGGTAGGAGGAAGTGCTTGGCGGGGGAGTGTGGGGGGATGTGTTTGGGAAGGGGCAAGAAGGGATTGGGGGACAAAGGGACTGAGTTGTGCTTTATAATAGACATCTGACACATACATCAAAACACCGTGATTTTAAGCCTTCACACTTCAACTACAAATGCCTTTTATCAGTTAAGAGAGAGAGATGTTGAGAGTAGGGAACAAGGAAATCAGTCCCTTAGAAGACAAAGAATCGTTTTCAAGTTGTTAAACGAGGTTATCAAAATAATTTTTATTTTAATTTTCTCATAGGTTAATGAGTGTTCCAAAGTGGCTTCCGCACTACCTTAAGACATTGACAGAGGGCTATTTCCTTTCTTCCTTACCTCATCTTCATGTTTGGACCAAATTAAATGTTCTGTACACCATACTCTTAAAAGAGAGGCCTCTTTTTTTGGATTATGTAGCCAAAAGGGAACATAGAAAAGGACCCTGTGTAGCCAGGACCTTGGGGGTCCCCTCTGGAATATGCATGCCCTCTAGGTATTCTCTCAGAGGGGACCCTCAGGGAGCTCAGGAAAGGGTCCTGGTCAGAGCATTTGCCAGTTTCTGTGGTGTGAATGCGCCTACTGTGTGTGGCCAGTTTCAGACTCCCCACATGAAGTCACTGAGCACGGAGCTAGAGAGAGATGTGCTGTCCCCAATGCATGTGGCTCATGCTGGGTTTTCGCTGACACTGTGTGGTCCAGCTGCCACACCCTATCTTTTAGGTCATCTGACTTGTTCTGACTATGGAAGTTATCAGGGTTACAGCTGCTGAGAAGCAGTGTCTCAGTAAACAAAGGCATTTCCCTGCAGCAGCCTCTGCCCCTCAGACTAGGCCTCTGCTGTCTTCTATTAGGTTGTCAGAAAAGTAATGGCATATTTTTCTATGCAAAAATGCATCATTTGACTTTTCCAATAACCAGGTAATACAGGGTGATTATGCAGGCACTGTTCTAAGCCCTTTCCATGCATTGACTCAATCTTCATAACAGCCCTTTGAAGCAATTGTTATGATCTCAGATTTTACAGATGAAGAAATGGAGGCCCACAGATTAAGCAATTTACCCAAAGTCAGTTGAGCCCTGATCTGAATCTAGACAGTTTGACTCCTAAGGTCTTATTTACTGTTTTCCCGGCCCTGATATATCAACATTTATGAATTCTCTTCACATGTTTCTTTTCTCTTAAGACCTAGTCAGGGCCTGAATATGATGGACTCATTAAGTTTGCCAGATAAAATACAGGATGCTCAGTTAAATTTAAATTTCAAATAAACAATGAATAATTGTGTAATATAAATATGCCCCAAATATTATATGGAATATACTTGAAATTCTTGCTGTTTACTGAAATGCAGATATTATCCAAGTGTTTTGTGTTTGATTTACTATTTTCTTTAAAGTTTATTCATATATTTCTGCCACGAGAGGGACAGAGACAGGCATCTCCAGCAATCCCTAGCCTGTCTCAGTAAGCTAGGGTCATGGGTGCATGCATGTACTGAGCATGCTCAGGAAGGTCCCCGGGCATGAACTCAGGACCTTTTGCATGTTTGTCCAGTTGGACTACTGCTGTGCAGCCCCTGGCTCCAGACTTACATTTTCATTTGCTAAGTCTGGTGGTCTGTAGCCTTATAGATTTTTCTTGCTTGACAAGAGTTGGCACCTGGGAGAAGGCTAGAATGCCAGCCGTGCTGCTCCTATTTCTTTGGCTAGGTTGTGCTGAGGGCTACAAAGCTCTGACTCATAGTGCACTTTAAACTGCCTAAACACTAAATGTGTCTCAGCCTTGCTCTTTTTCCTCTCAAGAAAGAATATTAAAACAGTCTTCGAAAGGAACATTCCAAAATACAGATTGAAAACTGCTTTGGTTCCCCTCTCCAAAGTTAGATCATCACAACAGAAATTTAAGAAATCTCTCATGCGATCAGTTTAACATTTTGGTATTCCAGAAGAATCACTTGACCTAAACCAACTCATTCAGGAAACTAAAAACTCCCTTAGAAGGAAATGCCACTGCTTTTTCTAATCTGTATTTTTTGCTGATCAGACTGGTCAGACCTCTTTCTGAAAGTTTAATCTCAGTCACCTCTGATGCAGCTTGAACTCATTATCTCTGGTTCTTGGAGCAGCCATGGCAAGCAAGCCACTTGGAGATCAGTAGGAAGTCTTGCTGTCCACAGATTTATCTTCCTTGGGCTGTTGGCTTTGGCCTTTTGGTTGTGCCTCCTGGAACGTGATGTCTACAACATCTCACCCTAGATGAGTCAGAGTGAAAAAATCATTAGTCATTCCAGGACCAAGTCAGTGCATTGGGTGATGCCTGGTTCCAAGACTGCTATGTCCTCAGGGCTGCCCATGGTCAGATACTGGGATGGTTTATAGCTGGGACTGTCCCAGAAAGATCTAGGCTCTTTGGTGTTGTATGTGAACAAGTTCTTTTCCTCTTCAGATTTGTAATAGGCTAAAAGATACTCCCCAAAATTACCCAGCTCCTAATTCCTGGGATTGCTAAATATTACTTTATAGGGAAAAAGGGCCTTTGAAGATGGGATTAAGGATTTTAACAAGGGGGATTATTTTGGATTATCCAGGTGGGCCCTAAATACCATCACAAGTGTCTTAGAACACAGAGGCATACGAAGGAGAAGGCGAGATAGAGGTGGAGGCAAAAGCTGGAGTGATGAGGCCTCAGGCAAAGGAGTTCTGGCAGGTGCCAGAAGTTGCAAGAGGCAAGGGCCTACTTGTCCTCCAGAGTGCTACGAGGGAGTGCAGCCCAGTGACACCATTATTTCAGCCCAGTGAAACTAATGCTAAATTTATGGCCTCCAAAATTTAAAGAGGATATATTTCTGTGTGTGTGTGTGTGTGTGTGTGTGTGTGTGTGTGTGTTTTGAGATTTTTTTTCTTACAGGGCAATGTATGCTCACCAGAGAGACAGAGAGCAAGAAATCACACACCCCCTCCCCCACCAGGAGGATGGATCACACCGTAACCCCTTCTCCTCCATTCTCCTCTCGGGATTTTGGGCATGCACACACATATGCCTGGTGTGAGTTTCAAGCCACTGGGTTTGGGATTCCAATTAAGCCACCAAGTTTGTAGCAATTTGTGGCAAGGCCACAAGAAACCAATGAAATTCCTCAGCTCCTTTTTTAGGTGAGACCTTCAGCACCAGGCTGGTCTCTTGGAACCCTTCCAACATGAAATGCATGTCCTCAGGTCCAGGAAACTTTGAAGGATAATCCCCCTTTCTCTGTTGTCCCTCCTTTGTGGGATTTCCAGAGAGCTCGATATTTGTCTTGCTGGATGGAGTCTCTTATTTTCTTATTTCTTATTTTTTTCTGTTTTCCATACATTAGTCTTTGTGGGGTGATGTCCTAAACTGTCTTGCAATTCTACTTGTATTATGTTTAAACATTTCTGCAACTCTATTTTTAATTTCCTAGAGTTCTTTCTTGTTGCCTTTTTAAAATAGCTGCCGCCTCTTACTTAATGGATGCCATAGGTTTTCTTATTTCTCTGGGTAGTTTAATTATAGTTTTTCTAAGTATCTGCTCTCTATGTTACTTTTCTCCTCAGAGTTCCCTCTTTTTAAAATTCCCAATTTGTTATGGTGATTTGTGTGTGCATATGATTTACAAACCTCACATGACGTTTGACTGACCATTCATACCAAAGAATGTGGTCCCAAAGCCGACTGGAAAGTCTGGGCAGGGAGGAGCTTGTTGGCCTGTGGTCCTCCCCCTCTGGAGGTAAGGCTGCAAGCAGGCTTTTCCACCTAATGTCAAGAAGCTACCAGGCTGCTGGGTGGCTTGGCTGGTTGGTCTCCTCGAGAGCTTCCTCCAGGTTGCCGCCTGGAGAAGAGCCTGGTGAGCACTCTACAGAGCCAATGGTGTTTGAAGCTTCTGTCTTCAGACTTGTCCTTCATTCTTTGTATGCATTCTGGTGCACACTCCTCGGGCCAGGCCTGGTGGCTGGGTTTGGAGCCTCTCCAGAAACTGAGCCTCTTCTTCCTTTTAAAGTTTATTTATTTATTTCTACAAATGGGAGAGACCAAGACAGCACCACCAATAGGGTCTTAATGCCTTGATTCACTTACAGCTTCAACCAGCCCCAAATCACGGGCACATGTATACCCAGCATACTTAAGGTCTCTGGATATGGACCTGGAACCTTCCCATGTGGGTCAGCCTTGCAGAGTGTCACATTTTACCACTGCACCACTGCCTAGTCCAAGCTTCTTGTCTTATGAAAGGCCATTGCATGGTAGTTGAGAGTAGGGCCCTGGATTCTGATGACCTGGGTGTGCACGCTGGCTCTGTCACATCCTAGCAAGGTGCTCATAGGCACATGGCTCTGCCTGTACTGGGTGAGTATCAGTTTTCACAGGTCTAGACTTGGGAGTAGCAGGTGGCCCCTCCTCAGGGGTTTTTAGAAGTCATTGAACCATTGTGGAGAATGCTTAGAACCCAAACTGTGTTTGTTTACTGTCCTTCCACTGCTGACAGAGAGGGTCCCCTGGCTGTGTGCAATGGGAAAAGTCATCTGGGTGTCTAAGTCCTCCAACTTTAACCAGTCTTCTATTCAGTATTTGTAGCCCCAGCCCTCACGCCCACCTCCTAAGGTAGTTGGCCCACAAAGTTCTGGTCTTTCTAGGAATCTGCAGCTCCAATTCACTTGCTTTTTAGTGGGGCTTCTCTGTGTTCACCCCTCTCAGTGATTGGCACCAGTCTATACACTGACCATTGTCTAGAGTTTTCTTCTTTTTCTTTAAAGGTTTACTTATTTAGTTCTTCTGAGAAAGAGAGACACACAACATTTCCAGCAGGGTCTCCATGCTGTTATCCATGCCCAGTCTCAGCCAACCCAGATCACGGGCATGTGTGCACACACCCAGTATGTGCGGGAGAGACCGTGGGATGCGAACTCAAGATCTTTCTATCCAGGTTTAGCATTACAGAGAATTGTTACCACTGCTCCACTTGGATTGCCCTAGATTTTTGTGTTTTATTTGTTTGTTTGTTTTAATTTGGAAGGTGTCCAGCATTTTTTTTTTTAATGTCAGAGGGTGCCACTCTGACATATGAGAGACAGACCAGAGCTGTCTAGAGCACAAGTTCCCCCCAGCAGGACCTGGTCACATTACTGTCCTTTTCCCTCCAGTTCTCCATCCTTCAGGATCCTGGGCATATGCACATGTGCACCCGGCATGTTTTTCAAGCAGAGGGCTGAACATGAACCCTGATTAGCCATGTGACATTCAGCTTCCTCTGCACAGCACCTAATCATTGCACTTTGGGCCTGGCCCCTCAGTTTTTTTAACATCTCATTTGTTGTCATCTTTCTCGTTCATTTTTCCTGGGAGTTTGTGTGCTTAAAAAAAATTCCTTGCTGATGTTTTAGTAGGATTTTAAAAGGAATAGGAACCAATCCTTATGTCTAATCCACTGTTTTACCAGTCTTATTTCTTAACATGAGATGCAAAGCAAATATATCAATGCAGCACCCTCAGTTGTTTCTGCATTCGTGGCTATTATATTACTACTGGGATAATCTGTGGTTTTCAGGAGTTTTGTTAAAAACAAGGAGCCCCTCATTTGGTTTCCTCTAGTTCATCTGCTTTCTCTCTTTTATTTTTAAAATTATGATATTGAATTAATTTTATTTATTTATTTTAATTTGACCAGAGAGGGAGGGAGGGAAAAAAAGAGAGGGAGAAATAGAAAGTGAGAAAGCAAGCTGCCAGGTCTGGGACTTGAACTGCAGTAGGCCATGTAGGAGTCTACCGCTTTTAACCATCACACCACCTGCAGGCCCCCTGCCTTCTCTTCTTCTTAGCTAAAGTTGCTGAGAGTTCTTGGATCTCTGGGGAGTTGGAAGGAGAGGACTCCTCAATGTTCACCTCACTCTGTCCTCTCTTTCCCACTCCTATCAAGACTGCTCAGGCTACCAGGGAGCCCCCTCTGTTCTTGAGTCGTGTGGCTCTCTTTTAATTTCTCATCAGTGCTCTACTGCTGTAGACATTGATCATTCTTTCTGTCTTCCCTGGCACCTGCAGCTCTCATGACAACATTCCCTGTGGCTCCGGCTGGTCCCTGGGGGTTTTTATGGAGTCACTTCTCTCGCTGCTCCCTTCTTGTCTGTAGGTGTTTCTGCGTCATTTAGTCCTCCTTCATTCGTCGCTGTGTGTCTAAATTTCTCCCTTAGCATGAGGTAGAATGGTTCCCAGATCCCTGTCTCCAGCTTAGGACTCGCCCTAAACATGGAGTCACCCTCCAGCTCCCGTTTGTCTTCTCCAGTTGGATAGGGAGAAGGGAACACAAGCTTTCCCGCTCAAAGCTGGACTCACTGATTCCCACCTACATCAGCTTCTGTGTTCTTTAATTTTATGACACCACCATCTACTTAAAACAGGGACCAAGTCACCCTTCCCTGCTGCCCCTTTACCTCTTATCTAATAGGTGCTGTCATTGTACCTCCTGAGTATTTCTTGACATGGTCCTCTCTGTCATCCCTGCTGGGACCAGCCTGGTTCAGGTCCTCATTATCTCTTGTCTTCATTAGAATATCTTCCTAGTTTATCTTCCTCTCCTGGTCTTTCCTCCTCAAACCTGACTTCCTCAGAACTGCCAGCACGATCTGCTAAATTGCAAATCTGTCTCTCTCACCTGGTGTTTTCATGGCATCCTCTGACACTGTGGACAAGGCCCATGCTCCTTGCCAGGCCCACGATCCCTCGCCCTCCGGTCCAGGTGTCTGCCCTTAGGCCTCTAGCAAAAGCTTTCACTCTCTGCCAGGCTGTCTGCTTCCTTCCTCACCTGCTTTGGCCCCAGCTGCTCCCACACCTGAACCTGCTCTGCCTGCCTCCTTTTCTAGTCCTTCCCCTCCTCAGACATCTCTTCCCCCTCTTCAACCTTTAAGATTCTGCCCAGGTGTCTTTCCTTCAGGAGAGCTTCCTGCTGACCCCGCTGGCTCCTCATGCAGCTGCGCATGCTTCTTTGTCATTGTTCACTTCTCTCTGCAGCCTCCCACTCAGCCTTCTCTGGCTGATCAAGTCCCAAATAGCTACAGGCTCTGAGAGCCACCACTGTGGCTGGTATCAGGATGAGACGAGAGAAGGGAGCATTTTCACCACCAAGGTGCTTCCCCTGCCCCAGGGCTATGGTCTGTCTGGTCAGATGTGGGGAGCCTGGGTGTATTCATTTCTCAGAACTACCAAAACAAAGTACCAAGACTGGGTGACCTAAACAGCAGACATCCATTGCCTCACAGATCTGAAGGCTAGAAGAACACAATCCAGGGGCTGATAGGCCATCTCTCTCTGACGGCTCTAGAGGAGAACTTTCCTTGCCTCTACCAGCTTCTGGTGTTTGTTAGCCATGCTGACATTCCTTGACTTATAGATGGAGCACTCCAGTCACATGGCTGGCGTCTCCTGTGTGCTCATATTGTGTCCCTCTATATGTGTCACTGTGTCCAAATTTCCCCCTTTTCATAAGGACACCAAGCCTGTGGAGATAGGCCTCACCCTAATGACTTCATTTCACTTGATTATCTTGGTAAAGACCATATGTTCAAATTAGGCCTCATTTGAGGTATTAGAGGTTAGGACTCCAATGTTTCTTTTTTGGCGGGGGTGAGGAGGGCATAAGTCAGCCCATCACATTGGGTGAAACTCACTTGTCCTGATCTTGCCAGCTTCCCAGCTCCTAAGGCCTCTGGAAGTCCCTCTCGAATCCAGGCAGCATTCATTTCTTCTCATCCTGGAACATACATGGAGGGCAGGTTCTCCATGACTCTTCAGTGGGGTGAGGGACCACAGAGAGGGTCAGGAAACTTCCTGGGCTACCTGCAAATGTCTGCTGTGTGCTTGTGTCCATCTCCCTACAAAGCCTCATCCAGTCATGTTTAAAATGGAATCTTTTGCATCCCCTTAACCTCTGTCATCGCACTAAGCCCTGAAACTCAGCTTTTCTGGTTTCCAACATCACTCTCTGTCATTCGTGCTGTTGTAACAAAATTGCAGACTGGGTGGCTTATAAACAATAGTTCTGGGGCCTGGCAGTTGGTTTAATGACTATGTCACTGGATTTCCATGTAGTCAACCGTGGTTCGAGTCCTGGACCTGGTGGCTTAAACTCACGTGGGGCACATGTGCTTACATGCCCAAAATCCGGAGAGAAGAATGGAGGAGAAGGGATTGCAGCGTGGCCATCCCCCCAGGGGGTGATTTCTTGCTTTCTGTCTCTGTCTTTCTGGAGAGTGCATGCGCTCTATAGCCAAAACACACACACACACACACACACACACACACAATAGTTCTGGAGGTTGGGAAGTCCAAGAAGGTGGTTTCAGCTTGTGAATAGAGGAGAAAGGGAGGACATTCAGTCCATAGCATTCTGCAGTTTGCTGCCCCTACCCTTTTGACCTCCCATGTGTCCAATCAGCAGTACTTTGGGCACCACTGTGTAGGGGACACAGCATGTGTTGACCTATTAGCTTGTGTGTGTTGCTCCTGGGAGGGGCCTTGGTTTATGGTTTATAATCTTTCAGTGCTCCATAGTATTTCTGGATGGATCCTTTTTTTTTTTTTTTTTTTTTTTTTTTTTTGCTACAGGGCGCATATGCTCACTAGAAAGGGTTTGTGGTGGTGGTGGTGGGAGGGAGGTTGGGGGAGGAGAAAGCAACCTATGAGGAATGATCACACTGCAATCTCTTCTCCATTCTCTATCCTTTTGGGATTTTGAACACACACACATGTACTAGCATGTTCTCAAGTTACCAGGTCCAGGACTCAAATCGCACAGGTGACCATATGAGATCCTTAACCACCAGGCCACAGAGCTAGCCATTCTGGGTAACTCTTGTCAGCCTCACACTGTTCTGCAAAGTCATTGTGTGACCTGAAGGATTCATTCGTTCGTTCGTTCGTTCTTTCGTTCCCTGAGGCATTTACCTAATTTGGTGTCAGGCACTAAGCAGGACTGCTTGGGGAATAAAATAGACCAAGGATCCTGTGCCCAAGGTCCTCACAGTGTGATGGGGTAGACTGACGGGTCAATGAACTGTTAGAACATTAAGTGCTGAGGACATGGACACAATCTCATGCTTAGCCCCCCTGAGCAATGAGTGTGGCAAGGACAATGAGGGAGCTGTACTGAAGAGAGACTGTCCCAGGAAGCATGTCGGAACTGGCTAGGGAGGTGAAGTGGCCAAGAAAGCATTCGTGAGCTGAGTCTTAAAGGATGTCTTGGAGAAGTAAGGGCAGAGAACATTCTCATGTGAGGCCCCACAGTGTCCGTGTTCCCCTGGTGCTGTGGACGGGCAGTAGTGGCTCCTTTTGCACCAGGAGTCAGTGTTGGCCCTGAAATGCTCACTGCCTTCCAGTGCAGCTGGGACAGAGCAGCTACCTTCAGAGGTTCCATCCTCTTCTTGCCACGCCCGGGCATGTCCTCATGCCCGCTCACTCACTGCCTTTCTCTGAGGCCCTCTTTGTCTCTCAGTCCTGCAGGCATCACCCTTTCTCCCTCTGCTGCTGCCTTTGAAAGGAGGGTTGCCAAGGGTGATATGGAACCATGCTGGTGGCCAGAAATTGCCACAGTTCTGCTACACCGGGCTAGAGCCCCTGGCTGACCATGGTGCTGTCGGAGGTCTAGTCCCCCAGGCCAGAGACCAGCCCACTGGAGCTTTAGCAAGTGGCCTCATGCTGTGTCCCTTTCAGTGTTTGATGTTCTGTCTCTTTCTGTCACCTTGCATCCTCTCTTACACTCCCCTACCCAGGAATCTCAGCCTCAGTCTGTGCTCTCTGGGGTGCTTTGATATTGGCTGTGGCAGCCCTGAAAGTCAGGTGGAGGCCTCTTTTCATCTGTCCCTTTGGTTGCCAGCCCTGGGCCCCCACTGGACATGTTTAGGACAGCACAAAGCAGCCAAGAGAGAGCGGCCCATCCATCAGCAGCTGCCTCTGCTACAGCATGGAGGCCTCTGCCAAAAACTCTTCCTTTCTGGTACTGACCTGCTTTTGCTGGCAGCTGCTGAGGCTGGCTGGGGTTGGGGGTAGAGCCAGCTAGGGGTGCTGGTGCTGGTGAGGGGATAGCATGTATAGGACCCTTGTGAATTTGGAGATTTCTGGGGCCTGCTTCTGAGCTGTACCTCCTCCTTCTCATCCCCTCAGCTACTCTCCAGTTCACCTCTGAGACTAATTCACTGAGGAAGTCGGGGACCATGCTGGGCCTCAAAACTGACACACTGCCCAGCTGCCCCCAAAGCAGGGCCCTACCTTTTCCTTTTTCTGTGACTTCCTGCCCACAGTTTCCCTTGCAGACTACAGGAGAACAGGGTTATTTAGGATGGAAGCCATAAGATCCTAGAAGGAGTATTTCCAGGTTTGGCTGCCCCAGCTGTTAGGTGGCTCCTTCCTGGCAAGGCTGCTCCGCCTGAGAGCACCTGCACTCAGTACAGTGGCCATATTGTCTGGGCCAAAACTTGGACAAGATGGCTTCACAGTGGACTGCTGTGCTGTGCCTGGCTGCAAGAAGTGGCCTGGGAGATGTAGTTTAGGTTTGAAGTAGCAGAACTTTCCAGGGACATTTTGATGATTTATCAGAGAAATTAAAACTGCCCTGGTATGGGCCAGCAGGTGGTGGTGGTTAAGGCACTGGATTTCACATGGCCTGCTGCACAGTTCGAGTCTTGTACTGCTGACTTGAAAAACATGCCAGGTGTGGGTGCCCAAAATCCCAAGAGGAGAAGGGATTACAGCATGGCTATCCTCCACCTCCCAGGGCAGGGGGTGATTTATCTTTCCTCTGCCTCTGTACCTCAGGTGAATGCTCATGCTTTATAGCAAAATAAATAAATGCATACATACATACATACATATATATATACACATATGTGTATATATATGTATTTTTTACTATATATATATTATACACACACACACATATATATATAAATATATATATATAAATATATATATATGTGTGTGTGTGTGTGTAAATGGCCATGGCCTATCTGGAACAAATGACTATTAGCTAGCTCTCTAGTGGGAAGCGCAGGTGGCCCTGCAAGAGTGCAGGCCAGCGACAGGAGTGGGTTTTTTGGTTTGGGCTTTTGGCTTTCCAAGTGCCTGTCATACTACACGTCTAGTGAAAGCCATGACTTACTGCTCTAATGAGGTAAAGACTCCGCAAGCCCTAACAGGTCAGAGTCCTTGCTCTGGAAGGAGACATACTAATTGGGCTCAAATCTGGCTCTAATATTGATCTTGGGTATGTTATTTACCCTGCCGCACTGGTTCCTTATGTCAAAAAAGGAGAGAGTAAGACATGGTGAGGGTTATGTGAGTTAGTGCACATCACACACCCCACGCATAGCCCAGTGCCTGGTAAGGGGCAGAGACTGTTAGATTTGCTGTTTGGTGTTGTCTCCACCTGCCGGCACCAGGCCTGGCACACAGGTAGAGCTCAGTAAGGATTGCTGTCTGTTATGGAAGTGAGATGGGCAGCTCATCAAGGCTGGGGCAAGTGAGAGCAAGGCCTTTAGTGTGTCTCATCCCATGGGTTGTGGTAAGCACCTTCCTAACTCCATGATTGTCACCCCAGTCTGGAAGGGAGAACACTGATTATTGACCTACTGTTGGGAGAGAAAACTAAAGCTCAAAGAGAGGTGGAGATGATCTGCGGTGTCACCCTGAGAGGCAGCAGGGGCAGAAATAGGTGTTGCAGACACTCCCTGCTTCACGGTGCTTCAGTCTTGTTCACGAGGAGTTATTTACACGTCCCAAGTGACAGTCAAAGCTGTCTTATTTCCCTGTCTCTAATGCACAACCCGAGGCCAAGAAAAGAGACCTGTCAGCCAGCATTTGCAGAAAATAGCAAATGGGCCTCTGGGCTGGCAGCTCTCTGGAGAGGAAACCAGGGTGAAGGATCTCTGCTTTTCTCTTCTTGCCATTTCCTCTATCTCTGAGGTCAGGAAGGAGAGTTTTGCTTGCGTGTATCACCAGCAGCAAGCAAGATATAGTGGTGTCCCCTGAGGCATATGGCCCGAGCCGGTGACTGTGCTGTATCAGGATCCAGAGTGTCTCTACCACCTGGGGCTGTCCAGCCTGTCCATGCCAGAGGCCTCCCTGCTTGAAGGCTGCGGCTCAGCTGTGGTCACGGAGCTGGAAATGGTTTTGAGTTTTTGATGCAGCTGAATCCAAATCCGAATCCAGGCTTTCTAAGATACGGCTTTGGGTAATGAGGCCCTCAGACTCTAAATGGAAGATTCTCAGCCAGACTGTCAACACTCTTGAGGAAGTCGTGATCGCCATCCACCAACCGGATACCCCTAAAGTGGGGCACAGCCTGGAGCCTGGCCCCTGGTATGAAGAAGGCAGGAGGCACTTTCTGGGCAGATGCCATGGTGATATGATGAGGAAAGAAGCTGGCACTTGGTCACTTCCTATGCCAGAACTCCATCTCCTATAGACCTAAAGAGATCCTATTTAATGCTAAAGAAAGCATCTGGGGGTTGCAGAAGGGGTTTTGGTGCCTGAGGCCTTCTCTCCACCTCAACTGTCCTCCTCTCCCCAGATCCCTACAGGTACCTCCGACTCACCCCCACCCAGCACCGTGCAGAGGGGTCTGCCCTCTGGAGGATAGGGTGAGAGTTGAGAGCCAGGGAAGCTGCCCACTCAGCCCCTCCTTTAGGACCATCCCAGCCCCTCAGACTCAGTATGGACAGAGCAAGTGTGAACACACACAGCCTGTGAAGGCCCCGCTCCCCAGAGAGAGGGCTCTGAGCTGCTCACCTGTCCTATAGCATGGTCTCTTCCAGCTGACATTGATTCTGAAAAGGCCTCAGGTTCAGGCCTGGGCTTTGATCTGGGAGGGCAGGGGGTTTGCTTGGGGAAGAGCTGGGTTAACCAGGCTCTAAGAAGGACAGAGATGTGCCGGGAGTGGGCAGTGTTTTGTTTGCTTATTTGTTTTTAAGTTTGCTATAGGGCATATGTGCTTACCGGAGAGAGAGAGAGAGGGGAAAAGTGAGAAATCACCTCCTGGGGGGGGGGTGGCCACACCAGTCCCCTTCCCTCCATTCTCCTCTCAGGATTTTGGCCACACACACACACACACACACACACACGCATGCCTGGTGGTTTTTAAGCAGCTGGGTCTGGGATTCAAACCACACAGTCGGCCATGTAGGATTCAGCCACCTTGAAACCACCTCCCACCAGCTGGCTCCATAGGTGGTGTTTTTATTCTTCTCTGTGTCTGCAGGACCTTGTCCCATGCCTGGCATTGTGTGTGTGTGTGTGTTGGCAAGGGCAGGGGCGAGACAAGTGGGTGGCAGATGTCACATGTGACTGTGGAGTGAATGGAACTCTGGAGTTGTGTCTAGTTCTGAGGGCAGTGTGCCCTTTGCCCTCCATCAGTCACCAGGTAGGCTCTCCAACCAGCCCGCCTAGACTCCACATGGCCTAGGGGTTGACATGTCGGTGCCTTTAACCTCAAGTGGCAGCATGTCCTAAATCCTCCACAGCAGTCTGCCCTCCCCTCTCAGGCTGTTCTCCTGCCTCAGACCACCTTTCTCATAATCTTGCCTGGTCCCTGGAGAGTAGGGAGCAGGCGCCTGGACTGTGGATCACCTATTCTCTGCATGACCCAACCTCCCCTTCCCTCCCAGTCAGCCAGAGGCACATGCTGCTTCTGGCCTCAGGAGGCGGGGACGCTGCTCAGGGGCGCCCCTTCCCCTGATTTCGCGTTGGCCGCAGCCCAGACCTCCAGCAGTCTGGGGCCAGAGAACTTTGTATCCTAGGGCAGTGATTTCAGGCAGTGCAGCAGCTGGCTGGGGCTTCTCCACACTGTCCTCTGTGAGCTGAAGGCCTGGGCAGAGGTGAGTGCTCTGGGACAGATCTGCCTTTGTCAGGTGTGCATTCTCCTGTGCAGAGAGCCATTGGGGACAGGTTTCTGCATGTGGCGAAGTGCAGGCTATGCTGAGGCCTGTGCGTTCGCTCTGAGCGTGTGCAGGTGTTGCACATGCTGGCCCCCCACTCAGCCGACTCCGCTGAGTATTCAGGCATTTCTGTTACACATCAGGCTCCGCTGCCTTCAGACTGAGGAAGGCCCTGACGGAGGTGCCAGTAGGAGGTCAGCATAAGTGTGTGGTGTGAACAAGGTTGGGGCTGGTGTAAGCCAGGTCTGCAGGCAGGCACACAGGCAGGTGGAGACTGGGGGTTTCTTCTCCATCCTGGTGTTCAATTGGGAGGCAAGGACAGTGGGAAAGATAGTGACAGCAGCTGACTTGGCCTGAGGTGTGGTGCTCCAGGTGCTCCGCCCAGTCAGTCCCCAGAAGGACTTGCCAAGGTTGGTTGGGGGTGGTGGTACCCAATTTTTCAGAGGAAGCGGGTCTCTGAGGTGCCCAAACCACAGCGACAGGGTAGGGAGGGCTGAATCAGGCCAGCCTGCTGGCTGCTGGCTGCAGGCTCGTGCTGGGCCGCCCCGCAGGACACTGCTCTCTGCCCCACTTTCCCCTGCTCCGACTTCAGCCAAAGGGCCCTGACCTTTTCCCTTCTATAAACATCTGCCTGGCACGTTGCCAGCTGAAGAGTGCCTGTGTGTCAGGGATGGGCTTGTCCAGGTCTCAAGTCCAGACCTGCTTTACCTCCCTGCAGGGACACTAGTGCTAACAGGGGCAGCCCTGCTCTCCCTCTGCCCATGGCCTGGGTTCTTTGTGGAAAGGGACTGCCAAGGAATCCCTTGCACAAGAGCACTTGGGGACACCAAATGCAAGAGTGTGTGTTAAAAGGGTTGCCAGGGCAGTGGCGGGTATTTCATTTTCCCAACTGCGAGCTAAGCAGACGCTCGGTGGCCCTGCTGTGGGGCAAGCTCAGCCTCCATGAGGCTCCTTCTGGCCTACCTTCCAAGGGAACCGCTCTCTCTACATGAAACTGTAAGTGGGGCATGTACAGTGGAAAGGGGAGGAGAGCAATAAAGTTACCTAATTTACTCACAGCACAATTTGTTAAGTGTCCAAGTGTTCACACGAGTAAATCCACTCAGGTGGGAGAGAAAGACAGGGCCTCCCTGACTATATAGTTGAGTCCAGGACTTGGTGCTTGAAAAACACACCAGGTGCTTGGGAACCAGCAGTTAGTGTAATGGCTATGTCGCTGGACTCCCACGTAGTCGACTGCGGTTCGCGTCCCGGACCTGGTGACTTAAAACTCACGCCGGGCGCGTGTGCGTGCGTGCCCAAGATCCTGAGAGGAGAATGGAGGAGAAGGGATTGCAGCGTGACCATTCCCCGTGGGGGGTGATTTCTCGCTTTCTGTCTCTCTGTCTCTCTCTGTCTGTCTGGCGAGCGCACGCGCCCTATAGCGAAAAACCTCTCCAAAAAAAAAAAAAAAAAAAAAAAAAAAACACACCAGGTGCATATCTGTGCCCAAAAATCTTGAAAAAGAAATGGGGGGGGAGGGATTATTGTGTGACTATCCTCCATGTTTGTGCTTTCCCTCTTTCTTCCTGGAGAATGTAAAAATGGAACCAGCAGATGGCATAATGCTTACATCCAGTGACTAGTCAACTGTGGTTCGAGTCCGAGACCTGGCAGCTTTAAACTCACATGGGGCCTGTGTGCATGCTCCAAATCCTGAAAGGAGAATGGAAGAGAAGGGATTGTGTGTGGCCATCCCTCCAGGGGGTGATTTCTCACTTTCTGTCTCTCTGGCTCTCTGGAGAGCAGAGTACATGTGTCCTATAGCAAAAATCTCTGTAAAAGAAAAAATAAAAAAGGCCTTTCTGGAAGTAGCTTGAAACTTCCCTAGAAGTCAGAGCATCTTGGTGCAGAGGACTGCTTTCAGCTGTGAGGATGCTCACCTGCAGACAGGGTCACCTGGGGCAATACCTAAGATGGCAAGGTATTGTTGGGGGGTGCCAGTCTCCCAGGAGATCCATCAGCCACATGGATTCAGGGACTCCCATTAGCTTTTTCCTGAAAAAAGTCTTCCTGTCCCCTCTGTGTATTTCATTTTATTTTCTAATTATAAATAATACATTCTCAGTGGAGAAAATATGGAAATTTTTGCATATGGAGATACAGAAAAACGTGAAGGAGAAGATAACACTGTGCCAGTTCTAGCAAATGGCTGTGATTAGGGCAGTGTGTTGACATAGTCCTGTCATTGTTACCATGGCTTTAGAAACACTTCATGAGATCACATTATTTATCTTTTACTTTTCTTGGCTTTACATTATAAGCATGGGCATTTCCCATATCATCAAAACCTGTGCAAATGCATTATTTTTAACAGTTACATGATTTCGGCATAGGTGCACCAGTGTTGTTTTTTTTTAATTGTTTCTCACTACGCTGTTGTAAATAATGCTGTTTTGAACATCTTTGTGCATATAGCTTGGTTCCCATTTTGGAATATTTCCTTGGGTTGCATTTTTAGAATGGTAATGACCAGGCAGAGGGGCATAAGTATTTGGAAGAGTCTTTGTTGTTGTTGTTGTTGGAGAGGTTTTCGCTATAGGGCGCGTGTGCTCGCCAGAAAGAGAGAGACAGAAAATGAGAAATCACCCCCCAGGGGGGATGGCCACACCACACTCCCTACTCCTCCATTCTCCTCTTGGGATCTTGTACATGCATGCACACGCACCCTGCGTGAGTTTAAGCCACCGAGTCTAGGACTCAAACCACATTCGACTACATGAGAGTCCAGCAACATAGCCATTACGCCAACTGCTGGCCCCTGGAAGAGTCTTTAGCGGGCTTTCCAGATGCCCAGACTTTCTGGGGTCTCCCTCTGAGGCCTCATCAGCTCTGACTGTAAGTTTACATCGCTGTCCTAACCTCACAGGCAGTGAGGACCCTCCCTGTTTTATTTTGATTGTCTTGATTTCTGGTAAGTAAACTATTTAAAGTTCATTATGAGCCACTTGTATCAATATTTACTATTTTGTTGCTTTGTCTTTTCCTGATGTTACCCTACCTGGTAGTTTGGACTCTGGATTCGACCCTTTCCTGGCCCTGAGCAGAGTAGGCATTTGTGCTCAGGACATGGGTGAGATTTGCACCCCACGTCTGCTTATTGGTGTGTGACTCAGACTACTGGCACATGCCTGCTCTGGAAAGAATTCCCCTCCTGTGGGTACCTTCTAATAACTAACCCAGAGCAGAGCTCAGAGGATTAGGAGGGTGGTTTGGAGCTCTGTGAGCGGAAGATAACAGAGCGATAGCATCTGGAGTTCCTGGTAAGGTATGAGAGTTGAACGGTTCCACCCTGAGCTCCTAGGTGATACTCTGGGCACCTGCTGTGTGGCAGGTGCTAGGTTATCTCCTAAGGTTATCTCCTCCAACACTATTAGTCACAGGTATGACTTTAAAAAATTTTTTCATTTGTCATTTTGAAATGATTTCAGACTTACAGTAAAGTTGCAAAGGTAGTACAAAGAATTTTCTTATACCCCCTTACCCGAATTCCCCCAAAGACTAGTGTTTGTTTCATTCCCATGTTTTCCCCTAAACCATTTGAGGTCCGGGCGACTGGTCCCCTTCCACGTGGCTGTGTGTGATTCTGGGCCCTTTGGATCTTGCCTCCTCCAGGCAGCAGAAGGAACACAACAGGTTGGGGCTTCTGGGGAGGGCCCAACCATGTTTCTTTAGCCCCAACCTGCCCAAGCATAACCCAGCTGCTTCTCTACCAGAAAACTTTTTTGTTCTTAATCTATTCTTTTTTCATTTCAATTGCCAGAAGGCCTATGAACTCCTTAGAGAGAGACAGAAAGAGGAAGAGGGAGAAAGCACTCCCCAATGGGGTGTGTGTTTTCTAAGGCCAGGATTCGAACTGTGGTTGGCCATGTGGGAGCTGGCTCCCTTTACCACTAGGCTATGGGGCCAGTCCTTTACTTATTGTCACTTGTGGTAAAGTACATATGACATAAAGTTTATCATCTTAATCATTTTTAAGTGTACAGTCCAGTGGTATCAAGTCCATTCACATAGTTATGCCGCCATCGCCAGCATCGATGCAAACGCAATACTCCTGAACCCCTGAATATGTCAGTGTTTTTCCTAAGAATGAGTCCAGTGATCAAGACCAGGAAATTAACATCTATGCAATACAGTTTAAGCCACAAACCTTATTTAAATTTTGTCATTTGTCCCCTTAGTGTCCTTTATAGCAACTGAAATCCAGGATCACACATGATTCAGTTGTTGTGTCTCTTTAGTCCTCCTTAAATCTGAAATCATCCTGGGATCTTTGTCTTTCATCCTTCTGACATGTTTGAAGAGGCCAAGCCAGTTATTTTGTGCAATTTTCCTTACTTTGGGTTCAACTCTTACGAAGGGATTTCAAAAGGTTTATGGGAAAATAGAGTTAATGTGTGAATTAATTTTGGTGCCAAGAAATTGTGAAATCCATGCATAGTTTTGTCTTAACATACATTTGCCAGGAATGTTTTTGAAGGCTGCTCCAGTCAGACCCAGGCAGTGCCCTTGTGGCAGGAAGCCCGCAGGAGCGGTGTCCTTGTGGATTCCATCAGGAAGAGCATGACGTCCACCTGGGGCTAGTGTGATGACCTCCATCTTGGTCAGCATGGTGCCTTCCAGGTTTTCCCATTTTGTAACAAGGACGAATAAGGACAAGGCAGAGGTTCTTTTATTATCATCCTCCTTTAGAAGGATGAGGAGCCCAGAGCCCATCCAGGTCACCCGTGTTTGTTTAGCTGGTTTGACCAGATGCCCCCTCCAAGTCTAGGCACTGCCTTCCTGGTCACATGTGGTGTCCCCTTCTCAGCCCCCATCTCCCCCTGTCTCTCAGAGCTCATAGCCTGGCTGACATCCCGTTCTCCTGGAGCGCTGACTTCTAGCTGACAGTGGACCCTGTGTTTCCCAGCTTCCCCCCTCCTCTGGGGGGCCCCCGGTCAGGCCCACTGTTGGTGAGCCAAAGGCTCAGGCCCACCGCATCTCCTCCCTAGGGTGTTCTCTCTCTGCCTTCGGACACCATCCATTGCCCATGACACCGAGAGGTCACCTTCCTTCTGTAAGCTCACTCCACTCCCAGCCCTGCCTGTTTTGGGTCCTTCCTGTAGCAGGGAATGCTACCTCTACTTCCCATCAAGACCTTCTTCCTTTCTTTCTTCTTCAACAGATTGATCAACGGATTTTGCCTGTTGTATCCCAACCATCTCCCAGACCACACCCCAGCCCCCTCTCCAGTCAGAGGCCACTGCGGCCCCCTCTCCAGTCAGAGGCCACTGCGTCTCACCTCAGCCTCTGCATAGCCGCATACCTGCATTTCTGCTGAGTCCCTGCTGCTCTCTGATCCAGAGAGGTCTTTCTAAGCTCACCTCAGTTCATGTCCCTCCAGCCAGGCCCCACCTTCAGCCTCTCTTCTGGCATGGGGCTCCTGGCCACCTCACCATCCTGCACTTCTCCTGAGCGCGCCACGCTCCTACTCCCCTTCTGGCCTTTAGGTTGCTGTTCCTTCTCCCTGGAGCTCTTTCCCTGCAGACCCCTGCACTGCTGGCTCCTGCTCCCCTTTCTGGTCCCAGCTTAGGCGCCCCTCCTTAGTGAGGCCTTTGCTAATATCCAGCCCCAGTAACTGCTCCCCTGCCTCCAGGTCACTCAAAAAACAGCACCTGCTTGGGGACCAGCAGTTAGCATAATGGCTATGTTGCTGGACTCCCACGTAGCCAACCGCAGTTCGCGTCCCGGACCCTGTGGCTTAAAACGCCGGGCGCGTGTGCGTGCGTGCCCAGGATCTTGAGAGGAGAATGGAGGAGAAGGGATTGCAGCGTGACCATCCCCCTTGGGGGATGATTTCTCGCTTTCTGTCTCTGTCTTTCTCTGTCTGTCTGGCGAGCGCACGCGCCCTATAGCGAAAACCTCTCCAAAAAAAAAAAAAAAAAAAAACCAGCACCTGCTTTTCATCATGAGGCATTTCTCATGATCTGAAATGATCTTGTTCATGTCTTGTTTTTCTTTTTCTCTTCTCTTTTCATGAGCCCTTTCTGTCTTGTTCTCTGATGCCTACAGTCAAGAACTGTACCTGGTGGGTCTGGCCCGGGAGGGCTCTCTTTTTCTCTCTCCTGTCTTAGGCCGTTCCTTTTCCTCCTCCTCTTCCTCCCTTTCTTCTACTTGTTCTTTGTTTTTTTCTCTCTTTTTCTTTCTGTTCTGTATTTATTTCTCCTTTCCTGTCTTGTTGGCAGCTACAAGATGATGCTGAGGTTTTACAATGCTTGTTTTATATATTGAGTTTGTTTTTATGTTGCTACTTAAAATGGCCAAGTTGAGTGTTTTAAATGTTTACTCAGAAATGGACAAGGCCCATGGCTTAGTGGGTAAGGGAGTCAGAGCCCACATGTCTGACTATAGTTCGAATCCTAACTCCAGTGGCTTGAAAAACTCACCAGGTACGTGTGCATGCATGCCCGGAATCCTGAAAGGATGGAGCAGTAGAAGAGACGGGACTGTGGTGTGACTATCCCCCACTGAAGGGTGCTTTTTCTCTCTCCCTCTCTCTGTTTTTCTCTTTCTCATGAGCATACATGTTCTCCAACAATTAAAAAAGAGAAAAAAATGGATCAAATGTTTAGAGAAGGACTGGTGTGAGAAGCAGAAAGAGACCGAATTCTGGTTTGGGCTTTGCTCTGAGCAAGCTATCTTTTAGACTTGTCCTGGCCTTGGTTTTCTTCATTTGTAAAATGAGAGGGTGGTCAGCCTCCGAAGCCTCTTTACATTCTGGGATGCAAACCCTTAGTTGATTTAAATATTTATTTATTTATTTATTTATTTATTTATTTATTTATTGTGGTAAATTACACACAACATAGACTTTGTTGTCCAACCATGTTTTTTGTTTTTTAGAAGATTTTTTCTTTTGGCTGTAGGGTGCATGTGCTTGCCAAAAAGACAGAGAGAGACAGAGAGACAGAAAGCGAAAAATTACCCCCCAGGGGGAATGGCTACATTGCAATCTCTTCTCCTCCATTCTCCTCTCGGGATCTTGGGCACGCACGCACACGTGTCCAGTGGGAGTTTAAGCCACCGGATCCAGGACTCGAACCGTGGTCGACTACATGGGAGTCCAGCGACATAGGCATTATTCCAACTGCTGGTCCCCCAACCATGTTTTAAAGGTGTATTTCATGTATGAGAAAGAGAGATACACAGACACCTTCAACAGGGTCTTCACACCATGAGCCACCCCAGCCTTAGCAAGCCAGGATCATGCGCATGCATGGGATTAGTACAGGGAGCCCTCAGGATGTGAACCCAGGACCTTCAATTTGGCTTCAGCATCATGGGTTGTCGTTTTAGCAACTGAGCCATTGTGGCTGACCTTCGCCATTTTTGAGTGCACAGTTCAGTAGCATTAAGCATATTCACACAGTTGTACAGCCACTCCCACTATCTATCTCGAGAACTTTTTCATCTTCCACAGCTGAAACCTCGTATGCATTAAACACTAACTCCCTAGTCCCTGCTCCCCCAGTCCCTGGCAAACTTCACTCTGTCTCTATGAATATGACTACTCTAGGGATCACATACAAGTAGGATGATACAGTATTTGTCCTTTTGTGATTGGTCTATTTCACTTGATCTGGGATTTTTTTTTTTTTTAAGAAGGATTTATTTATTTAATTTTATTCGTTGTTATTATTATTATTTTAGTTTGACCAGAGAAAGAGAGAGAAAGGGAAAGTAAGGATCTAAGCTGCAGGTCTAAGGCTTGAAGCACAGCTGGGCTTGTGGGAGTCCAGTTCCCCAACCACCACACCACCTGCTGGCCCCCGGGTTGATTTTTATTCTAAATTGAAAGGAGGTTTCTATCACTATTTGAAGAAAACTGGTTTTGGACCAGCTGATGGCATAGTGGGTATATTGCTGGATTCCCACATGGCCGACCGTGATGGCTCAGAAATCAGACCAGGTGTGTGTACGTGCATGCCCAAGATCCCATGAGCATGGAGAAGGAATTGGGATGTGCCCATCCTTTCTAAGGGGGTTAATTTCTCACTTACCCAACGCTGTCTGTTTTCCTGTCTCTCTGTCTCTCTGTCTCTCTCTCAGTGAGTGCATGTGCTCTAAGGCACAAACCTTTAAAAAAAAAAAAAGAAAAGACTTTTTTTTTTGGAGAGGTTTTTGCTATAGTGTGTGTGCACTCGCCAGAAAGACAGAGAGAGACAGAAAGAGAGAAACCACCCGCCAGGGTGGATGGCCATGCCACAATCCCTTCTCCTCCATTCTCCTCTCAGGATCTTGGGCACACACGCACACGCGCCTGGCGTGAGTTTAAGCCACCAGGTCCAGGACTCGAACCGCGGTCGACTACATGGGAGTCCAGCGATGTAGCCATTACGCTAACTGCTGGTCCCAAGACCTGGTTTTAATGAAGAAACCTGATTTGAACTGAGCCAAGCTTCTTCCTGGAAAGAGCACACTGATGAGGATTAGCTTATTGGGGAAACCCATGATTGTCCTTGGTACAACAGGTGTCCCTGTTGTCCTCGTACCTGGCCAGCCAGAACTCTGGGTTAGAGATGTGGGTACAGTTTGGTGGGTTCTGTAGGGCAGGGCCTGTCCTGGGCACTGAAGGGGTTGGACAGACACTGATGATTCTCATCCTGTGTCCACACATGACTTCTCAGTGGTGTCTGATATTGCTTTAAACTTTGAGTGTTGGACTTTTAAAACCTGTGGTGACTATTGGAATGTTAGGGTGAACTTGGGCTTCCATTTGGGTTTGGATTTGCTCCCTTCCCTCCAGCCAGGATGTTGGGCTTGGCCAGGAATGGAGGAGAGAGCTGGCGCTGGCCTTCATGTGGGGCTGCTGTGGGGGTGGGCGAGAGACCCTTATCCTCTGGTGTGCCTTGGTGCCAAGCTGCTCTAACCTGGGCTCTGGTTTTCCTTCCCAGATGCTGAAGTTCCGCACAGTTCATGGGGGCCTGAGGCTCCTGGGTGTCCGCCGAGCCTCCACTGCCCCCGCTGCCTCCCCAAATGTCCGTCGCCTGGAGTACAAGCCCATCAAGAAAGTCATGGTGGCCAATAGAGGTGAGTGCCACCAGAGCCGGGAAAGGTACCTCCTGTCCACTGCAGCCTCGCTTCCTCTTCCACTCCTGCTCCCCACCCCACTTTCTGCTTCTCTTAGGACCCAGGAACCTAACTGCTCATCCGTTGCCCCCCAGGCGAGATTGCCATCCGTGTGTTCCGGGCTTGCACAGAGCTGGGCATCCGCACCGTGGCCGTCTACTCCGAGCAGGACACGGGCCAGATGCACCGGCAGAAAGCAGATGAAGCCTACCTCATCGGCCGCGGCCTTGCCCCCGTACAGGCCTACCTGCACATCCCAGACATCATCAAGGTGGCCAAGGTGAGCAGGCTGGCCGGCTGGGCCTGGAGGGCCAGGGAGCTGCAGGGGCTGGGGCCTCTCATGAGGCTGAGACTGGGAATCATGCTGTGCCCAACACCCATGCCAGTCAGCAGTCTGTGTGTGTGTGTGATGCCATCCATGTAGGGAGATGGGAGCTGGCCAAGGCCTGTAAGGGGACTGAGGGGTCCCTCCTCTTCCTGACCCACCCTGCAGGAGAACAACGTGGACGCAGTGCACCCTGGCTACGGATTCCTCTCTGAGAGAGCAGACTTTGCTCAGGCCTGCCAAGATGCGGGGGTCCGGTTCATTGGGCCGAGTCCAGAGGTGGTCCGCAAGATGGGAGACAAGGTGGAGGCCCGGGCCATCGCCATCGCTGCAGGTCCTCAGGAGGCCTCCAGGGAGGGGTGGAGGGGGCTTGCTTCCTTGGCAGGTTTGGCAGGTATCCAGCCTACTACACAGTCCTCCCCCCATCTCCCAACAGGTGTCCCTGTTGTCCCGGGCACAGACTCCCCCATCAACTCCCTGCACGAGGCCCATGAGTTCTCCAATACCTATGGCTTCCCTATCATCTTCAAGGCTGCCTATGGTGGTGGAGGGCGTGGCATGAGGGTCGTGCACAGCTATGAGGTGAGCCAAAGTGCAGAGGCCAGGGCTGGGACAAGGCAGGGTGGCCACTGTGGGGTGCAGGAGGTGAGGCCACCCACAGAGCAGACCAGCAGGGCTCTGGGAAATGGGTGGGGTCTTGGCCGAGGGCAACACAGAGCTGCGGGCCCAACCTCACTTAGCCCTGGCCTGCCCTTCCAGGAGCTGGAGGAGAATTACACCCGGGCCTACTCAGAGGCACTGGCTGCCTTCGGGAACGGTGCACTGTTTGTGGAGAAGTTCATCGAAAAGCCACGCCACATTGAGGTGCAGATCTTGGGTGAGTAGGGGGTGTCCAGAAGCCTGAGCCTAGGCCGCACAGGCAGGAGCTGTAGCTCACATCCTGTGCCAATACTGGCGCCAGCCTTTGAGACAGCTTCGTATCCGCAGGATTTCCAGAAACTTCCCCTCAGGAAAGTGGCTGCTTTTCTGGTCCCAAGGCCTCAGTTATGCCAGTGTCTGGGAGCAGGCCCTACCTGGCCACAGCAGTTACCCCTGGGGGGTGCAGGGGTATTAAGGAGGCATTTATTATAGTTCCAGAAAAAGCTGAGCCCAGTTTACCTTCCACCCCAGGGGACCAGTACGGGAACATTCTGCACTTGTATGAGCGAGACTGTTCCATCCAGAGGCGGCACCAGAAGGTGGTAGAGATCGCCCCCGCTGCCCACCTAGACCCCCAGCTTCGGACGCGGCTCACCAGCGATTCTGTCAAACTTGCTAAGCAGGTGAGGGGCTGGGGGATGGGAGTCTGTTCTCACAACCTCACTTGGCCAGGGGTGTGGGGTTCCCATGTGGACAGTCTGCTGTGGAGCGGGTGGGGAGGGGGCAGGGGGACAGGGAGGGAAGGAGGTGAAGGGATTTCTTGGAGCCCAAGGGCCAAAGCGGTTCATGCTTTCTACATGACAGCAGAGGTATCTGCCGCAGAGGTAAGCTGGGGTCCAGAGTGTCTGAGGAGAGGGCGGGAAGGAGCCCAGCCACTCGCTCGCTCACTCACTCAGCACCTTGCTGCACAGACTGGCCTATGTGGCACCAGCTCACTGCTGGATAAAAGGGATGAGGTTCCGTGGAAGATAAGAAACATTTTTAAGGCATTTCTTCCTCACGTGCAATCAACTATCTCCCACATCACATTGGTCGCTATCCAGTTCTTCACTGAGGTCCCTCTGCCAGTGTCTGCTCACCAGGGACCACGAGTTCAGATGTCCCAGGGTATGGAAAAGGCAGAAGATGATGGACTTTCTCCCCAGCGATAACCTGGCGCCTTCCCTGGTCCAGAGACCTTGCACTGTGGCTAGGGGTGTAGCAAGTGGCCTGCCCTCTGTCCTTCCTCAGAGTCAAGCCTTCCCAACCCAGATGTGCCCTTGCTGTCCCAGCTCCCATGGCTGGGTGTGCCCATCCAGACCTGAGGACCCTCAGACCACCCAGGCAGCCAGCAGGCAGCTGGTGACCGTGCCCTCCCAAGCCGAAAGCCAGGGCTCTGCTCTGCCGCAAGGCTTCAGGCATGATTAACACGAAGCGTTGACAAGGGTCTCACCTAGGATAGAGGCTTTGGCTACTTAACAGGGGGGGTAATCTCTCCTTGAGTCTGGTCTTTACTGGCTGCACCATTTCTCATTTCATAGCAGACTTGAGGGAGCTGACTTAAATCTAGTGTGCAATTTTAGTAGGACCAGAAGTGAAACTGGAATTAGGGTTGCAATTTGAGTTAGAGCCCTCATATGCTGGTTCTTCTCAATGACATCTCTTTGGCTGGGAGCAGAGAAGGGAACTTTCTGAAAACCTCTCCAAGATTAAGCGGGGTCAGGGAGAGGCCTAGGTCTCTAGGTATGCATGAAGGGAGAGCCTTGGCTGGTAAACCAAGTAGGTGGTGGGTGGACGGAGCTTCTGCTGACCAGCCAGGTGCAGCCACCTGATGCTCTGATGGAGCCTTGAACCCATGGAGTCCTCACAGGAATGTCCAAGCTGGGGCACGTCCTTCTGAGGCAGGGCTGGTGGTCTGCTGTTGTCTGTTGGGGCAGAACTTGCTGCAGGCAGTTCTGTGGAACCAACTCAATTGAATCCCTGTGCTGGGCTCCCCTGCCTCGCCCCCTCTGCTTACTGGGCCACCCCCACAGGTGGGCTACGAGAACGCGGGCACCGTGGAGTTCCTCGTGGACAAGCATGGCAAGCACTACTTCATCGAGGTCAATTCCCGCCTGCAAGTGGAGCACACTGTCACCGAGGAGATCACAGAGTGAGCACGGACTGGGGGCAGGGTGGGGGGGGGGCATCCTCTGTGTTTTGTGTAAAATCCGTGGAGCAGGCAGCCAGGAGGAGCTCGCTGGCTTTCCACTTTGGCAGACAGAGATGAGGGAGCCACATACTTATTAAAGAATATATCATGGGGCCAGGCAGTGGCGCAGCAGCAACACAACTGGATGCACGTGGGAGAGGGCCTGGGTTTGCCTTTCAGGACCTCCCTGAGCATGCAGGGTGCATGCTGGTGATGTGAGGGTGGGTCGCAGCAGGAAGGCCTTGCTGGGGTGCCTGTCTCTCTCTTTTGTTCTCTTTCTAGTTCTCTGTCTCATAGAAGAAATGTGTGTGTGTGTATATACAAAATTTTATATATATATATGTACATATGTGTGTGTGTGTGTGTGTATAATTTTTTTTTTTTTTTTAGAGATTTTTGCTATAGGGCATGTGTGCTCGCTGGAGAGACAGAGAGGCAGAAAGCAAGAAATCACCCCCCCCCCCCCCAGGGGCAATGGCCACGCCACAATCCCTTCTCTTCCATTCTCCTCTTAGGATCTTGGGCACCCACGCACACACACCTATGCATGAGTTTAAGCCACCAGGTCTTGGATTTGAACTGCAGTCGACTACCATGGGAGTCCAGTGACACAACTATTATGCCATCTGCTGGTCCCATAAAATTGTAAAAATATTTTAAAAACATTGTTAGGGCATGGCAGATGGTATGGTGGTTAAAGGCACTGGACTCTCACATGACCAACCATGGTTTGAATCTCAGACTTGGCAGCTTGCTTCTCACTCCTCACCCCCCACCCCACGCCCCTGTCCCTCTCTGGTCTAATTATAAATAAATTTTTTAAATATATATATTTATTTAATTTTAAATAAAATTTAACATTTAAAACTTGCTCTAAAAGTATTACATGGCTATTGTAGAAATTAGTACAAACGGGCCAGCAGGTGGTGCAGTGGTTGAGGTACTTGGACTCCCACATAGCCAATCCTGGTTCAAGTGCTAGACCTGGCAGCTTGCTTTCTCACTTTCTGTCTTTCTCTCCTTCTCTCTCTGGAATGCACATGCCTCATAGCAAAATAAAAATAGTAATAATAATTTTAAAATTAATTTAAAAAAATTAGTACATATTCCCCTATTCTTAGGTAATTAGGTGGTTTCTGGCATTTGTGGTATTAAGGGTGTGTCAGTTAACATGTATTTGTCCAAATATTTTCCCCCTTAATTCATGATAGAATCCATGTGCACCCAAGTGAGAAAAAGATAGAGGAGCACCCTCCACAGGGTCTGGTCACACCATGGTCCTCTTCCTCCAGTCTGCCAGCCCATTGGATCGTACTTACACGTGTGCCTGGCGCATTTCAGACAGAAGTTTAGGGTTTCAAGCCACAATAACCACGTGGGATCCTTCTGAGCAGCGCATCACTGTCGTATCACAGAGCCAGCCCCTCAGCTCTTTTACATTTTTTAAAAATTTGATATAGAGTTCATGTGCTTATCACAGACACAGAGAGAGAGAGGGAAAGTGATAAAGTGCTCCTCCCCAGGACGCATGGCCACACCACAATCCTGTCTCCATTTTCCTCTTGGAATTTTGGGCATCCATGCATACATGCCTGGCATGTTTCAAGCTGCCGGATCCAGGTCTGGACTGTACAGTTGGCCATGTGGGATCCAGCTGCCTTCACCACCACCACCACCATCTGGCCCTTTAATTTTTGTTTTTAAGTTTATTTCTTGAAAGAGAGACAGACAGACAGACACCCTTGACAGGGTCTTCATGCCACAATCCTTCCCCTAGCTTGTGCCTGATGTGTTGAGGCAAAGCCAGGATGTGAACCCAGAGCCTTCCCACATGGTCTCCAGCATCTTGCAGCCTGTGCTGCTGCAGGGCGGCTGGTCCTGAGCCCACAGTCTACTACTTTCCAGAATTCCGAGGACAGACACTATTAATGGGATTATCTGATCAAAGGATAAGGAACTTCTTGCTAACAGGCATCTAGACACATTGTATTACTATGTTCCCCCGCATTGTAGAGTATGGAGTATGGGATAAAGAAAGATCTGCCTACTTTATAAACAATTAAAATGGTTTTCAGTGCTTCAAGATACACATCCTGAGCCAGGAAAGTGTTAAACCCTGGCCTCGGGCCAGCCCCAAGGCCTGTTCCATGTCTCTACGGGGCATTCCTGACTTCGGTTCCTTCCCCAACCCCGAGCCCACCGGAGACTGAGCTTGAGCTGCTGGGCTGCTGCCTTTGCTCAGCAGGTGCAGGAGGTGAAGGTTAGAATCAAGGCAGGTGCCCCAGCCGTGCACCCTCGTCCCGTGAGACAGCCCCAGCTCGCTGTCTGGGGCCTGCTCTGTTGAGGGTGGCGGTCTTTGCTGTGGAGCGGGGCTCTGTGTCAGACAGATGGGGCATCAGGTTCCTCCCAGGCCCGGAGCTGCATGGAGCTTGGGTGGGAGGCAGCCTCTCTGACCCTCAGGCTCTTCCTCTGATGGGAAAGACAGCGACTCTCGGAGCTCTGTCGTGGAGAGCAAGCATGGCAGGAGCACAACCCCAGTCCATGGCGTACGAATGTGCATTGTCATCCCTGCTGTGACACGGTTTAGCAGTGACACGGTTTAGCAGTGACACGGGACTCCGAGGAAAATCCACCAGTGTAGTTTCCAGTTTGTCCTTACCACAAGCCTCAGTGATGATACATTTAAAACCTTGAGTTTCGGATCCAGCAGTTGGTGTAATAGCTATGTCGCTGGACTCCCATGTAGTCGACCGCGGTTCGAGACCTGGATCTGGTGGCTTAAACTCAAACTGGACGTGTGTGCGTGCCCGAGATCCCGAAAGGAGAATGGAGGAGAAGGGATTGCGGCATGGCCATCCCTCCTGGGTGGTGATTTCTTGCTTTCTGTCTCTCTGTCTTTCTTTGTCTTTCTGGCGAGCATACACATCCTATAGCAAAAACCTCTCAAAAAAAAAACCCCAAAAAACAAAACCCTTAAGTTTTGTTTTTGTTTTTCTTTTTATTTCTTTCTTTCCTTTTTTTAAGCAGCTGTTGGATTTGTTACTGTCCTTGTCAGTAAGGCTGAGCTTATAAACTACACAAATGTGGGGAACCTTGTACTCTAAAATCTCTGGGGGGTGGGGGGTGGTCTTAGGCACAAGCCTAATGGGAGCTCAGGCCCTGGGACGACAGCTCCAGGTCATGATGCCAACCTATGTGGGCCCTCTGGCTGCTGGGGTCCCCTTGCCCAAGCCTGACTTCACTATGCCTGGTCCTTTCAGGACACACTGCACACAGGTACTGCAAGAGTCAGGGTCCTGACCCTCCGACCTAGAGATGTGCTGAGACTCCAGATCCTAGGGAGGCCTTCTGGGGGCAGAGTACGCGGAGGGGTAGTCTGTGGGGAGGGCAGGTGGGCGATGGCACAGAGCAGGTAGGGCCCAGTGCTTTGCTGCCCCTCCCCAGCTGCCAAGTCCTCTGGACGTGGACTGCGGAGATCTCCCTGCATCTGTGGGGAGTGGGGCAGGGGCTGTGGAGCCGCTGGTCAGGAGCAGCAGGTACTCAGCTGGCGAGGAGGCTGTGGGGCACAAGTTGTGTCTGTGTGGACCACACCCCCTCGCTGGGCGCCCCTCGGCCATCATATTCTCCCCTTCTCCCGTCTTCCCACCCCCCTCGCAGTGTGGATCTGGTCCACGCACAGATCCACGTGGCGGAGGGCAGGAGCCTGCCCGACCTGGGCCTGCGGCAGGAGAACATCCGCATCAATGGCTGCGCCATCCAGTGCAGGGTCACCACGGAGGACCCTGCGCGCAGCTTCCAGCCTGACACAGGCCGCATCGAGGTAGGTGGCATGGGGCAGAGCTGATGCCAGCTTGTCTGTGAAGGTTCCCTTTCTCAAGGCGCCTGGGCTGCAGCACCCAGTTGCCCATGGGCCTGATAGGTTGCCCCCTAGAAGTTGCACGGGGGTTGGTCTGAGGCTGGCTCAGGGTGGGAGGGAGCCAGGCACTGACCAAGAGTAAGAGGAGAGGGCTCCAGGGAAAGAGACCGCCATGTACACAGGCTAGGAGAAAGCCCGTGAGTGAATCATGAGGGAACAAAGAGCAGACAGCTTGGCCAAGTGAAATGCAGAGTCCCCAGACTCTTGGCCTTCAGCCTTCCCTCAGGAGCCCAAAGCCTCGCTGCTGACAGAGCTAGTTCTGCTGAGGGTGAGGCCAGCAGAAAAGCCTATGGCGGGAACAGCAAAGGATTGGGGCCTGGATATCCGTAGTTATCCGGGTGAGCCAAGCCAAGGGGCTCAATAAGATTCATGGTGGGTGGTGACTGGGCACAGTGGACTATGCCTGTGATCCCAGCTCCTGGCAAGGCTGAGGCAGAAGGCTAGAGAGTTTAAGTCCAGCTTGGGTAATATAGCAAGACCCTGTCCAAAAGAAAGAAAGAAAGAGAGGGAGGGAGGAAGGAAAGAAGGAAAGAGGGCCAGCTAGGGGACATGGTGCATGGTGGTTAAGGTGCTGGATCGCACACGGCCAATTATGCGGTTCAAATCTTGGTAGCTTAAAAATAATGCTGGGTGCATATGAGTGCATGCTCAAAATCCTGAGAGAATGGAGGAGAGATTGTGGCATGACCATTCCCCGGGGTATGATTTTCACACATTTTCTGCCTCTGTCTCTTTCCAATAAGTGCATACACCCTATAACAAAATTTTGTTTAAAAAGATCAACAGTAGTGGGAGGGTTGAGACCAAGGGACAGAGCTCAGGGCTGTCAGTATCTGGCTGCAAGATGGCAGGACCGTGGCAAGCAGAGAGAGATGGCATGGGAAGGATGCTGAGGCGAGCTGGGGCAGCCCCCATCGACCCTCACAGCTAGGCCTGCACAGTCTCCAGGAGGGCTTCCTGTACCTTCCCTTTCCTCTTCACCCAGAGCCCCCGTCAGTCAGTCCCTGAAAATCTTCTCTGCTTCCCTCCCGCCCAGGGGCCTGCTGTGGCAGAGCCCTCTGCGGCTCAGGGTGCCTATTTCCTGGCTTTCTGGTTTGCCTGTTGGCAATGTCACCACGTCAGCTCTGCTGGGTACCTGCCTCCCTATCTGGCCTCAGCCCTGACAAAGCAGGACACTAAAGAGCTCAGGTTCTGCTCCAGGTCCAGGGTAGAGGCCCAGAGCCTCCTGTGTGGGGCTGGCAGGTTAGCAAGGACAAGCACGAGCTGACACTGGGCCTCTGAGGCTGGCTGGGAGTGACTTTGGGAAGGTGGGGTGGCATCTGTCTGGGCTCAGAGAGGCAGAGCTTGGGGGCCCCGGCAAGGAGCTAGGCCTTGTGTTTTGTGTCTGTTTCTGGAAGGACCTGAGCCTGCAGCGGGGCAGCCCCGGCTGAGTGCTGCCAGAGGCCCTGACTTCTCTGCCTGTCTCCACCTCCACGTCCGAGGCCTGGCTCCTCAGAGCCTGGTTCACCACAGGATATTTTTAGTTGACAGTTCCTGCTCACAGCTGAGTGTTCACCTGTAAATATTTTATTAAGTTCCTTTTTATCGAACACTGACCTGTGCCCCTTAGAGGTGGACATGTGGTATGATGGGTGTCCCAAGGCCCTCTGGGCTGTCCCTCCACTCCATGTCTTCCTCGTGCACCTGCTGGCCCTGCACTTCTGCCCCCGTGCCCCAGACGAGTGTTGACCTGCGTGTGTGAGTGTTAGCGTTACCCCGATACCCCACCCCAGGCTCCCCGTCGCTCTCCAACCATCCACTGGTCTGTCTGCTCTGTGGCCTCTCCTACTTGACTTGCTCCCCTGCTGGGCCGGAGTTGGGCACATTCCTGGGGTTCTGCCTCTCCTCTCCATCCGGCACTTTCTTCCTCAGCATTCCTGTCCTGTATCTCCTCGTCTACGACTTCCCAGCCTCTTCTCCCTCCTTCCGCCCATTCTCCTCTTCTAGAAGGAAAGGGAAGGACGGGAACGTGAGTGGATATCGAGGCCTTCCCCATCACCCTGTGTGTTAAACAGGAGGCCCTTGGTCAGCCCGCCTTGTCTGCTCCCCTTGATCATTGTCCTGCTGTGTCCCTGAGCTTCCTCGCTGTTTGCCTGGGAGCCTCGTGCAACCAGGGGCTTGTTTTATGCTGCGTCTGTAGCATGTGGCTTCTTGTGGGCACTCCACACGTGCCTGTGGGATGAATGAGCAGACACATGGATGAATCAGAAAGGCGAGTGTTGGTCAGGCAGGCAGGAAGGCCAGTGCATCTGGCTCCAGAACTAGACATGGGGCTGGCCCCTGCCTGCCCAGGGCCCCTTTCCCACATGCAGCCCTGGGACTGGCAAGGCACCTCCCTGTCCTCTCCCAGGTCCTCTCAGAGGAGGCATCAGTGTCTGTGTGGGACTTACAGGAGGGGGTGTAGCCTCTGCGTTTGCTGGCAGTGGGGCAGAACTGATGAGCAGAATTGGGGGCTCACAGGTGGCACCTGCTCAGTCCTCAGCCCCATGCCTGGCCCACACTTACATGGCCACATCTGATAGGAGCCACACTGTAAAAAAAAAATACTTTTCTTGGGGGCCAGCAGATGGTGTAGTGGTTATGTCACTGGACTCCCACGTGGCAGACCATGGTTTGAGTCCCAGACCTGGTGGCTTGAAAAATCACGCTGGGACATGTGCATGCGTGCCCAAGATCTTGGAAGGAGACAGGAAGAGAAGGGATTTGGTGTAGCCTTCTCCCCAGGGAGTATTAATTTCTCACTTTCCCTCTCACTGTGTCTCTCTCCGGTGAACACATGCACCATAAGGCAAAAACTATTTAATATTTTTTTCTTTTTAACGTTTTACTTTATTCATGATAAAGAACTTGAGGCTGAGGAGGAAGCATTCTTGATAGTGCCTCATCACACTTAGGTCCCCTTTCCCTGGCCCTCCAGCCCTTTAGGATCTTGGGCGTACTTGTGCCTGGTGTGTTTTCAGGCCAACCTAAGTATCTGAACCCGCAGTTGCCCTGTGGCTTCCAGCACTGGGGTTCAGAACACTGCCACCTGCACCACCAGTCTGGACTGCAGTGTCTGACCCAGTTCCTGACATACACTTACCTCTCCCCATAGGTGTTCCGGAGTGGAGAGGGCATGGGCATCCGACTGGATAATGCATCCGCCTTCCAAGGAGCCGTCATCTCTCCCCACTATGACTCCCTGCTGGTCAAAGTCATTGCCCACGGCAAAGACCACCCCACGGCTGCCACCAAGATGAGCAGAGCCCTCGCCGAGTTCCGTGTCCGTGGTGTGAAGGTGAGAGTCCACATCCCTACCTGCCTCTGCTTCTGGCCCTCAGAGGGTCCCATGGTCAGTCGTACCCTCACCAAGAGGCTGGCTCAGGGCTGTGCCTCGGTTTTGCCTGGGTTTTGACTCTAAGGTCAGCGGCGCGTTTCTCCCGACTGCCTTCAGTCAGGCTGACCAGGCTCCCCCTCGTTGCCCCTCAGCATCCCCGGGGGCCAGCCAGGTTCTTCCTCAGGTGCTTTGGTGCACAGGCTGGAGAGTCTCTCATCTAGTCTTGGTCCAGGGAGACGCCCCCCCAGTTGCCTGCTCCGCCTTCGGTTAAGAATCACCTGGAGCGTGTGTTGACTATTACTAGGCCCCTGATGAAAATTCTGACCTCAGAGCTGTTTTGAACATGCTTCCAGGTAACTCTTAATTTCAAGCAAACGTGGACACCTCAGCCGAGCACTCAAGCACTTGCCCTGTTGGACGAGGTTACTGTGTGTGAGGGCAGGCCCTCCTGCCCCTGGCCCAGTATGGGTAATGTTGGATGCTTCTGGGACAGCCGAGGTGTGTGGTTGCAGCAGGAGGCAGTGGCTGGCCTTCAGGGGCTTGCAGCTCGGCAAGCCTTCATCTGGCTGTGGTCACCCTTCTGGGCAAAGCTGCTAAGTGGCTTTGCTTCTTTGTTGGGCTCCATTACTGGAGTCTAGAGGGGAATTCATAGCCAAGAAATACTGCCTGGCCTTCTGAAGCCAGAGAGCGCTGCCACCAGAATGGCAGGCCTGGCAAGATGAGCCCGAGGCTGGGCCCCCTGTGGGAGTGTCCCCCATGGCCCTTGCTGGGGGTTCCCACAGGATGGGCCGCCCATCAGCAAAGGAGCCCGCTGCCGCCTGCCGCACTTGGCTGTGCTAAGTGTCAGCCAGTGGCCCCTTGGCACTGCCACGTTGTCCTCCTAGCAGCATTTTCCAGCACCTGCCTGTTGGTGAGGCTCAGGTGCTGGGTTGGGCACGTGGGCAGTGCTGTCCCCACAGTGCTCTGTGGTCATGCGTATTACCTGAACATGAGGCTCTATGGTAGGTAGCTCTGGGCAGTGGGCACCTAGTAGGCGCAGAACCCTTTTGGAGGAAGGGAGGCCTCTGAGCCTGTGCCTGGCAGCACTGGGCCGGCCCTGCTCTCCCTGGCCCACAGCCACCCCGAGACAGCAGCACATTCCCATGTGCCTGGGGTCTGCACTGTCTGTGGGGAGCCTCGTGAGTCGTATCCTGCACGTGTGTGGCACAGGCAGGTTGCACCATGCGCCTCTGTCACGGGCTCCCACTCTTGCGAGGGGGCTTGTTCTCCCCGCATGGCTGTCCTGTGGCTGTTCCTGCAGTGTCCCCAGTGGGCAACCTGGGCTGCCCAGCCCCCTGCCTGCCCTACCCGTTCCTCTGCTTTGCCCTGGCAATGGTCATGCCCCACCTCCTCTGCTCTCCTCACCTGCTCCTGGGTCCCACTGTGTGCCAAGTTGGCCCCTGGGCCACCTGGCCACAGGACCTTGCACCCATCCTTTATCTTGGGGGAATCTAGGAACATCCTCCTGCCCCCTCTCCACCATAAGGCAAAGAAAAGGACACTGGGGCCCAAAACCATGGAGGCCAGCAACAGGCTGTTTTTGATTTCTGGGGGTACCAGTGTCTTTCCTAAACGTGCCCCAGGCTAGGCTGCTGATTCCTGCCCTGCCGTAAACCGCTCGCCAAGGCTGGGCCTACACCTGGCCCTGCATCATCTACCTTCTCCCCGAGCCCCCTGTCCCTCTGCCCTCTCTAACCCCTCTCCTACCCTTGTTTGCATTTGGCGAAGCCAAAGGTTCCTTCCCGTCCACCTCCAGCTGTGGGCCCACCTCCAGCTATGTCTGCCGGGGCCTCCGAGCCACAGCCCCCAGGCTGCCCATCAGTAGCACGAGGCCCTTACACAGGAAACCGCACACCCAGGAGGCACGTTCACTGTGGCTGCCACAGGCAGGCACCCTCACAGGCCCAGGATGCCAGCACAGTGCTTTGCATTTCTCTAATGATCCTGGGTATTCCTGACCCTCAGCAGGGCTGAGAGCAGCCCATGCCTATGAGCGTTTGGATGGGAGGTGCGGGGGCTCCAGTCAGCCCTGGGAGCAGATGTTCAGAGGCTGCAGCCAGGTTAGAGGGTGCCAGGGCCTGGCCATGGGGTCCCAGCAGAGGAAGCAGAGCAGGGTGCCAGGCCCTGTCTCTCAGGCTAGGCTAGAGCAAGGAGTGGCCTCACAGGGGACCTCACCCACCTGTCCCTGCAGCATGGGAGGCTAGAGGCCACCTCTCCAGAAAAGCCGACAGCACAGCCACAGAGGGCGACAGTGGAGCAGCTGGGAGGCACCTTCTCCCTCAGGCCTGCGGTACTGACAGGAACCTTCCAGAGGGCCCCTGGCTGACAGCAGGCTACAGGATCCTCAGCCTTCTGGGATGGTATTTTACAAATCTAGAAGATGCCTGAGGAGATAGTCGACAAGGCTGACATTGATGGGAGCCGTGGAGACTTCTCATGAGTCATGAAGGGTGTTGCCAACCCAGGTCCCTCTGTCCGCCCAGAAGGGCTGTGCCATCTCCCTCCCGTCACTAGGTCTAGTCCTGTGGCTGCTCTGACTAACATGACTTACTGCTCACGCCGGGCCCTGCACATGCAGGCACTACGTCCTGTCCATGCCATGCAGGGAGGGGCAGGCTCTGCACTTCACAGACAAGGGAATAGGAGCCCCCTACCCAGGCAGCCCCCTCCCCCCCCGAGCCTACAGCTACTCCTAGGGTGGACCCGGGGCCACCCAGGTCAGGAGATGCCAGACCCATGCCTTGCCCCTGCCCTGTCCCTGTCAGACACAGGAGGCTGCAGGTCTCTGGGCTGCTTATGCTGTCTCTGCTGGGCCTGGCAGCCCCGGCCCTGACACCTGTCCTGGTCTGTGTGCTCCACTGGCCTCCATGTCCCATCTTCTCCTCTCAGCAGGATAAGACCAGAGACTATAGCACTGAGGTGTCCTCAACAATTTTATTATAAATAAAAACAAGACTCCCACGTGGTGGCTGCAACCCCTGCCTTGGTGGCCATGAGCACCTGTTGGAGGGACTTGTCCCCTTACCCTAGTCTGGAGACCAGTACCAAGGAAAGAGCTCCCTGTCCCGCCAAGGGCGCAGGGGAGCCTGAGGTACCGAGAGTAAAACCAGGGCCGGGCTCCCAGGCGGTGCTGCTCTCGCAGGTCGGACTGGCTGTCCCAGGCCCTTGCCCTGTGCCGCTGCCCCTCAGAGCACAAGGGAGGATGCCCCTCCCATCATACCACACTCTCCTCCAGCCGCTCAGCGCTGCCCCCCACCCCCCGGCACCCTGCGCCCAGGAGCCCCCCATGCACAGAGTGGCTCCGTCGGGCCCAGGCTCCTCCCAGGCGCCTGGCATAACCGTAGCACCCGCCAGCATCTCCCAGGTCCAGGGAGCAGCTGCGCTGTGGGCGGGGTGGGGGGCTCCGTGGAGGGTGGGTCTTGGGTGTGGGACTGGGGCCTCCATTGGTCTGGGATTGCACGTGACTGAGCTTGAGGGGGAGGCGGCCATTCCCGGCCCCCCGGCCCCGAACCAGCAAGGCCACAGTGAAGACCAGTAAGGCAGCCACCAGCACACCCCCCACAGCCACGGTCAGGGTCCCGCCCAGTACATGGGCCTGCAGGGCGTGGCACAGAGGCGTGGCTGGCAGTGTGGAGAAGTGGGCACAGCCCAGCAGCCTGGTGGCCGTGAGGTCGGAGGGCCCAGCAGCAGGTGACAGGGCCAGCAGGCAGAGGTCGTAGTCGGCCCCGGGAACCAGGTGCTTGAGCAGGAAGTGGTGGCTGGAGGCTGGGACGATCCTGAGGGCAAGAGCAGGTAGTCAGCGCCCCAGGGCTGGGCCTAACCAGATGTGTCCCGACAGCCCAAACCTGCAGCCCCTTTCACAGATCCCCAATACCCAGCCCTGCTTCCAGGCTCTAGCTCTTAGCCCCACTCCTCTAGACTCCACACAGGTCTTGTGTTCCTTGATGAAGGCAGAGAAACAAAGACAGGTGCGTGTGGGGCAGGAGCCAGTGCCAGGGAACAGATGGGTATGTGTGATGACACCCAGGCCCAGGCAAGCCGGGAAGCATGCAGGGTTTGGGTGGGGGAGGGGAGACAAATAAGGAACCCGGTTTGAGCCATGTCAGACCTGCCCACCTGAGCCAGACAGCTCCTCTTCCCCTGCAGCCCCAACACACCCCCGGCGGCCAGGCCCAGCCACTACTACGAGCTCCAATGCTGAGGGGGATATAAGGGCCCGACAGGGGAGCAGAGACCAGAGGGATGGCAGCAGAGCCAAGTGCGCATCCTCACCGGTAGATGAGGGTCTCGTCCTCACTGCTGTTGTACTGGATCTGGAACATCCACACGGGGTCAGCTGGCCGCCCTGGCCCCCAGCTCACCAGCCCTGAAGTGGCAGTCACCTCTGTCACCTGCACAGCTGGCTCTGACTCCAGAGTCCCCTCTCCTTCAGCTGCAGTGCGAGCCGAGGCAGCAATGTCCGAGGGCCCAGGGCGGCCCCCCTCAGCGCTGGCGTTCCCACCGTGGGGCAAAGCCAGAACCCGCAGTTCTACTCGGGCTGTGGCCTCACCCGCAGGGTTGGTGGCGATGCACGTGTAGCCCCCTGCATCCCCAGCGCCTGTCACCCCAATCTCCAGGGTCCCGTTGGGGAAAGCCCGGGCTCGGGAGGAGTTGCCAACCAGGCGGTCATCAGGGCCAACCCAGTGCATGGTAGGCACAGGGTCGCCAAGCGCCCGGCACCGCAGCGTGGCCCGCTGGCCTTCCAGCACCCAGAGGCGCTGCGTGTGGCGGGCAATGAGGGGCGGCTCACAGGAGAACTCGCCCTCGGGCACTGCCCAGAAGTAGCGGCCAGCTAGGCCGGGTGGGGAGGCGCACGTCTCCAGGTCGTCCGGCCGGGCCAGCCGCCGCAGCCACAGCAGCTCACAGTTGCAGTGCAGGGGGTTCCCGCTGAAGCTCAGCACCAGGGGGGCAGGGGAGGCCTCTGCGTCCCGCCCCCGGGAGAAGAGTGGGTCAGGCGCCAGTGTGGCCAGGCGGTTGGAGGTGAGGTCAAGGCGGGAGAGCTGGCCCAGCTGGGCGAACGCACCCGGAGGAAGCGCGTCAATGAGGTTGTGGTCCAGGTTCAGGGTGTGCAGGGCTGGCATGGCCCCGATGCCCGCCCAGGGCACCTGCCGGAGGTTGTTGTAGGACAGGTCCAGGTCCTCCAGGCTGTCCAGGAAGTCGTCAAAGGCCCCTGGCGCGATGCGGCCCAGCTGGTTGCCGCTGAGGATGAGGTGCTGCAGATTGACGGGCCCTCGCAGGCTGCCAGTGCCCAGCTCCACCAGCCTGTTGCCATCCAGGTGCAGGGAACGCAGGCTCTCCAGGTCCCCAAAGGCGCGGGCCCCAATGCGGGTGATGGCATTGCGAGATAGCGTCAGGTCCACCAGCCCAGTCATGTTGCGGAAGTCAGGTGGCCCCAGGGCCTGGATGAAGTTGTCAGCCAGTCTCAGCTCCACTGTGCGCCGGTCCACGTTGGGCGGCACAAACAGCAGGCCTCGGTGGGCACAAAGGGTGCTCAGCGACTCCGACAGGTTCTGGCAGACACAGGGCAGTGGGCAGGCAGCTGCTCCACTGGCCAGCAGCAACAGCAGAAGTGGTGGGGCCATGGTGAGCGCCCTGTAGAAAAGGGCACAGCCCAGGTGGGGGGCACAGGTGGGGCTGGCGCAGGTGCCCACTTGTGCCCAGGGCACCGTCCTAGGAGCCAGCTCAAGAGCCTGGCTGGGGAAGGGTTAGGTCAGAGGCCCAAGGGAGCCTCCAGGGATGTGCGAAGGCTTGGGGGCCTGCAGGGACAGGCCCCCCAGTGTAAAGGTCACATTTCCCAAGCAGTTAGGGAGAGTCCGGACTCTGAGGACAACGTGAGGCATAAGGCAGGAAGCGGAGGTGGGCCAGGAGCAGGGAGGGTCCCGGAACTTCCTTTCCCTAGCGTCCCCTGGAATCGCCAGCCGCCTCCCCCAACACCACTTCGCGTCATCCCTTCCCCCTCCGGGGAAGGCACCCCAAACCCTACGCAGGGCCCGCGGCCCCTACCCTGCTGGCCCCCGCGCTGCGCCCCGCGGCCCCCTCACCTGGTGGTGTCGCTCAGGGGGCGCGGGCCGGCCTCCCTGCGGGCCCGGCCGGCCCCGGCCAACTCCAGGCCGCTCTCCCGCGGGGGCGAGGCCCGGGGCTGACCGGCCGGCCGCCGCACGCCCTCCGGCCCATGGCGCTCGGGCCTGTGGCCCCGGCTCGCTCGGTCCCCAGCACCTTTTCCCGGCGCAGTTCGTGGTGGCAGCCGCGGCGGCCGCGGCGGCGACAGACGAGCGAGTGCGCGCCGGCGGGCACGCGCACCGCGGACACGCACGTGGAGGGCGGACGGGGAGGGGCGCGTGGGGATCCACCCGAGCCCAGGCCGGCTCCCGAGGTCACGGGGACACGCGACGACTGCAGCGCCCACGGGTGGCGCCCAGTCACGCCCAAGGACCCAGCCGGCGCGGGCCTGCCGCGCTGCCCCCCGGCGCTGCCGCAGCGCACTCACCCTGGCACAGGCGCGCGCGCCCCCGGCCACCCTGGCGCCCCGGCATCCTGCACCGCACGGGCGCCCGCCGCCACGGCGCGAACCTCACTCTGCAGACAGCCAGACAAAGCGCCAACTCACGGGTCTCTTCACCATCTCCCAGAGCCGGGAGTCTTTGTCACATGTCGTTGGGCTCCCTCCCCAACACACCCACACATGCCCACACACCCACACACGTCCCTGCACCCACGAGCAGAGCCGGGCGCAAACCGGCTCAGTTGCTGGGACCCTCGCGTTCAGACACACGCTGAAGGTCATAACCGTTCTGCATCACTGAGTCACGTGGAGGGTCCCCAACAGGCACACGGCTCGTGGAGGGGGGCAGGGGCGGCGCCCCCGGCACTGCCGGGTGGGGCCGGGAGGGTTCGGCCTCCGGGCAGGCGCCTTGCCACGCCCCGCCCCGCCCCGCCCGCCGGCCTTCCCTCCCCGGCTCCCCCGCCCGCCCCGCAGGCCTGGCGCTCGGGAGCCAACCGGCCTCCGCCTCCGGCCCTATTGGTCTGCTCCGCGCGCTTTCCCAGCAGGCCGGCTGTTTGAAGCGGCGCGTCAGTGGTCCTCGCCGCGCCTGCAGCCCCGCCCTCCACACTCTGTCCTCGCTGGGCCATTTCCCGGGGACCGCAGCCTGGAACTAGCGCGGCTTAGCCCTGAAAGGGCCCCGGGAGTGAGGTTCGGGAAGTTCCCGCTTCCTGCGCCGCAGGGCTGGGGTCAGGGTGGAAACGCCGTGGCCTTGAGGCCTTTGAATGGGTCGGACACCTCGGGCCTTGGTTCGTGCCCACCACCGCAGTAATCCGCCCCAGGGGAAGTCACCACCTCCCCCTCAGGCTACCTGGACAGCTCCATTTCCTGTTCTGCGGGTCCGGAGCCTGTTCTTTGGGGGCTGGGTGACGAAGTCACAGAAACCAGGCACTGGAATTCCAGTTTTCCCTGGCACATTGGGCAGCCTCGGACAGTTACTTAGCCACTGAAACAAGAGCCTCCCCCAGACCAGGGCGTATTGTAATAATTGCACATTGCGGTGCAGCTCATGGGACTGAGAGGAGGTACAGCCTTCCAGCCACCCTCAGCTGGAAGCCATCCTGGCTGTTGCTGCTCTCAGGGCCTCAGCTGTTTGTTGTGTAAAATCCCCAAGAGGGATTGGATCCTGGCCCAGGTCAGCTCTGCTGTGCAGTGGCTTCGGAGGTCTTTGTTCTTCTCCCCATCAAAAATGTTTACACTAACTCTGGACACACATATTCAGCAGCAGCTTTCATGTGCCATGCTGTGCAGGGTACTGGGGTACATCGGGAGCCATGGAGCTTACAGCACAGAGGGGATGACAGAGGAAAGATTACAAAGGGAGGGATCTGTGGAAGGGCACTACAGGGTGATACTGGAGGCCTCTGACAGCCCTTGCCCTGTACGGCTATAGGTTGTTTAGATGCTTTAACTGGTTGTTTTCAAGTGCTGTGCCTTGGCCCATTTGACATGTTCCTTAAGAGGGGCAGGCTTGGTTCAGGTGCAGTCAGGCACACATCACTGTTGGTGGGGCACCACTCAGTTTCTGTGGGATGCCAGTGGGGGAGTCACCCTTCCTGTCCATGCCTCCAGGTAATAGGAGCCCTAGGGTAGACTCAAAAGAGGCTCATGGTGGGCCTCAGGTTCCTTTTGAGGGTGACAATAGTGACCAGGTGACGATGGAGATGCCATCTCTGAAGTGAAAGCCACAGCTGCAGCCACATGGTCACAGCTGGGCTCACATGGGGAGTCTCGGCTATGTGGCCTTACAGTCAAGGAGCATCTGACAGTGCTGGCTCCCAGGTCCCCACATGGCCTCTACTTGCCCTGGCCCAGCCTCATATTGTTACCCAGTCACTTCCTGAGCAGAACCAAAGGCCCTCATGCACAAAGCACCTGGACATAAGTACCTCAGCCTCCCTGCCCACAGAGAGCTCCCGGGCACATGAAGGCAGGTAAATGATGCAGAGGCGGCAGCCAAGGGACAAGCTTCCCAACAGCTGATCCCATGAGATGTGCTAGAAAGGAGATTCTCCAGTTCTGCTGAGAGGGCAGGAGGCCAGGACACAAGGCCTTCAAGTTCAGATGCCCAGGAAAAATTTATCAGGCAGGTGCAAAGGTGTGGAGGTGTGAGAGCACAAGGCACGTTTGGTGTGGCTAGAGGTGACCATGATGAGGAAGCCCAGAAGGAGGTACAGCCAGAGCTGGAGAAAAGGTTGTGGAGTCCAAGGATGGCCATGGTAGAATCATCTAGCTTAACCAGAGCGTGGGAGGAGTGAATGGCGAGGGTGAGAGAAGGTAGATCTTGGTAACCAGATCGATGGTGAGGTTCCCACCAGGAGGCAGAGGAGCCTGGGTGAGCAGAAGGGAAGCCAGTTTGGGATTTGCTGAGCTCATATGAGGGATGCACCAGCAGGGATATTCTGGTGGCCTTGGGTCTTGATTCAAAGGCTCTGGCCCACCTCTGGGTCTGGGCTTGATAAGACCACTCAGGGAAAGTAGGGTGTGAGAAGAGGGGCCAAGGAGGGAGGAGAACTAGGACAGGAGCCTACACATGGGACATCAAGGCGGGAGCATGCCCATTGAACTTAGCCAAGAGGAGGTGACCTAGTGAGGGGGTCAGAGCATGGGTTTGTTGAAGGTAAGGGTCATTTTTAAGAAGTTTGGCTAAGCTGGCCCAAACATGGCTGACTGCAGTTTGAATCCCAGTCCTGGTGGTCTGGAAAACACACCAGGTGCCTGTGCTTGCATGTCCAAAATCCCAACAGGTTGGACATATGGAGGAGAAAGGATTATGCTGTGACCTATGCCACATTTGGAGATGTTTTCTTCACCTCTCTGGGTAGCACACATACCCTGTGGCAACTTTTAAAAAAAAAGAAAAAATGTGACCAGGGAGCAAGAAGGTTCTGCCCCATGCCACAGTGCTGCAGGAAAGTGGGCAAGGATGGAGGGAGTAGGTAGGAACAGGTTCAGCTCCTGACGGCCTAGGGACTCTGCTAAAAGTTTGGAGGGGGTGGTTTAGGACTGGGTAAATGCCCCCCATAGGGAGGCCCTGAAGTTGTGTTGGTCCAGGGTTGCACCTTCAGCCTCTTCTCCCTTCCCTATCCATGCCGCATGGTGACACCTCCTACCCACCTCTGTCCTGCAGACCAACATCCCCTTCCTGCAGAATGTGCTCAACAACCAGCAGTTCCTGGCGGGCACCGTGGACACGCAGTTTATCGACGAGAACCCAGAACTATTCCAGCTGCGGCCCGCACAGAACCGGGCCCAGAAGCTGCTACACTACCTTGGTCCGACCCAAAACTGCCCTTCTCTCCCCACCTCTCCCACCTCTCCCAGATGCCTTGCTCCTGGCCCCTTGCCCTTGTCCTGATCCTGCACCCTCCTCCTCTTGAGCTTTCTCCTCCCATTCTGCCCAGCCTCCTTCGTCCTGATCTTAGAGAACCCCTTTTCCATCTATGTGGCCCTCATTATGTCCCTACTGCCCAGACCCAGGAGGCACTGACTTTGAGGGGGACAGGGGCTGGCTAGAGGACTGGGTAGCTTGGAAGAATGTCGCATCCCCAAGCCCACCTATTCCCACTGCAGTCTGCTCTAACCACTGCCCACTCTCTCCCCAGGACATGTCATGGTGAATGGCCCAACCACCCCAATCCCCGTCAAGGCCAGTCCTAACCCCACGGACCCTATTGTCCCTGCAGTACCCATAGGTAGGTGAGATCCTGCCAATGCCTGGGAGACAGAAGTTGGTATCTGCAGGATGGGCACCAATGCCTCTGTCTGCCCTAGGCCCACCCCCAGCTGGTTTTAGAGACATCCTGCTGCGAGAGGGGCCTGAGGGCTTTGCTCGAGCTGTGAGGAACCACCAAGGGCTGCTGCTGATGGACACGACCTTCAGGGATGCCCACCAGTCACTGCTGGCTACTCGTGTGCGCACCCACGATCTCAAAAAGATTGCCCCCTATGTTGCCCACAACTTCAGCAGGCTCTTCAGCATGGAGAACTGGGGAGGTAGGCTGGAGCAGAACTGGACTATCGGACAGGGCCGGCCAGGAAGTGGGTATCCACGGTGTGGCCAACCCTGAGGGTGCAGACCATGGGGGACACTCCGAGAGAAGCCAAAGATGTTCACATTGAGAAAACCGAAGAGAACTGAAGAAGGCACAGTCTTCATCTCTGTGGCAGATTCTGACTGGTGTCCGCTCTGACCAGGCCTTGTGGTGGGCATGAGGCTGCAGAGCAGCCCAGGTGCTGTTCTGGGAGCTTGGGGTCAGGCTATAACTAGTAGTTCTGGCAGAGAACTGGGGGGAGGACATGAGGGCTATAAAATGGAGTGCACAAGGGAACCAGCAGTTAGCGTAATGGCTATGTCGCTGGATTCCCACATAGTCGACCGCGGTTCGCGTCCCGGACCCGGTGGCTTAAAACTCACACCGGGCGCACGTGCGTGCGTGCCCAAGATCCCGAGAGGAGAATGTAGGAGAAGGGATTGTGGCGTGACCATCCCTCCTGGGGGGGTGATTTCTCGCTTTCTCTCTCTATGTCTCTCTCTGTCTGGCGAGCGCACGCGCCCTATAGCGAAAACCTCTCAAAAAAAAGAAAAAAAAAAAAATGGAGTGCACAGAAGACATAAGTGAGCCAAGCCACTCTGAGGGATCAGCAGCAGGAAGTCTGTTGGAGTCAGAGCAGGGAACAGGAAGGGCCCTGAGGAGGAGCAGGGTCTGGTGTTGGGGCTGCAGGGATTGCTCCCCCACGTCCTATCATGTGCAGAGCTGATGAGAGGGCCTCTTGTTCCTGTGCAGGAGCCACATTTGATGTCGCGATGCGTTTCCTGTATGAGTGCCCTTGGCGGCGGCTGCAGGAGCTCCGGGAGCTCATCCCCAACATCCCATTCCAGATGCTGCTGCGAGGGGCCAATGCCGTGGGATATACCAATTACCCCGACAATGTGGTCTTCAAGTGAGCCTGGGGTGGGGTGGGCACACACAGAAGGGTGTGGCCCAGCATGTACCAGCCCATAACCCTCACAGTGGCTCAAAACCAAGTCTGTAGCCACAGCCACCAGAGAGTACTGTTTGGAAGCATAGTGAGGTGCAGTGGTAGTTATAGAATTGAAAGGGCTTCTGGGTCACTGTGTGTCACTTGAGGGGCAGTGAAGGCCCTGAAAAGACATGACTTTCCCAGGCTCTGCTGTGTAGAGCTGGGATTGGAACCCAGGCCTCAGGACTCCTCACTCAGGGCTCTCCCCGACAGCCTGCCACTCCTTTGCAAAGCAAAGAATTTCCCCAGTAGATCCTCAGGGCTAGGCAGACCAGTGACTATACTGCATGAGATTAGCACAGGGCCCAGATCTGCCCAGTGCAGATGCCTCTGGGCAAACCCGCCTGGCCAGACTGCCCTGGAGAAGGCACTGTCTATGCTGCTGTGACCCCCACCCCCAATCCCACTCCCTCTGGATGCCAGCCTCCTGCCAACCATGCTCCCATTTCATTCCTTGGGGCAGCAGGGTGGGCCAGAAGGATGTACAGGGAGAGGGGAAGGGCTCACTCTGCACTCTCTTATCCACTCAGGTTCTGTGAGGTGGCCAAGGAGAATGGCATGGATGTCTTCCGGGTCTTCGACTCCCTCAACTACTTACCCAACATGCTGCTGGGTATGGAGGCAGCAGGCAATGCTGGAGGTGTGGTGGAGGCCGCCATCTCATACACGGGGGACGTGGCCGACCCCAGCCGCACCAAATACTCGCTGCAGTACTACATGGGCTTGGCAGAAGAGTTGGTGCGAGCCGGCACCCACATCCTGTGCATCAAGGTGCCTGGGCCATTGTTCCTTCCCCTTTTCTGCCGCTGCCATGTGCCCCACCCCAGGCATGCACTGTGCTCCTTACCATCTCTCTTCTCCCCACTTCCTCCAGGACATGGCAGGGCTGCTGAAGCCAGCGGCCTGCACCATGCTGGTCAGCTCCCTTCGGGACCGCTTCCCTGACCTCCCGCTGCACATCCACACTCATGACACGTCGGGGGCCGGTGTGGCAGCCATGCTGGCCTGCGCCCAGGCTGGGGCTGATGTGGTGGATGTGGCAGCTGACTCCATGTCTGGGATGACGTCACAACCCAGCATGGGGGCCCTGGTGGCGTGTACCAGAGGGACCCCCCTGGACACAGGTTAGAACAGCAGCCCACGGCCATGCCCCTTTCAAAAGCCACAGCTGCCACCCACCCCACCAGAGGCTGACAAACCTAGATTCTGTATGTCCTACCCTGGCCTTGTCTTCTATCACCCAAGTCTGAGATGGGACCTGAGCTGTTCCTGGGTGGTAGGAGGAGCACCTGGGGCTCAACATGTTTCTAAGCCCTTCTCCACCTCTGGCCTCCCTACAGAGGTGCCCCTGGAGCGTGTGTTTGACTACAGTGAGTACTGGGAGGGGGCTCGGGGATTGTATGCGGCCTTTGACTGCACGGCCACCATGAAGTCTGGCAACTCGGATGTGTACGAGAATGAGATCCCAGGGGGCCAGTACACCAACCTGCATTTCCAGGCCCATAGTATGGGGCTCGGCTCCAAGTTCAAGGAGGTCAAGAAGGCTTACGTGGAGGCAAACCAGATGCTGGGTGACCTCATCAAGGTGAGCCAAGCCCAGGCGCTTACTTGATACACAGCCTGCCTGTGGGCCTCCACAGGTGCCTGGTCTAACCTCCAGGGACTCTTCTCAGGTGACGCCCTCCTCGAAGATTGTGGGGGACCTGGCCCAGTTCATGGTACAAAACGGGTTGAGCCGGGCAGAGGCTGAAGCTCAGGCAGAAGAGCTATCCTTCCCCCGCTCTGTGGTGGAGTTCCTGCAGGGCTACATTGGCATTCCTCACGGGGGCTTTCCTGAACCCCTTCGCTCTAAGGTAAGGAAGGCCTAGTGTGATGTGAGAGTGGGGGTTGGCCGCAGGAATCAGGCCTGACTCTGCTTTGCTCCCCAGGTGCTGAAGGATCTGCCAAGAGTGGAGGGGCGGCCAGGAGCCTCCCTTCCTCCCCTTGATCTAAAGGCTCTGGAGAAGGAGCTGATAGAGCGGCATGGGGAAGAGGTGACCCCCGAGGACGTGCTTTCAGCAGCCATGTACCCTGACGTCTTTGCCCACTTTAAGGACTTCACTTCCACCTTTGGACCCCTGGATAGCCTCAATACCCGCCTCTTTCTGCAGGGACCCAAAATTGCAGAGGAGTTTGAGGTCAGTAGCTCTGGAACTTGTCCACAGTCCACCTCAGCACTCATGCTCCTGCCATCCACAGGGATGCCAGCACCCCTGCCCTAAGCTCCAGACTGTGGCTTGGCTGTTAGCAGCCCTGCAGGTTTTGGGGGAGAAAGGACCATTGAGACTAGCTAGGCCTTTTCAAGTGAGGAGCCAAGACCCAGGATCAGGGGACTGCTCTCCCTGGACTTGGCCTCCAGCCCTGAGTCTCCGCCCATCCTTGCAGGTGGAACTGGAACGGGGCAAAACACTGCACATTAAAGCCTTGGCTATGAGTGACCTGAACCGGGCCGGCCAGAGGCAAGTCTTCTTTGAGCTCAACGGGCAGCTACGGTCCATCTTGGTCAAGGACACACAAGCCATGAAGGTACAGAACCTGTTCCCAGAGCCGGCCAGGTTGTGGGGATGGGCCAGGCTGTGTCTCATGTTCTCTCTACTCTGTCTACAGGAGATGCACTTCCACCCCAAGGCCCTGAAGGACGTGAAGGGCCAGATTGGGGCGCCCATGCCTGGGAAGGTGATAGACATCAAGGTGGCAGCGGGAGCCAAGGTGGCCAAGGGCCAGCCCCTGTGTGTGCTTAGTGCCATGAAGATGGAGACTGTGGTGACCTCGCCCATGGAGGGGACTGTCCGCAAGGTCCATGTGACCAAGGACATGACACTGGAAGGCGATGATCTCATTCTGGAAATTGAGTGATCTTGCCTTAGTCTGGCAGCCTGGCCATCCCAACCCCAAACCTCAATGAAGCTGTGCTGCCAGGGCAGGCACAGGCTAGCAGATGCCTGAGACAGGAAGCCTGACCCTGAAGTCCTGTCCACAGCAGGACAGAAGAAACACCGCCTGCAGCTGTCCCTTCCCTTCAGCCGTCTGTCCTCTCCCCACTGGTGGACAGTCACTCACATACTCATCTCTTGCCAAATAGGGGCTCTCTCCTTGCTTGAAGACTACATGTGGTGGGGCAGTAGTCCTAGCACCTGGTGGAGAGGTTTAGGGGTTCTACCTCCTGGTGGGGAGATCTAAACTCCAGGTCCTAGAAAACTTGCTCAATAAAACTGGCTTTCCCATGCCCTCCACACCGGGTCCTGTGCAGCCCATCCCGCCCCTGGCATCGCTCACCAGAGGGGGCAGAGCTGCTTCTCAAACCCCTCATGAGCTGGCAGGGGGCAAATCAGTTGTTATCTTCTTCCTTAGAAAGTAGTGAGAGTAACAGTCATGGCCCTGATTTAAGCCACTGCTGAGTGCGATTTGTCTATACAACCCCAAACAAGTAGCTGTTACTGAGCTTGCTTGGGGCATGGAGTCTTTCCTAAGCACTTAACACCCGGTAGCCCCAGGAAGTTAACTTTCATCCATCTTTGGATACAGAAATAAGTCACGGGAAGGTTAAATGACTTAGCCAAGATTCTTTAACTATTGTAGTAAGAGGCAGAGAGGGATCAAGTTCAGCCTGTTGACTTGCTTCCCAGCCATATGGCTGCTTTCTAAAACCCAGGGCCAACCTTCCTCCTCTGGGCACCAGGTGAGACCCTTGGGATTGGTGATATGCCTGAGATTACTCATGAGCACTCTGGGCATGAGGATGGTGAGAGGTTAGGGGGAGCCCTGGATCGAGGGTTCTAACCCTGCTTATACCCAGTACTGGCCCTTAAGAGAATCCCTCACCTGCACGAACACAGTAACCCTACCTGCATTGTGGTTCTTTTGCCTGCTAGTGTCGGGGAGGTGACACTGGACTCTGAGGTAGGGAAAGGACAGAGCCCAGACCCTCTGACCCCCAAGAGTCCCAGGTATAAAGTACATCCCTGGCACCCTGAGATCTTGTCTGCCTAGTGTCTGGGGTACCAGTACCTAATCTCTGGGGAGGGGAAGTCACAGCTGTGGGCCTGGGCCTCTTCCTTCTTGGATCCCAGGGTACCAAATACACCCACTAAAACAGACCTCATGCTCACCCTCTTCCCCCAACAGTTGCTACACAGGCTAGGGGAAGACACTCCAAGGAAGCAGGCGTGTGGCTGTGTGATGCAGCCCTTCAGATCCAGCCAACCTGGGGACATCCTAGGTTGTGACCGCACATCCACTTCCTTCTCTTCAACAGACTCAGGGTGGGCAACTGGGGATGACCCCTTGAGTCTGAAACAGGACCTAAAAGTTAATATTCTTTCAATAGTCGGGGGCCAGGTGGCGTAGCAGCTGCACCGCTGTACTCCCACATGGCTGATCATGGTTTGAGTCTCGGACCAAACAGATTGAAAAGCATGCCAGGCACATATGCATGTTTGCCCAAGATTCTGGGAGAAGGGATTGTAGCATGGCCATCCCCCTTGGGGGTTATTATTTTCTCTCTCACCGTCTCTGTTGGTCTCTCTCGGGCGAGCACATGCACCCTAAGGTAAAAACCTCTTAAAAAAAAAAAAAAAAAAAAGACAACCCAGTAACAAAAGACATCCTGGTCAGGGAAACAAGCACCATTCTAAAAATGAGCAGCAGGTAGGTTCCAAGAACGAACCTGGAGTTACTCTATTCTAACTCAGAGCTTCAACAATTGTTCTGGGATCCTCCAGGGGCCAAACACAGCGGCAGAGGTATGAGGTGGAGAAACTCAGCAAAGCCTCTGATCCTGGGTGACTTAGAGTAGGTTCTCCCATTTTTGACCTGTTTCCTTTTACATAAACTGAGGCTGGTAGACCCTGTGGAGGTCCAGGTGGAGGCCAGTCCTCCACCCTCCCATAGGGAGGCTGGACACTCCCATCACTGGGGTTAGGACCATGGGTTCCACTCTGACTCTGGTAGCTAAGGCAGAGGCCCCCTGACCAACCCATCCCCAACTCCAGGAAACGCCCTGCCAGGCAGAACCACCCAGAGGTTAGTGTTCAGTGTCCACTCTCCCACTCACCCAGGAGCTGTCTGGAATCCTCCCCAAGACCTCAGACAGACAGATTCCCCAAAGGTCCAAGGCCATGTTACCCAAGTTAAATCTCTTTAATATCCCAATACAAAGTCCTGATGCAAAAACACAATGAGAAAACCCTGGGAAGTTGGGAGGGAGATTTTATAAATAAAAAACTCCCAAGCAGCTTTTCAGAGGCAGAGGGGGGGAGGACAGAGGAGCTAAGAGAAGCAGCAGTCCAAAGTGAGGAAGGGAGTGCATGGCTCCTGGGACCTACCCTTTGTCCCCTCACTCCCAGCTGCTCCTCAACCCCCTTTCAACAGGGGCTGCACCCTTTGGATATCTGCTCCTTTCTCTTGGTCCCTGGGATTCAACTAGCTCTGGCTTCAATCCCCTACAAAAATTCCTGAGATCTCGGGGACCCCTGCCAGGCCCCATCCCATAGTACCCCTTGGTGGGGAGGGGCTGGGGAGCCCATGAGAGTTCATAGGAGTGTATTGGAGCATAGGTCAGGAGCACAAGGGAGCCTCTGAGTCTCCTGCTCGCTCCAAAAGCACACAAAGGGGAAGGCTGCCGTAGAGCTTGGGGTCCGTGAGGGGCTGGAGCAGAAGCAAGAAGAGTCCCACACCCAGTGCATAGCCTGCCAGCAGTGGCCGCCGCTGCGGATGCTCCAGGGCCGCACACACAGCAGGGAATCCCATGTAATTGCAGAAGGAATGGCAGAGAACTGGCCCAATCAGGTGTCCTAAGGAGGAGAGACAGAGCTCACAGAGCAGTTCCACCACCTCCTCCCGCCCTTCCAGGGCTAGTGACCCTCATCCCCTGAAACAGGAGATCAATGCCCCACGCACCCACCCACACAGTGTAGTCTCTGCTTTCTTCTACCTCTCAGACCTCAACAAGCTGAGTTCAGCCTGTCCCCAGGACTAGAGTAGAAGAAACCTGTCACTCCTAGAACAAACGTATATTCCCACTTTCCCACCCACTCCTGTGGGCCCAAGACCCCGGAGACCCATGAGAGACTGAGGACCAACCTGTGCGGATGAAGAGGAAAGCAGTGTAGGCACCGAAGACAGCTGTGTAGGAGAACTGGAACGCTGGAGACGGGGAGGCCACGAGTGACCACACCTGCATACTCTTCTTGCCCCAGCACTGCACACCCATCAGCCAGAGCCATCCCCTTTCCCCTGGGACAGTGGCTGCCTACTCTTCTGCACCCCAACTCCCAGGGCTGGTGACTTCTCTAGTGCTATAGCTCTCTGTTCCCAAGAGTTCCTCTAGAGTGGCTATCAGGACTTATACACCCTTATACACCCCAACCCAGGATTGCCCCAGGCAAGCTCTCTGGGACTCACCTGCAGACAAGAAGATGCTCCCCACACTGCTCTGGCGAAAACGCAGCTGCTCAATAATGTGATGAAAATGGGCTGGGAGGAAGGTGAGAACCATATCACATCCCTTCAGTCTTTCCTCCAGGCCCACCCCTCACCCCAAACCTCATTCTCATCTCTTAATGCTGGGAACATCTCAGGAGGACCTTGTTGGATAGACTCACCAACCCCAAAGAAGAGTGGGCAAGTGAACACAGCAGGGCCCAGGCCTGTGCATGGTGCTAACATGGGCAGCATACAGGCCCGGAACACCAGCTCCTCTGTCAGGGGTGCAATCACTTGGTTCCGCAGCCAACGCATGTCTGTGAGGCAGCGGGCCCAGGAGCGGGGGGCTAGAGGGGGAATTGAGGACAAGCAATGAATAGCCATTGACCAATGAGACCCTAGAGGGGTCCAACAGTCCCTCTTCCAAAACTTTACCCTGGCAAAACTAGGTTAGACATCAATGCTCCTGAGAACAGAGATGGGAAGGGAAACAGGAAAACTTTGTGTCAAACCCAATAATGTCCTGACAATGACTGAAAGTGAAGGCTTTAGTAACTAAAACAGGGTATCCTGGCAGTAAATGATGGAGACATCAAAACTAAACCAAGACCAGTTTTGGTTGGGGGGACATTGTTTTCTGATCCACATTAAGTACTGCTGGGGTCCTTGGTGCCTCTTGGGACATCAGAAACTACCATTATAGGATACCAGCTCTGTGTTCCAATGCTATTGATAAGGAAACACCCAGAGAAATAATGTCTAAAATCTCACATCCACACTACACCATGAACCCACTGGTTCTCTTTCCCCATTATTCAGAACTACCTGTGTCTAATTTTCGCCTCAGCCTCCAGGACTCACCCAAGACAACCTTCAGCCCGTCTGCTAGGTCACAGGGGCAATCCATAGAGAGCTGCATCAGTGGGCCCAGGAAAAGGATCTGGGGGTGAAAACAAAGGAAAACATCAAAGGAAAAACTTTCACCATGATCTACTGCCCTTGTCTTAGACCTTTGCCCTTGCCTGCCTTATGAGAGCTCAAGCTTCAGCCATGATTTCTCATCCATACATACCCAAGGGGCCTAGGGCCACCTCACCATTCCTGCCTACCATCAGCCAAAAACCACATACAATCAAAACGGGAAAAACGACCATGAAGGGTGCATGATGCTAACAGTAAAGAACAGAGAAGGAAAGATAAAGCAGGAACACTCACCATGGTCAGCAGCAGGGGCAGCAGTGCTGCTGGGAAAATGCCCTCCAGCCTGAAACCCATCAGGGTGAACAGGGATGTGCCTGGCTGAGCCACAGGAAAGGGGGCATCAGTTTGGTCCTTTCCCGAAAGACCCCTCCGCTAACTCCCCTATTGCCCTCTGCCCCGCCTCTTTCGCACCTGGATGCCTGTGAGTTCCCTCCAGAGCAGCACGCAGAGGGGTGAGAGGCTGGACACTACCAGGACACTGGTGAAGCGCCGCTTGATGACGGCGGGGTGGTCCCTACGGAGGGGGCAGTAAGTTCAAAGGGCCCGCAGCCATCTCCAGTCAGCGCGGCCCCGCCCCCGACTCGCCCAAGCTCCGCCTACAGTCCCGCCTCACGGGGGCGCGGGTTCCGGCCGCGCGCGCAGCCCCCACACCTGGGCAACTCGCTCTTCCAGACGTAGAGGCTGCCCACGTAGGAGCAGGCGAGGCTGAGGCAGGAGAACACGGACACCCAGCAGCACAGCCCGGGACCCGGGCCGCCCAGCGCCGCCGACTCGGGCTGCCGCTCCGGCCGCGACACCGACAGCAGGCGCAGCCCATCCCCGCCCAGCGCCGCCATCGCGCCTGGACCCACGGCGCGCACGAGTGACGCTTCCCCACGGAAGCGTGGGTGACGTCAGGCGGCGGCGCAGCTCCCGGCCCCGCCCAGCCCCACCGCCGTCGTAGACACCGAAGCCGACTGCACTGGCGAACAGCTTTATTAATAAGACGCGGACACAGCAGCGCGCTGCCTCTGGCCGGCGAGGACTAGCGGGAGAGGGCCAAGGTCAGGGCCCAGGGCCAGGACTCAGCCACTCGGACAGATTGGCGACCTCCTGCAGCCACAGCGCGTCCTGCGGAGAGAGGGGACCCGGGGTGAAGACAGCTCGGCCTCTGCCGCGTCCCCGCACCTCCCTGCGCACTTCCCAGGAGGGCCCTTCTGGGTTACCTCGAGGCGGCTCCCGGAGCTCTCCCCTCCCGGCGCCCTGCCGTGGGCCTCGCAGGCCCTTCCACCAGTGGCAAAGGGGACCGCCATGGGCTCCGGGTAGTGCGGAGCAGCCTCTGACGGTCTCTGCGCTCCGGCAGACTGGAGAGGTTGCCCCTCATCTACGCCTTGGCGGAGGCTGCCGCTCTTGAGCCTCTTTTCTGCTTGCCCTCTGGACTCTAGGCAGAAAACAAACCCACTTCAACTTAATCTCATGCTTTCATGCTAGAAAGACCTTGGGAATCGGGTGGGGGATGCCTGGGAGGAATGGTGCCACTGAACTGGGTATTTCACTGTTTGTTCTCCCACTGCATCCTTGCCAACAGGTCCTACCCACACCAAAACTCTGCAGCTCCAGGGCCTTCAGGAACAGACTGGGGTCACTGCAGAAGGTTTTAGGTCCTTCCTATCCCCGCCTCCTCCCTGGCTAGGCCTGGAATGGAGAGTCAGATTGAACCAAGCCTTCACTTTCGGCACACATCATTCCTGAAGCTTGCACTATTAAGACCCTGCCTCCCTGCCAAAAAGCTCGCCTCACTTCTCTGGTCTCTTCGTGCTCTCCCTTTGTTATGTTGCATTGGGCAATGCCCAAATGCAGCATTCCTACTGGTAAGTTAACTCACTTGTGCAAATTTAAAGTGAGTTTGGATAGATAGTTTCTTCCTGAGCAGGTCCTGGGAATATAATAAATCAACGAGCTTTTCCCTGGGAGAAAAGCCTAGGTTGCAGAAATGTGTACAAAGCCCAGGGGTAGGATAAAGAAGGTTAACTTCAAGAGTTGACCACCTGGTGGTGAAAAATGGTTTTTCTGAGGAGGTACCTGAGCTGGGTTTTGAAGGATGAAGAGAAATACTCAAGACAGAAACAACAGAACAGGAATTACATCCTGGAAGTTATGCAGAAGCATATTCATTCATAAAACAACATCCTACATAAAATTCAAGGTATGGAATTCTAGATGAAACTGGAAGCGTTAGTAGGAATAAGAGAAGATTAGAAGGAAAAAGAAATGGGTTTTTAAAAAAATTGCCAGGGAACCAGCAGTTAGCGTAATGGCTATGTTGCTGGACTCCCATGTAGTCGACCGCGGTTCACGTCCCGGACCCAGTGGCTTAAAACTCACGCCGGGCACGTGTGCGTGCATGCCCAAGATTCCGAGAGGAGAATGGAGGAGAAGGGATTGCGGCATGACCATCCCCTCTGGGGGGTGATTTCTCGCTTTCTGTCTCTATGTCTCTCTCTGTTTGTCTGGCGAGCGCACACGCCCTATAGCGAAAACCTCTCAAAAAAAATAAATAAAAATAAAAATAAAAAAATTGCCAGAGGACATGTGTGCTTGCCAGAGACAGAAAGGAAGAAAGAAAGTACCCCCCAGTGGGCCATGGTTACACCACAATCCCTTCACCTCCATTTCTCCATCCTGTCAGGGTTTTGAGCATACATGCAAACATGCCTTGTGTGTTTTTCAAGCCACTGGGCCAGGATTTGAACTGTAGTTGGACATGTAGTTGGCCCTTAACCACAGGGCCACAGGGCCTGCCCAGAAATGGATTTTTATCTGGAGGAAATGAGTAAGAAATCAGTGAAGAGCTTAAAGCATTGGAAAGATATATAGTTAATCTTATATTTAAGAAAGATCTTTCTATCAAAGGTGTGCTTAACCTAGAGGTAAGAAGATCTGAAAAGCCTAGAAGTGAAGGCAATAGGGATGGAGGCACCACTAGGAGTCAGAGTATTTTTCTGGCCCAAGTGACAGGCCTTGGTGATCTACTGAATGTGTTACATGAAAATGAGAGGGCTCACAAATGAACCCAAGATTTCAGATGTGAACAGCTGGATAGAAAATAGGGCTACTGAGGCCAGCAGGTGGCACCGTGATTGAGGTACTGGACTCACACATGGCTGACCGTGGTTCAAGTCCTGGACTTGGTGGCTTGCTCTCTCACTTTCCCTCTCCCTAACTCTGTGATCAAATTAAATAACAATAATAAATTAAAATAACAATTTTTTTAAAAGAAAAGAAAATAGGACTATTAATTATTACAGACTAAAGTAAAAGGAGCTGATCTTGGGGGTATCTCCCCATTGTCCACAGAAGGTGCTGAGTTAACTGTAAATTTTCTTCCTTCTAAGAGAAGATACTTGGTCTTCTGTCTATCCTCACTGCATAATTACTGAACTGTATATAGTATATTTTCATTTTTAAAAATCTCTAAATTTATAAAAATAGATTCTTCACTTTACACAGACATTCACTGCCTTCACACAAGATTTTTCTCAGTAGCAACGGCCCCTGTAACATTTAAAATGTAGTTTAATAAACAGAATGATTCAGGACCACATCTTGGGCTTAAGCTTGGACAACAAGCATATTATAGTGTGACCCTGGAAAGAGAGATTTACTAACAAAGCCCATGAACTGAAGTCTCCACATTCCCTCAAGCCCGGATACTATTTTTTCTGAAGGATTCAGGATCTGTAGGAGGGCACCCCTGCTAATTTGGCTTTCCCAGAGACAGACTACCTAGGTTTGAACTCTGGCATTGTCATTTACTAGCTATGTAACCTGGAGTAAGTTTATTGATATTTCTGGGCCTCCATGTTTTCTATAAAAATGAGAATAATAGTACCTACAGGTCATAGGATTGTTTTAAGAACTAAGAACATTAACACCTTATTTTTAATTTATTTAATTTTTTTTGCTACAGGGCAGGTGCGTGTGCATGCTGAAGAGAGGTGGGGCAGTGGAGACCAGGAAGGGAAATGAGAAAGCACCTACCCCAAGGGGGATGGCCATACTGCAGTCCTTTCTCTTCCATTCTTGTCTTGGGATTCCAGGCACACATGTACGCACGCGCACACACACACACACACACACCTGTCATGTTTCTCAAGCTACTGGGTCTGAGACTCAAAATGCACAGCTGGCCATGTGGGATCCAGCCACCTTAACCACCACGCCACTAGCTAGCCCAGCATTATTATATTTTAAAAGCTCAGAAGATACCTGGCACCTGCCAGTGACTGTACATGACAGTTGTTCCTCCTGCTGCTGCTGCCCTGGGGACTGTGTGTGTGTGTGTGTGTGCGCACACATGCTGTAGGGGGGTTACTGGGGTGTGTGTGGAGAAGATTTCAGTACAACTGCTATCACATGACACCTCCCCAGGACACACATATCAAGGTTGAGGTGGTGTCTGCACTCAGAAGCAACCTCCAGAGCCCCAGAGTATTAACCAAAATGGGCGATAACTGCACCATCAACACTAATGACCAAGAAAAGATGTGAAGAAACCACTGGATTCTGGGCTCTGAGTCTTACGACTGCCCACCTCTTGTGTAGCCATGTGTAACTATATACTTGCTGCTGCTCTGAAGACAACAGTGGTGGTGGTGGGACCCAAGCAAATCCCAGAAGGATGTTGCTGTGGCCAAAGATGCAGGAGAATAGCTGGAAAGCATGCAGTTATGTATTTTTACTTCCCAGCTTCAGTCCAGGGCTCACCTGAAAAGCTAAAACCTTACCAGCAAAGAGCTCTGGGCTGCTGCTCTTGTGTGCATCCTCAGCACTCTGGGCCAAATCTTTTCTGTCTGTAGTAAGCTGCTTAAAAGAATTCAAAGTCCTAAGTGAGTTTTGCAGAAGTACAAATGAGCCCTAGTATAAAACAGGAATGTGCCTGGTGGGCTTGACCTCACGGGGCTGTCCTCTCTCATGTGGAACTCTCTTTTACCCTCCTCCTGGTTCATGAATCCCCCTACCAGCCTCCAGCCTTTCAGGCTTCTTGTATGGATCCTTTTCAGTTCACTCAGTCCATTCCCAGAACATGCTTCCTTCTCTGAGTTCTAGTCATGTGTCAGCTGTCTGCCCTGCCCCACTCCTTGGGCTCTGAAATTGCTTATGCATGCCCTGCTCATTATTTGTATGTGTATATGTCCATTGTCTACACCTGAAATTCCTTGGAAAGTAAAGTTTATCATGTTTCTATCCCTTTACAGCTAGCAGAGTGTTTTACACAGTGCTCAACAAATGATAGAAAGTCAAACCTGAAGGACTGGCAGTTAACATAGTGGTTAAGGTGCTGGACTCCCATGTAGCTGACCATGGTTCAAGTCCTAGACCCAGTGGCTTGAAACTCACTCTGGGCGTGTGTGTGTGTGTGTGTGTGTGTTTGCCCATAATCCTGAATGGAGACTAGAGAAGGGATCGGAGAAAGGATTGTGGCATGGTCATCCCTCCTGAGGGGTGATTTCTTATTTTCTATCTCTTCCTGAATCTGATGAGCACACATCCCCTATAGCAAAAAAAATCTCCAAAAAAAAAAAAAAAAAAAAAAAAAGAAAGGAAGGAAGAAAGAAACTCAAACTTGAGAAAACACAAGTCACATTTTGTAGTCCTGTGTAGCCTTTCAGAGCCCTGCCACATACAAATATATAAAAATAGATATCCTCTTCATCAAAATTAAAAGTATATGCTTCAAAGGATACTATGAAAAAAGTGAAGTCAACTCACAAGAATGGGAGAAAATATTTATAAATTATATAAGAAACTTTTAAAAAATATTTATTTAATTTTAATTATTAATATTTTAAAATTTGCTAGTCATAAGAGAGATGAAAAACGACAAAGCAAACTGCCAGGTCTGGGACTCAAAGCATGGTCAGCCATGTAGGAGTCCAGTGCCTTAACCTAACCACCATACCACCCGCTGGCCCTCATGTAAGGTACTTTTATCCAAAGTAAAGAATTCTCATAACCTAGGACTAGCAGTTGGCATAGTGGCTATGTCGCTGGACTCCCATGTAGTCGACTGCAATTTGAGTCCCCAACCTGGTGGCTTAAATTCTTACTGGGTGTGTGTGCGTGCGTGCCCAAGATCCTGAGAGGAGAATGGAGGAAATGGGATTGCTGCGTGGCCATCCCCCTGGGGGGTGACTTCTCGCTTTCTGTCTCTCTGTCTCTCTGGTGAGTACATATGCCCTATAGCAAAAATCTCTCCAAATAAAATAATAATAATTCTTATAACTCAACAATGAAATAGCAACCCAAGTGAAAAATAGACAAAGAATTTGAGTAGGTATTTCTTTAGAAAAGATATACAAATGGCCAATAAGTATGGTAAAAGATGCTCAACATTATTATTCATTTGAAAATGCAAATCAAAACTGCAATGAAATATTTCATATCTGCTGGTATGACAATAATAAAAACAATAAGGATTGGGCTAGCCAGGTGGTGTGGTGGTTAAGGTGGTTGAATCCCATATGACCAACTATGTGGTTTGAGCCCCAGACCTACCAGCTTAAAAACCATGCTGGGTATGTGCACATGTATGCTTAAAATACTGAGAGGATAATGGAGAAGAAAGGATTGTGACACGGCCATACCCTGAGTGGGATGCTTTTTCACTTTCTGTCTCTCTCTCTCTCTGGTGTTACCAAAGATAAAATAAATGATAACAACTGTCAAGGATGTGGAGAAATTGAAATCATCGTATAGTATTGATGGGAATATAACATGGTGTAGCCACTTTGGAAAGCAGTTTGGGGTTCTTCAAAAAAATTAAATATGGTGTTATCATGTAATCTAGCAATTCCATTCTTAAATACCTAAGAGAAATACAAGCATATGCCCACACAAAAATGCTCATAACAGCATTATCCATAATAACTAAAAAGTGGAAAAAACTCCAGTGTTCATCAACTAATGAATGGATAAACAAAATGTGGTATACCATACGATGGAACATTATTCAGTCACAAAAATGAAGTAGTTACATGCTACAGCATGGATGAACCTAGAAAACATGCAAACTAAAAGAAGCTATATAAAGGTTATATATTGTATGGTTCCATTTTTATGAACTATCCAGAACAGGAAAATCCACAGAGGTTAAGAGTAGATTAGTGGTTGCTGGAAGTTAGAAGGAGAGGTAAACTAGAACTAACTGCTTCCAATAGGTACAGGGTTCTTTTTGGTGTGATGGAGATGGTCTGGAATTCTGGAATTTAGTGATGATGGCTGCACAATACAGTGAATATAATTAAAACCATGGACTTATCCACTTTCAGATGGCAAATTTCATGTCATATGAATTATATTCAATAAAAAATAGGGAGCACTTATTCTGTTTTATGGGATAAAGTGTTTCCCAGTTCTAGAGTTGCAAATAAAACCAATTAAGATTTTTTAAAAATTATTTTATTTATTATTGTTATTTTTTTAATTTGACCAGAGAGAGAGAAAGGGAAAGTAAGAAAGTAAGTCACCAGGTCCAGAACTCAAACTGCAGCTGGCCACGTGGAAGTCCAGCTCCTTAGCCACCACACCACCTGCCAGCATTCCTTCCCAATTAAAATCTTTAAGCTAAAAAGTATATACTCTAGGGGCTGGCAGGTGGCGTGGTGGTTAAGGATACTGAACTCCTACATGGCAGACTGCAGTTTGAGTCCTGGACCTGGCAACTTGCTATTTGCTTTCTCACTTTCCCTCTCTCTTTTTCTCTCACTCTGTCCCTCTCTGGTCAAATTTAAATAGATAAATTTAAATAAAATAATTCTTAAAGAAAAAATATGTATGTGTATAATATATATGTGTGTGTGTGTGTGTGTGTGTGTGTGTGTGTGTCCCATAGTGCTATGGCTAAGTGCTCCAAAGAAGAAACAAGATCCCAAATGACTGACTTGGGAGTTTGAGTCCCAAACCCATAGACTTCACACCGGGTATGTACACACATGCCCAGGATCTGGACAGGAAGAATAACTGGAAGAAAAAAGAATTGTGTCTGGGATAGGTTCCCTACATTGAGCTCTCTTCCCCCTTTCCTCTTCACCCTATCTCCCTGAGACCAGGTTGCAAGTCCAGCTGGGCCTTGTGAACATCTCATGACCATTTCCTTACTGCATGGAATTGGCTCACGGCCAGGGCCATGCCTGAGATGTGTACCCCTCTCCCACATCATCGTCTCCAGATCAGATGCACTAAATTAATGTACAAACTCTGGCAACTCTGCTAATCTATAATTTGACCATTATAATCCTCCTATAATGGATGTAGAAACCAGATGCCTGCCTTGTTGACAGGGAGTCTGTGCAGATCTTATAGGTGATGTATATACTCTTGGATTTGTTACATATGTAATATGAGCCTATGTTGTGGTAGCAGGGACCATTCTTTGCCCAGCCTTCAGCAGAACACCCTGTCCTGTGTAAGCAAACTCATGTCTTCCCGCGTGGGACCTCCAGGTATGTTCTTTGGCATTGGTAAACATTACAGGCAAGCCTTGTCAGATCTGGGTCTCCCCTCTTACAGCAGCATGACCAAGGTCCACTGTAGCCCTACTTATGCACACAAACATATCCTCTGGCATTAAAACATATACATGATAGGAGCCAGCAGGTGGCATGGTGGTTAAGGGCACTGGACTCCCACATGGCCAACTGCAGTTTGAGTCCGGACCTGGTGGCTTACTTTCTCACTCTCTCTCTCTCTCACTCTGTCCCTCTCTGGTCAAATTTAAAAAATAAATAAGTAAAGATAAATAATTATTTTAAAAAACACATATATGATAAAATACATATTCTATCAGGTATTATTTACTAAACAAGTTTCCATTTCTATTATTGCATTTCAAAGAAAATAGAAGAGGCAAATATGGCACTAAAGGTGTGAAGAAACAGGATTGAGAAATTTTCCAAAAAATTTTTTCTTCTTCAAGATAAAGATTATTACTATTATTTACTTGCTCTCCATTTTTTTCAGTTTTTTTTTTTTTTTTTCCCCATAGGGTATGTGTGCTTACCAAAGAAACAGAGAGAGGCAGATAGAGAGGGAAAGTAAGAAATCATCCCCCATGGGGGATGGCCACCCTGCAGTCCTTTCTCCTCCATTCTCCTCTCAGGATTTTGGGCATGCATGCACACATGTGTTTTTTAGGTTACCAGGTCCAGGACTTGAACTGTGGGGATGGCCATGTGGGATCCAGCACCTTAACCACCGCATCACCTACTAGTCAGAAAAATTATTATTATTATTTCTTTTTACTTCACTCTACCCTGGAAAATCTCGTGTAATAGATGAACATTTCTCCTATCTTGAAACTAGTCTGAGAAACTACCTGCCTTGAGATCTAGACCTCTGGGCATGATGAGAGTCTTCCACACCCTTCATTCATCCCCTGCACCCCTCTTCCCTCCCCATGAGATGGTCTTATACTTGGGATACAAATTTAATTTAATTCTAGACTACCCCTGTCTGGGAAACAATGCCTTTTCTTAGAAAACTGCTTTTGTTACCGCTCCTGCTCATTCTGAATTTAGACTCTTAGTCTCTACACTCTGTGACATCAAGCCCTGGTGTACTACCTTGCCTACTCCTTCCTAGCCCACTGTCTCTGTTCTAATACTCAGGCATGCAATCTCCACTCCTGCATGACCTTCTCCTGGATATACTTTATAAAAATCTAAATATGTATTTCTTCATTTATTCTATTTCTGCATAAACTGTACAATTTCTATAGGTGGTTTTATTCTATATTACTCAAGAGGTCAGCTATTCTAGCTTTTCTATTTAGAAACAGAAACTAAGTGGCCCAGAAGTAAAAAAGTATTTGACCTATCATCCTGATCTTGTAGTTTTTAATTGTAGCCACTGGGTGCCACTCTTGTGCCACTAACAAGTTATTTATCACTAGCTAGCCATTACAGTGATGATGATCTTGAATGTAGAAGCATGGGTTCTACTCAGTACCCTGGAGCATCTTATTCCCTGAGCTTTCCAGTCAGTCCTGTATGATAAGGATATTTCTAAGCTTCTAAAGCCAGGAGACTTCACTATAAAGCCTATCCTTATCATTTACTTGCTATGTCACTCTGGGCAAATTATGACAGTTCTGTAACCAGTTTCCTCATCTATAAAATAGAAAAACTACAACCTAATTCATAATATCTTTGTAGAGATTAAACTGGAAATCTTGACACAGATTAGAGATTCAGCAAATGTCCTTTTCTTTCTTGAGTTCACTAGCCGCTGGCCAAGTTATTTGGGCTAGGTATGGCCTGAAGCTATGAGTTATCACAACGACCACAAGTGTGAAAGAGGTCAGATGATTTCTTATTGTGATCTCACTGGGATCTGATATCTGAGGCCCAAGCAAAAGGTCTTCACAGGTTGAAACACTCCAAATCATGAGGAATCTCTCTCTGCCCATATATCCTAGGTCCTATGACAATGGCACATGCTTTACCCTTAACCTGTGCCCAGAAAGTTGAAGATGTAGATGGCTGCAGTGAATTAAATCATGACCCTCAAAAAGGTATATCCAAAACCTAACCAGAGTACCTGTGAATGTGAGTTAGTTTAAGTTGGAAGGTGAGGGCATTGATTTTATTTATTACAATTTTGGAGAAGTTTTTGCCATAGGGCGTGTGCACGCACCAGAAAGACAGAGACAGAAAGTGAGAAATCACCCCCCAGGGGAGATGGCCATGCTGCAATCCCTTCTCCTCCATTCTCCTCTCGGGATCTTGGGCACACAGGCACATGTGCCCGGCATGAGTTTAAGCCACTGGGTCCGGGACTCGAACTGGGGTCAAATACATGGGAGTCCAGCAATGTAGCCATTACGTCATCCGCTGGTCCATGAGGTCATTGATTTTAGATTTTTTTCCTTTTTTTTGGAGGTTTTTGCTGTAGGGTGTGTGCACTCGCCAGACAGAGAGAGACAGAGGGACAGAAAGTGAGAAATCCCCCCCCAGGGGGGATGGCCACGCCGAAATCCCTTCTCCTCCATTCTCCTCTCGGGATCTTGGGCACGCACGCACATGAGCCCGGCGTGAGTTTAAGCCACCGGATCCGGGACTCGAACCGTGGTCGACTATGTGGGAGTCCAGCGACATAGCCATTACGCTAACTGCTGGTTCCTCTTTTCTTTTTTTTTTAAGAATTTTGGGACCAGCAGATGGCATGCTGGTTAAGGGGACTGGACTCCCACATGGCTGACTGTGGTTCAAGTCCTGGACCTGGTGGCTTGCTTTCTCACTTTCTCTTTCTCTCTCCCTCTCTGGTCAAATTAAAATAAAGAAATAAATAAAATAATTCTTTTTAAAAATTTTAAAAATAATTTATTTATATATATTATATATTAACTTTATTTATATATTTTAATTTGACCAGAGAGGAACAGGGTGAGAGAGAGAGAGTGAGCAAGGGAGAGAGAGAGTAAAAAAAAAAGCGAGAAAGCAAGTTGCCAGGTCCAGGACTCAAACAGTGGTCAGCCATGTAGAAGTTCAGTATCCTTAACCACCATGCCACCAGCCAGCCCCAACTTTTTTCTTTTCTAATACCGGCATTTTCTCCTCTCAGTACTGCATTAGTTATATCCCACCAATTTTGATAGTTTGTATTTATAGTTAACCAAATTTAAATAGTTCTAATTTCCCTTTTTATTTGTGTTTTATTTATGGGTTATATAAGTACGTCACTTAGTTTCTAAATATTTTGTAATTTTCTAAATGTTGTTTTTTTTTTTCTGTTATTAGTTTTACTTTAATGATTCTATTGTCAAAAATATAGTTTAGGGAAGACCCGCTCCCCAGTGTCGTTCGTGGAAGGCCCAAGTCCTTCTGATCAAGGCCCAATAGAAAACAAAACAAAACAAAAAGACATAGTTCATATGACTTGGCTCCTTTCAAATTTATTAAGGCATGTTTAATGGCTCAGAATATGGCCTATCTTGCTAAATGTTCCTTGTGCACTTGAAAATAATGTATATCCTTCTGTGGTTGGGCAGTGTTTTTTATAATTATAGTTAGGTTTATTTGATAGCATTATTCAAGACTTCTACAAACTTACTATCTACTTGTCTTACCAATTATTGAGAAAGGATGTTGAAATCTACAGATATGGTTTTGTCTGTTTCTCCTTATAGTTGTTAGTTTTGCATTTCTTGTTAATTGGTTTTGTTTCGTGTTTTAAGCTCTCTCAAAAAAAAAGTGTATGAATGTTTACGACTATTGTCTTCATGATGAATTGATCCTTTTGTCATTCTTCGCTCTAAAATCCACTTTGTCTGATACAGCTTCTCCAGCTCTCTTTTTATTAGTGTAAGCATAGTATATCTTTTTAATCCTTTTACTTTTCATCTCTTTCTGTCTTTATATTTTTTAAAGAATTATTTAACTTTATTTAGTAGTATTGTTATTATTTTCCAATTTGACCAGAGAGAGAGAGAGAAAGTGAGAAAGCAAGCCACCAGGTCTAGGACTTAAACTGTGGTCAGCCATGTGGGAGTCCAGCGCCCTTAATCACCATGCCACCTGCCACCCTGTCTTTATATTTAAAATGTGATTCTTGAATCACTATATTCAGTTGACTCTTTCCTCTTTATCCAATCTAAAAATCTCTACCTTTTAGTTGAGTTGTTTCTATTAATGGGATAACTTATATAGCAGAGTTTATATATGTTATCTTGGTTATTGTTTACTTATTTGTTCTTTTTTTTTCCCTTATTTTCTGTTTCCTTTTGGATTATTTTTATGATTATTTTTTATGATTCCATTTTACCTATGTTCTGAGCTTATTAGGTGTAACACCTTCATTTGTTACTTTAATGATTCCTCTGGTCTCTAACTTAATAATATTATAGTATAGCATTCCATATATAGTATACAATTCTACAACAGTGTATTTCTATCTCTCATGGTCTTTGTGCTATTGTTGTCACACATTTTACTTCCACATAGGTCATAAACCTTATATTGTTACTATTTCTATTTTAAAAAAAAATTTTTTTTGAGAAGTTTTCGCTATAGGGCATGTGCGCTCGCCAGACAGACAGAGATATACATAGAAACAGAAAGCGAGAAATCACCCCCCAGTGGGGATGGCCACGTCGCAATCCCTTCTCCTCCATTCTCCTCTCGGGATCTTGAGCACACACGCACACGCGCCCGGCTTGAGTTTTAAGCCACCAGGTCCGGGACTTGAACCACGGTCAACTACGTGGGAGTCCAGTGACATAGCCATTACGCTAACTGCTGGTTCCCATATTTAAAAATATTTTTAAAAAGAATTATTTTATTTAACTTTATTTATTTATTTTAATTTGACTGGAGAGGGACAGAGTGAGAGAGAGAGAGGGAAAGTGAAAAAGCAACCCACCAGGTCTGGGACTCAAACCGTGGTTAGCCATGTGGGAGTCCAGTGCCCTTGACCACCATGCCACCTGCCAGCCCCTTAAAAAATAATTAAAAGAGATTTAAGTAGAGGAAGAATGCCTTATTTACCTGCATAATTAACATTTCCAGTATTCTTGCTTTGTGTAGATTCAGGTTTCCAAATGGTATCACTTTTCTTCTGTTTGAAGTATTTCCTTTACATCTCTTGTCTGCTGATAATAAATTCTTTCTTTTCTTTTTTTTAAAAATAATTACTTATTTATTTAATTCCATTTGTTGTTGTTGTTGTTATTATTTAATTTGACCAGAGAGAGAGACAGAGAGAAAGGGAAAGTGAAAAAGCAAGTCACCGGTCTGGGACTCGAATGGTGGTCAACCATGTGGGAATCCAGCACCCTTAACCACTATGCCACCTGCTAACCCAATTCTTTCTTTTTTAATATTTACTTAATTTTTGTTTTTTAAAGATATTTTTGCTGGAAGTTAGCAGGAGGCATGATGGTTAAGATGCTAGACTCTTACATGGCTGATTGCAGTTTGAGTTCCAGACCTGGAGGCTTGCTTTCTCACTTTCCTTCTGTCTCTCTCTCTCTCTCTGGTGAATTCATGTACCCTGTAGCAATTATTTATTTATTTATTTTTGTAGAGAGCATGTATAGGGCACATGTGCTCACTGGTGAGACAGAGAGAAACAGAGAGACAGACAACAAGATATCGCCCTCCCCCCCCCCCCCCCAGAGGGGGTGGCCACACCACAATCCCTTCTCCTCTGTTCTCCTCCTGGAATTTTGGACAAACATACACACTCACCTGGCATGAGTTTTAAGTTCCTGGGTCCAAGACTTGAACCACAGTTGACTACTTGGGAGTCCAGCAAGGTAACCATTATGCTATCTGCTGATCCCCATAATTTTTTAAAAATGATAAATAAAATTAAATAAATAATTCTTTTTAAAAAGATATTTTTGCTGAGTAAAGAATTCTTTTTTTTTTCTTTTTTTGGAGAGGTTTTTGCTATAGGGCGTGTGCGCTCGCCAGACAGACAGAGAGACACAGAAAGATAGAAAGCGAGAAATCACCCCCCAGGGGGGATGGCCATGCCCCAATCCCTTCTCCTCCATTCTCCTCTCAGGATCTTGGGCATGCACGCACACGTGCCCAGCGTGAGTTTAAGCCGCCGGGTCCGGGACTCGAACCACGGTCGACTACGTGGGAGTCCAGCAACATAGCCATTACGCTAACTGCTGGTCCCGCTGAGTAAAAAATTCTAGGGGGCACTGGCAGGTGGCATGGTGGTTAGGGGCACTGGATTCCCACATGGCTAACCGTGGTTTGAGTCCTGGATCTGACGGCTTGCTTTTTCACTTTCCCTCTCTATCTCTCTCTCTCTCTCTCTGTCCCTCTCTGGTCAAATTAAAATAAATACATAAAGTTAAATAAAATAATTCTTTAAAAAATTCTAGGTTGAGAGGTTTTCTTTTTCTTTTTCTCAATATTGTAAGGAGATTGTTCTATTTTCCTCTAGCTTACAATTTCCAATGAGAAACTGACTATAATCCTTATCTTTGTTTTCTTGTACATTATTATTATTATTATTTTGGAGAGGGTTTTGCTGTAGGGCGCGTGCACTTGCCAGGAAGACAGAGAGAGAGAAAATGATAAGTCACCCCCCAAAGGGGATGGGCACAACACAATCCCTTCTCCTCCATTCTCTCCTCGGGATCTTGGGCACGCACACACACGTGCCCGGCGTGAGTTTAAGCCACCAGATCTGGGACTCGAACTGTGGTCGACTACATAGGAGTCCAGCAACATAGCCATTATGCCAACTGCTGGTCCCTCTTGTATATTATTTACTTATTTATTTATTTTTGACCAGAGGACATGAGCATTTGCCAGGGAGAGAGAGAGAGAGAGAGAGAGAGAGAGAAAGCACTCCATCCCCAGTGGAGCAGTCATGTCACAATGCTTTCTCTTCTACTTCCTATTGGGATTTTGAGCATGCATGCAAGTACACATATCCAGCATGGTTTTTTTTTTTTTTTTTTTTTTTGGAGAGGTTTTTGTTATAGGGCGCGTGCGCTTGCCAGACAGACAGAGAGAGACAGAGAGACAGAAAGCGAGAAATCACCCCCCAGGGGGGATGGTCACACCGCAATCCCTTCTCCTCCATTCTCTCGGGATCCTGGGCATGCACGCACACGCGCCCGGTGTGAGTTTTAAGCCACCGGGTCCAGGGCGTGAACCGCGGTCGACTACGTGGTAGTACAGCGACATAGCCATTACGCTAACTGCTGGTTCCCTCCAGCATGTTTTTCAAACATGGACTGGGATTTGAACCAAACACAGCTGGCCATATGGAATCTGGGTCCCTTACTACTAGGCCATCAGTGCTCTGTCTGTTTTAAAGATGTCCTCTTCGCCAGGGGTTTTAACTAATTTAATTGTCATATGTCTTGATGTTGTTTTTTAAATGTTTCTTGGCTTGGAGTTAGTTCAGTGAGGTTCTTAGGTTATAGATTTCATCAAATTTGGAAGAACTTCAGCCATTACTTCTTCATATATATTTTCTTTTCCCCACATCCCTCTTTGTTAGATTGTCTAATTACATGTTTATTAACACTGATTGAAATTGTTCCATAACTTACTGATACTTTATTATTTATTGACTTTTAGTCTGTTTTTTTCAATCTCTGTTTCATTTCAGATAGTTTCTTTTCTTTTTTTTATTTTATTCTATTATTTGTTTGTTTTTAAGAGATTTCGGCCATAGGGCGCATGCGCTTGCCGGAGAGACAGGGAGAAAGAAAGTGAAAAATCATGCCATAATCCTTTTTCCATTCTCCTCTCAAGATTTGGGCATGCATGCACATGTGCCTGGCATGAGTTTAAAGCCTCTGGGTCTGGGACTCTGAACCACGATTGGCCATGTAGGAGTCCAGTGATGTAACCATTACACCATCTGCTGGCCCCATTTCAGATAGTTTCTATTGCTGTGTTTTTCAAGTTTCCAATGTGCCATTAGTATTACTCAGTGTAATTTTCATCTCAGACATTGTAGTTTTCATCTCTAAAAGAAATTCTTGGGTCTTTTTTATCCTATTTACATATCTATATCTTTAACTTTTCCTCAAGCTTCCTATAATACAATAATAACTGCTCTATGGGGACAATGTAGTAGCTTCACTTGAAGAAAAATCATTGTAAAATGAAATTCAAATGCCATCTGGACCTTGTGGAGCTTCCATTTCTCTAGTTAAGTCCATTGGAATAGTATTAAATTTTGTTCATTTTTCCCCCATTCTACTTAGCTCTTTTAACACAATGAATTAAGAAGATATCATTCATTTAAGCAGCCAGTGATTGCCATTAGACTGCTTAATACTGTTATTATTATTATTTAGTTTATTTATTTCTTCCATAAGAGAAAGAGAGAAAGGATTACACTCCCCCAAAGGGCTGTCATGCCTCAGTCTACCCATGTCTCAGCCAGCCCAGAACATGGGCATAAGCATGCACCTGGCATTTATAGGAAGACCCTTAGGACACAACCCAGGACATTCCAATGAGAGTCCAGTATCACAGTGTGAATTACCACTTTACCACAGGGTTGGCCCAATACCGTTACTTTTATGTATAACCCAAGAAATGCTCTTCCATCATATTTTAACCAAAACAACTAGTTTGTGCCTCTTGTGAAATAGGTTCTACAATAAATATAACTGTCAATATAAACAGCTTAGAAAACTGCAATGGGTAAGCTACTTAAATGTCTTGAAAGTACTCTCAACTGATCAAATGATAAACTTTTTCAGTATTATTTATCATTGTACTTGATTGCAGTATTGTGAGGTTCAAACATACATATACTCCACTTGCCTTGGTAAGACTATTTTTGTGACACGGCAGCAGGGATATAACACTACATTTTTTTTTTTTTTGGTAAAGAATTATTTTATTTCATTTATTATCATTATTATTTGTTTAAATTGACCAGAGAGAGACAGAGAGAGAGAGAGAGAAAGGAAAAATAGGAAAGCAAGCCTCCAGGTCCAGGACTCGAACTGTGGCTGGCAATGTGGAAGTCCAGCACCTTAACTACCATACCACCTGCCAGCCCCATAACACTATGTATTAAAAACACTTTTTTTTGGTAATGAGTTTAATTCCCCCCTCCCCAAAGGAATATCAATAAAATTGTATTAGTTGTGTTATCATTTTATCTTAGTACCTAAATGTTCATTCCTGTTGTCTGCATATCTTCTTAAAAGAAACAGCTGTATTAATGCCTTTTTGTTTTCCAGAGTGTATGCACACTTCTGAACAGTGTAGGAGTTTTATGCTTACCATGTGAGTCTTGCAACACTAAAGATAATTTGAATATCAGTACTGATGATAATTTCTCCATAAAACATCCTTAAATGGAACATTGTTTTTGAGGTCAAACTCCCCCATCCTCACAAAAATAACCCCACAATAAAAATTGTCACATATTGAAAAAAAATAGTATTTTAATGACTTTGTCTACTAGTTCTATCTGCATGTCAGTTCTGGATCAGTTTTGACTGAGTTTTCTCTTCATTGTGGGTGTTTTTTCCTGCTTTTTAACAAGCCTGATAATTTTTTTTAAGAATTATTTTTAATTTAATTTTATTTATTCATTCATTTATTTTAATTTGACCAGAGTGAGAGAGATGGAGAGAGAGAGAGGAAAACGAGAAAGTAAGCTGCTAGGTCCAGGACTTGACCCGTGGTCAGCCATGTGGGAGTGTCCAGCGCCTTAACCACCACTCTACCTGCTGGTCCCCAAGTCTGTTCATTTTTAATTGTATGCAGGGACCTGTGAATATTACCTTGGTGGATAATGGATATTTTATTCATTTACTTATTTGCTGTGAGTAAAAGAGACAAAGAGAGAGAGAAGGAGAGAGAGACAGTACACCCAACAGGGTTTCAGAGATGCTGCAATCCATTTCTAGCCTTCAGCCAGCCCCAGATCATGGGCATTTTACCACTGCACCATCATTGCCCCTAGTGTGGGATACTTTGTATTTCTATATTCTTGGTGGTTAAGGGGGCTGGATCCCACATGGCCAACCGACCATCATTCTAATTACAGCCGTGGTGGCTTGGAAAACATGTTGGGTGCATGCATATGTATGCCCAAAATCCAGACAGATTGAAGAAATGGAGGACAAAGGATTTAGCATGACCATGTCCCTCTGTTTCTCTCTTTCTGTCCCTCTCTGGTGAGTGCATGTGCCCTCTGGCAAAAATTAAATATACACATATATATATGTATATATTTATACATGTATGTATACACTTAACATTATCTTGAACTTTGTTCTGTGATGCCATTGAATTATTTGGAAATAGTGTGATCCTTTCAGGTGTTGCTTCTGCATTTAAGCTTTGTTAGACAGGACCAGAGAAATGTTTATTGTAAGTTTAATTTTTCTTTACTCCTGAGGCAAGATTCTTATTTTACTTGGTGCTCTGTAAATTATGAGGTTTTCCTGTCTGGTTGATGGAAACAGTCACTATTCCTAGTTTTGTGTAAGTTCCCCATATTGTTCCTTCTAATCTTTCTGAGTGGTTCTTTACCTGAATAGTTTCTTCACAAAACAAGCTGGTACTCAAATGAATATTAGAAGGAGAACTTCTGTAGGTCTCCAGAATTCTCTCTCTTGCAGCTCTCATCCTTTTGGTTCTCTGTTCAGAAACTCTTAGCTACCTTGGCATCCTTGAAAACAACTTAGGGAGACTACCAGGCTTTGACTATTTTTCCTCTCCCTGTCCCATGACCTCCATACTTTCTCTAGGCAGGATGCTGTGGCAGTCATAATTTTGTCTGATGAAAAAAAATTATTTTTTTATCTCTTAGTAATGACTATTCCATTTTGTTGTCTGATGTTCAATGTCTTGAGACCCATTGTTTCATATGCTGTGTCGGGAATTTTTGTTATTTTTTGGCAAGAGGTAAATCCAGTTTTTGCTACTCCATCTTGGCCAGAAGTCACTGTATAATAATTATCTTTAACCTCTTTTATTTATTCATCCTATATTTTAGGTTCTAGAAAAGTTAATCCTACTGACTTGAGCCAAGGGAGCCAGAAAAGTGGGTTTCAGTTGCACCATTTCTACCAGCTACATCAGAAATAAAAAATAAATGGAATTTCCTAGTTACTGTGTAATTTTCCTTGACTTATTTCAGGAGACTATCACAAAAATAGATGAAGTTATATGACCTCCATGCAGCGACCCCAACTAATATAAATCTAGATCTCCAGCATCCAAAAGGCAAACAGTGTGTGTGTGTGTGTGTGTGTGTGTGTGTGTGTGTATATATATACATATATATATATATATATATATATATATATATATATATATTTTTTTTTTTTTTTTAGAGAGAGAAATTTTTGCTATAGTGTGTGCATGCTCACCAGAGAGACAGAAAGTAAGAAATAATCCCCCATGGGGGATGGACACACCACAATCCCTTCTCTGCCATTCTCCTCTTGAGATTTTGGGCACACATGCACATACACCCAGCATGAGTTTGAAGCCACTGGGTCTGGGACTCAAACCGTGGTCAACTATGTGGGAGTCCAGCAATGTAATCCTTATGCCATCTGCTAGTCCCCTATATACATTATCTTACTCAAACCTCACAATAATCATTTTAGACATACGACATTCCTATTTTACTTATAAAAACATTGAAGCTTACATAGGTTAAATAACTTTCACAATAATGCCAACAACTAGTTAGTGGCAGAAATGGAATTCAAGTAATGTCTAACCATTCTCTTAAACTTGATGCAATACTATGTTCTATAAAGTTTCTATAAACTGCAGTTTTCCTTGTGGAATGGCTAACCTCTGATAATGCAATCTAAAGCACTTGTATCTACCCAGCCTGAATTCAGAATTCCCATATGTTAAAATAGAAGATTTCTACCAAGTACTGATTATTACTTTACACTTACCTCCTTCACCTCACATGAGCAGTGGTGAAAAAATCGGTGCTGGGTGATTTCATGAAATACTTTATGGAGTTTTGTCCCAAACTCCTGTGTGTCAGCTGCCTAAAATGGGTCAGAAATAGAATGTGTTCAGTTTCAGGACTGGACCAAGGGGTAAGTATTCACAAGAAGTTCACATGGTGAGAGGATAAGACAGATGAGAAGGCAAACCATTGAAATACTTTATTTTTTGTTAGGACTTTGCTTAGTCTCTACAGAGACAAGAGAAGTAGAAAGAAAGCCTGGGCTATTTGGCACAAGACAATTGTGGGTTCCTGTATGTCTTCCCATTTCTGTCACCTAAGCAAAATCCTTCAGGCAAGGTCTTTGTTCTCCTATTTCTACAGGAGATAAATATCCTGAGATTCTTCTGTCGTGAAAGCATTATTTAAACTGCTCTTTTGTAAAACAAGTTCCAAGAGAATAGAGGTTCTACTAGACAAATGAGGCTGATACTAGAGCTTTTCCTTAGGTAAGCCTTTTAGAGAGGAGAACAAAAGAAGTTTGCACCTACAGGGAATGGGCAACAGCCTTCTACTTTTTAATATAGAATTGTAGGAAGTTAGAGTTAAAGGAACCATACCTGATCTTAAAATATATCACAAAGCTATGATAACCAAAACAGCACAGTATTGGCACAACACAAATAGACCAATGGAACAGAATAGAGAATCCAAAAATAAACTCCAAACATATAGTCATTGGATACTTTTTTTTGAGAGGTTTTTGCTATAGGGCACGTGTGCTTGCCAGAAAGACAGAGAGAGACAGAGAGATAGAAAGCAAGAAATCACCTCCCCCCCTACAGGAAGGATGGCCATGTGCAATCCCTTCTCCTCCATTCTCCTCTTGGGATCTTGGGCATGCATGCACACATGCCTGGCATGAGTTTAAGCCACCAGGTCCAAGACTCGAACTGCAGTTGACTACATGGGAGTCCAGCGATGTGGCCATTACGCTATCTGCTGGTTCTGCAGACAGGACTAAAGACAGAAGACAAGCCAGTGAGGAAAACAGATTTTCTTCAGCAAATGGTGTTGAAAGAACTAGATATTCACCTGCAAAGAAAAAAAAAAAAAAGAAAAGAAAAGAAAAGAAAAGAAAAAGAAACAGGACCCCTACCTTTCACCATTAACAAAAATCAACTCAAAATGGATCAAAGCCTAAACTATGAAACTACTGATGGAAAACACAGGAGAAACACTTGAAGACACTGGAGTAGGGAAAGATTTCTTAAATAAGATTAATACATAGGCAGTAATTCCAAAAATAGACAAGTGAGATTACATCAAGCTAAAAAAACTTCTGCACAGCAAAGGAAAAATTAAGCAGGGTAAAGAGACAATCCACAGAATGGGAGAACATATGTGCAAACTATGCCTCTGATAAGGGATTGATAATCAGAATATATACAAAATTCAAGCAAGTCACAGGCAAAAAATTTTTAAAAATGAATAAATGAGCTGAAGAGACAACTCTCTAAGGAAGACATATGAATGGCCAATAAGCATATGAAAAATGCTCAATGTATCTTTTTTTTTTTTTTTGTAATTCATTTTCTGTATTTTATTTTAATTTGTATCATGTTCTCCATTATGAATTTTTTTTTAATTTTTATTAATTACTTTATTTATTTTTGTATATACTTTCAATCATATTGTTTGGCTTACAATGAGACCATTTCGATATGTGAACATTTCTCCCCAGACCCGTTGATCGAAATATCTTCAACAGATAACACCACACCTCCCCATCCCGTCAATGCTCTACCTCTGTATCCCTTCTCTAAATGTCTTTCGTTGGGCCCCACTCCTCCACATACACCTCATCTGACATTCACACCCATCTCTTGTGTTTGTTCAACTGTTAGTCAATCAGTTTCCGACATAGAATGCAGACAAACGGTATATGTTAAGTGGGGACATATAATGTCTCTCCTTCATAGCCTGGCTTGCCTCACTCAGCAGTACATCTTCCATATTCTTCCACTTTCTGTCAAAAGCCAGGGCTCTGTTGGTTTTTATGGCTGAGTAGTATTCCATAGAGTATATGTGCCACAGTTTTTCAATCCATTCCTCCATACGGGGGCATCTGGGTTGGTTCCATGACTTAGCAATTGTGAATAGTGCCGCAATAAACATCGATGTGCAAGCACTTTTCCAATGAAGGATTTTTCTGTCCTTTGGGTAGATACCGAGGAGTGGGATCTCTGGATCATATGGCAGATCTATCTGTAGATTTTTGAGGAATCTCCAAATTATTCTCCACAGTGGTTGGACCAATCTACATTCCCACCAGCAGTGTAAAAGAGTTCCCCTTTCACCACACCCCCGCCAACACTTATCATTTTTTGTTTTTTTAATATTAGACAATCTGACTGGGGTTAGGTGGTACCTCATTGTTGTTTTTATCTGCATTTCCCTTACGATGAGGGAGGTTGAACATTTTTTCATATGCCTTTTGGCCATTCGTATGTCATCTTTAGAGAGTGTTTTCTTCATCTCCTTCTCCCATCTTTTAATAGGGCTGCTCATCTTTTTTCCAAACACCTTTTTTAGTTCCTTGTGTATTCTGGTTAAAAATGCTCAATGTATCTTATCTGAAGGAAAATATAAACAAAACCACAATAAGATACAATTTACCCTGTTAGAATGGCTATGATCAAAAAAATAAAAACAAACAAACAAAATAAACAAAGAATGACTAGCAATGGTGAGGTTGCGGCAGAAGGGTTCCCTACTTTTTTTTTTTTTGGAGAGGTTTTTGCAATAGGGCGCGTGTGCTTGCCAGACAGACAGAGAGATACAGAGAGATAGAAAGCGAGAAATCACCCCCCAGGGGGGATGGACACGCCGCAATCCCTTCTCCTCCATTCTCCTCTCGGGATCTTGGGCATGCACGCACACGCGCCCGGCCGTGAGTTTAAGCCACGGGGTCCGGGACTCAAACCACGGTAGACTACATGGGAATCCAGCGACATAGCCATTACGCTAACTGCTGGTCCCAAAAGGGTTCCCTACTATACTGTTGGTGGGAATGTAAATTAGTACAGCCACTCTGGAAAACAATTTGGAGTTCCTAAAAAACCTACAAATGGAACCACCACATGACCCAGTAATCCCATTCCTCAGTATTTACCCCAAAGACAGAAAAAAAGTCAGAAAGATATTTGCACACCCATGTTCACTGCAGCATGATTCACAATTTCTAAGACATAGAATCAACCTAAGTGTCCAAGAACTGATGACTAGAGTGAAAAAATGTGGCATATATACACCATGGAATATTTCTCAGACATAAAGAACAAGACCATATTATTTGATAAAAAGTGGATGCATATAGATGGTTCAGTGCTAAGTAAAAAAAACGCCAGAGTATGAAAGATAAACATTGTATATCCTCCAGAAGAATGGTTTATTACATTAGATTAAAACAACACAGTAGAGGGCCGGTCCATGGCAGCATGGCTAAGACAGCTGGATTCCACATGGTCGACTATATGGCTCAAGTCCTGGACCTGGTTACTTGAAAAACATTCTGGGCATGGGTACATGTATGCCTAAAATCCTGACAGGAGAATGGAAGAAAAGGGCTGCAGCATGGCCATCCTCCCTGGGCATGCTTTCTCTCTCTTCCCTATCCCTAGAGAGTGCATATGCTCTATAGCAAACAAAAACAAAAACAAAAACCACACAGTGGAATATTGGTTAACCAAAACAAAATTCTAAGACTGCTGAAACATGGAGAATGTTGAATTATATAATATATAAAAATAGAATGCTTTGGTTATAACTATGTAATATATATGAGATAATATGCAAAAATTAAAAATCACAGTGATTAATTAGTTATTATTTAAATTTTTGTGTTACACTATCTTTTTAAGAAAAAAAGGAAAACAGGGACCAGCAGTTAGCGTAATGGCTATGTTGCTAGACTCCCACGTAGTCGACCGCGGTTCACATCCCCGGACCCGGTGGCTTAAAACTCATGCCGGGCGGAACCAGCAGTTAGCGTAATGGCTATGTCGCTGGACTCCCACGTAGTTGACCGCGGTTCGCGTCCCGGACCCGGTGGCTTAAAACTCATGCCGGGCGCGTGTGCGTGCGTGCCCAAGATCCCGAGAGGAGATTGGAGGAGAAGGGATTGCGGCGTGACCATCCCCCCTGGGGGATGATTTCTCGCTTTCTGTCTCTATGTCTCTCTCTTTCTGTCTGGCGAGTGCACGCGCCCTATAGCGAAAACCTCTCCAAAAAAAAAAAATAAAAAGAAACTCATGCCAGGCGCGTGTGCATGCGTGCCCAAGATCCCAAGAGGAGAAAGGATTGTGGTGTGGCCATCCCCCCGGGGTGTCCCGACCTGGTTCGGGTGCCACGTGTCCCGACCCGGGGGGGGGGGGGGGGGGAACAGTCGAACAAGTTTCCTGAGGGAAGGAGTGAGAGCCGGAACAAGCGGCACAGTGTCACAGCTCGGAGACGACACAGTGTCGTCTGTTTATTGTGGGCAGCACGGTACAGCACGGAGACGACGCAGTGTTACTACTCTTCAGGGTCGCGTCGTCTGTTGTGAGCAGCACGGAGACGACGCGGTGTCACAGCTCTTCAGGCTCGTCTGGAGACGATGTAGTGTTACAACTCTTCAGGGTCGTCTGGAGACTGTGCGGTGTTTCAGCTCTGCAGGCTCTCCAGGGTCGTCTGGAGACTGCAGTGTTTCAGCTCTGCAGGCTCTCCAGGGTCGTCGTCTTCCTGGTCTTCTGTGTTGTCTTCGTTGTCTTCCTGGTCGTCTGGCTATTGTGGGCCAGGCATGGTGGTTATATACACATTGGTGGATCGCAAAGGTGGATTATGATTGGTTGCAAATGGTGGGCCGTGATTGGTTGTAAGTGGTGGGTTACAATTGGTTGCTTTTGGACCAATCATGAGGTGCCAGATATGCAAATCTGCGGGATTTCTAGTGACCAATCATGGCAATTGTTTGCTCTCTGAGAAACCTCGGCAGACTCGCTCATGGGCAGCCTGGGGGGGGGGGGGGGTTAATTTCTCGCTTTCTGTCTCTCTGTCTCTGTCTGTCTGTCTGGTGAGCACACGCGCCCTATAGCAAAAACCTCTCACAAAATAAAGGAAAACAAAATAAAACAACAAACATGGAATGAATGTGTTACCCACTGACAATACTAATAGGTCAGCACACATCCCTAAAAAGGAGGAAAAAAAACTAACATTTACTGAGAACCTATTGTTATCCATTTTTACATTATCTTAGTCTATTTTCCTGTAGACTGGATGGTTTATAAACAATAGAAAGAAATTACTGTAGACTGGATAGCTTATAAACAATAGAAATTGATTTCCCACTGTTGTGGAGTCTGGAAGCCTGAGATCAGGGTGTCAGTATGGTTAGGTTCTAGGCAAAGCCTTTTTCTGGGTTGCAGACCTCCACTTCTCCTTGTATTCTCACATGGTAGAAGGACAAGGGTCTCTCTGGGACTTCTTTTATTAAAGGCACTAATCTCATGCATGAGGATGGAGCCTGGTGACCTAATCACCTTCCAAAGACCTCATACCTTCCTTTTTTTTTTTTTTTTTTTTTTTTTTTTTAGGTATAGCAAAGAGGGGAGTTTATTGAAGGAGAGGGAAGGAAAAACAGAGCTCCCAAGAGAAGGGAGAAGTCCTGGAAAATGGGTTGTGGAAGAGGAGCTGGGGCGAGAGGTTTTAATCTGGGACTGAGGGGCCTTGTTCAGGTTTGCCTCATACTTCTTAATACCATCACCTTAGGGATTAGGACTTCAACATATGAATTTTGAGGAGATACAAACATTTAGACCACAACATGCATTTAGCCCTCGCTCTCACAATAATGTGAGGTACTATTATTCTTACCAGTTTGTAGATGACGCCCAGAGAAGTTTAGGCCTAGTAGCTAGTAAGTAAATAAGTTGGGATTTGATCCCAAACCTGTGATTACCAAACATTCCATTCTGTCACATATGGAGTACTTAGGATTTCTCAGTTATTTCCAATGTCTTCTGTCATCATGAGGTAGCAGAGCATTCTTCAACAAGGAATTGGTAATCATGAATCTAATCCTAGCTCTATCTTAACTAGCTATGTGATCTAAGGGAAGTAGAAATCTTAAATATTGGGTGGTCAGAAAGTCTTTTCGCATAAAAAAGTATGTCATGTTTTTCCGATGACCCAGTAATTTGTTGCCTCATTTACAAAATGGTATATACACTACTATTCATTCAACAAACATTTCTTAAAATACGTAAGCCTGCTACTATACATGATCACCGTAAGAGCAAATGAAGTAATGTTTCTGAAAGCATTGTATATATACAAAGATAAGCAGTAGAATGTCATTAAAACTCTGACACTACAAAGCATCCACCATCTCTCACTAACTTCAAGGGTCTTGAGACACATCTTTCGGAAGCTGCTGCTGGTGCTTCCAGTCACGATATTCATGATGGAATTCACAGCCACTGAGAGTGAGGCCTGAAGTTTCTGATGAGCCTAGACAAAACAAGTAAGAGGACACTGTATTCATCCCAAGCTCCTGGTTTAGAGAATCCTAAAGGGAATCACTAGATTTCAGTCAGGACAAAATTTCAGCAATTCCTCCTTTACAACAATACTGAGATCATTCATGACACCTAGAGATTAAAATAAAATTTTAAGTATTCTTTCACAGAGATGACTTAGACACATTCAGAAAAGACAAGCACAAGGAACTGAACAATGAAACAAATAGACTTTTTAAAAAAAGATTTAGGGCCTGCCCCATAGCCTAGTGGTTAAGGGAGCCAATAGCATTTCAAATCCCAGCCCTAGCAGCTTGAAAAACATACTAAGTACGTGTACACGCATGCCTCAAATCCCACCAAGATGAAGAAACGGAGAAGGGATTGCAGCGTAACCACACCCCATTGAATTGCTTTCTCCCTATCTCGTTCTGTCTCTCTGTCTCTCTCTGGTGAGTGCATGTACTCTCTGGCAATTAAAAAAAATGAAAAAACTTTAAGTTTTACTCTCTTAGTGTATTTTTCCCTGAATAGGGGACCATATGAAGTAAGAAATATCTTCTCAAAAGTATATAGGATGGAGAGATTCAGAAATTCCGGCAATAAGAGAAAGTGGTATTACAAGTAGGAAATGGGTGGGAAATGTAAGATTTAGTGAAGCAGCTGCTCCAGAAGTATGTGTGAAAAGAAAGAGTTACATTATCAGTCATTTTTCTCTATTATCTCTGTCCCTACTTACCCAAACACACCTAGTCTTACCATTGGGAGGTAAGACTACACAAGCTGGTTACAGTGACACATCTAATTAAAGCTGGAGTTCCTAGGCTAGATGCAGTGTTACATAATGACCTCAGGAGACATTAGAAGAAAGAAGGGACATTTAAGGAAGAAATGGCTCGTAGGCCCTGCCTGCCATATACTCTTTTTTTTTTTTTGGAGAGGTTTCTTGATATAGGGTGCGTGCGCTCGCCAGAAAGACAGAGACAGAGAGACAGAAAGTGAGAAATCACCCCCTGGAGGGATGGCCACGCCGCAATCCCTTCTTCTCCATTTTCCTCTCGGATCTTGGGCATGCACGCACATGCGCCCGGCATGAGTTTAAGCCGCCAGGTCCGGGACTCGAACCATGGTTGACTACATGGGAATCCAGCGACATAGCCATTACACTAACTGCTGGTCCCCCTGCCATATACTCTTGATATCTTTTTCTTAGCGAGTAGGAGATAGGAAGCTGTGAATTCTTATTACCTTGGTAGCCTCATGATGCTGCTCTAAGACTTGGTCCACAGTGAACTGGATGGAATCTCGCACCACACTGTGGCTTTTCATGAGGATGGCACTGAGATGAGTTGTGAGCAAAGTGTGGACTCCTAAGGGGACAGAAATGTTAGCAACCATGAGCAGAGATGATTTCTCCAAGATTACTGTTCATATCACTGAGTCAGGGCTTGACACTGGAAAAGATGTCTCTTAGAAGAGACAACTTCTTCCTACGCACAAATAATTACTTTTTTTAGACCAAAACCCTTAGCAACTTACAAACCCACATAGTTCCCACTTAATTTTTAAAAGTTTAGAAAAATTAGTGAAGAATACCATTATTTTTGAAGAAATAAAATGAAGGATCCTACTTATTTCATAACATAAATATATGTTACATATGATAGACAGTGATACTGATGACTCATAAAAGAGAAGAGAAAGAGGGAGAAGGAAGTCTCCTGGGGTGTGTCTACCTACTCCATTCCTATCTGAACATCACCATTGCATTGAGCCAGTGTTACTGACAATGTGTCAATGATTTCAGGTGTGCCATGGTAAAGAAAAGGTGAAAACTCACCAAGATGTCTCTAAGAACTGTTTGTATAAAGTTTTTTAAAAAAATAATTATTTATTTAACTTTATTTATTTATTTTAATCTGACCAGAGAGGGGCAGGCAGAGTATGAAAGAGAAAGAAGGAAAGTGAAAAAGCAAGCTGCCAGGTTCAGGACTCGAACCACAGTCAATCATGTGAGAGTCCAGCGCCCTTAACCACCACACCATCTGCTGACCCCAGGTATAAAGTCTTTTAAAATGAGAGACTATCTGATAAAGTAATCATAGGCACCACTGCTCAGCATTATTCAGAAAAGCTAACACCAGAGAACAAAGGGCAAAAATGTGTAACCAAACAATAGGCTATATCATCTACTAATCCTGAGGAAGCAACCACAAGAAAATGAATTCACTTTACAGGGAAACTGGGTAAATTCTTCATTATTAATCTTTCTGTTCTCAGTGTTTTTCTTCTCTCCTCTGGATAGTCTGTTCAAAGATACTATGGTGAAGTAACCTAAGGCTGCCTGGCTTTTTTCAAGACTGCATTAAAAATGTAAACCAGAGGGCACCCGCCCTTTAGCATGGTGGTTAAGTGTTGTGCTTTTTAGTCAGATCCCACATAGTCCACTATGGTTCAAATCCTGGCCCCAGCAGCTTAACAAACTTGATGGTAGTGTGTGCATGCATGCCCCAAATCCTGACAGGATGGAGAAATGGAGGAAAAAGGATTGCAATGTGATCACACCCAATTGGAGAATACTTTATCTCTGGCAAGCACACATGCTCTTGGGCAATAAAAATGTAAATATATATATAAATATATATGTATACACACACACACACACACACACATATATATAAACTTTAAAAATGAAAGCAAGAGGAACATTTCTACTTTAAGGCACATAATGCTTTCCCTGTAGAGAGGGTAGTGTGTGGTTAGCTCAAGAGCAGTCTGGAATTAGAGGTAGGAGAACACAGATTGTAGGGTCATTTCTACCACCAGCTAATGATGACTAAGTCACTTCACTTTTCCCACTACAGTGCAGAAAATGGCTTGTATCACTTGCTCTCCTAAGTATGTTGTGTAGATAAACTGCAATAATGTATATAAAGTGTTTTGAAATATTCAAAGGGAAGATATTATTACTCTTAGGATGGTATATCATCTGGATTACTATTTTCTACAGTTTGGTCCTAAGAATTGCTTCAAGAAATCAGACCCCCTTTGAAAGCAGAAATTTAATTAAAAAGCTGAAGTTCATTCCTAAAACTGCTGATACCACCAGATGCTTTTGACGTCGTGGCAAAATAACAAGTTAATCATAGAAAGTTACCATGACAAGGTAGGCAGAAGGCCAATTACGGATTTTTTTAAGACACATGGAAACAGACTGTAACTCTGCACAATCTGTTTCCAAAAGAAGAAGATCTGGATAAAGATTTCAAGGATATGAGGAAGAAGGCAAAAGAGAGAGTAAAATCATAGTGTCTCTATCTACAGCTACCTCCTCACACTGTACATTTTCTTCAGGGTTAGTCCTAACTACCAGATGTATATCATTTTAAAAGACACTATGTTTACTAATGAATGGTTTTTAAATAATTTTTTATTTATATTTACTTATTTATTGTTTTAATTTGACCAGAGACAGAGAGGAAAATGAAAAAGCAAGCTACCCGGTCCAGGACTTGAACCTTGGTCAGCCATGTGAGAGTTTAGCACCTTAACCACCACACCACCTGTTGGCCCCATGAATCTCTTTTTAATTCAATACTGAGTACAATTACTGAGCTATGACAAGTCCTCAGAATCCATTTAACTGGAAGTACATAAATTATCAGTACTACAGGAACGATAGGTAACACTGGTGTCTGAAGAATCGGAGCTCTTAAAGTATGTTTATTAGCATTTAGAACATGGTATCAGGCTTCCATTATCCTAGGATTACCCTCTGGCAGACCTTAAAAAACAGTACCAGAAGATAGCAGATCTTAAGTCTTAAGACAAATTTCAGACTTGGAAAGGCCTTTGGTATTACCTAATCTAACAATCTCATGTTCTTTTTAAATTTTTTTTATTAATTAAAATTTTTACATGAGAGACAGAAGAGAAAAAAAAAAAGAGATTTTTCATAAGGTCTTACTATATCCCAAATCTCCTGTCCCAGCTTCCCAGCTAGCTAGGACTACAGGCACGTGCCTCTGTACCCAAGCTGGTTAGATTGAGCCAAACCAAGCCTGGGCCTTTCATGTAGTTTCAGATTCCAAGTAGCAGTGTCTTACCAATGTGTTCCTCCACCGCTGAGTCAATCTCATCTTCAAGATATGAAAAGGGAGTTCAGATAATTTATGTGACTTGTCTCCCATAAATCACTAAGGAAGCTAGAAGCAGGGCTAAAATTAAACCCAGGTCTCTTGAGTCTACCCTGACATCCTTTTCACAATACTAAGCTGCTTCTCTTATTAGCCTCTGTCTGAGCACAGGTCAGATGACAGCCCTAGTAATCCTCACCTTACTGAAGTCTCATTAGTTTGAGTTTCTTCTGTTTCCCATTTTCCTGTCCTTAATGGAACAGCAGGGTACCAAAGAATACCAACTCAAATAAAGAGTTAAAGCCATAGCCCAGGAAAGCCTGTATGAGTAAGTACATATTGAAAAAAGGTAGGAGGAGCTGGGGAGAAGGCAGCAGCAGGAAGAATCCCACAGTTGACAATGGTTTGTTCAACAAATAGTTGGCATCCATCAATGAGCTTTTCTGATCTAGGATTGCAAGCCACCTCATTTATCTCATTTCTCATATGACTCACTGGGATCTACACTGAACAACAACGGAATGCCTGGAGAATAAAATCCCATGAAAATACATTGGCCTACAGAGAAAGAAGAATGTATAAATGTATTAGGAAAAACTAAATGGAGGCTTATGAACCCCTCTCAAACTTTTATAACTTCTACTTCTCCTCATGATGTCCCTCAGTGTAGGAGGGCATTGAGAAACACTTAAATTTATGTCTCGGTATTTCCTGGATTAAAATGAATAAGTCAACTCCAGCTCACATTCGGTATTTTTCAAAATGTTGCTGTATATACATACACACATATATATGTAATATATATATATATTTTTTTTTTTGAGATTTTTGCTATACGACATGTGAGCTCACCAGAAGGACAGAGAGACAGAAAGTGAGAAATCACCCCCCAGAGGGATGACCACACCACAATCCCTTCTCTTCCATTCTCCTCTTGGGACCCTGGGCATGTACACATATGTGCCCAGTGTGAGTTTTCAGTTGCTGGGTATGGGACTCTAACTGCTGTCAACCATATGGGAATCCAGCGATGTAATAACCATTATGCCATCTGCTGATCCTGAAAATTTTGCTATGTTTAAGAATCACCTGAAAATCTTGTTTATAATACAGATTCTTGAGTCATAACAGATTCTCACATTATAGCAAAATAATAAATTATTGGCCCAGGAACCTGCATATTTTCAAATAGTCCAGATGACTCTGATGCATGTGTTTCATGGACCACAAACTGAAACAACTGCTTTCCCTCTAACAGAGTGAATCTTTCTGATAATAGATCATTGCTTGTGCAATGACCCCTTTGCAGGCCTGAACTAGGACAGGCAGACATTTCTGGATTCTACCTGGAAAGGTACTATGGTGATGGAAAGTGCTCAGGTCTGGGACACATCACAATCATCTGAGACCTACCTCAGCCTAAGAAAATCAGAATGTCTGGAAGTGAGGTTTAGATTCTTTTTTCCTTCCCTTTTCTCTCTCTCTCTTTTTTTAAAGTTTACTATCAGGCGTGTGTGCTCACTGGAGAGAGACAGAAAGGGACAGAAAGAAAATGAGAAAGCACCCTTGGGGGATGACCACACCACAATTCCTTGTTTTCTATTCTCTTCTTGGGATTTTGGGCATGTACCCACATGCATCAGCATGTTTTTCAAGCCACTGGGTCCGAGACTCAAACCACACAGTCGGCCATGTGGAATCCAGATGCCTTAACCACCATGCAACCTGGTTGACCTGGTTTGGACATTTTTTTAGCAGCTCCCCAGATAATATTGAGTACTGATCTTAGGTAATACACTCCATATGGAAAATTATATTAAGTGTCTGCTGATTTCTGGCCAACCAAATCTGAGAATGTCATTTTCCCTTCCACTGTCAAAGAGAGTGGCACCCCCAAATAGGACATGGTCGTGACACCATCCTTTCTTCTCCATTCCTCTATCCTGTCAGGATTTGGGAACACAAATACAATGCCCAGCATGTTTTGTAATTTTTTGTTTTTATTTTTAGTATTTGCTTTCTTTTCTAAAAAATAATTATTTTATTCTCTTTCTTTTAATTTGACCAGAGTGGGACAGAGTGAGAGAGAGAGAAAGAGAGAGGGACAGAAAGTAAGCAAGCTGCCAGGTCTGGGACTCAAACCACAGTTGGCAATGTGGGAGTCCAGCGCCCTTAACCACCATGCCACCTGCCAACTCCAGTATTTTCTTTCTTTATTCATGATAGTGCATGCACTCATGAGAAACAGAGGAACACTCTCCACAGGGTCTGGTCACATCATGATCCTCTTCATCCACTCCTACAGCCTGTCAAATTCTGGCCCCTTATGCATATTCCTGGAGTGTTTCAAGCTGACTAGGTCAGAGATTTGAACCACAGTCACCATGTGAGATCCAACTTGTCCTGAGCAGCATATTACCACTGTGCACAGAGTCAGACCCTATCCCAACATGTTTTTCAATGGGACTCAAACCAAAGTTGGTCATATGGGATCTGGCTCCCTTAACACTAGGTTACAGAGCCTGCCTAAGACCATTATCATTTAAGTGAAGCAGCAACATACAGATCTTTTCCACAGAGCATATATTTTGTTTTATTTATCAAGAAAGGCTTTTTAATGACATTCTTAATTCTATAAACATATATCTAACTCAGATATATGTATTACAAAATTCTCCTTTCTTTATCCTCTTAAGCATTTGGCACACACAAGCAGGCAGCCTCATTCTCCTGTACCTACCCCAGATTTCCACTTGCTGAAACAGAAATCCACTGTGGAAATCCACAAAGAGAAAAAGTAGCAGAGTTTGTTCCTTAGAGTCCATATTCTGAGACTGATCTTCCTCACTGGGTTGCACCTGATAACTCACATCCGGAAGCACCAAGTCTAGAGGACAAGATATTAAACAAATTTCTAAGATAAGTAAAACCCTCAAAATGTTAAATGACTGGGAACCAGCAGTTAGCGTAATGGCTATGTCGCTGGGTTCCCACGTAGTCGACCGCGGTTCGCGTCCCGGACCCGGTGGCTTAAAACTCAAGCCGGGCGCGTGTGCGTGCGTGCCCAAGATCCCGAGAGGAGAATGGAGGAGAAGGGATTGCGGCGTGACCATCCCCCCTGGGGGGTGATTTCTCGCTTTCTGTCTCTATGTCTCTCTCTGTCTGTCTGGCGAGCGCACACGCCCTGTAGCAAAAACCTCTCCAAAAAAAAAAAAAAAATGTTAAATGACTAAAGATAATACACCCTGAACAAGGAAGGATGTAAGCATCGAGATCTATATGTGAACGCTTAATTCCCCTCCTGAACCTGTTTCTCAAGCCACATGATAGAAGAAATTAATAGCGGCTCACAGAAAGAACATCAAAATGACTGGGTGTGTAAAACACAAACCAAACAGCATTCCTTTGCCTTGACTAGGAGGCACTACAGAATAAACTTATGTACTCTGCATACAACTTTCTAAGGCAGGTATGGGTAGTAACAGGTGGAGGTCAGACTCAGTCTCAAGTAATGATAATAGCTAACCTGTGTTAAATGTTTACTGCATGACAGATACCATATAACATTCTTTGCAAATACCAGGAGTCTTTCACATCACTCTGGGTAGGACATTCTTATGCCCTTTCACAGATCAGAAAAGAGTCACAGATAAGTTAAATATCTTGCCCAATGTGAGCTAATATGTGGTGGAACTGTTATAGACCTTGCTGGACTGACTCCAAAATCTGTGATCTTAACCACAAAACTACGTATCAAGTAATCCAATGCCCTATGGTCACTTTCTAGCACCTTTATCCTTTAGAATACAATCAGGATAGTCCTACATTCCAGATCCACATAGAGAGGCACTTCAACATGGATCCTGATTCCGTCTTTCAGAGTAATGAGGGAAAGAGATGAGTGGACATTTTCTATATTATTAATTTCCAGCATTAACTGAGCAAGTTCAGGCATCATGAATTGACAAAAAAAATAAGGAAATCACAGAAAAAGAGATGTAGAGAGCACTAGAAGTTCAACTAGGTCCTCCCTCTATTCAAAATCCTAATGGCGTGACATCCCAACTATTAAACATTCTTTCCTCACAAAACCACTTACCTTCAGAGACGCTATCCTAGGACACCCTTCTCTCATATTTACCAATGGAATAACTACACACTCACACACACAAAAAAAAAATGGAGAGAGAGAGAGAAAGAGAGAGAAACTTATCTTGGGCCAGCCAGTACAGTGGTGGTTAAAGCAGCTGGATCCCACATGGGCAACTTCACAGTTCAAGTCCCAGATCCAGTAGCTTGAAAAACACTCCAGGCAAGTGTGCATGCATGCCCAAAATCTCAAGAGGAAAATAAAGGAGAAAGGATTGCTGCATGGCCATCATCTCTAGAGGATTATTTCTCACTTTTCGTCCCTCTCCCTGCCTCCTCCTCCAGTGAACACATGCATGTTACAGTAAAATTTAAGAAGAAAAAAAAGAAACTTCCTAGACATTGGCCCATGTTTGCATATCCCTATTTCCCAGCTTTATTTATTTGTTCTGTCACTAACCATCCAACTCTTTTTTAAGAGAGATTTTTGCTATAGAGTGTGTGCACTCACCAGAGAGGCAGAGAGAGAGACAGAGACAGAAAGTGAGAAATCACCCCCCAGGGGGGATGGCCACACCGCAATCCTTTCTCCTCCATTCTCCTCTCGCGGGCACACATGCACACGGGCCCAGTGTGGGTTTTGAGCCACCAGGTCCAGGACTTGAACTGTGGTCAACTATGTAGGAGTCCAGCAACATAACCATTACGCCTCCTGCTGGTCCCTAACCATCCAACTTTTAGTATGAGTCACCCAAAGTTAATGTGGTTAGGCTCCACTTGAACATTATAGCTAGCTTTCTAGGTTTAACACTATTATGTCTTACACTTATGTTGTATTTTAATTTTTTTCCAAATAGTTTTTGTTTTGTTTTGTTGTTAGTTTTTTTTGCCATAGGACAGACACATGCACTCACCAGAGAGGGGCAGTGAGAGGGAAAGTGAGAAATCATCCCCTGCAGGGATGGCCATGCCACAAACCCTTCTTCTCCATTTTCCTCTTGGGATTTTGGGGCATGCATGCTCAGATTTTCATTTGTCTTTTCTTTTCTTTCTTTCTTTTCTTTTTTTTTTTAAGAGGATTTTGCCATAGGGCGTGTGCACTCGCCAAAGAGACAGAGAGAGACAAAGACACAGAAAGCAAGAAATCACCCCCCCAGGGGGGATGGCCACACCGTAATTCCTTCTTCTCCATCCTCCTCTTGGGACTCTGGGCATACACGCACACATGTCCGGCGTGAGTTTCAAGCCACTGGGTTTGAGACTCGAACTGCAGTTGACCATGTGGGAGTCCAGTTACACAACTATTACGCCACCTGCCATTCCACTTGGCATGATTTTCAAGTCACTAGGTCCAGGACTTAGACCATGGGGGAGTCTAGCATCTCAACCATTACACCACTTGCTGGCTCCCTGAGTAGTTTTATGTGGATAGGGAGCATCTCTCTTCCAGAATAGTTCAAAGGTATAATTGTTCTTTTTCTCACCTTTCTAAAGCCCTGGAGTTGACAGATTAAGGTACAACAGAATGCACCCAAACAAGTTCCTAGAAAAATGACTAAGCATGAAGGAGGCAGCAAAGGAAGCAAGAGAACCAGCATCAATGTACAATGACAATGTGCAATGTGATGGATGCAGCTTGCCTATGTGACACTTCCCTGCCTCATTCTAAGTGGACTCTCAAACTGAGTCAGATGCCCACATCCACACCCCCAAGCTAAGCCATTAGATCACTGGATTCTATTTTTATATACAACTACTATTTATATTTCTGTGCATTTCTCTAATATTCTTTTTTTTTAAAAGAATTATTCTATCTAACTTTATTTATTTATTTATTTTAACTTGACCAAGAGGGACAGAGTGAGAGAGAGAGAGAAAGAGGGAAAATGAGAAAGCAAACTGCCAGGTCTGGGACACAAACCATGGTCCATCAGCCATGTGGGAGTCTAGTGCCCTTAACCACCATGCCACCTGCTGGCCCCCATTTCTCTGTTATTCTTCAAGTTTCTTCATTCCTGTGCAAAGAGAGGGAGGCATACCTCTTTCCAAGTTGAAATCAAAATTGGGCACCATACACAAGCGGTATTTCTTCCAGTCACTGAAATAAGAGTTATCTCTGAAGAAAGTAGTAATTGGCTGCTCCCGACTTGAAAATATCAGAGGCAGACCCAAAGGTCTGTATAGAAATATGTATAGTTGTTAAAGAAAATGATCAAATTTCAGTTTCTTATGACTCTTTCCACTTGCATAAAACAAACATAACACTGACTTGGCTCACACTTCCAGAAATAAAAAAGTATGCTAGGCAATTACATATTAAACCCTTTCCACACCCACAATAAGTGTGAGGCACCTAAGATAGATCCACTAGGATCCCCAGAAACTGATTCTGGATATGATGAGTTTAATTTTTTTTATTGGTCTAGTTACTATGGACAGTTTATTCATCCTGTTTATTCTACCATAAGTTTGAGTGGCACCACACACTAAACACTGCACTAAGTTCTAGGAGAATCAAGATGAATATCTAGATTTAATATCTATTCACAAGTTATCATAATGTACGGGAAACAGACATAAAAACCAGTAAATTGTAATACAATCTGATAGGCTAGAATAAAAGTGTACAAAGAAGGGGCCAGCAGGTGGTGGGTTAAGGCACCGGACTCCCACATGGTTGACCAGTTTGACCCCCAAACTGGCAGCTTGAAAATCACACTGGACACGTGTGCATGTGACTTTAAATTCCTGAGAGATGAGATTGCAGCATGGCCATCCTTCTCAGGGGGTGATTTCTCACTTTCTCTCTCTCTTTCTCTATGGTGAATGTACACTTATGGGGAAAAAAAAAAAAGGCTGAAACCTTGAGACAGAAAGACAAGCACATCCAACAGGGTCTTCAGCAATCCATCCCAATTCTCAGCTGACCCAGATCCAGACCTAAGCATAAGCATACGCCTAGCATACTCAAAGAGGTCCAGGGACACAAGCCCAGGATCTTTCCTGAGTTTGTGAGTCCAGTGTGTTACTACTGTACCACCACCTGGCCCCCAAAGGAGTTTTTTCTAGGAAGTATTTTAATATATTCAGATTCAGAAGGAAATTTCCTCATTGTCTCCAACCCTATTCTCTAATTGAGACAAAAGAAGATAGACTCTGGGGCCAGCAGGTGGCATGGTGGTTAAGGTGCTGGACTTCCACATGGGTGACTGTGGTTCAAATCCCAGACCTAGCATCTTGAAAATCAAACCAGGTATATGTGCATGTGTGCCCAATTCCCAAGAGGATAAGAGAAGATTGCAGTGTAGCCATCCCCCTGGGGGGGGGGGGGATGATTTCTCACTTTCCCTCTCTCTAACTCTGTCTCTTTCCAGCAAGCACACACACCCTATTAAAAAAGCTTATTAAAAAAAAAAAAAACAAACAAAAAAACAAAACAAAACAAAAAAAACTCCTGAAATGGTTTTCTTCTCAGGACTTCCTCCCTCTACCCAAATTTCCTCAACTTCAGGATTATTGACACTTTGGGCTCAATAATTCTTCATTGCAGGGGCTGTCCTGTGCACTAAATATTCAGTAGCCTCTATCCTAGATGAAAATAGCACCGCTCCTGACATGACCCCCTCCATGACAATTTAAATATCTCCAGATGTGGGGCCAGCAGATGGTATAGTGGTTACGTCACTGGACTCCTGCATGGTTGACTGTGGTTCAATCATTTGGGGCACATGTGATTCCAAGAGGAGAGTGGATATATATATATAGATAGATATATATATATACACATATATATGCCATATCTATCTATCTATCTATATATATATCCAAACATTGCCAAGTATCCTCTGAGGGCAAAATCACCAGTTAAGAAGTAGTTTTTCTTTTCCCTTCTCCTTCACCTCTTCTTCCTACTGTGATTTTGTGCCTGACATGTTTATTCAAGTCTTCAGGACCAGGACTCACACTCCATAGTAAGCCATGTGGGATCTAGCTCCCTTAACCACCAGGCCACAGATTTGGCCCCCTCATGAATATGTTAATAGTGCCTCAAGGGAAGGAAGGAGTTACTGCTTTTATGGTTTGTTATAAAAATAAGATGACGATACAGCCCATGACATGGTGATTAGGGTAACTAGATTCCATGTGACTGACTGCGCATTCTAGTCCCAGACCCAGCAGCCTGAAAAACACAAAGTGTGTGTGTGCTTATGTGCCCAATATCCTGAAAGGAGAGAAAAACAGAGACAAGACTGTGGCATGACCACCCTCCATAGGGGTGCCTCCATCTCTCTCTTTCTGTCTCTCTCCAGAGACCACACATATCCTCTGGCAACCACATATACCCTCTGAAAAAATTTAAAAAAAAAAAAAAAGATGACAGACAACAGGTTATTCTCTCTCTTTCCACATTACCTTTCTGCTTCTGTCCAACACATTTTGAAACTAGCCCAACATCTCTGGATTTTCCAGCCACCAGAACCAGGAGCCAAATAAACCTCTATTCTTTATAAATCACCCTGCCTTGGGTATTTCTGTTTAGCAACACAATAACACTAAAATTTATGTATCTTCTATCTGATACTGAAAATGTTGGTTCCTAACAATGTTAACATTACTTATTTTATCATAAGTATGTACATAACAATTTCCATGTAAAATACCAATATTCTTACTTGTAGTCAAGACCACTGAATGGACTAAAACCATAACCTAGTGGCTAAGAGGATCAGATCCCACATGTCCCATCATGGTTTGAATGCTAGCCCCTGAAGCTTGAAAAACACACCAGGCACACGTGAGTGCATGCCCATAATCCCAACAGAAGGGAGAAATGAAGAAGAGTCTATGGCAATGACTATGTCCCACTGGGAAGGTTCTTCTCCCTTTCTCTGGTGAGTTCATGTGTCCACTGGCAATTAACAAAAAAGAAAGAAAGAAAGAAAGAAAGAAAGAAAGAAAGAAAGAAAGAAAGAAAGAAAGAAAGCCAGTAAATGAATTTTAATAGTCCTTTGAGGCCTGGTAGGTGACATAGTGGTTAAGATGCTAACCTTCCACATAGTTGACTATGGTTTGAATATCAGATTCAGTGGCTTGAAAATCACGTTGGGCATGTGTGTGTGTACATGCCCAAAATCCCCAAAGGAAACTGAAGGAGAAGGGATTGAGACATGGCCATCCCCACAAGGGGATGATTTTTCACATTCCCCCTCTGTCTCTCTCCAGCAAGCTCATATACCCTATGGCAAAAAAAACTAAAAAAAGAAAAAAGTTCTTTGAAATTAGTTTCATCCTTAGAGTGTATCCCACCAAGAATGTACAGTTAATGGGACCAACAGATGGTGTAGTGGTTTAGGCGCTGAACTCTCACATAGCTGACTGTGCTTAGAGTCCTGGATCTTGTGGCTTATTTTCTCACTTTGCCTCTCTCTGTCTCTGTCTCTCTCTGGTCAAATTAATGATGAATAAAATTAAATAATTCCTAAAAAAAAAAACGACAGTCAAAACTAAGAACAGCCCTGTGCATGGTGGTTAGGAAAGCCAGAGGGCCAGATCCAATATGCCATCCATGCAGTTCAAGTTACAGTCCCACTGTTTTCAAAAGCATGCCAGGTGCATGCCTGTGTGTGCCCAAAATCCCAACTGGATGGAGAAATGGAGGAGAGGGGATTCCAGTGTAATTACAACCCACTAGGAGGGAAAAATGAAAAAAATAAATTAGGTACTAAAGTCAGTTGAACTAATTTTTTTAAAAAAAATCACTGTAGCTGGGGCCAGCAGGTGGCATGGTGGTTAAGGCACTAGATTCTCATATGGCTGACTAAGGTTTGAGTACTGGACTTGGTGGCTTGAAAATCACAACAAATAGATAATTAAAAAAAAAATATGCTACAGGTTTTGTATGTTTGCCATAGAGGGAAAGTAAGAAAGCACCCCCCAGGATGGCTACATTGTAATTCCTCACTACTCTCCTCTTGGGATTTCAGGCATGCATGCACATGTCCCTGGCATGTTTTTCTATCTGCTAGTTCTGGGACTTAAACTATGTAGTCAGTTGGGACCAGCAGGTGGCATTGTGGTTAAGGTGCTGGACACTCCCACATGGCCGACCACGGTTCAAGTCCTGGACCTGGCGGCTTCCTTTCTCCGTTTCCTTCTCTCTCTCTCTCTCTCTCTCTCTCTCTCTCTCTCTCTCTCTCTCTCTGTGTGTGTGTCCCTCTCGGGGCAAATTAAAATAAATAAATGAATAAATAAATTTAATAATAAAAAAAAAAAAAACTATGTAGTCAGTCATGTGGGATCAAGCCATCTTAAATTCCATGCCACCAGCTGGCCAAAATTAATTTTTCTTGCTAGATAGATTATGACATTAACATAATAAATACATAGCTTTATTACCTTTCATCTCAAGAAATATTTTTGTCAGGTGTGAAATTCTAGGTTTATGATTAGTTTTACTTCAAGACATTAACACTCTTAGTCTACCACCTTCTATTGGTATAGAACAGTCAGCTGTCAATTTCTCTTTTGAAAGTTATCTGACTTTCCTAATTTAATATTTTTCTTTGTTTTTAAAAATTTAATATTTTTCTTTGTTTTTGTCTTCTACATGTATGAATATCTTTTTACTTACCCTACTTGATTGTTGAGTCCTTAAATCTGTTTTAGTTTTTCAGTCATCAAATATTGTTTTTTCCCTAATTTCTCTTTTCTCAATTGGGACATGAAATAAATATACATGAAACAGTTCTACTGTTTCCTCAGTAGAAAACAGTAGTTAACATCTCTTCTGTGTTTTCCAACCTTTTGCCTCTCTTTGCTTTATTTGCTAAGTTTTTGCTATCCTTATCTTTCAGTTTTCAAATTCACTAAGGTTGTATCTAATGTGCTGTTAAATTTGTTTACTGGGCCAGCTGATGGTATGGTGGTTATGGCAGCTGGATTCCACATAGATAACTGCATGATTTAATTCCTGGACCCAGCAACTTGAAGAACACATAGGGTACATGTGCATAAGTGCCCACAATTCCAAAAGGATGGAGAAATGGAAGAGAAGGGATTGCTGCGTGACCATTCTCTGTGGAGGGTGTTTTCTCATTTTCCCTCTCTGTTTATCCATCTCTCTCTGGTAAGAACCCTCTGGCAAAACAAAAACAAAACAAAACAACCCTGCATATTGAATTTAAGTATAGGTTATTGTATGAGCATACTTCAAAAAATTCATAAAAAATGAAATTAATGTACAAGCTTATTTCAGTGGAAAACATTGAAATCTAAGCATAGTTTTTTCATAAAATGCATTATCCAAGATATGTTTTGGTTCCACAATTTCTGTTTGGTTGTTGTTAAAGCTATGTCACATTTTATAGCTTTGAGTTTCCTAGTAAAATTTTCAAGCGTGGTTTTTGTGAAAACTGATTATCTTAATTTTGTTATATCTAATAAAGTAGAAAGGCCGGGGCGGGGGTGGGGGGTGGGGAGCACTCAGGTCACAAATCACTGAACCACATAACTGTTTCATAAGGCCATGACTGTACAACAAGTTTTACCTAGCGAAACTCAGTAACCAGAGCTCACAAGCTCCTGTAGACTGTCACAAGTACTAATTTCAAAACTAATTTTAAAACTACTTTCAAAACAATTTAAGTAACTTTTCTCTTTCCCGATAAAACCTCAACTTTTTCTTTTGTTCTCTGACATAATACAGACTACTCCAGACTGTGTGTATATGTGTGTGTGTGTGTGTGTGTGTGTGTGCGCGCGAGCGCATATGTGTGTGTGTGTGTGTGTACACTCTGGATTACAATTCTAATTTTTATATATTATTCCCAAATAAAACCCTTTTGTATTTTGTATTGACAGTTCCATTTTTTAAAATACAGTAAACACAGGTTTTTTTAAAATTTTGTAAAATCAGTGCCTGATATCACCAATATACAGAATCCTAGTAATATTTTTTTACCAAGTTTGACATTTTCAGAAATCAAAATCCCACCAGAATTTTCATAGCTAGTTCTCTCGTCATTAAAATATCACCTCCTCACAGTCTTCCCAGATCATATTTAAAATAACATCCTTGGAACTAGCAGACGTCATAATGGTTACTTCACTGAACTCCCATATAGCCAACTGCAGTTTGAGTCCTGGACCTGGTGGCTTCAAACTCATGCCGGGCACAAGTGCCCAAAATCCCAAGAGAGAATGAAGGAGCAGGGACTGTGGCATGGCCATACCTTCTGGGGGTGATTTCTTGCTTTCTATCTTTCTGCCTCTCCGTTGAACTTACACTCCCTATAGCAAAAATCTCTCTCTAAAAATAAATAAATAAATAAAATAACCTCCTCATTATTCTCTGTCTCTTAACCTGCTTTTAAAAAAAATATCTTCACTGCACTCACTACTACCTATTATCTATTTATTTGTTAAATTTTCCCACTGAAATAAAAGAAATCTGAATAGAAAGAAAAGTTATCTCATTCCTTCTAGAGAATAAAATGAGAAGGAAAAAGAATCTTCATTTTATACTCTTCTGTACTATGTAGATATTTTTTTTATTTATGTATTTTTTAAAGATTTCATCACAGAGTATGTGTGCTTGCCAGAGACAGACAGTGAGAGTTAAAGTGAAAAATCACCTCCCGGGGGGGATTGTCTTGCTACAATCCCTTCTCCATTCTCCTCCTGGGATTTTGGGCATGTACACACACATGCCCCATGTGATTTTTAAGCTGCCAGATCCAAGACTCGAACTGTGGTTCACCATGTGGGAGTCCAGGGCATTAACCATCAGACCACTTGCTGGCCCCAAAATATAAATTACTTTTGTATTCATGATATAGTGATAAGAGTATGAGAGAGACAGAAAGAGAGACAAGAGTGTGAGAGAAAGCAGCACTCTACACAGGCTTTGGTCATACTGCAATTCCTTCCCTCTAGTCTTCCAGCCTGCTAAATCTAGGGTACTTTCGGGTGTGCCCAGTGTGATATTTTAAAATATAAAATGTCCATGCAGTCTTTATCAATATCCTGCTCCTCTGCTTCCTTAACAGATATTCTCAGTTGGCCAGTCACAGTGGCACGATGATAACTAACACTCAGGTAACTGAGGCTATATGGAAAGGTCCCAGGTTCATTCCCTTGTGCAATGTGCCCTGCCTGTGATCTTTCCTGGCTAAGGTTGGGGCTTGGATCAATGTGTGAAGCCTCATTGCAGCTTGATCAATGTGTGAAGCACCTGTTTTTCTGTCTCTCTCTAATTCCCCTCTCTTATGGAATTAACTTTAAAAAAAAAGCCATACTCTCAGCTAACATCTGTTATTCCATGCCTCTTCTGTTCCTATTCTTTTGTTGTTGTTGTTCTCATTCTTTCTTTTTTTCTTAAAGAATTATTTTATTTAACTTTACTATTATTATTCTTTAATTTGGCCAGGGAGAGACAGAGAGAGAAAGGGAAAGTGAGAAAGCAAGCCGCCAGATCCAGGACTTGAACCATGATTGGCCATGTGGGTGTCCAGCGCCTTTAACCACCATACCATCTGCCAGCTCCCTTTTTCTCATTCTTTATATTCTCCTATAACCTCATTTACTCCTACAGCTTTGATCATATAGTAATAACTAATATTTATTGAGCACTTATTCTGTGTTAGGCAATGTGCTAAAAGCTTCATGGATTATTACAGTTAATTCTTGAAAACATATAAACTTCCCAGAACTAAAAAACAACCTTTGGGAGAGAAAAAATCAACAACAAATCTATGAGGCATTATTATCTCTATTTAAAAAAATAACGTTGTTTATTTATTATTTCTTCTATAAATGAGACAGAGAGAGCGAGCACACATTCCTACAGAGTCTTGACACTGAGATCTGCCCTCCACCTCAGAATCACAAGCACACACGTGCCTGGTGTACTCAGTGGTCTCCAGACACAAACTTGGAACTTTCCCAAGTAGGTCAGCTCACAGAGCATCACGTTTTACCACTGTGCCACCATCTGTCCCCTACATTCCCCATTTAAAACTGAGTCATGTAAATTGTTTATGTGGCTTATTAGTAGTGATTCCAAAAGTTACACTCCTGTGTCATGTTCGAAACACAACACTATACTACACTTACCTGTGGAGAAAACTAAGATTTTAAAAATCTGTATCTCTGTATCTGACCACTTCCAAGTTTCAGACTAAAATTTCTATATAGTAGTTTGCCATCTTCAAAGGATGTCCAGCAAGCACCATATATTAAACATATTTAAAGCCAAATTCATCTTCTTTTTTCTTTTCTTTCTTCTTTTTTTTTTTTTTTTTTTTTTTTTTTTTTTTTTGGAGAGGTTTTTTCTTATTGGGCGCGTGCACTGCCAGAAAGACAGAGAGAAACAGAGAGACAGAAAGCGAGAAATCACCCCCCAGAGGGGATGGCCATACTGAAATCCCTTCTCCTCCATTCTCCTCTCCGGATCTTGGGCACGCACACACACGCACCCGGCGTGAGTTTAAGCCACCGGGTCCGGGACTCAAACCGCGGTCAACTACATGGGAGTCCAGCGACATAGCCATTACACTAACTGCTGGTTCCCCAAATTCATCTCCTTTTCTCCCTAATCTATTAAAACTTTGAATCTTGTTGACAGTAACTTTATTCTGTAGCCATCCATGAAAATATTTTTAATAGCATATAATTCATATACCATACAATTCGCCTATTAAAAAATGTATAAGTAAGCAGGTTTTAGTATTTCAAAGAGTTGTGTAACCATTACCATGATCAATTTTAGAACATCTCATCACCCCAAAAAGAAACTTTGCTTATTCTGAACATAGAAATCTTGACATCACTTTTTTCCCCCCACTATAGGGCAGTTGCACTTGCTGGAGAGGGAAACAGAAGGAAAATGAGAAATCAACCCGTGGGGGGATGGGTACACAATCCCTTCTCCTCCAATCTCCTCTTGAGATTTTGGGCATGCAAGCACACGCACTCAGCATGTTTTTCAAGCTACCAGGTCCGGGACTCAAATCACACAGTGGGTCATATGGGATCCAGCCACCATAACCAACATACCACAAGCTACCCTATCAAGTTTTTTCTTTTTAAACTCACAATCCTTCTGTCTCAGCCTCCCAAGTAGCACCATTCCTAGCTTGACATCGGCTTTAGGCATTCTCTGTCCCTAGTTTCCCTTGACCACAATAATGAATTGGTCACCTTGATTTCCTCCAGTGATGAATCTTATCTTTCCATGTCTCCACTTTTAGTTCAGGCACTCTTTATCTCCTAACCAAGTTCATTTACTATTTATTTAATTAACTTCCTTGTCCTATCCATCCTGAATAAGCCTCAAGAGAATCCTGCCAAAACATCCCATGATTTTTCTCTATACAAAGAATCCAGTTCACACTCCTTAGTGTAGCACTCAGGATCTACAATATTCAACTCCTAACTGCTTTTCCAGCCTCATCTTTTCCTCTTGACAACATTCATTCCATGCTTCAGTCATGTTGGACTATATGAAAAATATGTGGCACATGTACATTTTATAATTTTTAGTTCCCCAGCAACATTGTTGGCTTTAATATTGGACTACATGTTTTTACAAATACCATATATGTTTTTAAATGAATTCATGTACTAAATGAGTTCCTAAAACTGAAATATATGAACCCATTTTCTTTTTCTTTTTTTTTTTTTTTACAAGTGTTTGCTATAGGGCATGTGTGCTTGCCATAGACAGAGACAGAGACAGTGAGAGGGAAAGCGAGAAATCACCCCCCAGGGAGGTTGGCCATACCACAACCCCTTCTCCTCCATTCTCCTCCTGGGATCTTGGACACACACGCACACACACCCAGTGTGATTTTTAAGCCACCAGGTCTAGGACTTGAACATGATCAGCCATGTGGAGTCTAGCAACATAAACTACTACACCATCTGCTGGTCCCTGAACCCATTTTCAAAGACAATTGAATGGAATTTGTCAGCAAAAGGATATGGAAATTGAAGAAATCCTATTCAGCTGGTTGCAAAAGACCTTCGGGTTGGGGCACAGAGCAGCAGCTGGAGTCAGTATCAGTCCTTCCAATAAGTCTAAGCCAGCCACATCATCAGGAATGCAAAGCGTTACTGGATGTCCTAGTACAGGATGGATTCTGTCACAGTGCGATTTGGTTGTACTGAATTTTGGTCTACTGTCAGAAAACAGACAAATGTAACTTTTTTCCTCTCTTAAGAAATTATTTTAAATGACATTAAAAATTCCTTTTATAACCTCTAGCACATGCATAACCATATAACCAATCACAGAGGTTTTGTTGGAGTAAGTAACTTGTTTCCCACTCAGAGAATAACAGCAATGTAAAGAGTAGAAAACTGCCATTTCAGGGATGGTATCATAGTTCCTACTTTGCTGCTACTAAAGGCAGTTTCTTATTCTCAAAGTCTTTTTTAAATATATATAATTCATGTTCCCTTTGCATTTTGTGGTAGTTGGACGGCATGGGAAGATAAGGCAGAAGGATTCTGTTTGTCCCATATTCACCAACTTCTCCATGGATTTATATTTTTGGAGTCTGAAGAAGGCAGAGATGGGGGATAAATTATTTCCAAACCAATACAAAATGCTAGCACACAAAAAATAATGCACAATGAATTTCTTTGTACTCATAGTATCTCTCTTGCCAAGAGTTCAAGTAAACTTTTAAATTCACAATTGTCTCTTCTCATGTCTAAATAGGACTAGAATTAGAAGGGTTTGTTTCATTTCATTTACAGAAGAAAATAGGCATGGAGGGGAGAAGGAACTTTCTTCTGCTCAATTAGTATATATTCAAGGAGCCAAGAATAATAACAGTTTTCAACATAAATAACTTAAAATTATTTTACTTTTCTTACAGAGAAGCTGACACCTGGCTCTTAAAAAAAAAAAAAAAAAAAAAAAAAACAAGTGAGATCATTTCCAGTTTCTGCCCACATTCATACTTATAATGGGAGAGTGAACCATGGAGAGAGACAATGCTTTTTGCCTTCACCTCAAATAATGCTGATAGTTTACAACAAGAGCAATTCCATTCAACAGGTTCAAAGTGGGTTCATTTTCCATCCTGCAAAGCAAAAGCAGAACCAAACAAGAACTTAGCCATCTCAAAGATTTGAAGAATCAGTCTCTGCTTGATACAAATTTTGGCCCATAATTAATATCACCCCTAGCAATTACTAGGATTCAGTAACCATTTAATCCAGGAGAAAAAAGGCAATTATTAAGCTTACCCCTTCCAGTGAAAGGGAAAGACATGAAAGGGTTAGACAAATCAACTTGCTCATTAAAAGCTAATATAAAATAGGAAAATATGGAAGCCATAGAAAATTAGTTTCAAGGTGTCTCTGGGTCAAAACAACAAAACTATGAACCTACTGGAAATGGGACAATAATGGCTGAGAACAATTGTAGAGACATGGCATCATCTTAGGCTGGGAATTTAAGGACTTACTCAAAGATATCTGTGGAGATGATTCCATTTACCTTTACACTGAAATTAAATCTGATCTGCAAAACAATAAATGAGGTATGAGATTTAACATAGCCAGGATAGAGATGAAAACTTCTAAGGTAGGTTTGGTGGTCGCTGTAATTCCAGGAAGCTGAAGCAGGAGGATCATGAGTTCAAAGTCAGCAAGTGCAACATAGCAAACCCTGACTTAGGGGGAAAAACAATAACAAGAAGAAAAACTTCCAGGACAGTAGGTGTCATGGTAGTTAAGGCAGCTGGATCCCACGGGGTTACTGCATGGTTCGAGTATGAGACCCGGCTGATGGCTTAAAAAACATGCTGGGAGTGTCTGTATGTATGCCCAAAATTCTGAGAGGAAAATGGAGAAGGGATTTTGGAGTGGCCATCCCCCGGGAGATGATTTCTCACTTTCCCTCTCTTTCTGTCTCTTTCCAGCAAGCGCATATACTCTGTACAAAACAAAAACAAAACACTAAAAAAAAAAGAAGAAGAAAAACTTCCATACTCAATTCTTAAAGGAAAAGAATATTCTTGTTTTATAAATTCTTTAAAACAAGGGATCAGCAGATGGCATAATGGTTATATCCCTGGACTCCCATATAGTCAACCGCAGTTCAAGTCCCAGACCCAGTGGCTTAACTCTTACATCAGGTGCATGTGCATGCGTGCCCAAAATCTCAAGAGGAGAATGGAGAAGGAGGAATTGAGGCATGGAAATACCCCTTGGGGGTGATTTCTCATTTTCTGTCTCTCTCTTTGTCTCTCTGGTGAGCACATGGGCCCTACAGCAAAAATCTCCCTTAAAAAAAAATTCTTTAAAACAAAATATACCACATGTGCCACACATTTTCTATTTAGAGTGAAAAAGAGAGAGAAAGTGAGAGAGAGAGGAGCACCCTCCATAGGGGTCTGATAATGCTGCAATACCCTTCCTCTAGCCCATGGCATATGGGTATTCACATATGTGCCTGGCATATTTTGGGCTGACCAGGCTGGAGATTCAAACTACAGTTGCCATGTAGAATTTAGCTTCTCTTATGTAGCACATTTCCACTGCACCACAAAGCCAGCCCTAAGTTAATATTATTAAGATTTTTGCCATAGGGCACATTCACTCACAAGAGACAGACAGAGAAAGGGAAAGTGAGAAATCATCCCCTGAAGGGATGGCCATGCCACAATTCCTTCTCCTCCATTTTCTTCCTAGAATTTTGGTAATGCAAACACATGCACCTGGCATGAGTTTCAAGCCATCAGGTCCAGCACTTGAACCACAATGGGTCATGTGGAAGTCCAGTGCCTTAACCACTATGCCACCTGCTAGCCCCAATTAATATTATTTTTAATTGACAAATCATAATGCATACATTTAGGGAGTACAACGTGATGCTTTGATACAAAAACACAATGTGAAATGATTAAATCAGGTTTATTAACATATCCATTCCCTGCTTTATTTATCTTTTTAAGTTTACTGAGAGAGAGACAGGCACCCTCAACAGGGTCTATCATGCTGCAATCCCCTTCCCCCTGCCCTCTAATTAGTCAGGATCTTGGACATATGTACCCAGAATGTTTCAGATCGACAAAGGTTCCAAACTCCCAGTCAGCCATGTGGTTTCCAGCACTGCAGATCAGTACTCTATCACCTTCGCCAAAGGTGCTAGACCTTATTTATCACTTTTTGTGCTGAGATATTTGAAATTTACTATTTTGAAATATACAGTACATTATTATTGACTATAGTCAAGATCCTATAGATCTCAAAAATGCATTCTTCCTGTTTAACTGAAGCTTTGTACCTTCCACTAACACCTCTCAATTCCCTCCCTCACTCTCTCACTAACCTCTGGTAACCACCATTCTATTCTCTAATTCTATAAACCCAATCTTTTCAAGATTCCACATAATATGTGGGATCATGAAAACATCAATAGACTCCCGAAATACTCAGACAAGAAGCAGTTTTTTCTTTTTTTTTTTTTTTGGAGAGGTTTTTGCTACAGGGCGCGTGCGCTCGCCAGACAGACAGAGAGAGAGACAGACAGAGAGACAGAAAGCGAGAAATCACTCCCCCCAGAGGGGATGGCCACGCCGCAATCCCTTCTCCTCCATTCTCCTCTCGGGATCTTGGGCACGCACGCACATGCGCCCGGCATTGAGTCTAAGCCACTGGGTCCGGGACTCGAATCGCGGTCGACTACGTGGGAGTCCACTATAAATTCAACAGAAGAGAGATTGAACATAAGACTGAACTGGTGAAATAGAATTTTATGACTTTTGAGTAAAACATTACTGACTTTTTTTTAGTCTGCTTTGTTTTACCAATTTAAGGAGTTTGCTTTCTTTTGAGCTGTTGATACGTTTAGCAATTTAAAATATTTTTTCTTCTTGTTTGTTTCTTTAAATGGAAACATAATTTTTTCTTCCTTCCTGGTTCCTCTGGAATTGGAAATTATTTGGGAGTATTCTTATTTTGTGGTGAAGAGTTATTTGTATAAGTTCAATAATACCTGTTGCATTGAATCAGAAAATGAAAATACTCATTATTGGACAGGGCTTTAATTAGAATGTCATATCTGAAGATTAATCAGAAAACTATGGAGCTAAGTTAGATCTCAAGTAAGCCAACAGAAGCTCTTTGAAGGATTGCCTGACAGTATAAACAGTTCTGCCTGGCAGAGAGGATTAGAGAAGCTATATAAAAGAATTCGTACTATAAAATAACTTGGACTTTTCCAGCCCAGCATTGTAATCAGTAAAGATTGCAAAAGAGCAATCACAAACAGAGGATGATATTGAGGAAGATTTTCAAGGAAGAAAAAGAGACTGATCTTTGCTAGCAGATGGTATATCACGGAATACTTGGTAGGCAGGGCTGAACTGAGGTTTATGTGTGACTTACATGCTGGGCATTTGCTTTTCAACAGTTTGAGTAGTTGACATGTAAATATTTTCTCAAAAATACTTAAAACCATACTGTCTCTGTTGTTATAGAGTCACAAACAAAATTATGAGAAATATTTTGAACATTATCTTTAAAATTCAGTATTTCAAAATTTTGCAAGTTGTTTATTAACTGTCAAGAACTATGGAGTATGAGCAAAAGTTTTTTGATATGTAAAGTAAATGCTTGTGGGAAAATGTAAAAATAAATAAATAAATGATAAAAAAAAAAAAAAAAGAAAAGGAAAGGAAAGGAAAGGAAATGTATCAATAGTATGGATGGGACAGCAGATGGTGTGGAGATTAAGGTGGCTAGATTCCACATGGCAGACTGTATTGTGAGAGTCCCAGACTCAGTGGCCTGAAAAACATACTGGGCATGTGTGTATGCATACCCAAACTCCCAAGGGGAGAATAGAAGAGAAGGGACTGCAACATGGCCATCTACCCTGGGGATGGTACTTTCTCACTATCTCTCTCTCCCTTACTCTTTCTCTAGCAAGGGCATATGTCCTATAGCAAAAATTAATAAAAAGAGAGAGAAAAATATGTAGCATGTAAACACAATGGACTACTATTCGGCCTTAAAAAATAAGGAAATTTTGTCATTTTTGGCAATGTGAATAAACCTGGAGGAAAAAGACATTATCAGGCTAATCAGATGGCTGGGTCCCACATGGCCAATTGCATGGTCAGAATCCCAGACCCAGCAGCTTGAGAAACACTCCAGGCTCATGTGCATGTGTGCCCAAAGTTTCAAGAGGATGAGACCAGTAGTTGTCATAATGGCTACATCTCTGGACTCCCATGTAGTCAACCACGGTTCAAGTCCTGGACCCGGTGGCTTAGACTCACACTGCACGTGTGTGTGCATGCCCAGGATCCCGAGGGGAGAATGGAGGAGTGGGGATTGCGGAGTGGCCATCCCCCCTGGGGGGGTAATTTCTCGCTTTCTGTCTCTCTGTCTCTCTCTGTCTTTCTGGCGAGCACACATGCCCTGTAGCAAAAGCCTCTCCTAAAAAAAAAAAAAAAAAATAGAGGAGAATGGATTGTGCTGTGGTCACCATCCCCCCCGGGAGGGGCATCCTCACTTTCCCTCTCTTTGTCTCTCTCTCTCCAACAAACACGCATGTCTTATAGCAAAAAAATTTCGAGAGAGATTTTTGCTATAGGACACGTGTGCTTACCGGAAAGACAGAGAGATGGAAAATGAGAAATCACTCCCCAGAGGGGATGGCCATGCCACAGTCCCTTCTCTTCCATTCTCCTCTTGAGATTTTGGGTATGCAGGCACAAGTGCCCAGTGTGAGGGTTTTATTTTTCTTAGAATGATTTATTTTTTATTTATTTGTTTATTTATTTTTTAAAATTTTGACTAGAGAGAGAAAGGTAAAGTGAGAAAGCAAGTCACCAGATCTGGGACTCAAACTGTGGTCAGGCATGTGGGAGTGTCCAGCACCTTAACTACCACGCCACCAGCTGGTCCCCCCACGGTGTGAGGGTTTTTTAAAAATATTTATTTATTTATTTGTTATTATTTTTTTTAATTTGATGAGAGAAGGAGAGACAGAGAGAGTAAGCCATCAGGTCTGAGATTAGAACTGTGGTCAGCAATGTGGGAGTCCAGCACCTTAACCAACACGGCACCTGCTGGCCCCTCCCAGTATGAACTTTAAGCCATTGGGTCCAGGACTCAAGCTGCAGTTGACTACGCAGTAATCCAGCAACATAACCATTGTGCCAACTGCTGGTCCCAGCAAATTTTTTTTAAAAGATATTCTTTTTTTTTTTTTTTCTTTTTTTTGGAGAGATTTTCGCTATAGGGCGCGTGCACTCGCCAGACAGACAGAGAGAGACATAGAGACAGAAAGCGAGAAATCACCCCCCAGGGGGGATGGTCACGCCACAATCCCTTCTCCTCCATTCTCCTCTCGGGATCTTGGGCACGCACGCACACGTGCCCGGTGTGAGTTTTAAGCCACCGGGTCCGGGACGCGAACTGTGGTTGACTACGTGGGAGTCCAGCGACATAGCCATTACGCTAACTGCTGGTTCCCTAAAAAGATATTCTTTATCACCTTTTTTCATCTGCACTTTCCCTAAACATACTTAATACTTATTTATGTTCAAATTCTGAATCTTAAATATATTCAATCCTATACCATAATTCCAGGTAATCATGAATTATCAGGAAATCCTATGCCTTTGTTGTTCTCCCAACCTATTCCTTCTCTTTTCAAAACAATCATTTTTTATTCCTATTATTTTTCAGACACAAAAATGTTCCATGCCTTTTTATTTACTTTTTCTTCCTTTTTAAAGAAAAGCTTCTTTCTTTCTTCTTCTTCTTCTTCTTCTTTTATAGAATTACCTTAATTTAATTAATTTATTTAATTTGACCAGAGAGGGACAGTGTGTGTGTGTGGGGTGGGGGGGAGGGTAACGAGAAAGCAAGCCATGGAATTCCAGCGCCCTTAATCACCATACCACCTGCTGGCCCCAGTTTCTTTCTTTCTTATGTGAGCTAGAAAGATACAGAGAGACAGTAGGAAAAAGAGAGAGAGAGGGAGAGAATAAAAGAGATAGAGATAGGCAAGCTCAAAAGGGTCTTCATGCCCCAATCCACTCCTAACTTCAGCCAGTTGATCATGGTCAGAGTGTACTCAGTGTGTTCAGGGAGGTCTCCAGACATGAATCTGAAACATTTCCAAGTGGACCACCAGCCTTTCAGATTATTGTGTTATCATTGCACCACTACCTGGGCCTCTTTTTCTTTGCTTTTTATTCTCTTCCTCATCTGACTTTTACATCCTCTCTCTAATTTACATCATTACTCTAATCATTCTCTACTGTCAACTTAAATTTTTCTTTCTACGTATCATAAAGTAAAATGGGACTCTAGAGCAAGGTTGTCAAAATTCAAATGCTGTCTCAACAAGTTATTTAACCTCTGTATCATAGTTTTCTCATCTATAAATGGGGATAATAATGTTAAAATCTACTTCATGAAAGGTGTTGTGAGGGTTAATTAATGAGTTTATGGTGAACACATAGAATAGTACTGGCAGCTGCCAGATGGTAGTGTAGTGGCAAAATGTGTCACTGTGAGACACATGGATGATTCCTGGTTCAAGTCTAGAAATCTCCCTGAGAATGCCAGGCAAGTGCTTGCTGATAATCCAGATATGCTAATAATCCAGGTATGCTAATGATGCAGGATGGGGTGAATTGCAGCATCAAGACTCTGTAGGGAGTATTTATCTCTCTTTCTCACGCTCTCTCTCTTTTACTCATGGAAGAAATAAACAAACTTTAGAAAACAAAAAATAGTGATTGACAAACAATAAACTCTTTTTAAATTATTTTTAAATTTAACTTTATTTCTTTAAATTTGACCAGAGAGGAACAGAGAGAGAGAGAGAGAAGGAAAGTGAGAAAGCAAGCTGCCAAGTCTGGGACTCGAACCATGGTCAGCCATGTGGGAGTCCAGTGCCCTTAACCACCATGCCACCTGCCAGCCCCAACAATAAGCTTTTAAAACCTATTGAAGATAGAAAAATTAGGAAGATAACATGAGAAAAGGAGAAAGTTACATGACAAATCTAACTATTTTATTATTTAATTTTACTTATCATTATTATTATTGTTACTATTTTAATTTGCTGCAGAGCATGAGCACTTGAGAGAAAGAGAAAATGAGAAGCAAGCTGCCAGGTCCAAGTCTTGAACAGCAGTTGGCCATGTAATAATCCAGTACCTTAACTACCATACCACCTCTGCTGGTCCCAACTGAGTTCATCTTTACAAACACATCTCTTAGGGCCAGCACATGGTGTAGTGGTTAAGACGCTGGACTCCCATGTAGCCAACCACAGTTTGAATCTCGAACCCGGTGACTTGAAAATCATGCCGGCACATGTATATGCGTGCCCAAAGTTCCAAGTGGAGAATGGAGTAGAAGGAATTGTGGGGTAGCTATACCCCTTGGGGAGTGCTTTCTTGCTCTCTCTTTCTGTCTCTCTGGTGAGTGTATGTACCCTATAGCAAAAATATCTCTAAATAAATAAATAAGTAAACAAATATATTTGACTATGATAATAAAAAATTTAGATTTCTTTCTTTAAAGAATTATTTATTTATGTAATTAATTCCATTTGTTACTTTTTTTTTTTTTAATTTGACCAGAGAGAGAAAGGGAAAGTGAGAAAGCAAGCTGCCAGGTTCAGGACTCAAACCATGGTCAGACATGTGGGAATCCAGTGTCTTTAACTACCATGCCACCTGCCAGCCCCCAAAATTTAGATTTCTAATGTTCAAAATATTTCATGAAAATGTCCTCATTTGCTTTTATAGTCAGTTTAGAAAAAAAGATAAGCAGCTTTTATTATTATTCAAGCTTAACAGAAAAATGAAGCACAAAGAAAGAAAAACAGGTATCTAAAGTGATACAACCAAAAAGTGAAAATAATCCAGAATCTCTATAGTGACAGACTTCTCAATTCTGTCATATGACCAACTTTATGACTGCCTTGACACAGAAATCAAATCAATTGAATACTAAAGTTTTAATCATCATTGAAAGAAGAAGAACCAGTGATATCCTCTGATGTCCTACAGATTAGAGGTCTCTTGGAAACATTATTTAAACTAGAGAAGCATTATTGTGCAAAAGAACAACTTACCTTAGGGTGTACCATGATGATTTTGCGTAAAAAATGCTTTATAACCAGACAATCTGTCATCAATGTTCTGGACTTTTCATCAACCTGTAACACAACAAAAATACCCACCACAAATACACAAACCCAAGAACACAAATGAGTCAAATTATAGAATTTCTTCCTTCAAAAGCAACTATACTAGGGCCACCAGGTGGTGTGGTAGTTAAGGCGCTGGACTCCCACATGGAGGGACTGTCCGTGTGTGGGCGCATGCACACGCACATGCCAAAAATCCCAAAAGGAGAATGGAGGTGAAGGAACTGTAGTATGGCCACCCTCCCAAGGGGGTGATTTCTCATTTTTCCTCTCTCAGTCTCTCAACTATATCACAGAAAGGTTTTTGGACAACCAAGGGAAAGTCATCTTTGGGGATAAGTATACACAAAAGGGAATCTAAACAGCTGTCACTTCTTGGGTTAGATAGAGTACTTATGTTCATGGAACTTCAAGAGACATGTGAACAAAGATTAGAGTGAAACCCACAATGTTAAAACCACCGTTTGAAAGAAATTTAAATATAATGCAGACTGGAGGTAAGAAGAGTAACTGTGTCTTTAATGTGCTTTGGGACAGTCTATATTATGAATGTGAGTGGAGTCAAAAAGTAGATACTGGGGACCAGCAGGTGGCGTGGTGGTTAAGGCGCTGGACACTCCCACATGGCTGACCAGGGTTCAAGTCCTGAATCTGGTAGCTTGCTTTCTCACTTCCTCTCTCTCTCACTCTCACCCTCTGTCTCTCTCTGGTCAAAATTTAAAAAAATAATAATAATAAATGAATGAATAAATAAAATAAATAATTATTTTTAAAAAAAGTAGATACTAAAAGGAACTTATTTTTGAACACCAACTCATTCATTCAAACATTTATTTATAAGGAAAAGCTATAGAACAAAAAATTCAAGGCCAGCCAGTGGCATGTTAATTATAGTACTGGCCTCCCACATCACTGACTGCAGTTCAAGTCCTGGACCTAGTGGCTTGAAATCACACAAGGCATGTGTGTGTGCAAGCCCAAAATCCCACGAGGAAAATGGAGAAGGGATTGCCCAGGGGGTTATTTCTCACTTTCTCACACTGTATCTCTCTAATGAGCACACATTCCTTGTGGCAAACCCCCCACCACCACCAAAAAAAAAGAGAAGTTAAAACATCAAAAGACCTGTGTTCTAGTACTGGCTCTGTAAAAATTACTTCAGTAACCATAAAAAAATTAATAAATAAAAATTAAAAAACCCTTATTGCGGGACCAGCAGATGGCATAATGGTTGCATCACTGGACTCCCATGTAATAGACCATGATTTGAGTCCTAGACCTGGTGGCTTAAAACTCACACTGGCTGCATGTGCATGTGTGCCCAAAATCCTAAGAGAAGAATGGAGGAGAAGGAATTGTAGCATGGCCATCCCCTGGGGGGGTGGGGGTGGGGAAGGGGATGATTTCTTTCCTTCTGTCTGTCTCTCTGTCTTTCCGGCTAGCACCATGCACCCTATAACAAAAATCTCTCTAAAAACAAACAAACAAACAAACAAAAACTCTTAATGCTTTGGATCTTATTTCCTAATCTGCAAAATGGGGATAAAATGAACCCTTTCTGGGACCAGCAGATCGGTGTAATGATTATGTGGCTGGATTCCCATGTAGTCAGCCAGGGTTCAAGTCCTGGACCCAGTGGCTTAAACTTCATGCTGGGAGCATGTGCATGCACCCAAAATTCTGAGAAGAGAATGGAAAAGAAGGGATTGCAGTATGGCCATTTCTCCTGGGGTGGGGGGGATGATCTCTCACTTTCTGTCTCTTTGGTGAGCACATGAGCCCTATGGCAAAAATTTCTCTAAAAAAAAATTTACCCTTTCTACCTCCCAGAATTGTTTTAAGGTTCTTATATCTAAAAGTATGTATTATGATAATAATAATAGATAGCATTTTTTGAATGCTTCCTATGTGACAAGCAGGTGCTATATATATTGCCTCATAGCAATCCTGTAAGGTAGGTATTACTATCTCTTCTTTGCAGATTAAGAAAAAAATTGCTTGGGCCATCAGGTAGCATGGTGGTTATGGTTCTGGACTCCTACAAGGTTAACCACTGTTTGAGTCCCAGACCTGGTGGCTTGAAATCACACCACATGTGAGTGCCTGTGTGTCCAAAATTCCAAGAGGAAAATGGAAGAGGAGGGATTGTGTCATGGCCATTCTCCCTAGGCGGTAATTTCTCACTGCCTCTCTCTGGCGAGTGTACACACTCTACAGAAAAAAAAACTAAAAAAAAGAAAAAAAGAAGAAATAAAAAATGGCCAAGAAAAGTTAAGTAACTTGCCTAAGGTCGCTCAACTGATGTTAGAGTCAGAATTTGACTCTAAGTGTTTCTAATACCAATTGCCTGAGCAATATACTGCATACACCAATATACTATAACACCTCCCTATAAACATAAGATTTACCATTAATAACAGTTTTCTCTATTTGAGGAATGGTGTCAAAGCATCTTACTTATACTACCTTATTTAATCTTCACAAAAATCCCATATTTTAAAGAGTCTCAAAGAGGTTAAATAACTTGCCCATGGTTAGCCAGGTCGATTTAGCTCCAGATCTTTAATATTAATCACTTTATATTGACTCACTATATATATGTGTGTGTGTGTGTGTGTGTGTGTGTGTATATATATATATATATATATACACACACACACATTTTGGAGAGGTTTTTGCTATTGGGTACATGTGCTCACCAGAAAGACAGAGAGAGACAGAGACAGAAAGCGAGAAATCACCTCCTAGGGGGAAACGGCCATGCCACAATCTCTTCTCTTCCACTCTCTACTTGGGATCTTGGGCACGTACACACACGTGCCCAGCATGAGTTTAAGCCACTGGGTCTGGGACTTGAACCATGGTCGACTACATGAGAGTCCAGCAACATAGCCATTATGCCATCTGCTGGTCCCAATACTGACTCACCATATTTTTAAAAATAATTATTTATTCAACTTTATTTATAATAATAATTTTTTTTTTTAATTTGACCAGAGAGATGGAAAGTGAGAAAGCAAGTCAAGGTCCAGGACTCAAACCACAGTCAGCCACGTGAGAACCCAGCACCTTAACCACCATGCCACCTGTTGACCCCTTGGCTCACTATATTTAATACAGTTTTCCCTAAAATCAAAGTTAGAAACAGTCTAGAAAATATAAAAGTCTGGAAAATGAAACAGGACATATAGTAAAAAATCAGAAGGTTCTTGTTGGTGGTTCAGAGGCTTCAAAGCTATGCAATAGATACATGTTAAATGGGGAAAAAATGGGGCCCAGCCCCTTAGTGTAGCAGTTAAGGGCTGTGCATAGGAAACTGGATCCCAAATGATTGCTGCAATTTGAATCCTGGTCTCAGGACCTTGAAAAGCATACCAGGTGTGTGCAAATGTGTGCCCAAACTTCTGATGAGGTGGAGTAAATATGATTGTAGCATGACCATGCTCCATTGGGGGCATACTTCCCCTCTCTTTCTCTCTCTAGCAAGCACATGTGTCCTCTGGCATTGAAAAAAGTAAAAAAAAAGGGTCCCAGACCTCAAACTCTCATAACTCAATAAACAGGAAATACAAATATTTAATAAAGGATAAACTATTATATATATTTTTTTAATCTTTTTTTACTATTATATTTTTATAAATACATTGACAAGTGTAGAATTGTGTGATAGATTATTAGAAAAATGGGTGTAGATTATTAGAAAAGTATGGAAACAATGTAAATAGTGGTAATTAAATAGTAACTGCAGTATACATATCAGTCACACCCTTCATTCAAAAATTTTTAGTCTGTTAAATAGAAATGAAATGAAAAAAAAAAAAGGGACCAGCAATTGATGTAATGGCTATGTCACTGAACTCCCATGTAGTTGACTGCGGTTCGAGTCCTGGACCTGGTGGCTTAAACTCACGCCGGGCGCATGTATGTGCATGCCCAATCCTGAGAGGAGAATGGAGAAGAAGGGATTGCGGCGTGGCCATCCCCCTGGGGGGTGATTTCTCACTTTCTGTCTCTCTGTCTCTCTCTGTCTTTCTGGTGAGCACACGCGCCCTATAGCAAAAACCTCTCAAAAAAAAGAAAGAAAGAAAGAAAGAAAGAAAGAAAGAAAGAAAGAAAGAAAGAAAGAAATGAAATGGTTTCTTTAAAACATTTTCTGTACTTAAGACTTCCAAAACAATCTCTTGGAACAGTTTCAAATTGTAACCTTGGTGATTATAGGGTATATCATAGAGAGGGCTAATTATATCTATCAGTAAGACAACCAAGTAAGTGAAAGTTACTTTAGCAGCTATCAGAGGGGCTACAATTAATAATGATGATATGTACTATTTACTGAACACCTGCTACATTCCAAGCAAGTAGGAAATACCCCCATTTTATAGAAGATGATAATGAGACTCAATAAGCTAATTTATTTGTCCAAGGCATACAGAGCTAGTTAAATGGCAGCACCGAGGTTCAAATCTAGATCTGACTGACTCTAAAATTCACATTCCACTATGCAATGCTGCCTCTCCAAGAATTTCATTTTCTGTGCCTATAACTAGCTATCTGAATGGGATAATATATATTCCATCATCATTATTTGTGGAGCCTGACAGACAATGCTTATTTGTATTACTACTCAATATATTCATTTATTCACTCAGAAAACACTAATGTGGCTTATTATGTAGCTGGGTCTAAAGAGATAAATAAGATGATCTTTGAATTAGAAGAGCTCACAGTTCAGTAGAAAAAGAAAGACAATTTATATGATAATGTAAAAAGTTTTACAATTTAGATATATGAAGTGCTAGAGAAACATATAAGAGGGACTAGCACCTAAGAGGTTGAGAATGTAAACTAATGTCAATCTAATGTCAGATCAGTAAAAGATAGCTAACACAAAGCAAACAGCCCCTTATAGGATCTACTTATAGAATTATTAGAAAGAGAGAGACTAGAAACGCAATAGCCAGGCCTCATACTTACAGAAGCAATGAACTTACTTAAGTGCTCTCATGAAACAATAGATGCTGCCAACCCTGGGCATAGAAACTACTATTTAATCATATGGTTTTAGCCTTTAAATATAACTACTTAGGGCCAGCAGGTGGTGTGATGGTTAAGGCACTGGGCTCCCTCATGGCCGACATGGTTTGAGTCCTGATATGGCAACTTGAAGATCATGTGGGCATGTGTGCGTGTGTGCCCAAAATCCTCAGAGAAAAATGGAGCAGAAGGGATTGTGGTGTTGCCATCCTCCCTGGGGAGTGATTTCTTACTTTCTCTCTTTCTATTCTTCTCTGTCTCTCTCCAGTGAGCGCACACACACTCTATGGCAAAAACCTAAATACATACACACACACACACACACATAACTAATTATATGACAGGATATAGAAGTATATTTTCAAATACAAACTTACACAGTTTGTATTTGGGCCTTACATAACTTTCTAGAAGAAAGCCTCTCTCTCTCTCTCTCTCTCCCTCCCCCAGGCTTCCTTTCCCTTAGATAGATACATACATATACAAAGATACAGAGATACAAGTATATAGACATGCCTGTGCACATACATATATACATATGTTTGTATGTGTATATATTGGGTTTTGGAAAGGTCATGATGTATTTTTTCTATGCAAAAATGTGTCATGACTTTTCTGACAACCCAGTTTGTACGTGTGTGTGTGTGCATGCACGTGCAATTGTGTATATAAACATAACTCCATCTATTTTATAATTTAATATCATTACAAAAATAAATACAAAACTAGATAAAGGTACGGAGAATTTGTAGTTAGGGGCCGGCAGGTGGTGTGGTTGCTAAGGGTGCTAGACTCCCACATGGCCAACCAGTTTGAGTCCTAGACCTGGTGGCTTGCTTTCTCACTTTCCCCCTCTCTCTCTATCTGGTCAAATTTAAAAATAAATAAATAAAATTAATTAAAATAATTATTAAAAAATATTTTGTAAAATCAGATTGCTTTTGGAGGGACACACCACCCAGGCTAATGAAACCCAAGATTCAGGATTCACTACAGGAATAAACAAAAAATACAGTAGTTTTCCTAAATAAGGCTTTCTTTGGTCTTCCTTGGGATTAGTTTTCCTCACTTACCCAGTCAGTGGATCATTTCTTATGGCTTTTTCATAGCTATCTCCGCTAAATAGTCTTTGCTATGAATTTTGCTACTCAACCCTCAACTGAGGCATATATGATGAAATATTTTATAAACTCCCCTTTTCTCTTCCCATTATCTTCATTCAGAGAGCTTTGAAGTAATGGTATAGTACTAGAGACAATGAGATATATTTACACTTTGAGGTAATCCTTGTTCCCTCGAGGTTAATGCCACTGACTGCACTATTCCTTTACCTCTCCTCATCTTCACCGCCAGCTGACTTTTGGTCACTAAGCTCACAGTTTTCCTCTATACTTCTCGTCCTGCCATCATATTGATCGACTTCCACGTCCAAGTAGATGTCAATCTAAGGAACAACTTAGTCTCACAGTTCTCCAGCCTCTTCAACAACAATGATCTTGACCCCTACTCGTTTCTACCTACATCATGGCTATAGCTTGAAACTGTTCCATTCTGGAAACCTTAAAGTGAAATGCCCCCTCTTATGTAAAAAGCAGTACACCAGGTGTTAGTAGTGGCTGCCTGCAAAGGCCAGCTTATTGGGTCATCAGAAATGTCATGACACATTTTACATAACTTTTCCAGTGACCCAATATTTGTGTTCTAAATATTCACTTTGGGACTGGCCCCATACCCTGGTGGAAGTCAGATCCCACATGGCCAACTACACATTTTGAATCCTGGACCCAGTAACTTGAAAACATGATGGGCACATATGCACGGGTGCCCCAAATCCCAATGGGATGGAGAAATGGAGGAAGGGATTGCACCATGACCATGTCTCATTGGGGGTGCTTTCTCCCAATTCCTCTTTCTCTCTTAGTCTGTCTCTTTCTCTAGCAAGCAAACATGCCCTCTGACAACTGGGTAAAAATTTTCACTTTGGTCATACTTTGATTTTTCTGTTGATGGCATAAGGAAAAACAAATAAGAAAAACTTTATTTCTCTTATAAAAACCTATTCTGGTGACATATGGTAGTGCAGTGGTAAAATGCAATACTCTGTGAGGCTGATTCACATGGAAAGATTCTTGAGTCAAGTCTGGAGACCTCCCTTGGTGCACCAGATATACAAATGCCCATGATCCAGGACTGACTGAAAGATGGTGTGGATCATGGCATTAATATTCTGTTGGGAGTGCTGTCTCTCTCTGTTTCACACTCATAGAAGAAAGAAAAAGAGAAACTTCAAAAAAATAACTTCCTATTCTTCCAATCGTCTGAACACTTTATGCCCAGTAAATGTTTTACAGTCTCATCAAGACTAGTTACCCCTTTCTGTTGGGTTAGGTACCCTTCCTCTATGCTACCATAGCATTCAGTGCTTACATCTATCAGGATATATGCCACACTGTATGGTAATTACTTGCTCACTTAGCAATCTTTCCCTTTACATTGCAAGCTCCTTAGAACCATGTAACGTATCTTACAACTGTGCACATATAGTACCTAGCTCAGTGAGACTGACTTGAACAAACACAGGTTTTTAATGAATGAATATTAAAATAGCACATATCTACATGAGTCAAACTTTACTTCAAGTTCTAATTCTGCCTCTTAACTTTCAAACGACATTGGTAAAGTTGGTCAAATTCTCTGAATCACAGTTTTCTTATTTATAAAATGGGGTGCTAATCCTTTGCTATCCACTTCATAAACTTGTCAAAGTCTTAAATTATATACAAATAAATATTAGGCATACGGATTATTGTTGCTTGTTCAGACTGGCTAAAATATATTACCTCATTTCCTAGAACTGCTTTTTTGGTTCACTGGAATTACTTTTTTATTGCTACTCGACATTAATAGTTTCAGAGTTGACTAACCATTAATTGCTGTAAACTGTTTACTTTTCATTCTCCTAAAGAAGATAAGGCACAACCAGGAATATTTGTTGTTTCAACACTGTACCCATTCTTACAGAAGAAGCATGTAATCATTCAAACATGGAGTAAGGCTTCTCAGGTGCTTCCTGAGAGACTGTTTAAAGCACTAATTATTTATGTCTCTACCAGATCCTTGGAAGAAACAATAAAAAAGATCATAGAATTGTTAAGGGAATGTAAAATATAATCATCACTCTCGTAAATCTAGACAACAAATAAATCAATAAAGAGATCTCTAACCCAACCTAATAAAAGTGTATCCAAATAGGATATGCACTGGAATCAATTTTTATCAGGAGATCCAAATTCAAATAAGGGCTTATTTCAGTGGTTTACAAATTATCTACACATTAGGAAGCACTTGGAATTTAAAAAATATTCAAAGAGCTGGTTCCATGGTATAGCTGTGATATGCTTCTTAGAAGTGGCTGGATCCCAAATGGCAACCATGGCTCAAGTCCCTGGCCTGGTCAACCTGAGGTATGCTGTGTGCGGGTCCAATGGGCTGGAGGACTAGAGGAAAGGGATCACAGCATGATCAGACCCTGTGGAGGGTGCTCCTCTCCCTCTCTTTCTCTCTCTTACTCTCATGTATATGCACACATGCTCTAGCATGAACAAAGAAAAATAAGTGAAAAGTAAAAACATCCCAAGGCCTAGGCCACATCTGTTGTGGTCTAAATTGTATCTCTCAAAATTCCCTTGTTGAAGCTCTAACCTTCAATGTGAATGTATTTGGAGATAGGACCTTAAGGTAGAAATTGAGGTTAAATTAAGTCATAAACGTGGGGCCCTAATCCAAAAGGACCAGTGTCCTTATAAGAAGACACCTCACAGATCTCTCTTCCTCCATGCACACATAGAAGAAAGGACATATAAGGCTACAGCAACAAGGTAGTAATCTGCAGGCTGGAAGAGAAGCCTTATAAGAAACCAATAATAGTGGCATCTTGATCTTAGAATTCTAGCCTCCATAACTGTGAGCAAATAAATCTCTAAGCTATCTAGTCTGTGGTATTTTGTTATGGCAGCTCAAGCAGACTGATAGAACACCCAAGATCAGTTAAATCACAACTTCTTGTAGACGTCAGTGTTTTGAAAGCTCTCTGAGTGATCTAATATCTACACAGGCAAGTTAGGGAAACAATTTCTTAACTTAGAACTGTGAAGGACCTGGGCTTCACTTTCCTGTTGTTAGATTTGCAGAAAAATAAGATTCAAGTAATCAGTAATTTACAGAACCACAACAAGACCTGCCTCAAAAATCATCTGGAAGGATGTTACCCTTGATATGTCCTGAGAATAGCTGCCTTCCGCTGAAATCCAAGTCAGCTTTGCAGAGAATCCAGGTAACGCAGACTGTATTTCTGTGAGAAGAAATGACAACAAAGTGGAACAAGAAGTTTGGATAAGCATCAAAGTTTCTGGAATTGTTTATCAAACTGATGAGCCAAGAAGGCTTTTCCCTGATGAAAAGATTATCTGCAAAATTTAAAATATGACTGGAAATGGCTATGCATCAGCAAATTGCTTGAACATTTAGCATTACTTTATGGGTTAAGACATTTAATCTCGTGTTTTCCATTTTTCACATTCGCTAAATCACTTTATATTTTCAGTTAGTTTCCACAAGGTCATGCCCAATGCCAGATTGCCAGAATTCTTAAGAACTGATAGTTCTAGCTGATATTCTTGTATTTTTAATTTTTTTTCTTTCTTTATGGTTTTTAAATTATTTATTTATTTATTTATTTTTGCGACAGGATGTGTGCACTCCCTGGAGACAGTGAGAGAAGAATGAGAAAGCAATACTCAGCAGTATGGCCATGCCACCATCCCTTCTCCTCCATTCTCTTTTCAGGACTTTTGGCATGCATGCACAAGTGCATGATATGTTTTTCAAGCCACTAGGTCCAAGCCTCAAATCGCAGTTTAATCGTGTGGGATCCAGCTGCCTTAACCACCATACAATTGGCTGGCCCTTATTCTTGCTTTTCGTTGTTGTTGTTTTGTTTTTGCCATAGGGTGTGTACACTCTCCAGACAGAAACAAAGAGAGAGACAGACAGAGAGAGAGAGAGAAAGTGAGAAATCACCCCCAGGGAAGATAGCCACACCACAATCCCTTTTCCTCTTGGGATTTTGGGCACACATGCACATGTGCCTGGTGTTAGTTAAGCTGCTGGGTCCGGGATTCAAATCACTGTAATCCATGTGGAAATCCAGTGCCTTAACTGCCACACAATCTGCTGGCCCCTATTCTTATATTTTTAAAATAAACTTTTTTTTTTGAGAGGTTTTTGCTATAGGGCGAGTGTGCTTGCCAGAAAGAGAGAAACAAAGAGTCAGAAAGCAAGAAATCACCCCCTGGGGGGGATGGCCACACCACAATCCCTTCTCTATTCTCCTCTCGGGATCTTGGGCACACCCGCACACGTGCCTGGCGTGATTTTAAGCCACTGGGTCCAGGACTCAAACCACGGTCGACTACATAGGAATTCAGCAACATAGCCATTACATCAACTGCTATTCCCAGATCAATTCATTATTTAATAAACACAAATCAAGAATAAGTGAATTAATTTAAAGGTAAAAGTAGAAAAATTCAAGAATTACTGTTTCAGGGGACCAGCAGTTAGCGTAATGGCTATGTTGCTGGACTCCCACGAAGTCGACCGCGGTTCGCGTCCTGGACCCAGTGGCTTAAAACACGCCAGGCACGTGTGCGAGCGTGGCCAAGATCCCGAGAGGAGAATGGAGGAGAAGGGATTGTAGCGTGGCCATCCCCCCGGGGGGGTGATTTCTCACTTTCTGTCTCTCTGTCTCTATCTGTCTGGCAAGCGCACGCGCCCTATAGCAAAAACCTCTCTCTCAAAAAAAAAAAAAAAAAAAAAAAAAAGAATTACTGTTTCAGATAGATACCGAATATAGTATGTTCTTAAATGAAATAGTCTTTAACAAAGAAAACCTAATTCTTTTTTTTTTTTTTTTTTTGAGAGGTTTTTGCTATAGGGCAAGTGCGCTTGCCAGAAAGACAGAGAGAGACAGAGAGACAGAAAGCGAGAAATCACCTCCCAGGGGGGATAGCCACGCCACAATCCCTCCTCCTCCATTCTCCTCTCGGAATCCTGGGCACACACGCACATGCGCCCAGTGTGAGTTTAAGCCACTGGGTCCGGGACTTGAACTGCAGCCAGCTACATGGGAGTTCAGCAACATAGCCATTACCCCAACTGCTGGTCCCAAGAAAATCTAATTCTTACAAATTTAATTTGTGAATTAACTATTTGGTGTAATTATATAGATTGGCTCAGAACTATCTTTCTATAAGCATCAGTGAGCCCTGGATAATCAACAACGTATATAAAGGTATGTGCTATCTCTTCTCCATACCCTGGCACTTACATTACAAAAGAAAGACATTTTATGAAATGTCATACCTTATTTCCCTTTTACATTATATAATAATTTAAAAACTAGATGTGGGAACAGCCCTGTGGTCTAGTGGTTAAAATTGCTCAGTGCCAAATGGCAAACTGCACAGTTTAAATACAGGCCCTGGAAACTTGAAAAAATATCAGGCATGTGCATGTGTGTGTGTGTGTGTATGTGTGTGTGTGTGAAATTCCAACAGAATGGAGAAATGGGGGAAAAACTGCAGCACAACCATGCACCAATGGGGAGTGCTTTCTCCTCCTTCTGTCTGTCTTTCTCTGACAAGCACACACACATTCTGGCAAATTAAAAAAGGAAATAAAGAAAAAGGTCTAGATGTGAATAAAGATAGATGATATCTGATTAACCCAATTAAAAGATGGAAAATGAGCTGAACAAAAATCTGTCTAACGAAGACATATGAACAGCCAAAAAGCATATGAGGAAATGTTCAACATCCCTCATCATAAGGGAGATGCAGATAAAAACCACAATGAGATACCACCTAACCCCTGTCAGAATGGCGAAGATTAAACATATAAAAAGTGGTAAGTGTTGGTGGGGATGTGATGAAAGGGGAATTCGCCTACACTGTTGGTGGGAATGTAAACTGGTTCAGCCACTGTGGAGAACAATATGGAGGTTCCTCAAAGATCTACAAATAGAACTACCATTTGATCCAGCAATCCCACTTCTGGGTATCTACCCAAAGGACAGGAGAATGCTCAGTCAGAAAAGTGCTTGCACATCAATGTTTATTGCAGCATTATTCATGATCACTAAGACATGGGACCAACCCAAATGTCCACAAACTGATGAATGGATTGAAAAAGTGTGGCACATATACTCTATGGGATACTATTCAGCCATAAAAAGCAAGACCCTGGCATTTGATAGAAAGTGGTTGGATATGGAAGATCTATTGCTGAGTGAAGCAAGCCAGGATATGAAAGAAAGATACTGTATGTATCCACTTTATACCAACTATCTACACTTTATGGTAGAGATCGAAATATTAGAGGGCATAAAAGCAGTGAAAATAGTTAGGGATGCTGAAGACAGTGTGGAACAGGGCAGGAGAAGGGAAGAATATAGAGAAGGATAGCAAGAGAACAAATAGAGAAGCATGACATCAGAGGGACACAGAAATGGTTTATTACCTGTTGATGATAACATGTATAGTATTCTCAAGTGGATTGGTCTGAGAAGCATTTCATATTGGGTAAATTCTTTTTACAAGCAAAATGATACATAGTGATTGAGTGTTTAAAAAAATAATGAGAATGATAATAATAATCTGGAAAAAAATGATGAAAAGCTATTTGATGATGATGTGGATAGTAATGTCTTTGTCTTGACTGATATGCAAGGTATTCCTTCTGGAAAAAGAAATGTAATACACTGTAAAGATATATGTGATTCAATGTAATATAAACAAGATTATGATAATAACAAATTTTTTAAATTAATAAAAATAATGACAAAAATATACATGATATCTCAGTGTTGTTTTACCTTGTATATGAGGTTGACAATGTTTATATTTTATACAAGAATTCAACTTTAAAAACTTAATACTGCTCTAACTACATAGAAAGGATGAGAAAGGGGAAACATTTGTCTGTGTGTCCTGGAGAGGGACTTGTATAAAAGGGCCACATCCTTTCTGTCCATTGCAGAAAAATCAACAATTTCTGCCATAGGGCACGTACACTAACCTGAAAGAGGCAGAGACATAGGGAAAAGTGAGAAATCACTCCCGGGGGATGACTACGCCACAATTCCTTCTCCTCTGTTCTCTCGGGATTTTGGGCATGCACGCACACACGTCCAGTGTGATTCTCAGGCCACAGGGCCTGGTACTCAAACCACAGTCACCCACAAGGGAGTTCAGCGCCTTAACCATCACACCATCTGTGGCCTCAATAACCTTAAGATTAAGCTAATAAATATATTAGCATATTGCTTGAAATGTGAAGGTAGATATCAAAAGAACTTAATGAAAGATTTGAATGTGAACGCTTCTGAGAGAAATATGGGTGGGTGAAACTAAGGATGGCTGGTTTTTTTTTATTCTTTTTTTAAGGATTATTTTTATTTGGGACCAGCAGTTAGCATAATGGCTATGTCGCTGGACAGCCACGTAGTCGACCGCGGTTCGAGTCCTGGACCCGGTGGCTTAAACCCACGTCGGGCACGCGTGTGCATGTGTGCCCAAGATCCCGAAAGGAGAATGGAGAAGGGATTGTGGCGTGGCCATCCCCCCGGGGGGTGATTTCTCGCATTCTGTCTTTCTGTCTTTGTCTATCTAGCGAGTGCATGCGCCCTATAGCAAAAACCTCTCAAAAGAATTATTTTTATTTAACTTTATTTATTATTATTACATTTATTTTCCAGTTTGATCAGAGAGAGACAGAGAGAGAGAGAGGGAAAGTGAGAAAGCAAGCCACCAGGTCCGGGACTTGAATTGTGATTGGCCATGTAAGTGTCCAGCACCTTTAACCACCACACCACCTGCCAGCCCCCAGGATAGTGTTTAAGACTTCAGAACTTACCCTTTTAAAAATATATACACATAACTTTAATAAGATTAAAATATCATTCTATGCAAGGAAATTATGTTTTGAACATAAACAGTAGCAGAGTACACATTCTTTTATACTTTAATGTGCTTACATAAAATAATCTTGCAGGTTATGTCTCACCAATACCAACAATAGACCTTCTACTTTCTCATAGTTACATACTATTTCATGAATGCATATATTTGTTGACTTGCACATTTATAACCATATGTGTTGAAATATTATAATCCTAGAGGTAAAATCCTAGGTCAAAATTTTGAAGTATTTCTATATCACCCTCCAAAAACTTTTGCACCTAACCTTACAGCCTCACCAGCAATGTTTGAGAGTACTAAATAGCCCCTGAAATTCAACAACACTATAAGCTACAAAACTATTTCATTTTTGCAATCTGGAATCTGAAAGGACATACTGTCATTTTTATTTAACTTGTGTTTCTTTACATTTATTTTTCTAAAATCTGTCTACTCAGTCCCCATTTTTTTTTTTTTTTGAGAGATTTTTGCTATAGGGCGCATGCGCTCGCCAGACAGAGAGAGACAGAGAGACAGAAAGCGAGAAATCACCCCCCAGGGGGGATGGCCACGCCACAAACCCTTCTCCTCCATTCTCCTCTCGGGATCTTGGGCACGCATACACACGCACCCCATGTGAGTTTAAGCCACTGGGTCCAGAACTCGAACTGCGGTCAACTACATGGGAGTCCAGCAACATAGCCATTACGCTAACCGCTGGTCCCCTCAGTCCCAATTTTTAAAACCTACTCTTGTTCAAAACCTTTCTCCATTCTTTTTCTACTCTATTTCTCATTTACACTTGTTTCTCTCTTCCTTCACAATGTTGGATAAAAATGTAACTTTTCCTGGGATGAGCAGTTAGCATAATGGCTATATATATACACACACACACACACACACACACACACACACTATATATATATATACACACACACACACACACACATACACACACACATATACATGTACATACACACATACACATATACACACACACACACACACATATACACTAAAATAATAGTACTAGTTTCTCCCAAGGCATTTGTACTAGATATCTAATCATGGAAAGCTTTTTGCTTTTTTTTTTTTTTTTTTTTGAGAGATTTTTGTTATAGGGTGCATTCACCAGAGAGATAGAAAGCAAGGAATCACACCCTCCCCGGGGGGTATGGCCATGCCACATTCCTTTTTCCTTCCTCTGTGGATTTTGGGCACACATGCACACGTACCCAGCGTGTTTCAAGCTGCCAGTCTGGGATTCAAACAGCAGTCTACAACATGGGAGTGCAACACCTTAACCACTATGTCACTTGCTGACCCCTCTATAATGTTTTAATTATCTCCAGAAAGTATTCCGAAGAAGTCCTAGGTATCCATCTTTTTATTTATTTATTCTTCAATATTTTGCTACAAGGTGTGTGTGCTCACTGGAGACAGAGAGAGAGAAAGTGAGAAATCATCCCCCAGGGGGGATAGCCACATGCAATTCCTTTTCCTCCATTATCCTCTTGGGACTTGGGACACACACACACACACACACACACACACGCCGCATGATTTTCAAGTCGCTGAATCTGGGACTCACGCCCCACAGTCAGTCATGTGGGATCCAGACTTCTTAACTATCATGCTACCAGCTAGCCCACTAGGTATCAATCTTAATGAGTAACTGTTATTAGTTTGTTTTTCAAACCTAATTCAGTCACAAAAGCCCATATGATATCCAGCAAGATTATGCTATGCTGAAGTTTAATGAACTTGGCACCAAACCAGAATGCTTTACATTAATCTTTAGCTTTACCACTGACTGACTTTCTGACCTAAGGTAACCCCTATTTTGTGATTCAATTACCTTTATGTGAAATAAGAAAAAATTCTTTCTGAATCCTGTTTTTCCAAATTAGTAAGTCAGTACAGAAATGGGGGAATGTGCATACATGAGACAAATGTTTGTAAATAATTCTAATCTTTAGATATCTTAATAATTTTAAATAAATTGTGTAATTATTTGAGAGAAAATCAAGTTTAATCATCTTACTACACACACATACACAAAATCCAGATGAGTTGACTAGAGTTAAATACAAAAAGGTGAAACAATACAACTAAATAAGCAATTTAAGATAAACTGAGCATATGTCGACTTTCCATTCAAACATATAAAATGATAGAATAGTTTTTAATCTTAATAGTCACAGTGAGAAAAAAAATAGAGACCAGAAATGTAGAGATAGTATTTTTTTCTTATGTTCAAAAAGAACAAAAACAACCAAAAGAAAGTGAGAGAATCCACAATGGTAAATGAGGACTAAAGATGCATGATATTTAGACCTAGACTGGGGAAAAAAAAAAAAACAAACCCAGATACAATTAATATACCATACAATTATTCGAAGTGTAAAATTTTATGGTTTTGGGTATATGAAGTGGTTTCAAAATGCTCACTGGAAAAATTGAATTAAAGTATGAGTTTAGGGGTTGGCAGGTGGTGTGGTTGGTTAAGGGTGTTGGACTCCCACATGGTCGACCATGGTTTGAGTTTCAGACCTGGTGACTTGCTTTCTCTCTATCTCTGTCTCTCTCTATTCAAATTCAAATTCAAATAAATAAATAAATTAATAAATTAATTAAATTAAATATTTTTTTTCAAAAAGTATAAGTTTATACTGTTGCAAAGAAAATGGAAATCCATGCATAGCATTTTTATAATATGCATCTTCTATCAACTTTTCAAGACACTTGTATTACATTATTAATTTCTTTAAATTTTGCTAAAGAGTACATGCATTAGCCAGAGAGAGACAGGAACCGGGGACGTGAGAGAAAGTACCTGCCAGGGAGGATGGCCATGTGGCAATCCCTTCTCCATTATCCCTTAAGGATTTTGTGTACACACGTGCACACATGACATCTGGTGTGTTTTTCAAGCCACTGGGTCTAAGTCTTGAACCGTACTGTCAGCCATGTGGGCTCTGGTCACATTGACTACCATGTCACTCACTGGCCCAACACAGTATTAATTTTTTAAATTATGATAGAAATATATATAATAGGGACAGCACATGGCATGGTGGTTAAGATGCTGGATTACCAAGACCAGCAGTTAGCATAATGGCTATGTCGCTGGACTCCCATGTAGTCGACCGCAGTTTGAGTCCTGGACCCGGTGGCTTAAACTCACGCCTGGTGTATGTGCGTGCATGCCCAAGAGCTCTAGAGGAGAATGGAGAAGGGATTGTGGCATGGCCATCTCCTCTGGGGGGTGATTTCTCGCTTCCTATCTCTCTGTCTGTCCGGCGAGCGCATGCGCCCTATAGCAAAAACCTCTCCAAAAAAAAAAAAAAAACACTCTGGACATGTGTGCACACATGCCAAAAATCTTGAAAGGAGAGACAAATGGAGAAGGGACTGCAGGGTGACCGTTTACCATGGGAGAACTTTTTCTCTGTCCCTCTGTTTCTCAGGCATATGTGCCCTCTGGCAAAATTAATTTAAAAGCTATGTAGAAGCACTTTTTTTTTTGGAGAGGTTTTCGCTATAGGGCCCGTGCGCTCACCAGACAGACAGACAGAGAGAGACAGAGAGACAGAAAGCGAGAAATCACCCCCCAGGGGGGATGGTCACGCCGCAATCCCTTCTCCTCCATTCTCCTTTTGGGATCTTGGGCACACACGCACACGCGCCTGGCGTGAGTTTTAAGCCACCAGGTCCGGGACGCAAATCGCGGTCAACAACGTGGGAGTCTAGCAACATAGCCATTACGCTAACTGCTGGTTCCCTGTAGAAGCACTTTTTAAAAAAATTTTAAGAGAGAGAGTTTTGCTGTTAGGTATGTGCACTCACTGGAGAGACAGAGAGAGGGGGAGAAAGTAAATAATCAGCTGCCAGGGGGATGGCCACACTATACTCCTTTCTTCTTAATTCTTCTCTTGGGATTTTGGGCATGTATAGACATGTGCCCAGGGCTTTTCAAGCTCTCAGCTCTGGGATTCAAACTGCAGTCAGTCATGTGTGAGTCCAGTGCCTTAACCACTAGAGTACCTACTGGCCCCTGTAGAAGCACTTTTTATATGGGTAAAAGTTAATTTCTAGAAACATTTTGCAATATTTTCTCACCACTGAGGCTTTCTTACTTATTTTAACAGTCATTTGTGTTCTTGTTTCTATTTTTTTTGAGTGAGTCTTCCTACGAGTGTGTGCGCTTACTAGAAAGACAAAGACACAGAAAGCAAGAAATCACCCCCCAGGGGGGATGGCCACATTGCAATCCCTTCTCCTCCATTCTCCTCTTAGGATTTTGGGCACACATGCACACACACCCGGTGAGAGTTTTAGGTTACCAAGTCCAGGACTTGAACCATGGTTGACTATGTGAGGGTCGAGCAAAGTAACCATTATACCACCTGCTGGTCCCTAACAGTCTTTAAATTAGCAGAAATTTTTAGTGTTGATGTTTATCTTTTTTTTTTTTTTTTTTTTTTTTTGACAGAGGGCACCTGCATTCACCAGACACAGGGAGAGAGAGAGGGAGAAAGCACCCCGCAAGAAGGAGTGATCACACTGTAATCCCTTCTTCCATTTCATTTCATTTCCTTTCCATTCCTTTCATTTCTCCATTCAGCTAAGATTTGAGGAACACACATGCACCGGTTTCTTAAACCATGGGGCTGGGACTCAACCACCTCCATGTGGGATCTGGGTGCTTTAACCATTAGTCCATGGTGCTGGTCCAATCTTTTTTTGTTCTCTTATTGTTACTGCTGTCTGTGCTCTAAAATCTTTGCCCAGGCCAGATTGCTGCTATTAAAACATTTTACTTTGGGATCAGCAGTTAGCATAATGGCTATGTTGCTGAACTCCCGTGTAGTCGACCATGGTTTGAGTCCCGGACCCAGTGGCTTAAACTCACGCTGGGCACGTGTGCGTGCGTGCCCAAGATCCTAAGAGGAGAATGGAGAAGGGATTGTGGTGTGGCCATCCCCCCAAGGAGGTGATTTCTCACTTTCTATCTCTCTGTCTTTCTGGTGAGTGCACGCACCCTATAGTGAAAACCTCTCAAAAAAAAAAAAATTTTTTTTTTACCTTGTTTTTGTCTAGAAGCTTCACAGTTTTGGCTTTTATGTTTAGATCTATCTTCCATCTCTAATTTTTGTATATGATTTGTGGCATATGTCAAGTTTCCTTTATTTCTTTATGGATGTATCTGTTTGATTTTGCAAATTTGTTGACTTTATTCATTGGATTACCTTGGTACCTTTATTAAAAAATTAACTGACCATTTAAGTATGACTTTATTTCTGTACTCTATTCTTTCCCATTGTTCTATTTGCTCATCTTCATGACAATACAACACTGGCTTGATTACTGAAGCTTTATAGAAAGTTTTAAGTCTTGAGGTTAAGTCTTCCAGCATTGTTCTTTTTCAAGATTGTTAGGGTTAGGCAGTGGCACATCAATAACTCAACTGGACCTACATGGGGAGAATCGTTGATTAGCCATGTACCTTCCTAGGCATGCTAGGTATAGCCCAGCTGGCCATTGGGGATGTTTATATGTTTCTTTCTCTTATTCTGTCTCCCTATGTCTCTCTCTCTCTCATGAAAGAAACATACTTTAAAGAAAGATCATTAGACTATCCTAGCTCTTTTTAATTTCCATGTATATTTTCCTTTCTTTTTAAATAAATAAACTTCATTGTTTAGAGAAGTTTTAGGTTCACAGCAAATTGAGCGGAAAGTACAAAGAACTTCCATATATGCCCTGCCCTCACACATACTCAACTTCCCCCATCACTGACATACCACATCACAGTGGTACCTTTGTTACTACAGATGACCCTATTATGACACACTCAAATTCCATAATTTATATTTGGATCCTTGGTGCTGTACATTCTATAGTTTTGACAACATAACATATAGTATATATATTACATGTATCCACCACTGTAGTACAGAATGGTTTTGCTGCTCTAAAAATCCTGTGTTCTACTGATTAATTCCCTTCCTTCCCCCAACCCAAACACTAATCTTTTTACGGTCTCCATAGTTTTGCCTTTTCCAGAATGTAATATACTTGGAATCAAGAATGAAATCTTCTCAAGTTAACTTCTTTCACTTAGTAATATACTTTTATACTTCCTACATGTCATTTCAGGGTTTGATAGTTTCTTTTTAGCATTGAATAATATTCCATTACCTGAGTGTACCACAGATTATTTATCCATTAGCCTACTCAAGGGGATCTTGATTGCTTCCAAGTTTTAGCAATTAAGGATAAAAATTATTATAAAAATGATGGATTATATGATGATAGTATGTTTAGTTTTTTGTTTTCTTTTTTCTTTTTTGGGAGAGGTTTTTGCAATAGGGCGCGTGCGCTCGCCAGACAGAGAGAGAGAGAGAGAGAGAGACAGAAAGCGAGAAATCACTCCCCAGGGGGGGATGGCCATGCCGCAATCCCTTCTCCTCCATTCTCCTCTCGGGATCTTGAGCACGCACGCACACGCGCCCGGTTTGAGTTTTAAGCCACCGGGTCCAGGATGCGAACCGTGGTCGACTACGTGGGAGTCCAGCGACATAGCCATTATGCTAACTGCTGGTCCCGTATGTTTAGTTTTCTTTAAGAAACTCCCAAACTGTCCTACAAAATGACTGTAGTGTTTTGCATGCCCAATAGAAACTAATGAGAGGTTTTGGCACATGTCTTCACCAGCAGTTGGTACTGTCAGGGTTTCAGATTTTGCTAGCTGGAGAGAGATGGAGAAATAAATGGGGAAAGAGAGAGAGACAAAGTATCCCTCAGGGGACATGGTCATGCTGCAATCTCTTCTTCTCCATTCTCCTTTGGGTATTTGGGGCATGTACACACATATACAGAGTGTGTTTTTTCAAGCCCCCAGGTTCAGGACTCCAACCACACAGTCCACTACGTGGAATCCAGCCACTCTAATCTCCTTGCCAACTGATTTCATTTTGTTATTGTTGAGTTTGAAGAGTTCTTTGTATATTTTAGCTAACAATCTTTTATCAGATGTGTCTTTGCAAATACTTTCTCCCAGACTGTGGCTTGTCTTCTCATTCTCTTGACATTATCTTTCAAATGGAAATTAAAACAAAAAAAAACAACTTTTAATGAGAGTGTGGGAGGGAGTGAGAGAATATTTTTAACAGGATCTGTTCCTCCCTACCCCTGCCTCCCAGTTAGTTAGGAACACATATGTATGCCACTACACCCAACCTGTTTAGGCTGGGCCAAGAACTGAACCCAAGTCTCCTGTATAGCTGCAGCCCTCATGCAGCAATGTCCTTGTGCTTGTGCCACCACAGCTGGGCCTCAGTTTTTCATTTTAATGAACTCCAGCTTATCAATTTTTCCTTTCATGGCTCATACCTCTGATATTATTCCAAAGTCACTACTATACCCAAGGTCATCTATATTTTCTATGTTATCTTCTAGCTTTATAGTTTTGCATTTTACATTTAGGCCTATAATCCTTTTTAAGTTAACTTTTGCGATATGCATAAGGTTTGTGTCTAGATTTTTTTTTTTTTTTTTTAGTTAACTGCCAGAGGGTGCATGTGTTTGCCAGAGAAAGAAAGCACTCCCTGACCCTGACAGGACATGGTTACATCTCAATCCATCTTCCTCTGTAGCTCCATCCCATCAAGATTTTGAGCATGCACACACATGTTTCGCAAACCATTGGGGCCAGAACTCAAACCACAGTCAGCTAGGTGAGATCTGGCTCTTGACCACTGTGTTACAGGGCCGGCCCAGATTCACTTCTTTTACATGGATGTCCAGTTGTTCCATCACCATTTGTTTAAGACTATCTCTGTTTTGTTGTATTGCCTTTGCTCCTTTGTCAAAAATTATTTGACTATTTTTTGTCAGTTTATTTCTGGGCTATTTTGTTCAACTGATTTGTTTATTCTTTCACCAATATCACACTGTCTTGATTACTGTAGCTTTATAGTAAGTCTTGAACTTGGTTAGTGTCAGTCATCTGACTTCATTTTTCTTCTATATTGTGTTCACTATTCTTGATCTCTTGAGTCCCTCCACATAAACTTTAGAATCAGTAGCTCAGTACCCACAAAATAACTTGCTAAGATTTTAATTAGGTTGCATTGAATCTACAGATCAGGTTGAGAACCAACATCTTGACAATATTTGGTCTTCCTATGCAGAAACAGAATATTTCTCCATTTACCTAGTTCACTTTTTGTTTTTAAGAGAGATTTTTGCCATAGGACATATGAACTCACCAGAGGTATAGAAAGCAAGAAATTACCCCCTGGGGAGGATGGCAATGCCACAATCCCCTCTCCTGGATTTCAGGCATGCACGCACATGCACCTGGCCTGAGTTTTAAGCTGCTGGGTCCAGGACTTGAACCATGGTCAACTACATGGGAGTCCAGTGATGTAACCATTCCACCATCTGCTGGTCCCCACCTAATTTTTTTTATATCTTTCTTCAAAGCTTTGTGGTTTTCCTTATATCTTATATATATTTTGCTAGATTTAAGTATGATTTTTGAGTGCTGATCTAATCTGTTCTATTGCTAGTAACAGAAAATCTCTGAAACTTGACAATTTATAAAAATAGAAGTTTATTCAGTTCAGAGTTTGGAGAGCCAAGGTTCAGTGGCTGCATTTGGGGAGGGTTTTCTTGCTAACAGGTCACATGACAGGACAGAACAGCGCAGAACATGTCTGTACCTATGTGTCTCTTATTCCTTCTCCTTCAATCAAGGGAGCCCTGTCCTAATAACCTTAACCTAATCTCTTCCCAAAAGCCTCATCTTTCAACATCATAGTTGGGCTAAGTTTTCACCTCTTCATCCTATCTCAACAAAATCTAAATACATGAATTTTTTGGAAAGGAGTATCATTCAAACCATAACTAAAATAAATGATGTTTCTTAAATTTCAAATTTTACTTATTCACTACTGGTATATAAGAAAATGACAGACTTTTGTGTATTAACCTTATATCCTGCAACCCTGATATAATCACATATGAGCCTATATAAATTATTTAACCAGTTTGTTAATTTCTATGGAAAGTTGACTGATATTATGATTGTGTTGAATCTATATATCAATTTGGGGAGAATGCACATCTTAGCAGTACTGAACCTTCCAGTCCCTGATTCTTCCAGTCCCTGAACATGGTATATCTCTCCAATTACTGTTTAATTCCTCTAAACAATTTTTTGTAGTTACACCTTAGAGATCCTTTTTTGTTGTTGTTGTTAAATGTATCTCTAAATGTTTCATGTTTGCCAGTGCTACTGTAAATAAAAATTGTTTTTAAATTTGATTTTCCAAGTGTCTTTTGGCAGTGTTTAGAAATAATTTTTGGATGTTGTCTTCTGACCTTAATAAATTCACATATCATTTATAAGCTACACTGCAGATTTAAATAATCAGGGCGGGACCGGCAGTTAGCGTAATGGCTATGTCGCTGGACTCCCACGTAGTCGACCACGGTTCGAGTCCCGGACCCGGTGGCTTAAACTCACGCCAGGCGCGTGTGCGTGCGTGCCCAAGATCCCAAGAGGAGAATGGAGGAGAAGGGATTGCGGCGTGGCCATCCCCCTATGTGGGAGTCCAGCAACATAGCCATTACACCATCTGCTGGTATCAATGGAAGAGATTTTTGACTAAGTCTCATTGTATCTCAATCTTTCTACCCCAGCCTACCTATTAGTGAGAATTACAGGTGAACAGCCTTTTAGGTTGGGCCAAGAATCAAACCGAGGCCTTCCATGTGACCTCAAGCCTCTGAGTAACAGCATTATAGCAGCATGCACCATCACAACTTAGCCTATATTGATATTTTTATCTAGTATAAACAAGAAGGGGAAAAAAAAGGCTGTGAATTTCCTAACTTGGGAAAAACACTTGAATTTTTTTCTGAAAAAATGGATAACTATATATACAAATGGATATACATAAACGTAGTTATACAGAAGTGGTTAAGTATGCAGGGGCCAGCAGGTGGCATGGGGTTAAGGCGCTGCATTCCCACATGGACGATAATGGTTCAAGTCCTGGACCTGGTGGCTTGCTTTCTCACTTTCCTTCTCTCTGTGTGTCTGTCTCTCTTTGGTCAAATTAAGATAAATGAATGAATATATAAAATTAATTCTTAAAAGAAAAAAAAAGAAGTGGTTAAGTATGCAATGCAGAATAGTACAAATAGTAATATTAAATAATAAACTGTTGGGACCAGCAGTTAGCGTAATGGCTATGTCGCTGGACTCCACGAAGCTGACCACGGTTCAAGTCCCGGACCCGGTGGCTTAAACTCATGCCAGACACGTGCGTATGCATGCCCAAGATCCCGAGAGGAGAATGGAGGAAAAGAGATTGTGGCGTGGCCATTCCCCCTGGGGAGGTGATATCTCGCTTTCTGGCTCTCTGTTTCTCTCTGTCTTTCTGATAAGCACATGTGCCCTATAGCAAAAACCTCTCAAAAAAAAAAATAATAATAAACTTTTTCTTTATTCATGATAGGATACATACACATAGAAAGAGAAGAAGAACGCCCTCAACCAGGTCTGGCCATGCTGCTATCCCTTTCCTCCAGTTTTCCAGTCCATCAGATCTTGGGCACTCACAAATGTGCCTGGTGTGTTTCAGGCTGACCAGGCCTAAAATTTTAACTAGTCACCATATTGAATCCAGCTTCTCTTGCACAGTGTATTACCACTGCTCAGTATATCTAAAGCCCACGAAGCCATGCTAAGAATTTTTTCTTTTGAGAGGTTTTTGCTATAGGGCGCATGCGCTCACCAGAAAGACAAAGAGAGACAGAGAGAAAGAGAGAAATCACTCCCCAGGGGGTATGGTCACACCACAATCCCTTCTCCTCCATTCTCCATTACACCAACTGCTGGTCCCCTAAGAATTTATAAATACATGTTCTTACCATGTCACAATTCTCCTGCCTCAGCCTCTGAGTTGCTGGAATTACTGGTAAGCGTCACTGCGCCCAGATTTTAGGCTGAACCAGGAACCAAACCCAGGCCTTCCATGTGGTCCCAACCTGTGGAGCATACCTTAACAGTGTGCCACAGCAGGTAGGTCCAAGGGGATGATTTTTATTGACAGACAGCCTCGAATCTGGTATGAGTTATTTTATTCTAATAGGGAATCATTAAGAGAAAAACATAAAGCAGATTAACAAAAATATTCAATTGGTTTGTATGATAAAAAAAGAATCCCTCCAGACCAAAACAAAATAAAAAAGAAAAACACCAAGATTTTTAATAGAGTTATTTATTTTAATTGTATTTATCCATTCATTTATTTTAACTTGACCAGAAAGAGACACATAGAGAGACGGAAAGTAAGCCACCAGGTCTGGGACTCAAACCCTGGTTAGCCATGTGGGAGTGTCCAGTGCCTTAACCACCACTCCACTTGATGGTCCTCCTCCATTTTTTTTTTTTTTTTTTTAAGAATTATTTATTTTGGGCTGGCAGGTGGCGTGGTGATTAAGGGTGCTGGACTTCCACATAGCTGATGGTAGTTTGAGTCCTAGGCCTGGTGGCTTGCTTTCTCACCTTCTCTCTCTTTCTCTCTCACTCGCTCTCTCTCTCTCTCTCTCTCTCTGTCCCTTTCTAGTCAAATGAAAATACATAAATAAATAAAGTGAAATAAAACGATTCTATAAAAAAAGAATTATTTATTTTTATCTTAATTTATTCATTCATTTATTTTGAAAAACACCAAGATTTTTAACCCTGGAGAATTAAGGAAATTTTAATATCATTGAAGGGAACAGAGTCATTACATAGCAAGTTAGTTTCAAGAAAATTAATCCATTTTAGACATGTTACATATGATATTTCAAAGGAACTCAAGTAGAAAAGTCTAATTGATGATTAAAACTATTTTACTGGAGTTTAGGAAACATGTCAGTGATAGAAAAGGGAAAAAACAAGTCTCACCAGCATAGAAACAATAAAGTCTTAAAAATAGAAAAGTTGTCTGGTTGAATATAGTGATGTAGAGTAACAAAAGGAAGGAAGGTCACATGACTGAACTTTGGGAAATATTCTCTGGGTTATCAAAAGAAGCACCTTGAAAATACATCCATTATAGTTCTTTTTGTTTGTTTGTTTTTTGTGGTTTTTTTGTTTTTTTTGTTTTTTGGGTTTTTTTTTTGGTGGAGAGAGGTTTTTGCTATAGGGCATTTGCACTTGCTGGAGAGACAAAGCAAGAGAGAGAATCAAAAACTAAGAAATTGGGATCAACAGATGGCGTAATGGCTATGTCGCTGGACTCCCACGTAGTCAACCGTTGTTCGAGTCCTGGACCTGGCTTAAATTCACGCCAGGCGTGTGTGCGTACCTGCTCAAGATCCCAAGAGGAGAATGGAGGAGAAGGGATTGCAGCGTGGCCACCCCCCCGGGGGGTGATTTCTCACTTTCTCTGTCTTTCTGGCTAGCACACATGCCCTATAGCAAAAACCTCTCCCAACAAAACAAAAAGAAACCAAGAAATTAACCCCCAGGGGGGATGACCACACTTCTATCCCTTCTCCTCCTGAGATCTTGGGCATGCACGCACACGCACCTAGCATGAGTTTTTAAGTCACCAGGTCAGGGACTCAAACTGCAGTAGACTATGTGGGAGTCCAGCGGCGTAACCATGCACCCTATAGCAAAAACCTCTCCAAAACAAAGAAAAAAGGAAAGTGAAGCTAGATGGCTCTGTAATAGTTTAGCTCCCCTAAGAAAAAGATCAGACCTTACATTAGGCACTGAGAAAGATCAACCAAGCAATGAAGAAAACACCACAGTTAAAATGAATTCAGAGTTATACTATTAATTTTGTATAGATACATAATTCCTTAGCATTTGGAAACCTGAGGACTCATTAATCGGCTGCCAGAGACAATCTGATGAAGTTAATTACAGTGTAAAGATTACAGAATGGGGGGCCAGCAGGTTGTGTAGTGGTTAAGGGACTGGACTCAAGTCCTGGACCTGACGGCTTGAAACATGCTTAGGCACATGTGCATGCTTGCCCAGAGTCCCAGGAGGAGAGGAGAAGAGAAGGGACTGTGGTATGGCCATCCCCCTGGAGGGTGATTTCTCACTCTCTGTCTCTTTGTCTCTCCTGCAAGCACAAGCACCCTGTAGCAAAAATCCCTTAAAAAATAAAAAAGGATTATAGAATGAACCAATTAAAAGCAGTTTGCTAATAGTTTAATAGTTACAGGAATGTTAAATAAATAATAGTTGTAATAAGGGCATAATCTACATAACAGATCACAGTTTGAGCCCCAGACCTAGGGGCTTGCTTTCTCATTTTCCCTCCCTCTGTCTCTCTCTCTCTGATCAAATTAAAATAATAATAATAAAATTAAATAGTTCTTAAAAAAAAAAAAAGAATAAAGAGCATTATTGAGTAGTGGTTAGTGGGACCAGCAGATGAAGTAATAGTTACATCACCGGACTCCCACATAGTCAACTGTAGTTCACGTCCCAAACTCGGCAGCTTAAAACTCACACCAGGTGCATGTATGTGTGTGCCCAAAATCCCAAAAGGAGAATGGAGTACTACTTACTATTATAAGCCCTCACAGCTGGAGAGAAGACTTTGGATGCAACTGGCTAAATGTGATAGACCATGAACAAATGACTTAATTTTAACTGTGTCTTTGATATGCAACTCATACATCCTCCCTACTAGTAACAATGATAATAAAACCATTTCCTGGGCCAGACTCATGGCCTAGCATTTAAGAGAATTAGAGCCCACATGGCCAACAGCATGGTTTGAAATCTAACCCAAGCAGCTTAAAAAAATATGCAGGGGGTGTATGCACTCATACTCTAAATCTCCTAAACAGGAGACATAAAGAAGAAAGGACTGCAGCATGACCATACCCCTTATGTGTGTGTGTGTGTGTGTGTGTGTGTGTGTGTGTGTGGAGGGCTTCCTCTGTCTCCCCGCCTGACTCTCTCTGGCAAGTGGACATGCCCTCTTGCAATTACGGGGGAAAAAAGACTATTCCTTCATACTTACATGGCTTTTTACTTTTATAATAGCACATTCACAAATACCAGCTGAAGAAGGTGCCTTCTGCGTGATCTGACTGCTCCTTGCACTAGCAATATAAGTATAGGTTTACATGGGAGAAAATACTCCTTTCTTTTTCCTAGTGCTAATATACTCTTCTTTGTGTGGATTTACATTTCTTTCAAAGCACTTTCACAAATACCATCTGGACCAGTGACATCAGGACTGATCATTCCTTTCTTTGCATCATCACAAGAGTATAATCCAAAAGAGAACAGTAGTCAAAAGCTGATATACAGGCCATATGATTTTGAGGTCGTCAAGCTATGGTTCTTAAATCTGAATTCAGATCTCCCAAAAATCTCATTATCAAAGTAGTCTCTCCAAGACAGAAAGTTGGTTCTCCCTTTCTTCCAGGAATTAAAGAAGCAGTAGAATACAGTGATTAAGATTTCAGGCCAGCAGATAGTGTAGTGGGTAAGGCGCTGGACTCCCACATGATAGACTGTAGTTCGAGCCCCGGTCCCAACAGCTTGAAACTCATGCCAGGCATGTGTGCATGCATGCCCAAAATCCCAAGAGGTGAATGGAGAAGGGACTGCGGCATGGCCATTCCCCCTGGGGGATGATTTCTCACTTTCCCTCTCTCTGTCTCTTGCTGTGTCTCCAGCAATCAACATGCCCTATAACAAAAATCTCTCTAAAAAAAAAAAATGAGGTATCTTCAGTATGCATAAAGGGAGAAACCAAATCTATCTTGTTCACCACTATAACCTTGCTATGTCAAGCACAAGGCCTAACAGATAGTAAAAGCTCAAGACAGCACTAAGAGTATTACTAAGGGAGAATATTCTACCCAATTCTTCTCATAGAATATTTTGGTTCTGGAGCTAAAAAAACTCAAAAATTATTTTATTACTTTTCCTGCACTATTACTGTTTTTAAATGTATGTACACAGTATTTAGGAAAGACATAAACTCAGGCCATCCTGAGATGGCTACTGAACTTGAGCTGTGAAATACTGCTTTCAGGGGCTGGCGGGTGGTATGGTGGTTAAGGATGCTGGACTCCCATATGGCCAACCATGGTTCGAGTCCTGGACCTGATGGCTTGTTTTCTCACTCTCTCTCTGTCTCTCTGATCAAACTGGAAAATAATAATAATAAAATTAATTTTAAAAAATTCTTTAAAAAATAAAAAATAAAGAAACACTGCTTTCAGGGACTAAAAATGAAGATATTCTGCTGATACTTCTCCCTCCAGATTCACTGCTAGTAGGAAAGGCACAAACCAGGCTCATCTGAGATGGTTACTGAACTTGAGCTGTAAAATATTGCTTTCTGAGATTAAAAATGAACGGGACCAGCAGTTAGCATAATGGCTATGTCGCTGGACTCCCACGTAGTCGACCGCGGTTCAAGTCCCGGACCCGGTGGCTTAAACTCACGCCGGGCGTGTGTGCGTGCGTGCCCAAGATCCCGAGAGGAGAATGGAGGAGAAGGGATTGCGGCGTGGCCATCCCCTCTGGGGGGTGATTTCTCGCTTTCTATCTCACTGTCTCTCTCTGTCTGTCTGGCGAGCACACACGCCCTATAGCAAAAACCTCTCCAAAAAAAAGAAGAAATGGGCTGAGACTTCTCCCTCCAGATTCATTTCTAGTGAGTAGGGCTACCTCTAAATCCTTCTCTCCATCTTTCTGTCTCTCTGTGTCTTTTAAATTTTTTTTTTTTTTTTTTTTTTTTTTTTTAAGGTAAAGTATTCTCTGGGCTCTCAAGTCCCTCCTTTATCATGCTAATTTGTGCCTTTTCCTGTCCTATTGAGGAGAGGCACAAACCTAGGTCCATCCTGAGATGGCTACTGAACTTGAGCTGTGAAATATTGCTTTAGCACAGTGCACATACATGCTGCGCATTTTCATGTTTTGCTTTTTAAAATTAAAATATAAACATTTTTATTGCCTTTTTTTCTTTCTTTTTTTTCTTTCTTTTTTTTAGGGGGAGAGGTTTTTGCTATAGGGCACGTGTGTTCGCCAGATAGACAGAGAGAGACAGAGAGACAGAAAGCAAGAAATCACCCCCCAGGGGGTTTGGCCACGCTGCAATCCCTTCTCCTCCATTCTCCTCTCGGGATCTTGGGCATGCATGCACATGCGCCCAGCCTGAGTTTTAAGCCACCAGGTTCGGGACTCGAACCGCGGTCGACTACGTGGGAGTCCAGCGACATAGCCATTACGCTAACTGTTGGTCCCTGTCTTTTTTTCTTTATTTTCTCTTATTCTTTCGTCTTCTCTAATTCTTTTTTTTTTTTTTTTTTTTGGGGGGGGGGGGAGAGGTTTTTGCTATAGGGCATGTGCGTGTACTCGCCAGACAGACAGAGACAGAGAGACAAAAAGCAAGAAATCACCCCTGCCGGGGGGATGGCCATGACGCAATCCCTTCTCCTCCATTCTCCTCTCTGGATCTTGGGGACGCATGCACATGCACCCAGCGTGAGTTTTAAGCCACTGGGTCCGGGACTCCAACCGCGGTCGACTACATGGGAGTCCAATGATATAGCCACTGCTGGTCCCTTCTCTAATTCTTTACCTTTTTCATTTAACTTCATTCCTTGGCTGCTCTGCCTCCATGTGCTGAGTCGCTAGACAGGTCAAAGTGAACAGTATCCAAATATCTGAATACGATTAGAGTCAGGATATTCCTCAATTCCACTGAATCTGACGCACAAAGAGTGAAAAACCGAATGGAAGAGAGATTGCAGATCACCTCCTCCTGCATGCCTCTGAATGCTCAGATTGAACTTCAAGATTTAGCAAGAAATGCACAATCCATCAGATGACCAGAAATCACCGCAGGGTCACAAGAAATATGAGAAAGCAAGAAAATACCTCTCTTCCAAGGGAAACAAATAACTCCTCTTCATCCTCAGACAGTACAATAGAATTCACGGAAATGTCAGATAAAGAATTTAGAATATTCATAGTGACAAAGCTAACAGAGATGGAAGAGAAGAGAGACAATGAACTGCAGAAGAAGCAGGAGAAAGGAGCCAACGAGTTCCAGGAGATGAGGAAGTTCTTGCAAGATCTGAAAGTGGAAATATACAACATAAAAAAAGAATCAGATGGAACTGTTAAAGATGAAGGCTATAATACAGGAAGTCAAAACCTCCTTTGAATGTATTAAAAGCAGACAAGATCATAAAGAAAATCAAATCTCAGATGTAGAAGATAGAATCACTAGCCTAGAAAAATCCACCACAAAGACTGAGAGATTGACCCCCAAAAATGAGAATAATATATGAGAAATACTAGATACCATCAAATGTCCAAACATCTGGATAACTGGTATCCCAGAAGGCAAATAGACTCATAAGGGTATTGATAATCTATTCCATGAAATCCTGTAAGAAAACTTTCCAAACCTAGAGAGGCATTCAAAGATCCAGTCACAATAAATACAAAGGAGCCCGAATAGAATCAACCCAAGAAGATCTTCTCCAAGACGCATTATAGCCAGATTGACCAAAACCACAGATAAAAACAAGATACTAAGATTGGCAAGAGAAATGTCAAATTACCTACAAAGGCTATCCCTTCAGGCTCACAGTGAACCTCTCATTGGAAACAATGCAAGCAAGGAAAGAATGGGAAAATATATTTGAAGTGTTAAGGGAAAAGCAATTTCAACCAAGAATACTGTACCCGGTAAGATTATCCTTCATATGGAAAGAAAAGATGAGAACATTCTCAGATAAACAAAACCTGAAAGAATTTACCAACACCAGACCAGATCTCCAAGAAGTTCTCAAGAGAGTGCTATACCAGGAAAATTAAATACAGACACACAGAAATAAGAGTTCAAAAACTAAGAAAATAAGGGACCAGCAGTTAGAGTAATGGCTATGTTGCTGGACTTCCATGTAGTCGACTGTGGTTCGAGTCCCGGACCTGGTAGCTAGAAACACATCGGGCACGTATGCATGCGTGCCCAGGATCCCGAGAGGAGAATGGAAGAGAAGGGATTGCAGCATGGCCATCCCCCCTAGGGGGTGATTTCTCGCTTTCTGTCTCTCTGTCTCTGTCTGTCTGGCAAGCGCACACGCACTGTGGCTAAAACCTCTCCAAGAAAAAAAAAAACTAAAATAATAGCCAACTTAATTGTAGGGACAAGTCTGGAGTTGAATATTATATCCCAGAATTAATTGGGAAGATCGGACCACAACAGTAGATTAAGTATATGAGACTGAACTAGTAAAATAGAATGTTATGACTTTTGACTAAAATATTGCTGATTTTCTTCTAGGCTTTGTTTTTCCATTTTAAGGATTTTTGTCCTGTCTTAAGCTGCCAATAGGTTCATGTACCTACTATTTGAACAGAATCCTAACCTGTTTCCTGGATTTAAGTTTTAAGCAAAACTCCCTCAGCATTTCTTTGATTTTGATTTATTAAAGTTAAAACTACTCTTCTTGAAAAAAAAATATGTGTACACAAGTCATAACCTAAACAAAATTAGAATCACAGAGCAAATGCTGAAGTCTATTAAAAACTGAAGGATTTTCAGGCAGAAAGTGAGAAATCACCTCCCAGGAGGGATGGTCATGCTACAATCCCTTCTCCACCATTCTCCTCTCAGGATTATGGGCATGCACACACACACACATGCTCAGCATGAGTTTTAAGCCACTGGGTCAGGGATTCAAAGCATGGTCAACTTAATAGGATTCCAACGACATAACCATTACACCATCTGCTAGTCCTTCAATTAAAATTGTCAATTGATTTGCATTTTACAAAGCACTGGGAAAACTTGCCATTTAAAACATCCTAATAGGGGCTGGCAGGTGGTGTGGTGATTCAGGACTTCCACATGGCTGACTGCAGTTCAATTCTCAGACCTGGCAACTTGCTTTCTCACTTCCCATTTCTCTCCCTTCTCTGTTTCTCTCTGGTTAAATTTTAAAAATAGTAGTAACAAAATTAAATAAATAATCTGTGTGAATAAATTTTAAAACAAAAAAATTTAATAGTAGGGCCAGGAGGTGGCATGGTGGTTAAGGTGCTGGACTCCCATGTGGCTGATCACGGTTCAAGTCCCAGACCTGGCAGTTTGCCTTCTCACTCCCTCTATCAATCCCCATCTCTCTCTGGTGAGCACACATACCCTGTATCAAATTTTAAAATTATAATAATAGTAAGTAAAACTAAATAAATAATTTTTTTAAAAAAGAAAAATCCCTAATAGTTGGGCCAACAAATGGCATGATGGTTAAGGTTCTGGATCACATGTGGGGAATAGGTGGTTCAAGTCCTAGACCCAGTGGTTTGAAAAACATGATGGTAGTGTGTGAGAGTGTGTGAGTGTTCTACTCCCAGGGGAGTAGAGGAGAAGGGATTGCAACATGGCCAGCAACCTTTGGTGGGTGATATCTCACTTTCCCTCTGTCTCTCTCCAGCAAGTGTAAAAACATTTTTAAATACCTTAATAGTAATACATTTTGTAAACATTTATGAAATTAAATGCTTTAATGAAGCTTTTTGGTTGTTTCCTTTCAAGGTTTTTCTGTTTGTTTATTTGGAGAGGTTTTTGCTATAGGACGTGTGCACTTGCCCGAAAGACAGAGAGAGACAGAGAGATAGAAAGCGAGAAATCACCCCCCCAGGGGGGATGGCTACACCGCAAATTCAAGATCTTGGGCACACAAGCACATGCACCCAGCGTGAGTTTAAGCCACCGGGTCCAGAACTCGAATCGCAGTCAGCTACATGGGAGTTCAGTGACATAGCCATTAAGCTAACTGTTGATCCCCTTCTAAAGCTTTTTTTTAGAATTACTTATTTAATTTTACTTGTCATTATTGTCATTTTTAAATTTGTTACAGGGTCTGTGCACTCACCAAAGGGGGGGTTAGGGAAAGTGGGAAAGCAAGCTGCCAGATCTGATACCGGAACTTTGGTTGGCCATATGGGAATCCAGCACCTTAACCACCATGCCACCTGCTGGCCCAATTTTTTTTTATGTACTCACTCACTTACTTTCTGTCTCCGTCTCTTCATTGAGCACACGTACCCCATAGCAAAAATCTCTTTTAAAAAATTTAGTAATAATCCAGATTTACTTGGGAAAAGTATTTTTTAAGACCAGAGAGAGAGAAAGTGAGAAAGCAGGACTGCCTCTTTGGATGTTACTATACTGGATAGAAAAGGATTACAGGGTGATTCTGGGACTTGAACTGTGGTCAGCAATGTGAGAGTCAAGCATCTTAACTACCATGCCACCTGCTGGCCTGACTTAGGGAAAGATTTTAAAACACTTTATAAAAAGTTTTAAACCAATAACTCATTAGGAAGAGAAAGGCCTACTAGATAATATCTATGAACCAAACCACCGCAGAAGATAAAAAAATGAAAGCACAACAATCCTCACGTCATTTTGGTCTCTTTAAAATAAATAGTATGTATGCCCTTTGACAGGTAGACTATTATTTTTTAACTTTATTATCATTTTTTTTAATTTGATCAGAGAAAGAGAGAAAGAGAGCGGGAAAGTGAGAAAGCAAGCTGCCAGGTCTGGGACTCCAACCATAGTGAGCCATGTCCAGCACCCTTAACCACCATGCCACGGCTAGCTCTGGCTTTTAGATTATTCTTAAGTCAAAGGGATGAAGAGGTCACTGAAAGCTTCTAAACCATATTAACTATGACATATAATGTGGAAAATTAATTATTAATATTAGCCAAAATTGGGGCCAGCAGGTGGCATGGAAGTTAAGCCAGATGGATCCCACATGGCTGACTATGGTTCAAGTTTCAGACCTGGCGGCTCAAAAATCATGCCAGATGCATGTGTGGCCAAAATCTGAGAGGAAAATGAAGAAGAGACTGCCGTGCGGCCATTCCCTCTGGTGACTGACTTCTCATTTTCTCTTTCTCTCTCTCTCTCCAGAGAGCACATGCACCCTAGAGAGCAAAAAAGCTAAAAAAAAAATTAAGTTTAAAAATATATTAGCCAAAATCACTTACAGTAAAAGCATTCTCTAAACATTCTTTCTTTGAAGTAAATGGCAACAAAAACTTAACTAAAATTTTTATTTTACATCTGAGAAATTTTTGCCTTAGGTTATACAGAGTATTCAGAAAAGCTATAGTAACCTAGGTAAGCTTGGCCATTCTTGTATCTATACCATGTCATAGATCTTTTTTCAAAAGAATTGATAGATAAACTATAAGATATTACTTACATTTACATGATCTATACTAAAAATTTCAGAAAATTTTGAATTTCTGAAATTCAAATTTAAGTGGGGGCCAGTTTTTTATTTACAAAACCTGACAACCCTATCTTTCAGTATAAATCTGTTTTAGAAAATACCAAACCCATTGCCAGAAAGAGATCAGTTTTTATGAAAGTTGAGTAATTCTTTACCTTTTAGCAATTTCTCGAAGACCAAGCTAGCATAAATGTTTCCTGCAGAAGCAACTGTAAGAAACAGAATACAAAGAAATATCACAAATAAGACAATTTTATTTTAAAAATTAATTAGAAGTGGGACCAGCAGTTAGCATAATGGCTATGTCACTGGACTCCCACATAGTCGACCATGTTTCGCGTCCCAGACCCAGTGGCTTAAAACTCACGCCAGGCATGTGTGCGTGCATGCCCAAGATCCCGAGAGGAGAATGGAGAAGGGATTGTGGCGTAGCCATCCCCGCTGGGGGGTGATTTCTCGCTTTCTATCTCTCTGTCTCTCTCTGTCTGTCTGGCGAGCGCATGCGCCCTATAGCAAAAACCTCTGAAAAAAAAAAAAACACAAAAAAACAACAACAAAATTAAGTAGAAGTCTGAAAACAATGGTTACAGACACAGAAAAATAATAAATAAAATAAAAAGTAACCACTGCTATTAAATCCAGCAAAAGTAAAAGCTTCAAAGTACGATGAGGCTACAATTACTGTTTGGGGATGAAAAAACTCCTTGAAGGTGACAACTCAATAGCAAGTCCTTCCATCTATATTCAACAGCTTTCTATAATCAACACCAGGATTGCCTCTTTGGATGCTACTATACCTGACAGAAAAGGATTACAGGGTGATTGCAAATTGCAGCTAGTAATCAGAGTATATCATGCCAATAACTCATATTCTGTTATAATAGTCAATTAAAATTTTGGCTCTTAACCAATTTAACTCTTAAATAGAAAGTATTAAGCTATCAGGGGCCAGCAGTTGGCATAATAGCTATGTCGCTGGACTCCCATGTAGTCGACCACGGTTCGAGTCCCGGACCCGGTGGCTTAAACTCACGCCGGGCGCGTGTGCATGCGTGCCCAAGATCCCGAGAGGAGAATGGAGGAGAAGGGATTGTAGCGTGGCCATCCCCTCTGGGGGGGTGATTTCTCACTTTCTATCTCTCTGTCTCTGCCTGGCAAGCGCACGTGCCCTATAGCAAAAACCTCTCCAAAAAAAGAAAAAAAAAACAAAGAAAAGAAAATATTAAGCTATCAGATAAGAACTCCCTGTACCTAGAGTTCTAAATCTAAACATTAGAACATTTAGAGCAATGGTTCTTTATTTTTAGAATTTTTTTATTTAACTTTATTTATTTATTTATTTATTTATTTATTTAATTTGGCCAGATAGGGAAAGAGAGTAAGAGGGAGATGGAGAAACAGAGAGGAAATGTGAGAAAGCAAGCAGCCAGGTTTGGGACTCAAACTGTGATTAGCCATGTAGGAGTCCAGCGCCCTTAACCACCATGCCACCTGCCAGCCCCAGGGAACAATAATTCTTTGGGGCAGGGGGTGAGGCAGGAAGCCAGGAAGTAAAAAAGGGGGAAAAAAGGTCAAAAACACATGTGCTTTTGTTTTCCAAATTGAACATGCCTGCCTGTGCGTTGGTGGTATAGTGGTGAACATAGCTGCATTCTAAGTTGAACATGCCCATCCCCAGAGAAATGTGAACCCACAGTTAAAATTCTAAGAATCACCTTCATAGAAACCAATGGAAATATGCCTATCCCTCGGGAAAATGTATATTCTTCATGCAGGGGGAAGAAGTTGAAAATCACTGAACTAGATAAAGCAAGAGACAACACTATTCTCTAAATGTATGCTGTCTAACACAGTAGCTAATAGCTACATGTGGCTAAATTGAACAAAATTAAATAAAAAATTCAGTTCTTTGGTTGTACTTGTCATATTTCAAGTGGTCAGTAGTCACATGGGACTAATTATTAAATACCACAGTCAAAGCATTTCTACCATCTCAAAAAGCTCTATTAGTTTTCAATTTATTTTATTATAATAGCAGCAGTTTAGTTTTTCAGTATTACAGGAATTTAAAAAGTGGTTTCTTGTGGGAGATTTCCCAACCTTGGGAGTGTCTTCACTTAATTTTTTAAAAATATTTTCATGCAGGACCAGCAGTTAGCGTAATAGCTATGTCGCTGGACTCCCATGTAGTTGACCGCGGTTCACGTCCAGGACCGGTGGCTTAAAACTCGACACCATGCACGTGTGCGTGCGTGCCCAAGATCCCAATAGGAGAACGGAGGAGAAGGGATTGCGGCGTGGCCATCCCCCCTGGAGGGTGATCTCTCACTTTCTGTCTCTCTGTCTCTCTCTGTCTGTCTGGCGAGCGCACACACCCTATAGCAAAAACCTCTACAAAAAAAAAAAAAAAAAAAAAAAAAATATATATATATATATATATATATATATATATTTATGCTTTATCACCCAGCTAGAGTTTTATGATGTCTACCAAAATCTTGACAAGGATCAAGTGTTAATTATGAAAGTTCACTACATTACACTGTTACTCTTACATGGAAAACAATTGGTCAATTTTCGTGCTGGTAATACTTATTTTTGCATTTTGACCTTTCAACAGCTGAAATCATTAACTGATTTACAACTCAATAAAAGAATTCTTGGAGTAAAGAAAAAAGTTCTATTGGATAGTAACACTCTATAAATCTCCAGATTTTAAATAATTGTGGACAAAAGACACATTTCAAAAGAACTGAGCCCAAGTAGCTTGGAACACTTAACAAAAGAGCCTTTTTTATTAATGCTCAATGTTTCTCCCAGGTATATACTGGTTCTAATATAAAGAAGTGGGTCATTGGGACACGGATGGCAGATGGCGGCAGGCCTTCACTCGTGATGAGGAGCTAGAATTTTTTTTTTCCCCCCCGGTGAGGTTTTTGCTTTAGGGCATGTGCACTTGCCAGAAAGACAGAGAGAGACAGAAAGTGATAAATCACCCCCCAGGGGGGATGGCCACACCACAATCCCTTCTCCTCCATTCTTCTCTCAGGATCTTGGGCATGCACACACACCCGGCATGAGTTTAAGCCACCGTGTCCAGGACTCAAACCGCAGTCGAATTACATGGGAGTCCAGCGACATAGCCATTATGTCAACTGCTGGTCCTGAGGAGCTAGAGTATTAACAAGGAAAAAAAAGTACCTGTTTTGTAGTGTGTTCTTAATATTACTCAAGTGCATATCACACTACTTCCTCTAATATCCTTTCTTAGTTTTTATTCAATATATCAACAACTGTTAAATATAGTTCACTTTTGGTGAATGTGCTCAAGGAGAATAATCATTCTACTCGTTCCAGACACTATCCAGTCTCTTTTCAGCTGTACTTCCTAGTATTTCTATATTAAAGAAATAAAGTGCTACCCTTCAGATGCAAACATGCAATAGATATTTACTCATAAAAATAAATATTTTCTGTAAATTTTCATTTATTTCTTTTATGAGTGACTGAGAGAGATGACAGGGAGCACCTCTAACAGGATTTGACACCGTGATCCACCCCCAGCCTCTGCCAGCCTTGGATCATGGACCTGTATATGTCCATGTACTCAGGGAAGTCTTTGGATGTGAACCTAGAACTTTCCTATGCAGACCAGCCTCACAGATCATGGCATTTTACCACTGTGCTACCATCCTGCCCCAAAATATGTATTTTTAAATTTTTATTTATTATTATTATTTCTAATTTGCTATAGGGCACACACACTCACCAGAGAGAGAGAGAGAAAGATCGGGAAAGTGAGAAAGCAAGCCACCAGGCCTGAGACTTAAACCACAGTCGGCCATGTGGGAGTCCAGCACCTCCATCACACCACCTGCTGGCCCCAAAATATGTATTTTTAAAACAAGCATTTCCCCAAATTCCCTCAACAACATAGAAGATGATATTTTAAAATAAATAAATAAATAAATAAAAGGAAGGGTTATAGAACATGGCATTTCTGAAACACTGTATTTCAGTTCACACTGATATATCATGAAATGATCCACATTTAAAAAAAATTTACCAGCATTTCTCAAAAATAGATTAATACACAATTCCTACATAATTCCTATCTCATAACTCATGTAAACATTCTGTAGTACACATTTTGGGAAACACTGCAATGAAAAATTATATTAGTTAAAGACCCAACAGTTACTGATAAAAAACTATGAAGTCACTTCTTAGCCATTCATAGATGGATCATTCCTGATATAAAATATGCTAATGTTTTGTGGGTTGAATTGTGTCCCCCTTAAAAATATTTTGAAGTACTAATCCACAGTACTTGTGAATATGACCTTATTTGAAAATAGACGTACCTCAAGTTAAGATGAGGTCATACTGGATTAAGGTGATTGTGAATCCAGTGACTACTCTCATTATCAGAAAGCCAGATGTGACTGCAATTCTAGACCCAGACCTGGTGACTTGAAAAAAATCACACTGAGTGTGTGTGCATATGCCAAATATCCCAGGAGGAGAATGGAGAAGAAGAGATTGCAGCATGGTCATCTGCTCTGGGATGGGGGTGGGGGATTTCTCACTTTCTCTTTCACTCGTTCTGTCTCTCTGGTGCGCGCACTTGCCCCTATAGAAAAATGTAAAATAAATAATTTTTTTAAAAAAAGAAAGCCATGTGTCCCATAGTGTAGTGGTTATGTGGCCAAATGCAGTTTGAATCCTAGCCCAGAGGCAACAGGATGGGCACGTGTGCATGGGCCCAGGATCCTGACATGTTGCAGAAACAGAGGAAAAAGGATTGCAGTATGACTGGGCCCCATTGGGGAGTGCTCATACTCTTGTATTCTTTCTTTCCCACTGGCACGTGCTCTAGTCTTCTGGCACTTAAAAAAGAAAGAAGGAAAAGAAAAAGAAAAGAAAAGCCATGTAATGACACAGACACAGAGAAATACAGAGGAGAACATCATGTGAAGACAGGGAGTGATATATCTACAACCAAGAAACACCAAAATCACCAGAAATCACCAGCAATCACCAGAAGCTAAGAGAGAAGCATGGAACATATTTCTTCCTCAGAATGGTCCAAAGTACCCACTCTACTAAGACCTTGATTTTGATCTTCTGGACAGAACTGTGAGAGAACTGTTTTATTTTATTTTAAATCATCTAGTTTATGATACTTTTTTGCAATGGGCCCAGGTAATCAATGCGCAGTTCTTTTTCATCAAAGATTTCAAACCAAACTTAAAAGATACAACTCCAGGGGCCGGCAGGTGATGTGGTGGTTAAGGATGCTGGATTCCCTGATGGTCAACCACAGTTTGAGTCCAGGACCTGGTGGCTTGCTTTCTCACTTTCCCTTTCTCTCTGGTCAAACTAAATAATAATAATAATAATAATAATAACAACAACAACAACAAATAGAATTAAATAAACAAATAATTATTAAAAAAAGATACGACTTTACATTCAGATAAAGATGGCAGATTAAACACATACACATCTACTTTCACTCCCTCCTGAAAAAATAAAATAATAAAAATGGTTATTGGGACCAGCAGGTGGCATGGTGTTGGGCTTCCGAATGCGCTGACCACGGTTCAAGTCCTGAACCTGGAGGCTTGCTTTCTCACTCTCCCTCTTCCTCTCTGTGTTTTTTCCTGGTCAAATTAAAAAAATAGTAATAATAATGATAAATAAAATAAATAATTATTTTAAATAAGTAAATATATACACATATATATGTGCGTGTATATATATGTGTGTATATATGTGTGTGTGTGTGTGTGTGTGTGTATGTGTATATGTATATATAAAAGGTTATGTTAAAAGGCATAAACATGGGACAAGCAAATGGCATAATGGTTACATCACTGGACTTCCAAGTAGTCAATCATGATTCAAATCCTGCACCTGGCAGCTTAAAACTCACGCTGGGTGCATGTGTGAGCATGCCCAAAATCCCAAGAGGCGAATGAAGGAGAATGGACTATGGCACGGCCATCCACCCTAGGAGGTGATTTCTCATTTTCTGTCTCTGTCTCTGTCTCTCTGGCAAGCACATATGCTCTATAGCAAAAATCTCTCTCTAAAATAAATAAATAAACAAACATACAGGATAGAGAATGAAACAAAGATGATTATAATAAAATTATAGAGATCGAAAAGCAGAAGGACTAGTGGAAAAGGATATAGGAAATCTGAGAAACTGAAGTTATTGTTTGTTTGTTTGTTTGTTTTTTTAAGGTTTTACCTTAGGGCACGTGGAGGGAGACAAATCACCTCCCAGGGGGTATGACCACACCTCAATCCCTTCTCCATTCCCCTCCCAGGATCTTGGGCATGCACATATGTGCCCAGCATGAGCTTCAATCCACTAGCTCCAGGACTCAAACTGCGGTCAGCCATACATTGAGTCGAGCTAAATAACCACTACACCATCTGCTGGTCCTGAGAAACTAAATTTTAAAGGGAGCAAGGGAAGGCAAAGAACTTGAAAAATCCCCTAGACTCAGGAATGACAATATCAGGAACCTCTGAAAATAGGGCATGGGGTAGAAGTTACAATAAGAGTCAGTTAAAAATAAATTTATGTAATCTTTAGATTACCTTCTCTACTCAGTATTCTCGGGACTGGCCTCCCTAACCTTGGTGCAGAGTAAAAAAAAAGTTATGAAAATGACAGAAGTATGAGTCTCTGGAATGAGAAACAAAGTTGTTCTAATAACAAATGGACTGCGTAAATAAAAATACTGAATGCTGAAAGGAGATAAACAACTTTTTTTCTCCTCGCTTCCAGAACAGTAGCAACCTTGTTTTTATTCACCTGCTGAGAGACTAGAAGATCTGGCCAACCCAAGAATAAAACCTTAAGTTACTGATACTGGGGGCCGGTAGGTGTTGCAGTGCTTAAGGCACTGGACTCCCATGTGGTAAACTGCAGTTCAAATCCTGGACCTGGCAGCTTGAAATTCTTGCTGGGAGAGTGTTAGTGCATAACCAAAATCCCAAAAGGAGAATGAAGGAGATGGGATTGTGGCATGGCCATCCCCCCGGGGGGTGATTTCTCACTTTCTGTCTATCTCTGTCCGGCAAGTGCGCACACCATGTAGCTAAAATCTCTAAAAATAAATAAAATATAATAAAAAGATACTGATATTGGGAGGCCAGCAAATAAGGCACTGGATTCCCACATGGCCAACCACTGTTCAAGTCTCAGACCCAGTAGCTTGAAAATCAAAACAGGCACATGTCCATGCATGCCCAACATCCCCAGAGGAGAAAAGAAGAGAAGGGATTGTGAGGTAGCCATGCTCTCTAAGGGCATGATTTCTCACTTCCCCTCTCTCTGTCTTTCTCTGAAGAGTGTATGTGCTGGCAAAAACCTAAAAAAAAATAAAAGAAAGAAAAAAAGAAAAGAAAAGAAAAGAAAAGAAAAGAAAAGAAAAGAAAGGAAGAAAGAAAAGAAAAAGATACTAATATTGAAGAAAGGGTTCCCCAACAAAATGTCTTAGGTCATCCTTCAGTGACAGAACAATTTCAAATCAGTTTTATAGGCTCTGACCCTTAAAAATGAGCAGACAATAAAAAATTTGAAGATATTTGAAGAAAGTAACACCAGAAAACAGAATGAGTAGAAAAAAGCAATACAGAGGAAATGGGAACTAGGTGAAAAAAGAAAACTTTTTATAAAAATCTTTAATTACTCAGAAAGAGGCCCAGCTATGGTGGAACAAGGAAAGGGCACTGCTGCAAGATGGCTAAGGTGGGAGGGTCAGGTTTGGTCCCCTAAAAAGGTCAAGCATGGTGGCACATGCTGCCTATGGTTCTAGCTACTGAAAGGCTGAGACAGAAAGGAGAGAAAAAGGGCAAGACCCTATCAAAAATGCCTATACTCCTCTTCCTGCTTTCTCTCATAAGAAAGAAGGGGAAGGGAGGAGAAAAAAATTTACTGTAGCCATTACACAAAATCAGGATGCTATAAAATGGGAACATAATGAAAGGGAGGAAAGAACTCTTAGAAATAACTCAAGAGAGATGAGAATATTCATCAAAATGTTGAAGAAAAACTTGAGGAAACTGCCTAGAAAGTAGAAAAAATGAAAGAAAATATTTTAAGTTTATTTATTTATATCCAGAGAAACAGATATATCCCTTACAGAATCCATAATCTACCCTAGCCTCAGCCAGCTAGGATTATGGACACATGCACAGTGTGTACAGAAAGACCTTGGAACACTAACCCAGGACCCCATCCCATTTGGCCTCAGCGTCATAGAGTGTTGCATCACCACTGCACCATCATGGTTGGCCAAGAAAAAAATAAAATTAACAAGGGGCCAGTTCAGGAAGTCCAATATCTAAATAACTATATAGTTATAAGATGAGGAAAAAAAGAGAATGCAAAGGAAATTTTCCCAGAACCAAAAGACATGAGTTACTATATGGAAAAGGCTGAGTGATGAACACAACAGATAAAAACAGACTCACAGCAAGGCACATCATTGTGAATTTTCACAATGAGGAAAACAGCAGAGAGTGCTGGTGCTCACAAATACTCTGTTCTCCCAAGAACACAGACTATGTTTTTTTAGTCTCTCTTGCTACCAAGGCAACTGTGGCAATAAGACTAGGTCTCAGCCAATGGAATACAAACAGAAGTCATATGCATAATTTCCAAGATTACCCCATAGAAAACTCTCATTTATAAGCCTGTCTCTCTTTCCCTATCCTTCCTCAGCTGAATAGAAAGTACTTGGAGGAACCAGATGAGAATGGAGACATGAAACAGAAACAGCCTGGATCCTGAGTGAAACAAAATAAACCACAGCACAGGCACGCATACAGACATACACACAACTCATTTGACTAAAATAAATGAAAGCCAATGTTAAGCCAATGAAATTTCAGGGTTTATCTGTTATATTATCTACTCTCTTACAGAGAGGAAAGGAAGAAAGACAAAACAAATCACATTACAGAGTAATCAATATGACTTGAGAATTTTTCCATATCAGCACCTGAAATTAGAAGACAATGTTGCAATGTCATCAAAACTCTGAAGGCATTTAGAATCCTATACTGAACCAAACTATCAATCAAATATAAGTGTAGGTGTTTTCAGAGATACAAGGTCTCAAGAAATTTACTTCCCATTCTTGTTCAGGAAGCTACTAGAGCCTAAGATCCAGCAAAGCAATGGGTAAGACAAGAAAAAAGAAGATACAGATACTCAAACACAAAATCCAATATAAGAGAAAACTAAAGAAACACTGTGAATAACAATGAAGGATCCCCAGATGACAGCTGTGTACCAGATACAGAAGGCATCAAGTCACAATCAGAGTAGGTAAGGGAGCCAATGGTGGTACAGTAGTAATACAGTATTGTGAGGTTGATGCACTTGGAAAGGATCCAGGTTCACATCTGGAACCTCCTTAAAAACACTGGGTAAATGTGTGCCCATGATCTGACTGGGTGAAACAAAGGATGGATTGTGTCATAAAGATTGGGTTGGGGTGTCTCTCTGTTTTTCTCAATCATGGAAGAAAGAAATAAACTGAAAGAAAAGGATTAGAGCAGGTTGGAAAATTCTAGGAAAGTTATCTAGGGGGAAATTAATAGAGTGTCCAGTGTATTATTAGGTTGGTGCAAAAGAAATTGCAGTTTCAGATTATGAATTTTAAGTCATTATAACTAGGCTCAAACACATCTTTATTAAATAAAATAGGCGCCATTACAATCAAAACATTTCTGCCTATGAGAAATAAGTTTGTTTATCCTGCAGTGTAAAAAGCCATGCTTTGGGATTCAAGGAACTCTTGGAAAGCATCTTCTGCATCCTGCTGGCTGTGGAAGTATTTTCCCTGCATAAAGTTGTTGAGATACGTAAAGAAGTAGTAGTCAGTTGGCAAGAGGTCAGGTGAACATATTGGACGAGGCAAAACTTTATATCCCAGTTCCTTCAATTTTTGAATAGTTGGTTGTGCAACCTATAGTGAGGCACTGTCATAGAAAAGAACTGGACCCTTTCTGTTGACCTGCAGGTGCTGCAGTGGGCTGCAGGTGCTGCAGTTTTCAGTGCATCTCATTGATTTGCTGAGCATACTTCTTAGATGTAATGGTTTCACCAGGATTCAGAAAGCTGTAGCAGATCAGACGCCACCAAACAGTGACCATGACCTTTTTTCGCTGCAAGTCTGGCTTTCGGAAGTGCTTTAGAGTTTCTTCTCAGTCCAACTACTGATCTGATCATTACTGGTTGTCTCATAAAATTCGCTTTTCATCACACATCACAATCTGATCAAGACATGATTCATTGTTGTTGCATAGAATAAGAACACTTCAAAAACGACAAAATTTTGGTTTTCAGTCAGCTTGTGAGACACCCATTTATCAAGCTTTTCCACCTTTTCAATTTGCTTCAAATGCTAAATGATTGTAGAATAGACAGTATGCAATGAGTTCTTCAGCAACTTCTAATGTAGCTATTAGAGGATCATCTTCAAAGTTTGCTCTCGGTTGTTGCCAACTTCTGATGGCCAGTTATTATTCTCCTCATCTTTAAGGCTCTCATATCCTTTGCAAAACTTCTTGAAGCACTATTGCATTATATATTCATTAACAGTTCCTGGGCCAAATGTTTTGTTGATGTTGTGAATTGTCTCTACTGCTTTACCACCCATTTTGAACTCAAATAAAAAAATCACTCGAATTTGCTTTTTGTCTAACATAATTTCCATAATATAAAAAATATATAAAATAAGCAGCAAGTAATAAGTCCTTAGCAAAAAAAGATAAAGTGAGAAATGTACACTAAAATAATGTATATAACATAACCACATTTATTTAAGAATGTATCCAATATCAAAAGGTAAATTTCAACAATGTAAAAACTGCAATTCTTTTGCGGCAACCTAAGAAACTCTATTAAGAATAGATTTAGGTTGGAACCAGCAGTTAGCGTAATGGCTATATCGCTGGACTCCCACGTAGTCGACCGCGGTTTGCGTCCCAGACCCGGTGGCTTAAAACTCACACTGGGCACATGTGCGTGCGTGCCCAAGATCCTGAGAGGAAAATGGAGGAGAAGGGATTGCGGCGTGACCATCCCCCCTGGGGGGTGATTTCTCACTTTCTGTCTCTATGTCTCTGTCTGTCTGGCAAGTGCACGCGCCCTATAGCAAAAAAAAAAAAAAACAAAACAAAACAAAAAAAAAAAACTCTCACAAAAAATAAAAAAAGAATAGATTTAGATCAATAGGAAGAAAGAAAGAGGGACCAGCAGTTAGCGTAATGGCTATGTCGTTGGACTCCCATGTAGTCGACCGCGGTTCAAGTCCCGGACCCAGTGGCTTAAACTCACGCCGGGCATGAGTACGTGCGTGCCCAAGATCACAAGAGGATAAAGGAGGAGAAGGGATTGCGGCATGGCCATCCCCTCGGGGGGTGATTTCTCGCTTTCTGTCTCTCTGTCTCTCTCTGCCTTTCTGGCGAGCACACGCGCCCTATAGCAAAAACCTCTCCAAAAAGAAAGAAAGAAAGAAAGGAAGGAAGGAAGGAAGGAAGGAAGGAAGGAAGGAAGGAAGGAAGAAAGAAAGAAACCAGATAAATCAAATACGTGATGAAACAGGCAACATTACAACAGACATAGTAGAAATACAAAATACCATTAGAGGATACTACAAGCGACTATATGCCAACAAACAAGACAATTTGTAGGAGATGGACAAATTCCTGGATGCATATAATCTATTAAGATTGAATCAGGAGGACATAGAGAACCTGAATAGATCCATAACAAGCCAGGGGATTGAATCAGTAATACATAACCTCCCAACAAAGAAAAACCCAGGTCCTGATGGCTTCACTTCTGAATTCTACAAAACTTTTAAGGAAGAGTTAACCCCTATCCTACTAAAATTATTTCTAAAGTTTCAAAAGGAAGGAAACCTTCCAAATTCATTTTATGAAGCCTCTATCATCCTCATTCCCAAAACAGATAAGGACATGACAAAAAAGGAAAACTATAGACCAGTATCATTGATGAATATAGATGCAAAAATTCTCAGCAAGATGCTCGCAAATTATATCCAAAAACATATAACAAAGATTATTCATGATGACCAGGTAGGCTTTATCCCAGGGATGCAAGGGTGGTTCAACATACACAAGACCATAAATGTAATATACCATATTAACAGAAAGATAAAAAGCATATGATCATTTCAATTGATGCAGAGAAAGCATTTGATAAAATACAGCATCCTTTTATGATTAAGACCCTCAGTAAGATTGGTATAAAAGGGTCACTTCTCAACACAATAAAAGCTACCTATGAAAAACCTACAGCTAACATTACACTGAATGGGGAAAAGCTAAAAGCTTTTCCGCTAAAAACGGGTACTAGGAAAGGCTGCCCACTTTCTCCACTGCTCTTTAATATAGTACTGGAAGTCTTAGCTAACGCAATCAGAGAAGAGAAAAATATAAAAGGCATTCGAATAGGCAAAGAAGAGTTGAAAATACCTTTATTCGCAGGTGACATGATGGTATACTTAGAAGACCCAAAGGTCTCCATGAAAAAACTTCTTGAAGTAATAAGTGAATACAATAAAGTGGTAGGATACAAAATCAACATCCAAAAATCTATAGTATTTCTATATATGAACAACAAGTTGAACGAAGTAGAGCTGAAGAAAGGAATCCCTTTCACCGTAGTCACAAGATGCATAAGATACCTAGGGATAAACCTAACCAAGAAGTTAAAAACTAAGTTTTCTTTATAAAGAAAACTATGAAAATCTTAAAAAAGATATTGAAAGTGATATAAAAAAGTGGAAGGACATCCATGTTCCTGAATTGGAAGAATTAACATACTCAAAATGGCAATTCTACCCAAATTAATCTACATGTTTAATGCATTTCCAATCAAAATACCAGAAAATATTCTTCACAGATCTAGAAAAGACAATCATAGAATTTGTCTGGAATCATAAAAGATCTCATATTGCAAAAGTAATCCTGCACAAGAAGAATGGAGTAGGAGGCATATCACTCCCTGATCTCAAGATATACTATAAAGCTGTGATCATCAAAACAGCATGGTATTGGCACAAAAACAGACATGTGGACCAATGGAATAGAATAGAGACCCCAGGAATAATCCCCAAAGCTTACAGCCAACTGATTTTTGACAAAGGATATCAGACAATCCATTGGGAAAAGGAAAACCTCTTTAGTAAATGGTGCTGGAAAAACTGGGTATCCATCTGCAGAAAGATGAAACTGAACCTCCATCTTTTACCATTAACAAAAATAAACTCAAAATGGATCAAAGATCTGAACCTAAGACCTCAAACAATAAAACTGCTGGTGGAAAATGCTGGGGAAACTGAGAGACATTGGAGTAGGCAAAGAATTCTTAAATAAGACTCCCAAAGCACAAGCAATAATCCTTAAAATAGACAAGTGGGACTATATCAGACTAAGAAGTTTCTACACAGCAAAGTAACAAGTGTGAATCGACAACCCTCAGAATGGGAAAATATTTTTGTTAAATATGCCTCAGACAAGGGACTGATAACTAGAATACAGGGAACTCAAGTGCCTTATGTGAAAAAAAAATGATTAACCCAATTAAAAGATGGGAAAATGAGCTGAACAAAAATCTCTCTAAGGAAGACATATAAACAGCCAAAAAGCATATGAGGAAATGCTCTACATCCCTCATCATAAGGGAGATGCAGATAAAAACCACAATGAGATACCACCTAACCCCTGTCAGAATGGCAAAGATTAAGAATATAAAAAGTGGTAAGTGTTGGTGGGGATGTGATGAAAAGGGAACTCACCTACACTGTTTGTGGGAATGTTAACTGGTTCAGCCACTGTAGAGAACAATAGGGAGGTTCCTCAAAGATCTACAAATAGAACTACCATTTGATCCAGCAATCACACTTCTGGGTATCTACCCAAAGGACAGGAGAACGCTCAGTCAGAAAAGTGCTTGCACATCAATGTTTATTGCAGTATTATTCACGATTGCCAAGACATGAAGCCAACGTAAATGTCTACAAACTGATGAATGGATTGAAAAAGTGTGGCATATATACTCTATGGAATACTACTCAGTCATAAAAAATAACAAGACCCTGGCATTTGATAGAAAGTGGTCAGATATGGAGGATCTATTGCTGAGTGAAGTAAGCCAGGCTATGAAAGAAAGATATTGTATGTATTCACTTAATATATACCAACTATCCACACTCTATGGTAGAGAGCGAAACACTGGAGGACATAAAAGTATTGAAAATACTTAACGAAGATAAGACAGTGTGGAATGGGGAGGTGAAGAGAAGAGGATAGAGAAAGATGGCAAGAGAACAAACAGAGAGGCATGACATTAGTGGGACACAGATATGGTTTATTACCTGTTGATGACGTGTATAATATTCTCAACTGGATTGCTCTGAGAAGTATTTCATGATGGGCAAAGTCTTTTTACAAGCAAAATGAGAAATAGTGATTGACTGGTTAAAAAAAATAATTGGAATAATAATAATAATGATCGGGAAAAACAATGAAAAGATATTGAATGATGAAGTGGGGATTTTAATGTCTCTGTATTGACTGATATGCACAGCATTCTCTTTTGCAAAAGCAATGTAATACACTCTAAAGTTATATGCAATTCAATGTAATATAGACAAGATTATGATGATAATGAATAAATAAATATTCTCAAAAAAAGAATAGATTTAGACAAATGCTGTAAGTGCTGGGGTTGACTAGTTGATAAAAACATAAAATAAAACAATTAACTAACAGGAAATATATAAAGAAAATTAATTATAGTTTTCTATATGGCTAAAATGAATGGTAACTTACGGTCATAATGAGTAAATATCAATCTGTGTCCTTTGTGGGAAAATTTAAACTATATTAGAAGATACATGGTAGAACTGGAGATATGAAAAAGAACTATCATCCTCTAAAGTAGGAAGTCAATAAATAATGCCTAAAAAGGGAAGATCAAGATATAGCAACACAAATATTTTATTTAGAGATAAAAATAAATATTAAAAATGATCACCTAATAGAATTGAAAGCATTAGCCTCTGGGAGGGAAGAAGAGAGGAAGGGGGAAATCAAGGAAGCACACAGGGAACTGTACATATCACTTTTTATCCTGCCAAAAAGAATAAAAAGCATATTTACACAAAGATCAGAAACAGAAAAAGACAAATGCTCCCTATACAAGATGGACTAAAGAAGTCCACTAGGCCCAAAATGACTGTGGAATTGAGTTTCTTGCCAAGAGCTACTGTGGCTCAAATCCTTTGATTTGAGTGAAGTCAACCCTACTACACTAGCCACAATTATTGGATTAGAATCAATGCACAAGCTAGTATGATCGCATACAGACCAATCATCACCCTAGTCATGTAGCTAAGCATTTCTCTCATTAGTGGTAGAAACTCTGCTCAGTCAGGGTGGAATTAATGCACAGTAATAGCAAACCAACCTACCATACTCTCTTCAGGATGATTAATACTAAGTATACAAAGAGACGACAGGTCATACCAGTTCAGGTGAATAAAGGTCTCTAGAGCCTAGTGTATTATCCGATCTCAAATAGGTGCCCCCATGTGATTCCCCTAAGGCTGATGGGACTTCATTCCAAAGTATCTTTCAATAAATCTACACACACACACACACACACACACCCTAAAAAAAAAAAACAGTCTAACAAAAGCACTTCATAGTTCAAGAAAATTAGCTGTTTCAGAACAACTCAGTGCATCAGCTTTCCCTCAAGAGACTACGCAAAAATGATGCAAGAGTTAAGAACATAGTAAAAAAGAGATCTTCAAATTAACTGCAGATCAGAATTATCAAAGAATGTACTATTCATTTTATTTCTTTTCCCTTCCCTTCCTTTCTTCCTTTTTTTTTTTTTTTTTTTCCCCTCCGTTTTTTGCAACTGCCAAAGTTTGGACACAAGAGAAAAAATAGGTAAAACTCAATGTAATACAGGGGCTGCCAGGTAGTGTGGTGGTTAAGGGCGCTGGATTCCCACATGGCCTACCGTGGTTTGAGTCCTGGACCTGGTGGCTTGCTTTCTCACTGTGCCCTACCCCCCTCTCTAACCCTCTCTGGTCAAATTAAAATAAATAAATACATAAAGTTAAATAAAATAATTTTTTAAAAAATTCAATGTAATAAAATTTTGCTGTGAAAAAGTAGGCTAAAACCAAGAGTAGAAGTGAGATTGTTTCTGAGCAATGTTAATTTAATTCAGTAAAATAAGTAATTCTATGATATAAGTCATTCTACTCACCTTTCCTATGTAACTAACACATTTATAAATCTATCACCACATACTTATACAATCATTTGGTTTTTAAAATATTGAACAATCCTGGAATAACATGATAAAAAAATTATGACCAATTGAAATTTTTAAATAAACTATGACATAAATCATGACAAAACAAAGATACAAAGTAATTTTCTTCAACTTACTAGTTATTATACAATGAAGAGTATTTGCCTGGTGCTTAGAATTTAATGCTTCTATGGAAATCACTAGCTGCTTTTCTAGCAATGCTCCTTTTGATACTCCAATTTCATACTTCCAGTGAATTATTAAATATCTCAAAATCTGAAAAGGACACAATTCAAAGAAAACACAATCTTCTTTAGAAATCATGGTAATAATAAATGTGTATGATAGTTAAATTAGTAACTCTAATTTTCCCCAAAAATTGTATTCTTGCTTGTGAGATTTGTTTGTTCAGAACATTGTGTCTAAACAGGAGAAATAGCAAGAGGAATGACATAAGAAAGAAGACAATGAGGGGCTAGCAGGTGGCATTGTGATTAAAGGCACTGAATTCCCACACTGCTGATCACAGTTCAAGTCCTGGACCTGGCAGCTTATTTTCTCACCTTTTCTCTCTATCTCTCTCTGGTCCAATTAAAAAAAAAAAAAAAAAAAAAAAAAAAAAAAGAGTAATAAATAGAAACAAGTAATTCTTAAAAAAAAAAAAAAAAAAAAAAAAGAAGACAGTGAAATTCAACACAATGCCCAGCAAGACTGGAAACTGAGACAATAAATTGCTTTAGTCAAAGGTAAGATAAGCTGGAAATAATTATTAGGAAAAATTCAAGTGGGAGTTTCTGTTTCTTTTTCTCCTCCCCAAATAAAAGTCAACACAAAGACTATGAATAAGAGTGACATCTGGTTATGAATCATCTTTACTTTTCACTAAATCAACATTTTTGGTGGTCTGAATACTATTTACTAGTGCTGGAGGCAAATGCCTGTGTTTATTCCTTAGTATGCCAAATTCTACCATGTGACTTTAGGTAAGTTACTTAACCTCTCTGTACCCCAGATTCCTTATCTATAAAGATGGGGACACACCTACCACATAAGGCTGCTGCTGAAAGTAAGTATGTGCAAAATGCTTAACACAGTTCCTAGCATAAAATAAATACTTAAAAGAGTTATCAGCTATTAGATCTAATAAGTTTATGTGTCGTAAAGACTGTACATAACATCTGAAGTTGAACAGGAATCCTTCAATATGTCTGAATAAAGCATTCAATCTTTTTTTTAGATTAGATTTTTTTGCGTTCACTGGGAAGAAGGGGGGTTAATGATAAATCACACCCTATGGGGGATGAATATGCCTCAATCCATTCTCCTCCCAGAATTTTGGGCAAGCACATCACACCTGCCCAGCATGTTTTTCAAGCCACCAGGTCCAGGACTCAAATTGCAGAGTCGTCATATGGAATCCAGAGCCTTAACCACCATGCCATCTGCTAGCCCCAAAATATTCAATCTCGTTGAGCCAAATTTAAAATAAAGTACATTATATTAATTTCCATTATTACTCATGGAAGCAGACTCACTTTTATACTAATGTGCCATAAGGAAAATTACTACCCTCCCTTTTTTAAAGAATTATTTTTTAGTCATTACTATTTTTCAATTTGCTATAGGGCACGTGCACTCACGAGAGAGAGACAGAGAGGGCAAATGAGAAAGTAAGCCGCCAGGTCTGAGACTCGAACCACAATAGGCCACGTGGGAGTACAGCACCTTAACCACCATGCCACCTGCAGGTCCACTCCCTTTCTTTGTTTCATTTTGCTACAGGGTGTGTGTGCTTACAAGAGAGAGAGGGAGAAAGAGAGAGAGGGAAAGTGAGAAAGCATACCCCATGGGGGATGGCAACACTATAATCCCTTCTCCGTTTCTTGCATCTGGATTTTGGGTAGGCAGTAGTGAGGCACACATGCCTGGCATGTTTTTCACGTCACCAGATCCAGGATTCAAACCAGGCAGTCAGCCATGTGGGATTTAACCACCATGCCACCAGCTGGTTAATTATTCCTCCCCCTTTAAAAAAAAAAAAAAAAAAAAAAAAAAAGCTGGGACCAGCAGTTAGCGTAATGGCTATGTCGCTGGACTCCCATGTAGTCAACCGTGGTTCGAGTCCCAGACCCAGTGGCTTAAACTCACGCCAGGCGCGTGTGCATGTGTGCCCAAGATCCCGAGAGGAGAATGGAGGAGAAGGGATTGCAGTGTGGCCATCCCCCCTGGGGGGTGACTTCTCACTTTCTGTCTCTCTGTCTCTCTCTGTCTTTCTAGCAAGCGCAATATAGCAAAAAAAAAGAAAGAAAAAGAGGCTGAAAAGATATGCTTAAGAGAACCTAGGAACTGAAATCCTAATTTGTACCAGTTTACAGGAATGATTTTTGGGCATTTCTACAGTCTAACATTTTCCTGCACACAACCTCTGACTTTCTGTGCTCCTTGTGTTAAGATTTTCTCATAGTGTCTTTATCCACATGAGAGAACCATTGAGAGAACCGCTGTGAGTCAGAGCCTTGGTTTCTCACCCAGGTTCTGTCATCTGTGAAATCTAATCCTTTAACATCCTTTAATGTTAACAAAGAAGGTAGGAAGACTGGGAACACTCTAAAGTGCCCTCAGAGCCTGTGATTCTATTTTACCTGCCCAGAATCCCTTACAAGGCCAGTAGTTAACCATCCAATTAGGCGATGGCTGTGAACTGAACAAACGTGGTGAAGCCAAGTGATCAGTGTCATCTTCCACAGGTATAGAGAGGGTTGGGCAAGGCCTCTGAAGTGCACCCTTTCATCATCCAGTTGTTCCCGGCACCAAGGAATGTGCACCACACCTCTCACCCTCACTCTCATTTTGCACTGATTGGACCTTCCTTGCCTGCTGTTCTGATTCGCGGATATCTCGCCCAGGTTGTCCATTTCCTTCCCTCTTTCCAAGTTCCCTCCCAGCAGTGTGTGTGGAACACGCTGGGCTCGAGTGAGATCACCTACAAGGCTGGCATCTGGCTCTGACGCAGGGCGTCGACTGATATTTGGCAAACACCTCAGCTTTCTGAACCTTGGCGTTCTCAGCTGGAAACGGGATGGCGTTTATCTCCTCACGTGTGGACAACGTCCCCCTAGCTAATTAGCTGTTCCTCAGAGTGCCCAGCGAGCACGACAGCACCGCGTCTCCATTCCCCGGGTCTCCTCTGCTCCTCATGACCCGGAGGGAGGTGGGCTGATTTTCACTCATTCCCACCTTTCCCAAAACTTCCTCCTCCACCTCAGGCTGACCCCTGGGCCCACACTTCGCAGCCACCACACAAAGCCTGTCTCCTCAGAAAGCGTCCTTCTGTGCTTTCTCTCCCTTCCCAACGTCACCTCGCAGACTGCTATGGCCGTCCCCTCCATCCTGCACAGACAGCAGCGGCGACGCCCACTGAAAGGCTACTAGCCCACAGTCGAGGCCACCTCCACCGCTGCTTCGACCTCCGCCGGAGCCCACGCCCGCCGGCGCCTGCCTGTCCTTTCCCGCCGGCGCTCGCGCGCCCCGCCCACCTGCCGGCGCGCCTGCGCACACCGCGCCGGCCAGCCCCGCCCCCTGGCTCCCAGCCGGCGCCGGGAGGCACCTGGAGCCGCAGCTGGGAGCAGCTAGGAGCCGTCAGGGCAGGTGGGCCGACGCGTGGGCGGACCACGGGGCCTAGGCGAGGCCGCGGGCAGTGGCAGGGCTGGAAGCGAGCAGGTATGAGGCCAAGCCGCGGCTCCTCCCGAAGAGACTTTCCCACAGTCTCGCCGAGATGTGGCACTGAGCTTTTCAAAGCGTCTTCAGTGCCTTCCAGGATCCTTCCTTCAGCTGGAAGAAGCTGCTGGTGCCTGGTGCGGGATTCCCTAAGTGGTTTTTGACCCTAACTGACTCCCCTTTCTTCAGTGGCTGCCCCCAGTGCTCTAGCCAGCCAACCTCGGGCTCCAAGATTTCGCAGAAAAAATACAGTTCTGCCAGTTGAAATTGAGTTTTAGATAACAATATTTTTAGATATGTATATCTCATATAATATTTGGGACATAAACTAAAAAATCATTCATTAGCCTAAAATTCAAAACTGAGTGCCCTATATTTTGTTTGGTAACCCGTTCCAAAAATCTCTCCAGCCTGTTCTAGGGGACTCAGACCCCCAACCCCTAGGCTGGACCTGAAGCCTTTCTCACCCCTTCAAGGCCCCTCACCTCGTTCTGACTTGGCACTAAATGTGCCAACTGCAGGAGCTGTCTTTCCTAGGCTCCAGCTGACAGAAACGCTGGAGTTTTCCATGAAGAAAGGAAGGTATTTCTATAGACTCCAGCAGAAATCTGCAGGTACCAGGAAGGGCTTGCTGAGAGGGGCTTGAACCTAAAACCGCTGATGTTCTGGTAGCTGGTTCATTGGGCAGCCAAAAAAAAAAAAAAAAAAAAAAAAAGCTCTGGTGAGAGAGATTCCTACCTGACAATTGCCCAAGGAGAAGGGTGGGACAGGGTGTTGGCTGTTTTCCTTCAGGGAAAATTCTTCCACCCAGCTCTATGAAGCCAGAACTGGGCAAAACAAACTGGGGAGCTGGCAGAGTGCCTGCCCAGTAGACAACCTTGGTGCTACTCCAAGAAACATGTCTATTGAGCACTGATTCATACCCTTCTTGAGTCTGCTGAACGCTGTTGTCCCTCCTCTCCTTCTCAGCTGGTCACAGGTAGACCTCTTGGAGAAAGGCAGCTTTTATTTCTGGAAAATTTATCACAACAGTCACATTTGGTAAGAGAACTGGCATTTGGCAAATCACTAGTCTTCTCTCCCTTTCTCTCTCTCCCCAACCCCCGTTTAGGAAGAGGAGTGGCCAAAGAACTAACATTATTGAATGTCTGTTTTTGTCATACACCACTGGCTCTTTGCATGAAGTTTTTGTTTGTTTGTGTTTTTTTGTTTTGGTTTGTTTTTGGGTTTTTTGCTATAGGGCATGTGCACTTGCCAGAGAGGCAGAGAGAGAGAGAGACAGAAAGCGAGAAATCACCCCCCAGGGGGAATGGCCACGCCGAAATCCCTACTCCATTCTCCTCTTGGGATCTTGGGCACGCACACACATGCACCCAGTGTGAGTTTAAGCCACCAAGTCCAGGACTTGAACCGCGATCAACTACATGGGAGTCCAGTGACATAGCCATTACGCCAACTGCTGGTCCTGCATGAAGTGTTCTCACTCTCATATATATCTTGTAAGAGAATTGTCTTCACTGATGTGTGAGAAACCAAATTACTGAGGATGGCTCTTTAAAATATTTTCTGTGAGAATGTTGACTCAGCAGAAAATGTCCCACCTTGAGAATAGCATAGGGAATGAAGGGTGGAAGAACACTTGCCAGTAGCAAAGAACTTCAGGTGAGTTGGTCATCCTGTCTTCCAGCCCTTGTCCTTGGAGCATCTCAGGGATGAAGGTGCAGTGATACACCCAACAGCAACCTGGAGGCAGGGAGGCCCAACAGAGGTAGCCAGGGACATAGGTGCCCTCCCTACCAGGTATAGGCAGAAGTAAAAAAGGAAGTTTTTGATGTTAGAACCTGCCATCATAATTTCCGTAACAAACCTTTTCAGTCTGGCAGGATTTGATGCAGACTTGTTGTTTGGTGAACGTTGACTCTATGCTAAACATTCTTTTCTTTTAAATTTTTTTATTTATTTTTACATTTTATGCTAAGCATTCTTTACTTTTTTTTTATCTTAAGTAATCTTCCCTCGTGAGGGAGGTGTTATCCTCATTTTATAAATGATGAAAACAAGGATCCAATAAGAGGTTCCATGACATTCAGTCTGTAAATGTGAGAGCCAAAATCTGAAACAACTCTCTTAACCCCTCTTTCTTCTCCCTCACAGCTACCCAGTGCATCTCTCACCTGGATGTGACCTGCCTAGTTGCTCAACTGTTCTGTAGTATGGAAACACTAACATTAGCATGAGATGCCAACCCTCTTTGCCAAGTCAAGGAGGGCCCTTGCTCAGTGGCCCCGTTGGTAGTGTTCTGACCTGTAGTACTGGTAGCCACATGACTGACCATGGGTTCAGATCCTCAGTCAATCTGAAGACTAACTAGGTACACATATGCCCAAGATCTTGCCAAGCTGGAGGGCTGTGAGAAAGGGATTGTGGTGTGATCATGCATCACAGGTGTGCCCCCCTCTCACACACACATGCACACACTCTCTCATGAATAATAATAATGAAAGCCAAGGAGCCAATGATCTCAGATACCCTCATCTTCCACACACTAAAACTTGAATGAACCGTGGTTCCCAATCCTCCTCTCACCCATAGATATGTTCTCCTATCCTATTTGGAGTCTAGTAATAATATGTTATTGGACTCCACATTATTAAAACGTTTTTTATTCAGGCCCCATTCTCAGAGTCAAAGTGAAAGGTTATCAGTTATCCTCAATAGACAAAGACATGTGAGGGCCCAAGAAATTAAATGGCCAGCCCATGGTTACCTCAGTCAAATGAACCAAGGAGCCTCTGTATATGGCTCTGGATATTTTCAGCCCTGGTCTTCAGGGGCCACTTCACCCCAGTCTGTAGATTTGGTAACATATTGACACTGTTTTCATTGCTTTATTTACCTCAGGATTTCAATTACTGTTTCATGTCCTTTTCAGATATCCTGTCCATTCTGAGAAGAAATTCCTTGTCTGGCTAGAAGAGACATCTGAAGAGCCCCGGGTTGATTCTGACCCAAACCCCAGGGTTTGAGAAGAACCACAACATCCTAGGGAACACTGCCAGATAAACAATGGCATTTTAGAGACTTTCAAGCTCTTGTTCCCTTTTAAATGTGTCCTCTCTGTGTAGATAAATTTCCTCGAAACTTCTTAGGTCCTACCGTGTCCTCAGGCTTCCTCAGAGCATTCAAATGCCCTGAAGAGGTTGACCCTAGGAACTTAGGTGGAAATTATCCCTTAAGTCCCCGTTACCAGGCTGGTAGAAAATGAAGTCCACTTGAAGACTTTCTCCCCTGGGAAAGAATCAACTATTAAAAGAAATTGTTTCCTATACAGACAGTAGGAAAGGGTTAACTGCTTCTCTCGGGTCCTGAGCAAAGTCTGTCCCCCATCAGTTCCCATAACCGGGTTTCCTGAAATGGAGCAGGTCCCAGGTGTCTCTCCACTAATCACATCCTTGGAAATGGGGCCATGAAGCTCAGATTAGCTCATCCCTTCACCTTCTTGAGGCCTTCTCCACCTGGAGCACTGAATCTGGGGCAGCGTCACCACTCACCTCCCTCTGCTTTCCTATCAGGGGTCAAACAGGGATGTTCTCACAGAGGCATGGTAGGTTATGGGGCACTATAGGCTATAGTTAGCACTTATTTTTGTGCCAATTCTTGGACTCCAGCATCTGTTCTTCCACTTTCTAAGATTAGGCAACGGAAAGATTCTTTCCCCAGGACAAAGACCAAAGTTTGTGTAACTATTTTCTTCTTTGCCCCCATTCTTTTCTTCCACCCCTTAGACTGACTGACTGGTTCTGAGAAACTTCCTATTTTTCCTGGCTGAGTTACCTTTTCCACAGTATCTGATTTCTAATCTACCAGTAGCAGATGTTGGGTCAGCCTAGGATATCCGTTCTTTTCCTGCTAGTATCAAATTTCTCCTCTGCCTATTTAACCAATAAAATCTATATCACAAAGTGGTTCTTCCCTCTGTAATTACTTCTTTACCCTCTCTCTAAGCAGGGCTGTCCTGCCAGCTGATGTCCACCAAAAGGGAAGTATTCTTTGTGGCCCAGAGGCCTTGGGAATGGAAATAGCAGTGTGATTTTGTCACATATGGCAAAGTAAACCTACTGATTTAAAGACCAGATGACCAACTTTATTTAAAAGACAAGTAGGCTAATTGAGGCAAAGATTCTTCTTCCAAGAGTCTCATCGAAGAGGACATTGGATATACATGTTCAGTCTTGGTTCCATCTTACATGATTATAGTACTCTGAAATACTTTTTACCAGGAATGCTGGTGTACAGTTTTTAAAGTTGGTGACCTGGGACTTTAGTTCAGTTCTAAAGTATTTTTATCTGTCTGATTTTAGGATCACTTATCTCTTCTGTTTCTCCATCTTTCATTTTTGCCAGTTGAAAAGAGGCAGTGGGATCAAAAGTTTAAAAGGGTCAGGATGTCTGAATTCTTTTTCCCTTTCACCATTTACTTTAGGTGTTATGTTCTAGTTTTCTACACCTAAAATAGGAAAATTCTCCCAGGAATATAGTTAAAATGATTTAAGAGTTTTAGAGTCTTTAAATTTAAAGAAATCTTAGAGGTCATGTAATCCAGTCTTTCCCAGTCATTAAAGCAACATTTATTCCCAACTCATTTTCTTTATCCCCACCTGTATCCTACCTCCTTTGGGATCCAAGGTAAAGATTGGTTCACTTTGCATAGTGTATTTAGTGTTGGGAAACACTGACCTATTTTATGCAGTAGTCATTCCAACAGTCACAATATGTTGATACCTAGCTTTCCCCTGTATATCTTAGGGTGGGGAATTTGCTTTCTCAAAGGCAACCCAATCCAGCTTTGGACAGCAGTGGTTTGATAGAGAGTTTTTCATTATATCAAGCTAACATCTTCCTTTCTCTACCCTCCCCTCCCCATCCTATTTCTTCCACCCATTGGTCCCAGATTTGCCCTTTGAAACCACAAAGAATCATGTAATCCCTTAATAAAGGGGCATGAGAATACCCAGGATTGTTATTGTTAACCTGTCACAATGGTTCAGACCTGGCCTGAATGATTGTACTACGGATGGCCTATGCTTTGTACACTAGCTGTTTGTCATTGTATAAACCAAGTTTTGGATGAATTGAATTATTTTTAAACTTACTGGAAAGTGAACTGTTAAAAAGAATCTGTGATCAGTTCTTTCATAAACTGAAGGATCTTTTTGTAATTTAAATAATCTCTTCTAGTCACCCTTTATGCAAATCTAGTTTGTTGTATATAATGTTTTACTTAAGGGAAGGTTTGCCTACATACAAAATGAGTAAAATTATAGCAATAACTAATTTTATCAAGCATTTGACATACATTATTTCTCACCACAATTTCCTTCTGTAAAATTATCCCCTACTTACAGATGAGGAAATTCAGGTTTAGAGACGTTAAATACCCTGTCCAAGGTCATAAAATTAGTAAGTGATGCCCCAAAATTCAAACAAGGTCATGGAGTCCAGAGTCTAGTTTCTGAACCAGCAGAAGTTGCAGATGCTAGTGAGAGTTGTAAGGACTAGCTATGTCACAAGTAAATAAGGCTAAGATACAGAAAACATCCAAAATGTCTACAGCTCCAAATATGTGCACAAAATCTACAAGTAAATAAGGCTAAGATACAGAAAAGTGACTTAAAGGGGCCGGCAGGTGGTGTGGTGGTTAAGGGTGCTGGACTCCCACATGGCTGACTGTGGTTCAAGTCGTGGACCTGGTGGCTTACTTTCTCATTCCCCCTTCTCTCTCTTTCTTTCTCTCTCTTTCTCTCTGACTCACTTACTCTCTGTCCCTCTCTGGTCAAATTAAAATAAATAAGTAAAAAATAAAGTTCAATAAAATAATAATCATTCTTTTTAAAAAAATGAAAGAAAGAAAACTGACCTAAAAATCTCTACAGCTCCAAAGATGTGCACAAAATCTACTCTCTTTGGGGCCGGCAGGTGGTGTGGTGGTTAAGGTGGCTGGACTCCCACATGGCTGACTGTGGTTTGTGTCCCAGACCTGGCAACTTGCTTTCTCAATTTCCTTCTCTTTTTCTGTCTCTCTCTGGTCAACTTCAATAAAAATAATAATAATAAAACCACTATAATAGTGACAATGAATAAAATAAAATAAAATAAAATAAAACAATTTTAAAAAGCCAGTAATGTTTAAAAATAATCTCCTCTCTTTTGGTTCTGGTACTGTAGGATTCCCATTACAACTCATACTCCAGGGCAATTTGATCAAGGCACCCCAAAGACTTCCTCTGAGGAGCTAGGATTAAGCAGGTGCTGCCAAATTTTATTTCAGGCATATGAGTGTGACCAGACACTCTTTCAAAGGGTTGGTGTATTCCCAAGGACTAGTAGCATGAGCTTCTTAGAAGAAAGGAGTAGTTCATTATTGACTGGCAAAGTGAAAGGTGTTGAGAGTCATGACTGACCCTGGCCCTCTACTAGGTGGGTCAGAATCATTCAAACAGGCCCAGTTTTTAATCATGTTAAGGTTTTCAAGTGAAAAATAGTTTGAGAGGGGAATGGTCCATAAATAAATGCTGTTTTGAATCCAAACTGGACAAAGATAAATGGATGTAATATCTCTATGTCCTCAAATTAGTTCTAGTTTCTTTAATTTAGTCTACAGCAGCATAAACTCACATACTGCTCTGTTCAGAACATATCTCTTGGGGCTCCTAGAACACTAGACTTTTCTACACTGGAGAAAGGGTTTGGGGTAGAATTATCTTCTAACCTCAAAGCCGCACCTTCATCCACTCTCACCTATCAGAATGCCCTGTTTGACGTGGCTCATTATCTTGGTTCATCTGCAGACTTTTGCTTTCAAATACATGATCGTCCTTTGCAAATCATGTGTCAAACTGACCAAGATCAAGCTGACATCTAAAGAATCATAAGAAATCAGGTCAGTCTTCATAAGGCACCAATCTCCTCTTACAAGTCCACTTTTTTTAACTTTACTTGTATAGTAAGCTCAATTACAATTTTAAGTCATAGACTCAGGTGAGAAAATAATTTTTTATTTCTCAACTTAATTTTTTTAAATAATTATCTATTTAATTTTTTAACTTATTCATTCATTTATTTTAACTTGACCAGAGAGAGACACAGAGAAAGAGAGAGGGCAAGTGAGAAAGCAAGCCACCCGGTCAGAGACTTGAACCATGGTTGCCATGTGGGACTGTCTAGCAACTTAACCACCATGCCACCCACTGGTCCCCTTAATTTTTTAAAAAATAATTATTTATTTCATTCCATTTGTTGTTATTATCTTTCAGCTTGACCAGAGAGAGAACAGGAAAGCAAGAAAGCAAGCTGCCAGGCCCAGGACTCAAACCGCAGTCAACCATGTGAAAGTCCAGTGCCTTTAACCACCATACCACCTACCAGCCCCTCAACTTAATTTTTTAAAAAGAATTATGTATTTAATTTTATTTATCATTATTTTTAAAGAATTATTTAATTTAACTTTATTTATTTATTTAAATTTGACCAGAGAGGGTCGGAGCAAAAGAGAGAAAGAGAAGGAAAGTGAGAAAGCAAGCCACCAGGTCTGGGACTCAAATTGCGGTTGACCATGTAGGAGACCAACACCTTTAACCACTATGCCACTTGCTGGCCCCATCATTAGTACTTTTTTAATTTCTTACAGGGCACATGTGCTCACCAGTGAGAGAGAGAAAGTCACCAGGTCTGAGACTCAAACCATAGTCATGCGGGAATACAACACCTCAACCATCATGCCACCTGCTGGCCCCAATTTAATTTTTTAAAATTAATTTGCTATAGGACAAAGTGAGAGAAGGAAGGTAAGAAAGTACCTCCCCCCATGGGGGACAGTCATGCCACAATCATTTCTCCTCTATTCTCTTCTCAGGATATGGGGCATGCACACACATTTGCCCCAGTGTATTTTTCAAGCCACTGGGTTCAGAACTTGAACAGTGCAGTCAGCCATGTGGGATCCAGTTGCCTTCACCACCATGCCACTGGCTGACCTAACTTAGTTTAATTTTTTTAAGTTTATTTCTTTCATGAGAGCAAGGGACAGAGAAAAAGACAAGCATTCTCAACAGAGTCTAATTCCACCATCTCTCCTCCCACCTCCAACCTTCCCAGATACCCAGCATCATAGGCACGTACAAATTGACCAAAACTGCAATCTTTCATATCGATCCAGCATCACTTGAGCAGTGCGTTATTGCTGTGCCACTGGGCCAGTCCCCAACTTAAATTTTTCAGCCCCCGTTTCTATTGATGGCAGAAAAAAGAATAAACCTCACTAATTCAAGATAACTCAATCATTACAAGTTTTATTTGTTTTTGTTTTTTTGAGAGAGATTTTTACTATAGGGTACATGTGCTTGTTGGAGAGACAGAAAGTAAGAAATCACCCCACCCCCCCATGGGAATGGCCACACCACAATCCCTTCTCCTCCATTCTCGTCTTGGGATTTTGGTCACATACGTATACATGCCCAGCATGAGTTTCAAGCTGTTTCCTCTGGGACTGCAGTTGGGCCATGTTGGAGTCAAGCACCTTAATCACTATGCCACCTACTGGCCCCAATCATTACAAGTTTTAAATTCACTCTCACCAGGATTCTCTTCTTGGTTCCCTTCTGCTCAGAAAGTCTTACTTTGGGATTTATGTATCATCCTGATATCAGGAAAGGTATCAAGACCAAGTGTCACTTTCTGTCTCTCTGGCCTAACTGATCAAGTGTAGCCTCCTTTGGTCTTGACCATTGGGTACCATGGCCACTGCATCTGCTGCAGTTTCTTGGCAGGTGGAACTTTTGTTCTTTTATGGACAAAGCACAATGATGGTTTCATGGAGGTCCCATAGCTCCCATCTTAGTTTTTCCTGGTACTGCTGAACCGGGATGGCCCCTGACTTGGGCCATCCACACTCAGGACTCACTCTGATGTCACAGCAAACCCCACAGGTATCCTGAATTTCAGTTCTCAATTCTAGCTCAACTCTTATCAGAGGATGGACACCAAAAAACTTTTCACATTTCCTCCAAATGTCAAAAAGTCAAAGAGATTTGGTCTTTAGAGATGAGAAGGCCAGGTTAGGTGGAGGTTATCTTAAACCTCCTTTGCCTGTGCAGATGACAATGCCATTTCTACTCTGTGGCACTTCCCTGTATTAGCACAGGATACTTTTTTTTTGGGGGGGAGAGGTTTTTGTTACAGGGTGCATGCGCTTGCCAGAGAGACAGAGAGAGAGAGAGACAGAAAGCAAGAAATCACCCAGGGAGGATGGCCACGCCACAATCCCTTCTCCTCCATTCTCCTCTCAGGATCTTGAGCACATATGCACATGTGCCCGGTGTTAGCACAGAGTACTTTGAAAAACTGCATCTTCTCAGATTTCCAGGAATGAATCCTTTGACTACTATTATTTGGTAGTGGGGGCAGAGAGCAAACACACACATTTGCATCTAAAGTTCATTGTTTTCCTCTCTCCATTCTTTTCAAATTCTGCATCAAAACCAAAAAGGGTTATATTTTTCTGTGTGGAGGGGAAAATCAGTGTTCTTCCCAATCAAGAGATGATGCTATAAACTCCGAACTGTGGATTTACCAGGTTCTGTCTCTTGACATTTAAAAAGAAGCTTTTTTTAAAAAAAGACAACAAACAACAAGAAGAAAACCTTTCAAGTACACGGTTCTTACAGTTTAAAAACTGGAGCCTTCAGGACCGGCAGTTGGCATAATGGCTATGTTGCTAGACTCACACGTAGTCAACTGCGGTTTGAGTCCCGGACGTGGTGGCTTAAACTCATGCCGGGCGCGTGTGCATATGTGCCAAAGATCCTGAGAGGAGAATGGAGGAGAAGGGATTGCAGCATGGCCATCCTCCCCTGGGAGGGTGTGCTTTCTCGCTTTCTGTCTCTCTGTCTCTCTCTGTATTTCTGGCAAGCACACATACCCTATCACAGAATCCTCTCAAAAACAAAAACAAAAACTGGAGCCTTCAAAAACATCATCTTAGGGCTGGCAGATGGTATGGTGGTTAAGGGCACTGGACTCCCACATAGCTGACCGCAGTTCAAGTCCCATACCTGGTTGCTTGCTTTCTTACTTTCTCTTTCTCTCTCTCTGTCCCTCTCTGGTCAAATTAAAATTAATTAATTAATTAAATTATTCTTTTTTAAAAAAAATCATCTTTAGGGGCCAGCAGGTGGCACTGGACTTCCATATGGCCGACCGCAGTTCAAGTCCCAGACCTGGCAGCTTGCTTTCTCACTCTCTCTCTCTCTCTCTCTCTCTCTCTCTCCCTCTCTCTCTCTCTCTGTTCCTCTCTGGTCAAATAAATAAATAAGTAAAGTTAAATAAAATAATTCTTTAAAAAAAAAGTCCTAAAAACATCTTTAGATTTTAAGAGGTGACGTTAAGACCTTGAGAGCCAAGATTTTAACTCTGATAATCTGTGTCATCCCAATGCAGAAGGCAGTGCATCCACAACTATAATGCTTAAGTGATGAGAGACAGAGTAGGGGGTAAAGGAAAGGGGAACATATTGTATGATATGAAAACATTTAGTTTCACTTATTTACAATATGAGTCACCTTTTGTCCCAAGGTCTTTTCTATCATTCATTAGACTATTGCACAGATATCTATGTGTCTGCTGTGCTGAGGACACAACTGTGAGATAAATATGTTCTTATCCCTTGTGGAACTCACACTATATAAGATAGAGCACAAACGACAGTGATGATCCAGTATGGAAAGCAGTCAGAAGGCCCCTGTCTCAGACTTGGAACCCAGGGGAAGACTTTCTAGAGGAAGTGAAATCTAAATTGAGATTTAAAGGATAAGTAAACACTGAGTTTACTGGTTTCAACCAGAAGATACAATTTGTTTATAAAACCCACAAACATTGGGGCCAGCAGGTGGCATAGTGATTAATGCGCTCCCACATGGCTGACCACGGTAGGAGTCCCCCAGACTTAGCAGCTTGGAGATCATGGAGAAGGGATTATGATGTGGCCATTCTCCTGGGGGGTGGGGGTGGGGAGGTTGATTTCTCACTTTCTGTTTCACTGTCTCTCTGGAGAGTGCACTGGCCCTATGGTGAAAATCTTTAAATAAATAAATAAATAACCACAAACATTGGGAAAACTCTAAGAGTTGTTTTTGTTTAAAACTCTAAGAGTTGTTTTTGTTTTGTTTTTAGAGCAATTTTTGCTATAGGGCACATGTGCTCACCAGAGAAACAGAAAGTAAGAAATCACCCCTCAGGAGGGATGGCCATGCCGCAAACCCCTTCTTCTTTTGGGACTTTGGGCACGAATGCACACACCACCAGGTCCAGTACTCGAACCACAGTCAACTACATGGGAGTCCAGCAATGTAATCATTACGCCATCCACTGATCCCTCCAAGAGGTTCTTTACAACCAGAACATAAAACACCAAGTGAGGAGTGGTGAGAAATTATGCTGGAGAGGTAAGAAGAGCATGTAAACTTTGAACTTATCTCAAGGGCAATGGGGAGGTAACAAAGCTATGAATGGTCAGGTTGATTTTAAAGAAACCGCTCTAGCTGCACACTGGATAAGACAGCCCAGGAAGAACAGATAAAATAAGAAGAGATCTAAGAAAAAAGACACCATCACAACAGCAATAAGGTTAAGTGACAAGCAGAAAAAGAACCCACTAGAGAAACAGAGAAGGGATAACAGGGCATGATTAGTGTCAATTACTGCCAAGAGAAACAGTAAGATAGCAATTGGAAATTAACAACTGGATTTAACAGTAGGATTATTGATGACCTTGTTGAAAGCAGCTTTATAGGAGTGGAAGTTATATTGCATTGGATTAAATCAATTGCACCAATGCTCATCTATCCCCTTCAATTACCATCTGTCTCTACACTGATGTCTTCCACATAATGTCTTCCAGACTTCCCCTTTGAGTTCCGCACTCATCTACAATGGACTTTTCAATATCTCCACTTGATTGATATAAAGGTTTCACAAGCCCAGGTTCCAAAACCAAAACTCTTCCTGTCCAAACCTGGTCTTCCTCTAGTATTGTCCACCTCAGCAAACATATTGCACCTACATTCTTCCAGTTGTATAGTCCATCCTTGACAAACCTTTTCTCTTCACCACCACCCCTAATTTAACTAATTACCGCATCTTCTTGTCATTTCTTTCTACCTATGCACTTTTATCTATACCACCAACATCTGAGTTCCGGCAACCATGTTCTCTGTCACTTGAACCACTGTGGTAACCTAACTGGTTTCTTACATCAATCTGTGCCTTCATTCAAACTATTTCCTATAGGATGCTAGGGCAATCATTTTAAAATACAAAGTCGAGGGGCCAGCAGGTGGTATGGTGGTTAAGGTGCTGGACTCCCACATGGCTAATTGGGGTTCAAATCCTGGGCCTGGCAGCTCTCTTTCTTACTTCCCCCTCTCTCTCTTTCTCTGGTTAAATTTAAAATAATAATAATAATAATAATAATAAGGGACCAGCAGTTGGCAGAATGGCTATGTTGCTGGACTCCCACGTAGTTGACCGTGGTTTGCGTCCCGGACCTGGTGGCTTAAAACTCACGCCGGGCGCGTGTGCATGAGTGCCCAAGATCCTGAGAGGAGAATGGAGGAGAAGGGATTGCAGCGTGACCATCCCCCCTGGGGGGTGATTTTTCGCTTTCTCTCTGTCTCTGTCTGGCTGGCGAGCGCACGCGCCCTATAGCAAAAACCTCTAAAAAAAAAAAAAAAGAAAGAAAAAACAATAATAAATTAAATAAAATGTAAAGTTGATCGTTATGCTTCTTTGTTTCAGCCCTTCAGTACCCCACCCCCCGGCCAGGGCTCTAAAAGTAAAAATAAAAATTCTTAAATGATAGAGAAAGCTCTGTATGATCTAGCCTTTGCCTGCCTTCCCAGCTTCAATTCACTACACAGTCCCTCTTGCCCTCTATTTTTTTTCTCCACATTGGTGATCTCCCCACTTTTTACATGTGCCTGCAACATCAAGGCCAGTATCCATCCACTCTAGTTGTGTGGATAAGAACATGGATTCTAGGCCAGCAGGTGGTGTGGTAGTTAAAGATGTTGGATTCCCATGTAGTTGACTGTGGTCCAAGTCTTGGACCTGGCGGCTTGCTTTTTCGCTTTCCCTTTCTCTCTCTCTCACTGTCTCTAGTCAAATTAAAAAGAAAAAAGCAAAACAAAAACAAAAACCAGAATTAAATAAATAAATAATTGTTTTAAAAGAAAGAAAGAAAAGAAAAGAACATGGGTTCAAGTGTCAGACCAGGTTAAAATCTCAGCTCTACTTCTGCCTGGTTCTATGATCCCAGGTAAGGTATCTCTTGATGGTTCCATTTCCTCAGCTATGAAAAGGGGCTAATATGGCTCAGAGTGTTTAAAAATTAAATGATGGGTGTGAAGTGCTAGAAATATAGTCCCCAATAAATGTTAGTAACTGCTACTATTCTTCCCTATTTGTGTCTGGCCAACAATTCTTCTATGTTAGATGTCAGCTCAGATGATCCAAGGGAAGACTCTTCTTACCCCCTTACTCCCTAACCAGTTTACAACTCTGTTAAATTCTCTTTGTATCCTGGACTTTTCATTCAGAACTCTCATTATACTTTGTGATTATATTATTTTATGGGTTATTTTATTAATGTCTGCCGATCCCATCAAAGGATCCTCTAAAAGAGCAGAGACAGTGTCCATTTTACTCATCATTATATACCCAGATCCTAGTACAGAGCATGGCCCAAAATAAGTCACAAAATTTTTGAATGACTATTTGATTGAATGAAAGTAAGGAAATTGGAGTCAATGAATACAAATGACTCAAAAAGACCGTGAACATAAACAGTAAAGCCAAGACATAGAGGGAGATCTTGTTTAAACTGGCAGGTACTTGAGCATGTTTAAATGCTGATGGGAAGGAACCAGCAAGAGACTAAGCTCACCAGAAGGCATGAGGGCCTTTAGGCTGTAGAAGAGAATGAAACTTAGAGCAGGAGCCAGAGAATCTATCTCAGATGGAAGAAGGACACTTCTTTCATGATACAGAAACAAGAACTGGGGGCCAGAGGCAATGTGGTAGTCAAGATGCTGGACTCCCAAATGGCTGACAATGGTTTGAGTTCCAGACCTGGTGGCTTGGAAATCATGCCAGGCATGTGTGTATGCATACCCAAAATTCCAGGAGAAGGGATTGCAGCATGGCCATCCCCCTGGGGGTGATTTTTCACTCACTGTCTTTCTCTGTGTGTGTGTGTCTCTCTCTGGAGAGAGCACATGCCCTATGGGAAAAAAAGAAAGAAAGAAAGAAAGAAAGAAAGAAATCAGAGCTGAGAATTCAGCTGTGTCTGTAGGTTTAGTGTCAGGAGCCAAGATCTTTCCAATGAATCTTGGTAACATAAGTAGTAAATCTGAATTCTCTGAGAAGCTGGGCAAACCTGGTGGACATCATTCCATTCACTTTAGCAACTCAAGTAAATAGCAGACATTTTCTTCATCATTGACTGTACTGATTCACTACAGAGAAAAATAAACAAGTTTCCAAAGCAACCTAGTGACAGAGCTGAGACAAGTGATCTCAGTTTTCTCTTTATTGAGCTTGCTTTCTCTCCCAAATGGGAAACAGTATGGTAAAAATAATGGCCAACACTGGCTGAGTGTTTGCTCTGTTCTGGGTACTGTGCTAGTATTGTACTTCAGTAACTCATTTGAGCCCCATGTATGATATCTACTCTTACAAGTGAGAAAATTGAATCCCAGGGAGATTATTTAACTTGTTCAAGGTCACATAGCTAATACGTGGGAGAACTAGAGAGTGTGTGTGTGTGTGTGTGTGTGTGTGTGTGTTTTCTTGTTTATTTAGTTACTTATTTATTGGGAGATAGACAAGTACCTTTTACAGGGTCTCACCACACCAAGAGCACCCTGTGAGTTCAGTTTGACCCAACATCTGAACAGGGGCCTTCTCGTATGACCTCAGTATTAAGCAGCAGGGCCTCAATGCCTACACCACCACAGCTGGGCCAGAATTCAAGTTTAAATTCAGGAAGTTTGGGCCAGAAAGTGGCAGTGGCATGATGGTTAAGGCAGCTGGATCCCATGTGGCTGACTCCACAATTCTGGCCCCAGACCTCCTGGCTTGAAAAACGTGCCAGCATGTGTTTTTGCATGCCCAAAAAGATAAATGGAGGAAAAGGAATTTGCAACATGAACATCCCCTCTGGAGGGTGCCCTCTGGGAAATTTTTTTTAAAGGGGGAGGAGTCTTAACCCTAAAATCAAATTTATTTATTTATTTTTTGAGAGGTTTTTGCTATAGGGCGTGTGTGCGCTCGCCAGACAGAGACAGAGAGACAAAAAGCGAGGAATCACCCTCCAGGGGGGATGGCCACGCCACAATCCCTTCTCCTCCGTTCTCCTCTCAGGATCTTGGGCACGCACGCACACGTGCCTGGCGTGAATTTAAGCCACCAGGTCCAGGACACGAACCGCGGTCGACTACATGGGAGTCCAGCGACATAACCATTACGCTAACTGCTGGTCCCGTGATGCCTTTCTTCTCCATTTCTCCATCTTGTCAGGATTCAGGACATACTTGCCAGGAGTGTTTATCTTCCTTTTTCTTTTTTTTTAAGAAGTATTTATTTAATTTTATTATCATTATTTTTTAAATCTGCTATAGGGCATGTGTGCTCACCAGAGAGAGAGAAAATGAGGAAGCAAGGTCCAGGACTCAAACCATGGTCAGCCATGAAGGAGTACAACACCTTAACCATCATGCCACCTGCTGGCCCCACTCGGAGTGTTTTTCAAGCCACCATAGCTGGGATTCCAATCCCACAATCGGTCATGTGGGATCTGGCTCCCTTAACCACTAGGCCATGGCCCAAGAATGAGAATGTTTACCTTACAAATCTTTTTGAAGTATTATTGAAAATGGGAAATGACTCTACAAAAGATATTATGCTTATCACTAGATCTAATATTCTCGATTTCTAGTTGAGTCACAATCTAATAGCTTATTGTTGAGACCGTGGGTTCCCATTAGAGAGGTTTATATATGTACACAGTAGCAGCAGTTCAATATTTCTGATTCCTTTGACAAGTCAGTTCATTCCCATCCCATCAGCTTTACTGTCCCTGAGTATTTCCTTGTTGGTCATTATGCACACCTTGGTGCCTTCTTTCCCATGATCCTACTAATATATACTCTTACCTCTCAAAGAAAGAGCTGTTGCTTATGCACTTGCTTCTTTGATTGCCTGGCGCAGTGACTGTTAAAAATATGACTGACCACAGTTCGAGTCCTGGACCCGGTAACTTTGACTTTCTCTCTCTCTCTCCCCCTCTGTCTCTCTTTGGTAACCGTGCATGCCCTATAGCAAAATTTTAAATAATAATAATAATAAATAAAATTAAATAAATTATATATATATTTATATTATAAATTATATAAATAATTTATATATATATATATATAACAAATAGCCTAAATTACAGCTAAAGGTGAGATACTCACCCCAGTATCTGAGTTCCAGTTTAGTAGTAGAAACACCAATATCACAACTAGATGAGAACTTCATAGTAATCTCTTAGTGCAACTCTCCCACTCCCCTTTCTTATTTTATAGACTGAGAAAACCAAGACCAGGCAGATGAAATGACAAAACTATTAACAGGATTGGTAGTTTATTTTTTTAACTTTGAAAATGTTTCAGGTGCATTTAAAACAATTTCACTCTGCCAATATCATATCTGGAAAATGGGACCAGCAGTTAGCGTAATGGCTATGTTGCTGGACTCCCATGTAGTCGACAGCGGTTCAAGTCCCGAACCTGGTGGCTTAAACTCATGCCAGGTGCGTGTGCGTGCGTGCCCAAGATCCCGAGAGGAGAATGGAGGAGGAGGGATTGCGGTGTGGCCATCCCCCCTGGGGGGTGGTTTCTCGCTTTCTGTCTGTCTCTTTCTGTCTTCCTGGCGAGTACACGTGCCCTATAGCAAAAACCTCTCAAAAAAAAAAAAATCTGGAAAGTACAATATTTCAATTTCATACATTTTAGTTTGCATAGCAAAATCCTAAAATGCAGTCACTCATAAAGCTATTATAAAACTTTTTTTTAAGTTTAACTTTATTTATTTATTTTAATTTGACACGAGAGGGACAGAGAGAGAGAGAGAGAGAGAAAGTGAGAAAGCAAGCTGCCAGGTCCAGGACTCAAACCATGGTCAGCCATGTGGGAGTCCAGCTCCCTTAACCATCCTGCCGGACCCCATGCTATTATAAAACCTTAAAGTCAATAATTCACTCAAAGCCCTTTCTTCAAGTTGCCATTTCTTGTCCTTTTCAAGCATGTCCCAGGTAGAAACCGGCCCACATCTTCAAGTATATAACCTAATGCTCTGTGCAAAGCCCACCCTGTTATTAGTTCATTTCTGAGCTTAGTTTTTCTACTAGGGAGGAACAGTGCCTATCTCCAGATCTGGAGTGGGGGTGGGGGCGTCACGTGAGATAAGGCACTCTTAGCCCCCACCTAGCGTGTATAAGTTTGTTATGATTTAGGCATAATTCCTTCTTCTCCTAAGCAGATAACAGTTCACCTTGGTTAATGACCTTAAACCTTAGACCACTGGCCGCTTATAAACCAAGGAGAAACCCAGCCGCGCCAGGCCTAGAAATGTCTGTCTCCACCCCCATCCCCCTTAAGACAGTGACTAGGCCAGAATTCTCCTGGTTGATAAATGAGAGGAGCTGAGAGGCTGCTGTGCTTTGACTGTTCCGAGAATCTGATTTGTGACAAGGCCAATCTCCACACGAACCATGGAGATGCTCTGGGAAAGAAAGCCAGCCTACCTGCCTGAAGGAGGGCGACAGAGAGGGGGCACGGAGAGAAATGCTTGAAGGAGATGGACCGGAGGTGCCCAAAGAGGAAGATTTGAAAAGGAAAAACAGAGGCCGAATCCCGGTGAGTGATATTAGAGAGAAGATTGCATGTTTCAACAACATGGAATTTGGACAGCAAGCAAAATAAGGACAAAGGTAGAGTGTCCAAACTGCAGAGAGCGAGCCCGCAAGCCGGCGAGGTCAGGGGGGCACCAGGCGGCCAAGAGGTGACCCGGGCTGACGAGGACCGGAAGGCGGGGTTGTGGGGGGACACCCACACGGAAGGTGCTGCGAGGTGGGGGTCGGGAGCCAGCCACAATGCCGCGGCAGCACTCGCCTCGGGGAAGGTCAACGACCCCGGGCCGGGCAGCGGTGCTGGGGACCGAGGCGGGCCGCGGTTGCCATGGCGCCCGGCGGGGAGGGGGTTACTCGAGCCCCGCCCCGAGCCCCGCGGGGCCGCGGGTTCCAGATGGTCCCGGGCCTCCCGCGGGAGCCGGTGGCCTGCGGCAGGGTAGGCTATTGTCCTTCTTCTGCGGCGCCGCAGTCCCGCCGCTCGCGCCCGCGCGCTGCCGCCACGCGTCCCGCCGCCGCCGCCGGCCCCGCGCGCCCCCCGCGCCGCTCGCGCCCCGTGACAGCTCCCGCCCGCTGCCAGCCGTACGCCCAGCTACCGCCCGGCCGCCCGCGGCTGCTCGCAGCAGCTCCTCGCGGCCGTGCTGAGGGCGCGGCGACAACCGGTTGCGACCCCGCTGACAGCGCTCCCGTCTGCCCGGCCAGCGCTCCGCACAGAGGTAGGTGCAGGGGACCCGGCCCGCTTTGTCCAAGCCGGCGGAGCGGCGCGCTTTGTGCAGCCGCGTGCGGGCTGCAGGGTCCGGGTCGAGGTCCCGGCCAGCCCTGCGGAGACGGGAAGGAAGCTTGCGACGCTTGGTCTCTTCTACTAGGTCCTGGGGATGGGATGGAGAGAGTCATGTGCCAACCACCTTGGCAACGTGTGAGGGCGGTGGGGGTCGAGGCTTAGGGGACGTGGGCCTTTCTGGAACCCAGAGAAGAGTCTGGGAAGAGTTGGGGCGGACATATGCGTTCATGGGTCGAGGTCGGACGGGCTCGGAGCATGTCTGACAGCCCCCGCTGTCCACTCGCTCAGGCTCAGCGGGCGGACTGGCCGGCGCCGGTCCAGGTGCTAGGCACTGTCTCTGCCCGGTGTCGGCGAGTGCCTGGCTTCCTCCTCCTCGGGAGCGGGAGCGTGCTGGGAGCTCTCCGGGGCCGCGTGGGCTTCTCGCCGCTTTGGTAGCTAAGCTTCATACTCTCCTTTATGCTCTTTCTCGCTATGTGGGAGAGGGAGCCACGGTTGGCTGTGGTCGCCTTCACACTGGCAGAGGGAAGATGAAAACACTCTGACAGTGAGGAAGCGGTTGTGTAAGGTGTTTCTTTGGCCGGGACATTTTCAGGCCAGGGAGTCTGTCCCGGGCTGAACTACCTGGCAAGGCCTCCTCACTGGAGTGGTCCAAGTCTGGCACCACTGTCCATTCATATTTGCATCCACTCGGGCTCAGAACAACTTTACCCATTAATAACCCTACTACATTGCACACTTGTCTGGGATGCCGGCTTGCCCCTGTCCTAACCTGCTGCATGCTGTCTCCTCCTGGTTGTTTCTCTGTTGCCCTTTCTGGCTGGGGAGCAAAGCTAGGGAGCTGACAGGTCTCAGGCATGGGCAGGGTATCCACAAACCAGTTTTCCTTGAAGATGAAGAGTGAGTTCCAAATATGTGTCTTAGCTTGAGGTGCCAGGCAACCTCTTGGCATATTCAGAAGAGCAAAGGATTAGGGGATGAGACACTAAAATGGAGCCTAGACTTGCCTCCCAGAGAAAGTGATGTAACCCCATGTTTGGGGAAGGGAGGTTGCAAGGGAGTGAAAATTGGTCTGAATAATTTTGCCCTAAATGGAGGATTCTAAAGGAGAGAGTTAAAAAATCAGTCCCCCTCGTCAGCCAATTTCCTAAATTCCTTGGTGAGGACTTCTTACGCTCTTGCAGAAGCATAGCCTGGAAAATGGGTTGGGGTTTTGTTATTCCTGCCTTTTTGTTCTGTGTTCTGGGTGGATCTCTTTTTGCCTTCCTCATAGCCCTAAGTTTATTTGGATTTTTCTCCCTTACATCTCTCTGCCAGTCTATCCATTTATACTTCAGTCAAATAAGATTTTTACTTTGCCAAAGTCCTAATTTCTTCTAATCTATTATTCATCTCACTGTCATTTATTCAACTCTGCCTTCCCAAAGCTTCTCTTGCCCTGTCATCCTCCTTTTGTACATCTGTGATTCTCTGTGCCTGGGCATTAGCTTTGTTTGTTTCATTAATTCTGAAGCCCATTCCTTCTGCGTTTTCCTCTTTCCTCACCTGAGGCTCCTAAGAGGAAGTTATATTTTATTTTAGCATGGGGTAGGGCCTGAAAAGACCTAGAAGCTAACCCAGAATACATCTTTGAATGTTGTGTCTACTCAGTCCTAATAGATCTCTAACCAATTCCAACTGCTTCTTATCTTTGGACATTGTCATCCCTCAAAATGTGGTCCCTTGACCAGTCCCTTTAGCATCACCTGGGAATGGGTTAGAAATGCATTCTCAGGCCCTATCTGAAATCTACTGAATCAGTAACTGTGAGGGCAGGGTCCAGTGATCATCTGTATTTTAACAGCCCATCAGATAACTGTGATTCTTCCAGGTGTGAGAATCCCTGGTCTTGAGCTATAGAGTTGAACCCTGAAAGTAAAAGGGGGGCATTCAAAAAGTTCAAGAAAAATGCATATTATGAAATAACTATGCATGGATCTCAGGGTTTTCTTTTCCCCAAAATAAACTCATACTTTAATTCCATTTTTTTATCTTTTTTTTTTTTGAGAGTTTTTTGCTATAGGGCGTGTGCGCTCGCCAGACAGACAGAGAGAGACATAGAGACAGAAAGCAGGAAATCACCCCCAGGGGGGATGGCCACGCCGCAATCCCTTCTTCTCCATTCTTCTCCCGGGATCTTGGGCACGCATGCACACACGCCTGGCATGAGTTTAAGCCACCGGGTCCGGAACGTGAACCGCGGTCGACTACGTGGGAGTCCAGCGACATAGCCATTACGCTAACTGCTGGTCCCTTAATTCCATTTTTTTCACAAACTTTTTGAAGTCTTATAATACTCCAGGTAAGGAGCAGAAGGTCTTCCCTATCTCATTTTCATTCTTTCCTTGAGTTTTTCTCTAGTCCTAAGAAAGACAATCTGATGGCCAAAAAATGAATTATGGTCAACTCATTTAGTATCTCTTTATTAAATACCTATTGTATTGGACCAGGAAAACACAAAAAGAAGAGTAAGAGACAGCCCTTGCCCTCAAGGAGTTAAAAACAGAGCGGGTAGAAACACACAAACAACTGACTATATACTACAACGTGATAACTGCAATGATAGTTGCATGCTGAAGTGCTGTGAGAGCGCAGAGGAGGGAATGAGCAACTCTCTCTGAGGGAGGTAAAGAATTAATCAGGCACAGGATGTGGTGAGAGGAGGAATTAGGGTACAAGACAGCCTTTAGCCTGGGGGATAGAGTTTCTAGCTTTACATGTGAGGATTGGAGTGGACATCCAGCAGTGCTTGGGTGTAGATTCCAGCAGGACCCCAAGCCTGCAGCTAGGGGGAGTTGGCATTGTTCTGGCACTAACAATGTAAGCTACTTGGGCTGCCCTCGAGGTCAGTGGCTAAGAATAAGGGACTAGTGAAACTGTAATCTGGATTAACTGCTGCACCACTCTATTGCCAGAATTCAGGAATCCATGGAAGAGAACATGGTTTAGGGTTCTCCATCATTGAGAGAGATGGGGATCATGAGGTTGGGGGACTGCTAGCAGACTAAGGACATTTGAACATGGAGACTCGGGTCATATGTAAGGAGTGATCTGCTCATTGAAAAGAAACCAAAGTTTCTCCTTGTATAAGAGAAACTCAAATAGAAAACTGTACAGATCTGGAGATGACAGCAGGCAACATGGACAGAAAGCACAGCATATTGTTCATAAAGAAAGCCAGAATGTTTGGAAACCAAGACTTAAAGACAGAAATAGGGCCTCTGAGCCACAGTGCTGAACAATGCCAGAGAGCACCATTCACATGAAAGTCTATGGGAATAGACCTCCTGGAGTCACTATGGGGATCTGTGATCTAAGGACACACATGGCATCTTAGTTCCTTATCTATTAATATGTCATGGCATTCCTGGAAATTCAGGATGCAAGGCACATGAGGAGGTCTTCAAAACATTCATGGAAAATGAGTATTATTCTTAAAACTACATGGATCTCCATTTTTTCCCCACCAAAATTAACTTGTACTTTTTTTTTTTTTTTTTTTTTTTTTGAGTTTTGCTATAGGATGCATGTACTCTTCAGAAACAGACGGGGAGGGGGGTGAGAAATCACTCTTCTCAAGGAATGGCCACTGTCTCAATCCATTCTCCTCCTGGAATTTTGCACAACGCATACACACCGGGCATGACTTTTTTCAAGCTGCCAGGTCTGGGACTCAAACTGTAGCTGTCCATGTGGGAATCCAGCACCTTAACCATCCTGCCACCTGTTGGCCTCCACATTTTCCCACAAATGTTTTAAAGTCCCTTCATGTGTCTCACACCTGATTTGGCAAGAGAAGCATTTAAGTGACTGAACTTTTAGTTTGGGGCAGGGAGAGGTTTCAGTTCCACACTCTCTTCTCAGAATTATAGGATTCCCCAGAAAGGTACCAACAACTGGACCTTTCTGGGAAGTCTGAATCCCAATTGAATCCCTTGAAAGGATCCCTTAGGTTTGATTACTAAAAAGAAGGAAAAACACTACATGTTTGGGGTCTGTGCAACTTATGGAGGCCTCGGGGTACAGTAGTTCATAAACAGGGTCAGATGGTTGGCTTCCTCTGCTCTTTGTGAAGTACAATGATAGATTGGCAGAGTTTGAAAACGCCAAAGGTCTTCAGGGGCCAGGCAGGTAACATAAATAAGTAATGTGGCTGAGTAGGAAACAAAAGAGAAGGGTGGGGTCATACAGTAATGGGAAGCACAGGCCCATCTAAAGGAATCCAAAATCATATAGATTTCTAGTTTATCCATCTATTTCTTCCATGAGATACACACACTCAACAGGGTCCCCCCTCTGTTATCCACCCAAGTCTCAGTCAGCTCAGATCTCAGGTACATGTGTACCTGGCATGCTCAGGAAGATTCCATGACATGAACACAAGAACCCTCCTGAGTGGGTCCACCTGTGCCACAAATGTGCCACCAGCCAGCACCTAAAATTGGTTATTTTTTTTAAGAGAGATTTTAGCAAAAATCTCTTTAGCTATAGGATGCATGCACTCACTGAAGAGACGGAGAGACAGAAAGTGAAAAATTATCCCCCAGTGGGGATGGCTATGCTGCAGTCCTTTCTCCTCCATTCTCCTCTTGGGATCTTGGGAATGCACGTACAAGCACCTGACGTGAGTTTCAAGCCGCTGGGTCAGAGACTCAAACCGCAGTCGACCATGTGGGAGTCCAGTGATGTATGTAACCATTACGCCATCTGCTGGTCCCCAAATCAGTTTTTTAAAAAAACAAAAAAAAAAAAAAAACAGATTTGTCATTTCTTTTTTTTATTATTTATTTATTTATTTATTTATTTAAATTTGACCAGAGAGCGACAGAGTGTGAAGGAGAGAGAGAGGGGGAAAGTGAGAAAGCAAGCTGCCAGGTCCGGGACTCAAACCACAGTCACACGCCAGACGCGTGTGCGTGTGTGCCCAAGATCCCAAGAGGAGAATGGAGGAGAAGGGATTGCAGCGTGACCATCCCCCCTGGGGGGTGATTTCTCACTTTCTGTCTCTATGTCTCTCTCTGTCCGTCTGGCGAGCGCACGCCCCCTATAGCAAAAATCTCTCCAAAAATAAATAAATAAATAAAAACTAAGCCATGCTGAGCATGGCTGCTAGTTTGAAAGCCTCAATCTGGAGGACCTGGAGAGAAGTGGAATTTGAATTAGTCCCAAGGCATGGACTACCTTCCTGTCCAGCAAGTGAGAGTATTAGGTGACTTTGGTTGAGGTCATGCCTTGCCCACAGCATTCTTTGCTCAGGGTGATTTGACTCTGCCCTAGGATTTATTTTTATATAAATATTTACAGAACAAATTCAGAGAATCTGTTGGGGGAAATTATGGATTTTGAATGAGAAAGGAGTCCTAGGTCTAGTGGAAATTAAGTTCCTTTTCCTACTAAAGGGAATGAAAGACCTAGTCTAAGAACCTTAGTCCTTATCTCCCTTGCATCTCAGTAATTCCACTCCCAGGGACATCCTCATGTGTGTTTTCTCTTTGAGAGAAAGGGGAAGGGCAGACAACCCTGGCCTTCAAGTGGGTCAGGTTTAGCTTCATGGAACCAGTTAATGATAGAGGCCAAGTTCTGCCTTTGTATGTGCCCATGGGAACACACCTCCCTACCCATCCAGGTCTCACCACCCATCCCTTCTTCCTTCCCCAAAACCACATGAGAGGTTCTCTCTACCTCCTTCTTTTCCAGAACCAGAGACTGCCAAGGTGAGAGACAGTCCAGCCCTAGGAAGTAGTGCTCAGGATTAAAATGTCTGTGTATTTGAGAGGTACTAGGAAAATGAGGAATGCAGTATACGGAGTTCTGTTAAAGATACAGACTCTTATCCCTTCCCTTAAATGGCTGTTGAATGCTGAATTGTAGGAGAACTTTTGATGGTAGAGTGTTTTTTTAGATCCCCAGCAACTAATCTGGAGCTCATTTGTTAGTTTTGAGGACAGAGTGTGTTTGCATAAGTTAGAGTCTTAAATAGTGCTAGCAAGCATACATGGTCCAAATTTTTATGGCCTGGGCCCTAGAAGGGAGCAATGGTTGCTGACCTCTCTGGGAGGCTCCAGCACGGTCGAGGAACATGTAAATTAGACGCTCCTAATTAAGGACTTGTCCACCAGTATCAGAAGGAACTTTACTTCAAAACCCAGTTCTGGGACCAGCAGGTGACATGGTGGTTAAGGCGTTGGACTCCCACATGGCTGGCAACAGTTTGAGTCCTGGACCTCATGGCTTGTTTTCTCACTTTCTCTCTCTTTCTCTCCCTGTGTGTCTCTCTCTAGTGAGAACACGTGCCCTGTAGCAAATTAAAAAAATAATAATGAGGGACCAGCAGTTAGCATAATAGCTATGTCACTGGACTCCTACGTAGTCGACCGCGCGTCCCGGACCCGGTGGCTTGAACTCACACCGGGCACATGTGCGTGTGCACCCAAGATCCCGAGAGGAGAATGGAGGAGAAGGGATTGCGGTGTGGCCATCCCCCCTGGGGGGTGATTTCTCGCTTTCTGTCTCTCTGTCTCTCTCTGTCTGACGAGCGCATGCACCCTATAGCAAAAACCTCTCCAAAATAATAATAATATAATAATAATAATAATAATGATAAATAAAATTAAATAATTATTTTAAAAACAAAAATTATTTAGAAAAACAGTGCTGCTCCTTCTGGCTTCTTGACTTGACTTCTGCAGTGCAGCTTCCTTGTCTATTAAGCGGGAATAAAGGGACCAGAAAATGGTGTAATGGTTATGTCACTGGGCTTCCACGTAGTCAACCATGATTCAAGTCCTGGACCTGGTGGCTTAAAACTCACACCGTTTGCATGTACATATGTGCCCCAAATCCCAAGAGTAGAATGGAGAAGGAAGTGCAGCATGGACATCTTCCCTAGGGAGGGGGGTGATTTCTCACTTTCTGTCTCTCTGTCTCTCTCCGTCTCTCTAGTGAACACACACACCCTAGAACAAAAATCTCTCTATAAAAAAAAAATTTTTTTTAATAAAATGGGAACACAATGGACCCTCTCCTTATAGGGGGCTGTGATGAGTGGTTGCATGTAAATGGCAGGGTCACCTATCACAGCTGACATTTATTGAATACTTATTAAAGATTTCCTGTTTAAAAAAAAAAAAAGAAAAAGAAAAAGGGAAATGGGAGAGAACATCTTACTGTGTCCTCCTTTGAACTCTCAAGCACTTTATCTATACTTGCCTAACAGCACATCAGTCTTCCTGGTATGTCATAGATTTGTCTTAGCTCAAGAGCAGAATCTGGGTCTTTTCATCTCAAATAGCCTACGGGGTATAGGAAGCTGTCTTGGATAAAGTAAGGGCTCAGAACAGTTTGTAGAGCCATGGAATGAAAGAACTCTAGTTTTTACTCATTATTGCCAAGGGCCTTATGTCTGCTGTCTGTTGCCTGCATTACGCTGGTTTACATACAACCGTCCTAAAGCACACTAGCCCCGGGCTCTGCTCCTGTCCCTCTCTGGCCTGAGATTCTCGGAGCCCTTCCTGTCCATTGTGTTGCTCTGACACTGCTGCCTGCCTCCCTCACCCCATGTGGATCTGATGTGTTACCATGGCTTTCCCATGGTGACTTCCCCTCTCCCACTGGGGACTGATTTTCACTGACAAAAACCCACCACTACTGCTAGCCACAAGGAGAGTGGAACAGAGTTTGCACAGGAAGATAGAAGGGCATGGTAAGTGTGGGGGGAGGGCCTAGGTGGCCCTGAGATGCCCCTCAACAGCATGTTCTCCTTGCAGGAACAGGAAGCCACCTGCCACCATGAGCAGCACTCTGTCGCCCACAGACTTTGACAGCTTGGAGATCCAGGGCCAGTACAGTGACATCAATAACCGCTGGGACCTGCCTGACTCAGACTGGGACAATGACAGCAGCTCAGCCCGCTTGTTTGAGAGGTCTCGCATTAAGGCCTTGGCAGGTGAGGTTGGGGAGATGCTGGAGAAAGCTTCATAGCTTGTTATAAAGAGTCCTTTAACTTTATGGGTGAACTAACTTTCTAAGCTGCTGCAGCAAAGTACACAACACAGGATACCTAGAGTCCTTGGTCCCCAAATCCTGCTTCAGGAACAAAATTCATACAAACCAAAACAGTCCCATTTTCCTTCCCAACCATGGAGAACTGTGCTGACCCCTGGACTTGCTTAGCTAACTAAGACAGTTTCTCTTCCCTGCTTTTGGCCTGAGTCATGTCCCCTCATTCATTTGCATGCTGGCTCTTGCTGTCACTTCTGTCTCCACCCACCTCTCCCTTACCTTTCTTCCCCTTGATGTGTCCTTCCTGCATTGCTACTGTCATTTCCCAGAGCTGTTAACCCTCCCAGTGCATTATCCTGTCCGCTCACTCCCCACCTCTTTCTTCCACTTGCTGCCTGTTACTCCCCTTATTTTATCTACCTGTTCCCTGACGCAGGTTCCCTCCACCCTCCGCTGGTTTCCACTGTCGCCCCGTTCTCCCAGGTTTACTCCCAGCCAGCCTTGGCCCCTGCCCTCCCCTATGGCCAGGGCTCTCCCCTTAGGTTTTTCTGAGCACAAACAAACCCGTCTGACGGGCCTCCCTGCCCTCCCTACGTTCCGGGGGAGGAGTCGTTATGGCAACAAGAGTGTGGCTGCCACCTGACACCATCAGAGGCTGGCGTGGGGCTGAGTCACCCACACACCCCAAGGCCACCCACCCTGTCTGACTTCCCACCTCCATCCCACCCCTGCCATTGCCACTGACCTGCCAGCTGCTCAGCCTAATCCAGGGTGAGAGGTCGCAGCTACTATTGCCTGAGAGGTGGTGCTCCCGGTGGAGGTGGGGTTTGCCTCTGGAAGAGAGACTCTGAGCAGGAAGTTTCTAAACTTGGCCACATGTTTTACAGGATTACCCAGGAACGTTTTTTCACAAATACAGGTTCCCTCCCTCAACACAGCAAATATAGAATCTTTGGACATATGGTCTAGGACACAGGATTTTTAAAAAGCTCCACAATTAGTTCTTTTCAGCCTCAGCCAGGTTTTTAATCAATGTGAGGACCCGCATGTGGCTGCCATAGTTTCTGGGATCCCTTATCATTTTCTCCTGGGCCTCTCTGACCTGCTTGGGTCTTCAGGGTGCCTTGTGAAATACTCATATCAGTGCTTCTATAGATTAGACAAGACAGGAGATGTGACTTACAGAGAATGTCACCTTTTTGGGGAACATTTCCCTGGTACTCTGGTTTTGGATTCATGTAGCCTCTAGAACTGTCATGATGTCCATGTGTATACATGTGCCACCAAATTATCGTCATGTCCATGCATGTCACCTACCACCCAGGACTGTCCCTGTGTCTGTGCACATGACACATGATGCTGAATATTATCAGGTCTCTGAACACTACACATGCCACTCAGGGCTGTTGTCCCCATGTCTGTGTCCACATGACATATATCACCCAGAACAGTATGTCCATGCATATGAGAAGTGCCACCCAAGACCATAACTAAGTCTGTGCACATGACTTGTGCCACTCAGGACTGTCACCATGTTTGTGCACAAACATGTACCCCCCTGTGGTCTGGTTAGGTGTTTATGTCCCTGGTCTTTCCTGAAGAGGCATCTCTGTATGGCCTTTGCCCACAACAGAGAATGCCTCACACCAGTAGATGCCAAATAAATACTAAATGAATGAAGATGAGGGAGGGGCATGTGTAGGCTGCAAATGACAAAAACTGAAAGAAGAAGGGAATTTGCTGGATGTTCCCAGCCATGGGTCTATCTGTGATTGCAGGGCTGGGAGATCCCCTGTGGGCCCAGAGGCAGGTGAAGGGCTGGTACTAGAGGTGAGGATAAAAATAAGTGGAGGAGTGGGCAGAAGGTGGCATAAATGGTTAGGCCGCTGGACTCCCACATGACTAAGGTTGGAGTCCCAAACCCAGTGGCTTGAAACACACTGGGAGCATGGGCGTGACTTCTCACTTTCTTTCCCTCTGTCTCTCTATGTCTCTAGGGAGTGCATGGGTCCTATAGCAAAAGTCTCTCTAAAACAAAAATAAGGGAGTAACAATACCTATTTCACGAAAGTAAACGCCTAGCACAGTGCCTGTCTTTTCCTTTTCGAGGGTCTCCTCTTCCTTTCCAGGTTTCCCTTTCTCTGCTTTGTGAGCTAAGGCCAAGCTGGGTCAAGAGAGGGGTCTCCTCAGAGTCACCCTGAGAAGGGCATCTTCGCTGCGCCTGCAAACCTTCAGGAAGCAGGAGTTTGCAGTGAAAGCCGGTCTCACGCCCGGTCTTCAGGATTCTTAGGCAACTAGGGGCCTGGTGGGCCGGTCTCTAAGGCGCTGGCAGTTCGTTCCTCCGCCCCCGCAGGGCCTGGCCCTGCTCAAGCCGGCCGAGCTCCGCCTCCCACCCCTCCTCCGCCACTGTTCGACCTGTTTGTCTGGAGCTGCCTGTCTCTTCTCGGCACGGCCAGGTGTGCCCCGCACACTCGTCTCGGGAGCTTAAACATCCCATAACTTTTGTTCCCCCGCTTCTTGAAACTCCCTCCGTTCTTGCATTCCCCGGTTCGGAACCTCAGCCTCTCGGGACCCGGGTGGAGGCTCCAGTGGGGAACAGAGTGCCGCCTGCTCAGCGCCAGGAGAGCATGGACTCTGGGCCACGAACCCTGTAGGCGGCAGCAGGCATCATGAATGGGAACGGCGTGAGCAGGGTGCTTGGGAATGGCCTGCACGGGGCTGGCGAGTTTTACTATGAGGCTTTGGAAGGGTCTCAGAACCCCGGGGGCCTCCTCCTCTCACCAGCTGCCTTCATCAACCCTGCTCAGTACGCCAGCGTGTTGGAAGGACGCTTCAAACAGCTGCAAGGTGAGCTCCCGGAGAGGGGAGCTTTCTGGGGACAGCAGACACGTGCGAGAGGGGGTGGACTGGGGAGAGCGCCGGCAGAACAAGACCCCTAAGCGGATACAGCGATACAGCGTGATGACGCTTAGAGGGAATAATTGCAAGCGGCCAAAGAGTACAGGGATGCTGGGGTGGGGTGAGGGGGATCATAAAGGTTCGGAGCTCTTGGAAGGGGCCATGTAGGGGAGGCAGAGAAAAGGTGTGATTGGGAGGCGCCCCGCTGGGTAAGCATGGAGGGATCTGGTGGGGCTTGAAGGAAGTAGTGTCGGTGTCAGCAGGTAGAGGCCTTAGAACCTCACCCGGGGTGTTCACTCTGGTGGGTTTGGTGATGAGTGTCTGCAAGGATAATTAGGGAGTGAGCCTGACGCCAGAGACCTGGAGCTTGTGCTTCCCTGGGCTCCTGAGTGGGTGCCGAAGTGTGCGTGAGGAGGAAGCAGTGTGTGTAGAAACTGAGGAGAGTGCGTCAATAGAGTTTGTGCAGTCTCAGGTAGATGTCTGGGCAAGCATGCACTCATCCTGACACAGATATTTAAATGTAGTTCTTGCCGTCTGTGTTTGTGGGGTGTGTGTATAAGGATCTAGTGATGCCATAGTATCTCTGAACGTCTACTGCTTGGCTTTGCCCGTTTTTCTCATAGCTGCCACTAGATCCACCTCTTCTTTTATTCTGTGCCAAAATGGCCTCACCCCAGTGTGCCTGGTATCAGGGCAGTCTCCTGGGATCCAGTAATGGTTGATGGTCTGGGCAGTCCCCGGCCAGGCAGGCCTGTAGACCCTGAAGGGAGGTCCAGAGGCACCTTGGTTCCACAGGTGTTTCAGAGCATGGAGCCATCCCAGCAGTTATGAGGACCCCAGGTCTGGCGCAGGTACAGGGGTTGGCGGTAAGAAGACAGGAATAGACATGGGTGTGTTGGTGTTTTATGGGTGAGGTGCGTAGGAATGTGAGATTAAGGGATGAGTCTTTTAGGTTTCTGAGATGCTGGTGCTGAGGTGGAAACAAGTGACTCTTCAGGCCAAAGCCACTTGGATTAGGTCCTTGCACTGGGCTCTGTGTAGAGAACTGGCAGGAATCCTGGCCGTAGCAGCTTCCAAGCCTGAGCCTCTTCCTTCACTTTATCATTTATAAAGTTTTTCATATCTATTTTTTCTATGGAACCTACTAGCACCCTCCCATCAGAAGCCACTGCCACACAGCAGGGCATTTCCTGACTTTTTTGAGATTGGCCCCTAACTTGGCCTGGCTTTTTTATTCTCCCATGTTTCCTAGGCTCTGTTTTTCCAGTTCCCAACATGCAAGATCTTGTTTTCTTTCTTTTTTTTTTTTTGGGGGGGGGGGGGCGGGGGGAGAGGTTTTTGCTATAGGGCGCGTGTGCTCGCCAGACAGACAGAGAGAGACAGAGAGACAGAAAGCGAGAAATCACCCCCCAGGGGGGGATGGCCACGCCGCAATCCCTTCTCCTCCATTCTCCTCTCGGCATCTTGGGCACGCACGCACACGCGCCCAGTGTGAGTTTAAGCCACCGGGTCCGGGACGCGAACTGCGGTCGACTACGTGGGAGTCCAGCGACATAGCCATTACGCTAACTGTTGGTCCCTTGTTTTCTTTCTTTACATTGGGATGTTTGTGCCTAGCACCCGATCCCTTTGCAGTCACCCCAGAAGCAGAGTGGCCTGTCTTTTCTGTAGGACAGTAAGCTGACTCAGGAGGCCTACAGCCTCTATCCTCTCAAGTCCTTCTAATGATTGCTTATAAGATCCGCTGTTGTAATTTAGGTCCACACCCTTTCCTTTGTCCACAACTAAGAGAGAACAGCCATCCCTCCTACTGGTCCTGACCAACGCCTGGTCCTTGGCAATCTTGTCCGGTTAGAGCACACCTTTATAACTGTAACTCATCAAGGAGTCATTTTGTGCCCAGGACCAGCTAGGTGTTTTAAACACATCATCTCATTTAATCAATACAGTGAGTCATCGAAGTAGAAAGTAATATGCCCATTTTACAGATGAAGAAATTGAGGCTCTGGCAGATGAAGTAACTTGCTCAATGTTTTACCATCACATGAGCTCTGATCCCAGCCCTTCCCTGCATGTCTCACAGCTTCCAATTTCTTTTATCCTTTCTTCTCAGACTGTTTTCTGCTTGTCATTTTTGTTTTTAACCTTGCTCATGAGCTCATTCCAGTTTATTTCCCAGCTTATTAAATTATGGAGTTTCCTCTAGGCCATCTTCCTTCTCTTCCTCCTCCCCCTAGACCTCAGGCACCCCCCACCCTCCACCCCACCCACTGGTACCTAGGAGCAGATATACTGTGTTCGAAGGACAGAAATGACCTCATGTTGCCGTCACAGATGAGCGAGAAGCCGTGCAAAAGAAAACCTTCACCAAATGGGTGAACTCACACCTGGCCCGGGTGACATGCCGGGTGGGAGACCTGTACAGTGACCTCCGGGATGGACGCAACCTCCTGAGACTTCTTGAGGTGCTCTCGGGAGAGACACTGGTGAGCTTTGGTCACAGAGGGAGAAGGGGGTCCCAGAGATAGTGGCCAAGAGGATGAGCTGAGGAGTGGCCCTTAGGATAGTGACAACACAGAGTGAAAAGGAGCGGCTCCCTCTGTTCAGAGGACAGTTTCATTTCGAGAGGCTTCGCTGCATGGGTTACACAGGACCATTGCCTTGTGGAGACAGAAACAGTGGCCCCATTGAAAACGGTTCTTTTCCCACCCACGCTGGGTGCATTTAATTCCCTTGGGAATCTTAATCTGCCCAAGCCTCATCTGTCACCTCAGCTTTGGCTCCATGAACTTTGGCCCAACCCTGGGGCTGTCCCTGTGTTCCTGAGGGAGGCCCGGGGATGGTGTGCAAAGTAGGGCCTGGTAAAGACTGAGTTGGAAGAAGAAGACTCACAGTCCTATGCCATTGTGTCCCCTGCCTCTCAACAGCCAAAGCCCACAAAGGGTCGCATGCGGATCCACTGCCTAGAGAATGTGGACAAGGCGCTGCAGTTCCTGAAAGAACAAAAAGTGCACTTGGAAAATATGGGCTCCCATGACATTGTGGACGGAAACCACCGCCTGACCCTTGGGCTGGTCTGGACCATCATCCTTCGGTTCCAGGTACCTCAGCAGTATTATTGGGGTGTGGTCTATGCACAGGTTCTGTGCTGCTAACTGTTCCTGCTGGTCTATGCACAGTAAATTTTAAAAATGGAGAGTCTAGAACCTGGTGCAGCAGTTTGCCATTGCAGCCATATACAAGCACCAGATCAGTGGACTCTCCTATTAACCAGGGTGCAGACCAGTTTAGGTGTTATCAAACTCCTATGGCAAGTTCCTCATGGCTGGGGCTATGTACCTGTCACATGCAGTAGGATCACAGATTGGTTCACAAGGAACTGGAAGTTTTTTTTTTTTTTTTTTTTTTTTTTTTACTTTTATCTACATTTATTTTAGGCTGAATTTATTCCCGTGCCGTAAGTTTTTGTTTCTTCAGTTTCTTCTGGGATATCTTTTTCTTCTGTGCAACTTCCTCTTCCGGTTTAGGAACAATTTGCTCCTTTTCAGTGAGGATCATTTTGATGTGTCGGGGGAGCTCATGTATGGGTTAATCCGTCCATGAGTTCTGTACGTACGACGGCGCATCTTTGGTGCCTTATTCACCTGAATGTGCTCAATGACCAGAGAATCTACATCTAACCCCTTAAGTTCAGCATTACTCTCTGCATTTTTAAGCATGTGCAGCAAAAATTCGGCACTCTTTTTGGGCCACCGACCTTGTGTCCAGCCCCACTGTTTAGCCTGGGCACATCTACCAGCTCCACCATTGTAACGACAGCATGGCACACACTGCTTCTGTAAAGTGACATCCTTCAGATACTTGGTGGCTTTTCGGATATGCATACCCTTGATGGCCTGGGCAGTTTCATGAGTGCTCTTAAAGTGAACACGAAAATTTGAACCTCTTGATTTGCATGACTTTGTGGGGTTCTCTGGGTCAAGTGAATAGCGAACCATTTTCAAAGATCACTTAAGGCCGCTAACGAAAAGAGCAAGGAACTGCAAGTTTTACAAACTGGTCCTTTCCCATAGAGAGTTTGAGAACTGCATGACAGGTCAGTCACTGGCCCTGCTTCTGTGCCTTAAACTCTGCTTGCCTCTCTCAAAGGCAGTCCACTCTATTCCTCCTTATGCTCCAATGTCTTAATGTCATCACAACTTTCTAGTTCATCCCTTCCTCTCAGGGGTGACCTCTCTGTTCCTTCCAGCCCTAAGCAGAGCTCAGTCAACTTCACCTTTGAAAGCCAGCTCTCAGAAAACTTGGACTCCTCTGGTTATAGCTCCCCAGCTGGAAGAACTAGCACCCTCCACCCCAAGTCATTTCCATCCTTCTAACATCCTCCCCCATTCTGCTGCCTCAAATTCCTCAGTCCTCTAAAACCCAGGTTGAAGGGTTCATAGGCTTTGTCCCTACACCCCTGCGGCAGCAGTCTGAAAGGTTTCCTGCCATTTATCTCTGCGTTTCTCTGATAATACCAAGAACCTCTATAACCTCTGTCCAGGGAGTGAGGGCCCTGCTTGCTTTCTTCCTAGATCCAAGACATCAGTGTGGAGACAGAAGACAACAAGGAGAAAAAGTCAGCCAAGGACGCCCTGCTGCTGTGGTGCCAGATGAAGACCGCAGGGTGAGATGCCCAGAGAGTGTGATAGTAGAGGGCTGGCTGCAGTACATGGCTGCCCACAAGCTGGGCACCATCCTTGAGTGACAGACGAGGCCTTGGCCCTGCTCACCGCCTTACCTAGCTCTGTTTATAGGTATCCCAACGTCAATGTGCACAACTTCACCACCAGCTGGAGAGATGGACTGGCCTTCAATGCCATTGTGCATAAACACCGGTGAGAAGATGGGGTAACAAGCATGCCAGGGACGTCAGATCAGTTAATGCCCCAGGACACACGCACGTAGATAAAGAGATGAGATAAGCTACATGGCTCTGAGGAATGAGTGTTCACAGAGAGGAACCGGAATGTGGGGGCGCAGGATGGCACAGAGAGGTTGTGATGGAAGCAAGGGGGTGGTTCTGGGTGAGGGTGAGAACAGTGGATGCGGGTCTGGGTTCTCTACTTCTGGACAATATTGAGTCAGTGACTTAGGGATGAAGATTGGAGTGAATTTACTTTTCCTCTTTAGGATCTCATGTGTTTTTCATACCTTTTATCTCCTCTCCTCACCCAGGCCAGACCTACTGGATTTTGAGTCCCTAAAGAAGTGCAATGCACACTACAACCTGCAAAATGCTTTCAATCTGGCTGAAAAGGAGCTGGGGCTCACCAAGCTGCTGGATCCTGAAGGTGGGAGCAGAGCTATGTAAAAACATAGCGACAGAAGGAAGACTATTGGTTGCCAGGGGCTGGGGGAGAGGGGAGGATGGGAGTAACTGCCAATGTGTACAGGTTTCTTCTGAAGAGTAAAGGGAATGTTATAGATTTAGATAGAGGTGATGGTTGCATAACTTCATGAATATACTGAAAACCACAAAATTGTATACATTAAAAGGGTGAGTTTGTGGGACTAGCAGATGGTGTAACGGTTACTTTGCTGGACTCCCACATGCCGGCCATAGTTTGAGTCCCATACCTGGCAACTTGAAATTCACGCCAGGCGTGTGTGCATGCGTGCCCAAATCCTGAGAGGAGAATGGAGGGGAAGGCAGCATGGCCATCCCCCCTGAGGGTGATTTCTTGCTTTCTGTCTCTCTTCGTCTCTCCAGCAAACACATGCACCCTATAGCAAAAACCTCTCTTTAAAAAAAGGTGAATTTGGGCCAGGAGACATGTACAGTGACCTCTAGAATGAACACAGCCTCCTGAGGCTCCTTGAGGTGCTCTGTAACCTAGTGGTTAAGGGAGTGGGACCTATATAATCAACTGTAGTTGAGATTGTGGCTTACAAAACATGTAGGCATGTGTACATGCCCCAAATCCCAACAGGATGGAAAAATGCAGGAGAAAGGCTTGTGGTGTGACCCTGCCCCATCAGAGGGTGCTTTCTCCCTCTTTGTCTCTCTGGCAAGTACATGTACACTCTGACAAAGAAAGAAGGAAAGGAAAGAATGAAGGAATTGAAAATTATATCTTTTTTTTTTTTCCAAAGTCTATGGGGGACCAGCAGATGGCGTAATGGTTATGTTGCTGGACTCCCACGTGGTCGACCATGGTTCAAGTCCTGGACCTGGTGGCTTAAAACTCATGCCAGGTGCATGTGCATGTGTGCCCAGAATCCCAAGAGGAGAATGAAGGAGAAGGGATTGCCACATGGCCATCCACTCTGGGAGGGTGATTTCTCACTTTCTGTCTTTCTGTCTCTCTTCTGGCAAGTGCACATACCCTATAGCAAAAATTTCTCTCTTAAAAAAAAAGTCTGGTGAGGGTTCCATAGTGTAGTGGTTATCACGTCTGCTTTACATGCAGAAGGTCCTGGGTTCGAGCCCCACTGGAACCATAACTGAAAGGTGGTTCTTTCGCATTGGGAACCAGCAGATAGCGTAATGGCTATGTCGCTGGAGTCCCACGTAGTCGACTGCAGTTCGCATCCCAGACCCGGTGGCTTAAAACTCACGCCAGGCGCGTGTGCGTGCATACCCAAGATCCCGAGAGGAGAATGGAGGAGAAGGGATTGCAGCGTGACCATCCCCCCTGGGGGGTGATTTCTCGCTTTCTGTCTCTATGTCTCTCTCTGTCTGTCTGGCGAGCTCACGCGCCCTATAGCGAAAACACCTCTCAAAAAAAAAAAAAAAAAAAAAAGTCTGTAGAAGAAAGCAAGTCTGTTGCCGAAAGCCCTGGGCCACGAGTTCTGTCCCAGTCCTGAGGCAAAGTAGTTCTGTGACTTACAGCTCATCACCTAGTCTCTCTGTGGCTCAGTCTCATCTCTAAAATGGGAGGATTGGTCTATGTAGTCTCTAAGACCCCTTCTTATTCTAAAATTATAGGGTTCAAAATTAAGCTCATCAGGGCTGGCAGGTAGCCTAGGTGGTTAAGGTGCAGACCAACTGCAGTTTGAGTCCCGGACCCAATGGTTTGTCTCTCTCTGGTCAAATTAAAATTAATTAATTAATTAAATTTAATAATTCTTTGGGGAAAAAAGTAAATTCATGACCTTGAGGTCGCACCAAGAACTGGCCTGTGGCCAGCTAACCCCACTGATTGGCTCTCGGAGTTCTGATTGTAATGCCTATGAGATCACTAAGAAGTGATAGCCATTGAGCTATTATTTTGTACCTGGCATCACACTTGGTGTGCTTTAATTAAATACTCACAGCATATTTGAATATAGTATCAATATTATCCTCAATTTATGGAAGAGAAGACTAGGCCTATAAAGGTTGAATGACTTGCCCTAAGCTATCCATCTGGAGGAAATGAGATTTGAATTCAGGCAGACTGGCTCCAGAGACTCAGCTATCTCTCTGGCAAAACAGAGAGCATTCTTGGTGCAGCCAGAACAGAGGAAGAGAGAAGGGTCCAGTGATCAGTCTGCTGGAAGCCCTCCTTTTTAAGCTTGCTGGAGGGTTGTTGATCTTGTTCACTTGCTTCCTGTTTTTCTACCCTACCTGCCACCCCCATCTCCTATGTCCTCTTAGTCCAGAATGACAAACCTCAACTAATTAGTGGTGGAAGTAGTCTAAATACAGTGTTGCTTGGTGAGCTTTTGGGAAGCATGGCTCTAATATAAAATACTGAAGTAATGCTAAGTATTCTAGAACTTCCTGAGGTGACTTCAAAGGCTCCTGCCTCTGTGTTTTCAGAGGCAGTCTCATAGTTCTACCTTTAGGTAGGATAAAATATGACCTCATTAAGAGTTGGGATTTGGGGGCCAGTAGGTGGCATGGTGCTTAAGGCACTGGATTTCTACACGGCCAACTGCAGTGAGAGTCCTGGACCTGGTGGCTTGGTTTCTCATTTTCTCTGTCTATCTCTCTGGTCAAAACTACTACTAATAAATAAATAAATAAGATTAAAAAGAAAGAAGAAGAGCTGGGATTTCAAGTCACAGTCAGCCTCGGTCATGTGTTGGAAGCTGAACTGGCTTGAAAGACACTCACCTCCCTAGGCCCATGGCTGAGCTTTGGGGTTGAGATTAGAAATGATCATGACCATGCCTGTAGGTGGTGCTGAGTGCTGGCCTCTGTCACTGCTATGCTGCCAGGGCTCACTGGGCCTGTCACTCAACACCCTAGGTTCAAGAGGTTTAGTTCATACCTTCCATCCTGCTGCCCCTGAATCTTAGACATCTTTATGGCCTGTAAATCTGTAATCTATGCCCATATGCAAATATGATTTCATTTGTCTTTTTTTTCTTTAAGAATTATTTTTATTTAACTTTATTTATTATTATTTGTTTTAATTTGACCAGAGAAAGACAGAGAGAGAGAAAGTAAGAAAGCAAGCTGTCAGGTCCAAGACTCAAACCGTGGTTAGCCATGTGGAAGTCCAGCATCTTTAACCACCACACCACCTGCTCACCACCCTCCCTTTTCCATTTAGGTTTTTGTCATAAGGTATGTGCACTCACCAGAAAGAGAAATGAGAAGGGAAGTGAGAAGGAAAGTGAGAAATCACCCCTAAGGGTGGATGGCCATGCTTCAATTCCTTCTCCTCTTGGGATGCTGGGCATGCATGATTTTCAAGTCACTAGGCCTGGGTCTTGAACCACACTTGGTCATGTAGAGTCCAGTGCTTTAACCACCATGCCACCTGCTGGCCCCTCGAATGCTATTTCTTTTCTTGCTTTTCTTCCCTCAAGTTTTGGTCTCCACTCAGAACACTGGGTAAAAACCTTGAGCTTCTGGGGTTTGTACTCTGCTTGGAAAGCCTTCCAAGAGAAACAGGGGAAAAGATTGAACTTCTTAGTGTCCTTTTCACTCAAATGGGTGAGTTGTCACTTTGCTGTAAATGAATATGGAGAAGTGTAGGCCTTAGAGGATAGGAAGGCCCCAGGCTTGGGATAAGTGATACAAGTTGCAGGTGTATCTTGGGAGACAGGTTTCTACTCTCTGCCTGACATGAGCAGTCTTTTTTCACAGATGTGAATGTGGACCAACCGGACGAGAAGTCGATCATTACCTATGTGGCTACTTACTACCACTACTTCTCCAAGATGAAGGCCCTGGCTGTGGAAGGCAAAAGAATTGGCAAGGTACTCCCCACCACAGAACAGTAGGCATGAAGACCAGAGGAGGTCTAGTCCAGGGGTCAGGGACAGGGTGGAACTGCAGGACCAAGCCAGGGACTCCGTGAGCAGGACCTCATGTGCCTATCCCCTGTCTCATAGGTGCTAGACCACGCCATGGAGGCAGAGCGCCTGGTGGAGAAGTATGAGTCCCTGGCTTCAGAGCTGCTGCAATGGATCGAACAAATGATTGTGACCCTCAATGACCGGCAGCTAGCCAATTCCCTGAGTGGAGTACAGAACCAGCTGCAGTCCTTCAATTCCTATCGCACAGTGGAGAAACCGCCCAAGTAGGTGCCCCCTGGGCCCCAGCCTGCCAAGGCATGCCCATCCTGAACTGTGCTTCCATGAAAGGAAGCCTAAATTGGGGCGGCCTTTTGGGAGGGAAATTTGGCAGTACATAAATGCCATAGCGGCTCATTCTCCCAACTCAAAGCACCAAAAGCATCAAAACAACATAGCTGTTCCAAAATAATTCTGTTAAATGATCAGCCATTTTTAAAAATCATACCGTGGAAATGATTGCTGTGGTGTGTCAAGTTGGTGTGTTCCATCAGATAGGATTACCAGTCAGGGTGTTGCAGCAGTTCAGTCCCTGTCTAGGGACATGTGAGACTAGATCTGATGGGCAGGTCACAACCAGCAACACAGGGGGTGTGGCTGGTAACTCGAGCACTCTCGAGGTTCTAATCGTTTCTATATTTTAGCCATTAACTAATGGCAGTCTATAATTGCTGTTAGGTGATTCTGTTCTGTTCATGATAAAATTTTTATGTTTTTTTCTATCACCAAGTTCTTTTGGAATATGTGTTGGCTCCAAAGCTAATTAATCCAGAAAACAGTTGTTCCTGTACATTCTAGGGAGTGATTTGAGGTTCACCTTTGGCTCAGAAAGTCCTCTTCTGGGTATTAAACAAAGATGTAGCTTCAAGGCTATTCACTAACATGACCTTTGTAAAAGAAAAATAAGTCACGGGACTACCAATGAAAATCATTGTAGAAATGTGTTTATCGACATGAACAATTGGTGAAGAAACAGGCAACAAGAGTTCTGTGGGTCTAGCTGTGGTGGCACAAGTTAGAGGGCACTGCATGATGGTGAGAGCATATGGCAGCCCTGAGTTCATTTCCCAGCCCAATCTGAACAGATTGGGTTGTACGTGTGGTCCTAGATAGCTGGGAGCCTGGGGAAGGAAGAACTGACCCTGTCAGAAATACCCATCTCTCCCTTTTTTTCCCTCCTATTCTCTCTCTCTCTCTCTTCCTCTAAAAAGAGAGAGAAAGGTGTTTTTGTTTGTTCGTTTGTATTTTATGTGGAGACGGAGAACAAACCACCAAGCACTCTGGATTTCAAATTCAGCTCTGTGCTTAGGGATTATGAATGTTAGGCAACTTGTTGAGCCTCTCTGTGTCTCTATTTTCCCATCTAGAAAATGGGAGTAATGAGAGACTGTAGATACCAATGAGAAGTATATGAGGTAATAAAGTCTGAGTGCTGGCCTGACTCATGGTGGGTGAGACCTTAATAGATGTTACATGGTTGGGACCAGCAGTTAGCGTAATGGCTATGTTGCTGGACTCCCACGTAGTCGACCGTGGTTCAAGTCCCGGACCCGGCGGCTTAAACTCACGCCGGGCGCGTGTGCGTGCGTGCCCAAGATCCCGAGAGGAGAATGGAGGAGAAGGGATTGCGGCGTGGCCATCCCCCCTGGGGGGTGATTTCCTGCTTTCTATCTCTCTGTCTCTCTCTGTCTGTCTGGCAAGCGCACGCGCCCTATAGCAAAAACCTCTCCAAAAAAAGAAAAAAAAAAAAAATAGATGTTACATGGTTACATTGTGACCTTATCTGTATAAAACAAGAAACAAATGTGCACATATAAAAGTTATCAGTTGTTGGGACCAGCAGTTGGTGTAATGGCTATGTCACTGGACTCCCCCGTAGTCAACTGTGGTTCAAGTCCCAGACCCGGTGACTTAAACTCACACCGGGCGCGTGTACGTGCTTGCCCAAGATCCTGAGAGGAGAATGGAGGCAAAGGGATTTGCAGCGTGGCCATCCCCCTTGGGAAGGTGATTTCTTGCTTTCTGTCTTTCTGTCTCTCTCTGTCTTTCTGGTGAGCGCATGCCTCCCCCTCATAGCAAAAACCTCTCAAAAAAAAAAAAAAAAGAAAGAAAAAGTTATCAGTTGTTCTCTCTGTGTGGTGTTTGGTTAGAGTTTTTGTTTTGTTTTATTTGGGTTTGGTTTTTGCTATAAGGGTGCATGCACCCACTTGGAAATAGACAGACAGACAGAGAGAGAAAGAGAGAAAGTACCATCCAGGGGGCATGACCATGCTGCAATTTCTTCTCCGTTCTCCTCTCAGGATTTTTGGGAACATATGCACATACACCTGGTGTGTCTTTCAAGCTTCCTGATCTGGACTAGAACCCTGAAGTCAACCATGTGGGCTCCAGCTGCCTTAACTACCATGCCACCTGTTGGCCCAGTGTTTGGGTTTTAAAATGATGTTTTTTTGGTTTGCCAGTGTTTTCTGGCTTTCACACAAAGAGTTTGTGTTGCTTTTATACGAAGAAAAGCAATGTGGGACACTTCATTTTAAAGAGTGAAGGTGCCCCTTGTGGCCTTTCACTCTGACCTCAAACTGGCCTCCTACCTCAGGTTCACTGAGAAGGGGAACTTGGAAGTGCTACTCTTCACCATCCAGAGCAAGCTACGGGCCAACAATCAGAAAGTCTACACACCCCGCGAGGGCCGGCTCATCTCCGACATCAACAAGGTCAACACATCCCTCTCTGTTCCACAGATGTCCTTTGAGGCATCCCCTGGCCAACATGCCTTTGACATATTATCAAACCAAGACCATCTTGACCTCCACCAAGCCCTCCTCCCTACCACTCGAAGCCTTTCCAGCTGCCCACACTACCCTGTCCCACCAGATGGGACTCTTGAGTTCTTTCAACACTGCACCCCCTTTCTCCTCAGTCTGATACTCCACCTGGGGTCACATAACGAAATTGTACCCCAAGTCCCTTATCTTGTTCAACAAGTCCCCGGCTTACTATCCTGACTTTAATTTTTTTCACAATATTATTAGATTAATAAAAGTAAAAATAAGGGTCACCCATAGTCCACCACCACAAACAAATCAGTTTCCATTGTTTAGAAGCACACATCATTTTATTTTTTAATTTGCCTGAGGGTGCAAGTGCTCACTAGAGAGAGAGAGAGAGGGAGAGAGAGACAGGGAGAAAATAAGAAAGCATCCCCTTATAGGGGATGGTCATGCACAACCTCTTTTCCTTTATTTTTCCCTCCTTTTAGGATTTTGGGCACGCATACACAAGGCGTGTTTTTTCAAGCCACTAAGTTTAGGACTAGAACCACACTGAGCCTTGTGGGATCCAGCCACCTTAACCACCACATACCAGCTGTCCTATCACACGTTCTCGACATGGCTTCATAGCACTGCAAGCGCCAACTGTTTCTCAGACTAACATACACATTGTGGCACTTCTGTGGCTGCAGCTTCTGTGGAACTTACCATGTACCCCTAGCCCTGTGAATCCCCCCCCCCCCCCGGCCCTTCCACACTAACCCTGTGCCCACTGCGCAGGCTTGGGAGCGGCTTGAGAAAGCCGAGCATGAGCGTGAGCTGGCCCTGCGCACGGAGCTGATCCGCCAGGAGAAGCTGGAGCAGCTGGCAGCCCGCTTCGACCGCAAGGCTGCCATGCGGGAGACCTGGCTCAGCGAGAACCAGCGCCTGGTGTCCCAGGTGGGATGGGGTCTCTTGGGACATTCAGGCTTGTCAGGAGAAATGAGAGAGACACTGGTGGATAAGGAGCCCCACAGGGTGGGGAGGTGATGAAACACAAATTCTATCATGCAGGGAACAAGACCAAGCTAGCCAGGAGCTGGGGCCAGAGGCTTGAACAGAAGAAAGAGTCAGTCAGATAGGTCAGGATATGATAGCGGGGAAATGTAGAATCACCTCATGGAGTTGGCGTCCCACAGCTGAAGCGCTTAGGCAGGATGTACGGGCTGAACAGAGGCCCTGACCCTTGGTTCCCAAGCCTCTCCCCTGTGCCCCTGCCATAGGACAACTTTGGGCTGGAGTTGGCAGCGGTCGAAGCAGCAGTGCGAAAGCACGAAGCCATTGAGACAGACATCGTGGCCTACAGTGGCCGGGTACAGGCAGTGGATGCCGTGGCAGCGGAGCTGGCTGCTGAGCACTACCATGACATTAAGCGCATCGCAGCGCGGCAGCACAACGTGGCGAGGCTCTGGGACTTCTTGCGCCAAATGGTGGCCGCCCGGCGGGAGCGGCTACTCCTTAACCTGGAGCTGCAAAAGGTGCTTCAGGACCTGCTCTACCTCATGGACTGGATGGAGGAGATGAAGGTACCGGGGGACACTCTGGGTGGGGTCAGATGGTCAGGAATTGTGGGGGTACGACAGCTCATGTGTTCGCTCATTTGCTCCACAGATCTCTGTAGAGCATATACTAGGACAGGGCCCTGCCCCAGTTCCAATGAACAGGACAGATGGGCTCCTGTCTGCACTGGGCTCATATTCTAATGGGAGAAGACTGATGATAAAACTCATGGATCTATTCATAAATAAAATAAAGAGCGCTCATAAAGCCCACAAGGAAAGTAGAACAGGATGATGGGGTGACTGCAAGGCCTCTCAGAAAATTAAGCTAAGACCTGAATAATGTAAGAAGCCAGACTGAGGAAATAATGTTCCAGGCAGAAGGTACAGCTAGGCAAAGGCCCTAGGACTATAAAATATGGCCTGTTTGGGATCAGAAGGAAGGCCAGGGGGCTATAAGGATGAGGAGAGGGCCCGATGGAAGGAGGTAAGGGAGGGTGTGGTCAGGTCACTTACGGCCTTACAAGCCTGGTCAAGGAGTTTTCATTTTATAGAAACACGGTACAACTGAAGTGATTAGAAGGTGTTGAGAAGGGGAAAGACATGATTCTGCCTAGTCCTTTTTTATTTATTATTTTTATTAGATTTTTGCTGTAGGGCATATACACAAACCAGAGAGACTGAAAGGGAGAAATCACCCCCCTAGGGGAAATGGCCACACCGCAGTCCCTTCTCCTCCATTCTCCTCTCAGGATTTTGGGCATCCATGCATATACACAAGGTGTGAGTTTTAAGCCGCTGGGTCTGGGACTTAAACCGCAGTTGACTACATGGGAGTCCACTGACATAACCATTACACCATCTGCTGGTCCCCTGCCTGATCCTTTTTAAAAGGTCCCTTTGGCTGGACCAGCAGGTGGCATGGTGGTTAAAGCCTGGACTCTCACAGGGCTGACCATGGTTAGAGTCCTGGACAAATCAGCTTGAAAATCAAATCGTAAGAGGAGAATAGAAAAGGGCATGGCCATTCCCCTGGGGGGTCATTTCTCATTTTCCCTCTGTCTGTCTCTCTCTGTCTTCAGCAAGTGCACATACCTGATGGCAAAAACCTTAAAAAAAAAAAAAAAAAAAAAAAAAAGGTTACTTTGGCTACTGTGTGAGGAAGGCCTGTGCACGGCCAGAGTGGGAGCAGAGGGACCAATTCTCTAGGTGGGAGGTAGGCATAGGATGGGTCTGGGAGAGATGCTGAAGTGTGCTGGGACACTGGAGGCAGAGCTCCAATGACAGGGAGGGTGTCAGTGATTTGGGGGCTGAGAAGATGAGTCACAGTTAGGATCCCAGGTGCAGCATTTAGTAACCAAGTGCTGCATAGGAAGGGAGTTGAGGATAAGGAGATGAGATGCCAGGACAGAACTGGGGTGTCCCTAGGCACATGCGTGCCTAGCTTGGAGGGAGCTGGTGGGGGGGGGACTGGCAGCTCTCAGATGGGTATGGATATGCCCCCTGTGCCTGGCAGAGCCGGCTGCAGTCTCAGGACCTGGGCAAGCACTTGGCTGGAGTGGAGGACCTGCTGCAGCTGCATGAGCTGGTAGAAGCAGACATTGCCGTGCAGGCCGAGAGGGTGCGGGCTGTCAGTGCCTCTGCTCTGCGCTTCTGCGACCCAGGAAAAGGTGAAAATGGGAAGGCGCTGAAAAAGGGAGGGCCTGGGAAAGATAGTATTAAGAGTCGAAGGAGAAGACTAGGAAGACCTGGGGGCAAGAAAGATGAAGGGTGGGTGACATGTGACAGAGGTAGAGCAAGGGTGATGGATCCAACCAGGACTGGTGGATGACGGCTTTCCACCCTCTGCCATGACTTTTTCAGAGTACAGGCCCTGTGATCCGCAACTGGTTTCAGAGCGGGTGGCCACCCTGGAGCAGAGCTATGAGGCACTGTGCAAATTGGCAGCGACTAGGAGAGCACGTCTGGAGGAGTCGCGGCGTCTCTGGCGTTTCCTCTGGGAAGTGGGAGAGACCGAGGCCTGGGTGCGGGAGCAGCAGCACCTCCTGGCCTCAGCCGAGACAGGCCGGGACCTGACCGGTGTTCTTCGCTTGCTCAACAAGCATACAGCCCTGCGGGGTGAGATGAGTGGCCGGCTGGGACCCCTGAAGCTCACCCTGGAGCAGGGCCAGCAATTGGTTGCCGAGGGCCATCCTGGGGCAAGCCAGGCCACTGCCCGCGCGGCTGAGCTCCAAGCACAGTGGGAGCGGCTAGAGACCCTGGCTGAGGAGCGTGCCCAGCGGCTCGCCCAAGCCGCCAGCCTCTACCAGTTTCAAGCAGATGCAAATGACATGGAAGCATGGTTGGTGGATGCACTGCGCCTGGTGTCCAGCCCTGAGCTGGGGCATGATGAGTTCTCTACACAGGCCCTGGCCAGGCAGCATCGGGCTCTGGAGGAGGAGATTCGGGGTCACCGGCCAACCCTAGATGCCTTGAAGGAACAGGCTATGGCCCTACCTCCTGCACTAAGCCACACACCCGAGGTACAAGGCAGAGTGCCCACCCTGGAGCAGCACTATGAGGAGCTGCAGGCCCGGGCGGGCGAGCGGGCGCGGGCCCTGGAAGCAGCTCTGGCGCTCTACACCATGCTCAGTGAGGCCGGGGCCTGCGGACTCTGGGTGGAGGAGAAGGAGCAGTGGCTCAACGGGCTGGCCCTGCCTGAGCGTCTTGAGGACCTGGAGGTTGTGCAGCAAAGGTAGGGCCCCATAAACTTTAGCGGTATTGTGGGGCAGACCAGGTGATGGTGGTTCCTATCATAAACTATCCCCCTTGAATCTTTTTTAAAATTATTTCTTTAACTTTAATTATTATTATCATTTTTTTCAATTTGACTAGATTGAGAGAGAGAAGGAAAGTGAGAAAGCAAGCCACCAGGTCTGGGACTTGAACTACAGTCGGCCATGTGGGAGTCCAGCACCTTAACCACCATGCCACCTGCTGGCCACCCCTCCCTTTGAATCTTAACAACATCGCCTTGAGTCTTTATTTTTTTATTTATTTATTATTGTCATTTTTTAATTTGCTATAGGACATGTGTACTCACCAGGGAGAAATAGTGAGTGAGAGAGAGAGACAGAGAGAAAAAGTGAAAAAGCAAGCCGCCAGGTCCAGGACTCGAACTGCGGTTAGCCCTATGGGAGTCCAGTGCCTTAACCACCATGCCACCTGCTGCCCCCCCCCACCCCGAGTCTTAATAGTTAATCTAGTTTTAATAAAAAATGTGAAGGGAACCAGCAGTTAGCGTAATGGCTATGTCACTGGACTCCCATGTAGTCGACCACAGTTCGCGTCCCAGACCCAGTGGCTTAAAACTCACGCCGGGCGCATGTGCGTGCGTGCCCAGGATCCCGAGAGGAGAATGGAGGAGAATGGATTGTGGCGTGACCATCCCCCCTGGGGGGGGTGATTTCTCACTTTCTGTCTCTATGTCTGTCTGTCTGTCTGGTGAGCGCACGTGCCCTATAGCGAAAAACCTCTCCAAAAATAAATAAATAAATAAAAATAAATAAATAAAAAAATAAAAAATGTGAAATGTACTCAAAAGTAGAGAACATTATACTACAAAACCCTATGTATTCATCAGTCAGATTCATTCATCATTGATATCTTCCTCTATTCGATTTGCCTCCCTTTTAAAAGGTAAATTCTCCAAATAAGAATACTTTAAACAGTTTGTAGAAAATGGAATTAAAGTATGAGTTTATTCTAGTGAAAAAAAAATGTTGAGTGCTGGCCCATGGCTTAGTGGTTAAGTGAGGTGTATTGCACCTGGCTGACCATACAGTTTGAGTCCTAGACCTAGCAGCTTGGACAATATGTAAGACATGTATGCCCAAAATTCTGACAGGATGGAGAAATGGAGGAGACGGGCTTGTGGCATGACCATGTCACTGAGAGGTGCTTTCTCCTTCTCCCTCCTCTCTCTGTGTCTCTGACTGGCAAGCACACTCACACTCTGGCAAATGGAAAAAAAAAAATTGAAATGGATGCACTTTTTCATGATACACATTTTCCATAAGCTTTTTGCAGACCCCTTATGTCATTTCACTCCTACATTTTTCAGGATGCATCCTGTAAGAAATATGAAGACACATTCTTACATGTGTATTTTTGCATTACGTGTGTAGACTTAAAATAGCTGATGCAGGGCCAGCAGGTGGCATGGTGGTTAAAGCACTGGATTCCTACACTGCTGACTGTGGTTAAAGTCCCAGACCTGGTGACTTGGAAATCATGCTGGGCACATGTGCGCACGTGCCCAAAATTTTGGGTGGAGCACAGAGGAGAAGGGATTGCAGCATGGCCATCCCTTCTGGGGAATGACTTCTCACTGTCCCTCTCTCTGTCTCTCTCCGGCAAGTGCATGCACCTTATGGCAAAAAAAAAAAAAAAAAAAAAAAAAAAAAGAAAGAAAGAAAGAAAAAGGAAAACCTGAAAGAAATTATCAACAAAAACACACTGGGCATGTGTGCATGCATGCCCAAAATCTTGAGAGGAGAATGGAGGAGAAGGGATTGCAGTGTGGCCATCTATCCTGGTGGGAGGTGGGGAGGTGATTTCTCACTTTCTCTCTCTCTGTCTCTCTCCAGAGAGTACACATGCCCTATGGTTTAAAAAAATAATAATAATTAAAATTTTAAAAATGAAGTTTTAAGATTACAAACCTTGGGGCTAATAGGTGGCCCAAGGTGGTTAAGGGTTCTGGACTCCCACATGGCCAACCCCTGTTCAAGTCCCAGAACTGGCAGCTTGCTCTCTCACTTTCCCTGTCTCTTTCTCTCTCTTACTCTGTCCCTCTCTGGTCAAATTTAATTAATTAATTAATTAATTAATTAAAAGTTAAATAAAATAATTCTTTTTAAAAAAAGATTAGAAACCTTTTAGACAGAAACACTGAATACTGTTTCACAAAATAGCTTTATTTACAAAATAATAAACCTTAAAATCACTGAGGACATTTTTCTTTTTTTTGGAGAGGTTTTTGCTATGTGGTGTGTGTGATCACCAGAAAGACAGAGAGACAGAGAGACAGAAAGCAAGAAATCATCCCCCCAGGGAGGATGGCCTCGCCACAATCCCTTCTCCTCCATTCTCCTCTCGGGATCTTGGGCATGCACACACACGCGCCTGGCGTGAGTTTAAGCCACCGGGTCCAGGACTCGAACCACAGTCGACTACATAGGAGTCCAGCAACATAGCCATTATACCAACTGCTGGTCCCTAGGACATTTTTTCTTATAGAACCACAATACCAATATCATCTAGAACAAAATGATCAATTCGCAAGTTTATCACTGTCAACTTATAATCAAATTTCCTGGGAGTTTAAAGGTATAATTAAAGTTTTTTAAGTTTTCAAGAAGTTAAGGGAGACAGATCCCTCATGACTGACTATGTGGTCTGAATCCTGCTGCTAGCAGCTTTAAAAACACACCACAAGCATGTGTTTGTGTGCCCCCAAATCCCGACAGGATAGAGAAGTAGAGAAGGGATTACAGCATGGCCATGTCCCACTGGGAAGTGCTTTTTCCCTTTCCCTCTCTCTGTTTCTCTCTGGCAAGGACCTGTGCCCTCTGGTGAGTAAGAATAAAAAAAAAAAAAAAAAAAAAAATCCTACTAACAGTATAACCATTGGGCCAAATGCAGCCTAATGTCTATTTTTGTAAATAAAGTTTTGTTGGAATAGAGCCATGCTCATTTGTTTATGTATTGTCAGTGGTTGCCTTCACATAACAGCAGCAGAGTTGAATAGTTGTGGCAGAGACTGTGTGGCTCACAAAGCTTGAAATATTTACTATCTGGCTCCTTTCAGAAAGTGTGTGCTAACCCTACCCTATTAGAGTGTAAAATATCTCTGGGAGAAATCATACTTCACATCTTTATCACTTAGGCAGATATTTTTGGTTCTCATTTCTTTTTTAAACATATGTGAAGGAACTGCAAAAAAGTTCATGAAAGGCCAGCTCCATAGGGCAGTGGTTAAGTGCTATGCATGGCAAACCAGGTCCCACATGGCCAACTGCAATTCAAATCCCAGCCCAAGTGGCTTGAAAACATGCTGGATGTGTGTGCATGAGTGCTCAAGATCCTGAGAGGATGGAAAAAAGGAGGAAGGCAAATTGTGGTGTGACCATGCCCCATTGGAGACTGCTTCCCCTCTCTTCCCCCTCTCCAATGAGTACACACATACACTGGTAATTTTTTTTTAAGTTGGTAGGAAAATAGAATTAAAGTGTGCATTTATTTTGGTGCAAAAATTTTTGAAATCCATGTACTTTCCATGAACTTTTGAAGACCCCACATATTAATAGGCTGAGACCTAGATGGGAAGCCAAGGGGTAAGTCTCAGGAGGATAAGAGAGGTGCTGATGAAAGGTGGAGCCCTAAGCCAAGATTTAGTTTGATTTGTACAGTTTTTCCTAACCTTTTAACTTTCACCATCTTTTTTTTCTTTTTTTTTAATTTGCTAGATTGTGCACTTGCTGGAGGGAAAGAGAGAGAGAGAGAAAGTGAGAAAGCACCCTCCCACTATGAGGGATGGTCATGCCACAATTCCTTCTCCTCTATCTCTCCCTCCTTTTGAAATTTGGGTGCACACAGATACACCTGGCATGTTTTTCAAGTCACCAGGTCCAGGACTCAAACCACAGACAACCATGTGGGATCTAGCCATTTTAACCACCACACCACTGGCTGGCTCAACTTTCACCATCTTTTTGAGCAGCTCTAGAGAAGACAGGTCTTCTACTTGCTTAGGGAAAATAGGGGCTCCTCCCTTCACCAGCAGATACTGTGAACTTTGTAGGCTAAGAAGTGCTAAGACTGCTATTCATGAGCCTCATGTTGAAGGAGAGGATTTTCTCATGGGCGTCTCAAGCTTCCCACCATTCATACCCAGCTCTTCCACCTCCTCAGGTTCGAGACCCTGGAGCCTGAAATGAATGCCTTGGCAGCACGAATTACTGCAGTGAATGACATTGCTGAGCAGTTGTTGAAACCCAACCCCCCGGGCAAGGACCGCATTGTCAACACCCAGAAGCAGCTCAATCACAGGTGGGCTTGGGAGAGCAGGCCTGGGTGACAGAGAAAGGATGAAGCAGATGGGAGTGCAATTGGAAATGAGTGTTGTAGGTAGGGCCTGGAAAAGTGGCTAAAAAATGAGAAAGGAAGCCATTCTGGAATACGCTGGGGGTGGTGCAGAAATGATGAAAGAGATGAAAGGGGTTGAAAGTAGTCTGAAGAGGCTGGTGGATGGACTGGACAAAGAACAATCAAAAATAGGAGTCAGGGAGGATGAGTGGGGAACAGCCTCTATAAAAAAGCAGATGTGGGGGAACCAGCAGTTAGTGTAATGGCTATGTCGCTGGACTCCCACGTAGTCGACCGCGGTTCGCATCCCGGACCCGGTGGCTTAAAACTCACACCGGGCGCGTGTGGTGCGTGCCCAAGATCCTGAGAGGAGAATGGAGAAGGGATTGCGGCGTGACCATCCCCCCTGGGGGGGTGATTTCTCGCTTTCTGTCTCTATGTCTCTCTCTGTCTATCTGGCGAGCGTACGCGCCCTATAGCAAAAACCTCTCCAAAAAAAAATAAAATACGTAAAAAAAAAAAAAGCAGATGTGGGAGCCAGCAGGTGGCATGGAAGTTAAGAGAGCTGGATCCTACATGGCAACAGTGTGGTTCAAGTCCTCAACCCAGTGACTTGAAAAAACACGCTGAACACTTGTACGTGTGTGCCCAAAATGCCGAGAGGAGAATGGAGAAGGGACTGGGGTGTGGCCATCTCCCTGGGGGATGATTTCACACACTCTCTCTCTCTGTCTCTCTCCAGCAAGCACATGCACCCTACAGCAAACTTAAAAAACGAAAGGCAGATGCGGGTGCATAGAATATACCAAGAGAAAGAAGCAGGGAAGAAGCTTCCAAATATACCTAGACAAGGCAGGAAAGCTGAGCAACCATTAATGCCAGACCTTACCCCCTACTCTCAGGTGGCAACAGTTTCGGTCCCTGGCAGATGGCAAGAAGGCAGCTCTGACCTCAGCCCTGAGCATCCAGAACTACCACTTAGAGTGCACAGAGACCCAGGCCTGGATGAGAGAAAAGACGAAGGTCATTGAGTCCACCCAGGGCCTGGGCAATGATCTGGCTGGTGTACTGGCCCTGCAGCGTAAGCTGGCCGGCACTGAGCGGGATCTTGAGGCCATCGCCGCCCGGGTAGGGGAACTGACTCGAGAGGCAAATGCCCTGGCTGCTGGCCACCCAGCCCAAGCCCCTGCCATCAACTCCCGGCTTGGAGAGGTGCAAGCTGGCTGGGAGGACCTACGGGCCACCATGCGGCGTCGAGAGGAATCACTGGGTGAGGCACGGCGGCTGCAGGACTTCCTGCGCAGCTTGGATGACTTCCAGGCTTGGCTGGGCCGCACTCAGACCGCTGTGGCCTCTGAAGAAGGGCCAGCCACTCTGCCAGAGGCAGAGGCCCTCCTGGCCCAACATGCAGCCCTGCGGGGAGAGGTGGAGCGGGCCCAGAGCGAGTACAGCCGGCTGCGGGCCTTGGGCGAGGAGGTGACCCGGGACCAGGCTGATCCCCAGTGCCTCTTCCTGCGGCAGCGGCTAGAAGCCCTGGGAACCGGCTGGGAGGAGCTGGGCCGGATGTGGGAGAGCCGGCAAGGCCGCCTGGCCCAGGCCCACGGCTTCCAGGGATTCCTGCGGGATGCTCGGCAGGCTGAGGGTGTGCTCAGCAGCCAGGTGAGAGCCCAGGGGCAAAGTCCCTACCGGGAGGAAGTGGAAGATAGGGACCAGGGGGAGATGTGAAGTGTGGTGGATGGGGAGCAAAATGCTGGTGGGTTGAGGAAGCAGGATGAGTAGAAAGGACATGTTAGAAAAATAAGACAATGAGAATGAGAAAAATAAGAAATAAGTATAACTCACCAGAACTGACTTTGGAAGAAGTGGAAAGCCTGGCTATTCATAAAACTATTAAAGACCAAATCAGTAGCTAAAATAAGGTGAAACAGAATTTAGACAGGTGAAGTCCTCCAGCTCAGCTCTCTGGTAACTTTCTGAGACCCCATATCAGCAGGTACCCTCCACCTCTATCTTCAGAGCTATCCAAGCTACTCACCCCATCTCCAGTGGGCCCCTGTGTCTCAGATGTGGCAGGAGGTTCCTTCTGAGGTTTGGATTATGCTTTGAGAACTGAGAGCCATCTCCCCCCTTCTACACAGGAATATGTCCTGTCTCATACGGAGATGCCAGGGACACTCCAGGCTGCTGATGCTGCCATAAAAAAACTGGAAGACTTCATGAGCACCATGGATGCCAGTGGGGAGCGGATCCGTGGGCTCTTGGAGGCTGGGCGCCAGCTGGTGTCTGAGGGCAACATCCATGCCGAGAAGATTCAAGAGAAGGCAGGCTCCATTGAGAGGAGGTATGAGAGAAATAGGAGCCCACGAGGGAGACAAGTGAAAGCAGATGGCCTCAGTGGTGGAGAATGTGGCACAGGCAGAACAACAGATGGAGGTGGGAGCCAACAAATAAGTAGAGGAAGAAGAGCCAGGTGGCTGGAGAGGGAGGGGACTCAACCCTGAGCTAAAAGTTTCACCTCCCCACTAGGGCAAAATGAAGCCAAACTAAGCTAGCAGGCCTGGAAATCAGAATTCCTGAACAGTCTTGTGCTCCTAGAAGGCATAACCCCACAGTAGGAGGACTGATGGCTTCCAGGTTAGCTAAAGGGTCAGAACCCCTGCATAGCAAACTCAAGGGTTTCACAAGGGGCTGTCATTGCAGACACAAGAAGAATCAAGAAGCAGTGCAGCAGCTGTTGGGCCGTCTCCGGGACAACCGAGGGCAGCAGCATTTCTTACAAGATTGTCATGAGGTGAGGCTCTCAGTTTCCTGATGGCCCCCAAGACGTTCTCTAGTCATCCCTTTCCCACAATCAATGCCTCCCTCTTTGAACCTAGAATAAGTGTACCACAGTGTTAGTGGAATGTGTGAGCTCCTTCATGGCTTCCTCCCAAGTCTACACTTCCTCTGGCTCACCCTTACCCCCTTTTATGCCCCAATTCCCGCCTTCTGAAATATCCTCTGCCCTTCTGCATTCCTGCTCTGTGTTTGGTCAGCTGAAACTCTGGATAGACGAGAAGATGCTGACCGCCCAGGATGTATCCTACGATGAAGCCCGTAACCTACACACCAAGTGGCAAAAGCACCAGGCATTCATGGCCGAACTGGCAGCCAACAAGGACTGGTTGGACAAGGTAGACAAGGTGAGTGGTGTGACAGGAAGTGAGACTTTGGGGTTGCCTCTGGGCAAGGTCCTGGCTACAGCGCAGGGCAGGGACCTGGCTCTAGAATGTTTTATTCAGGGTTAGATATCATGGGGCCTCTGGTGCCACAGTTCCAAGGTAGAGAGTTGTGGCCTAGGGAATAAGTGTCTATGGGCTGTGGGACAGTGATTCTAAAATTCTGAAAAAGTACAAATTAGTAGAGAGCCAAACTGCAGCTTTGTTACAAGATAACTGTTTCTGGGTACAGGGCAGGAAAACACTCTTCAGCAGGGGTCTGCAAACTTTTTCTGTGAAGGTTAGATAGTAAATCTTTTAGGCTTTGTGGGCCATATCATTTCTGTTGCAACTACTCATCTCTGCCTTTGTAGTGCAAAAGCAGACACACAATACACAAATTAATGAGCCTGCTATGCTCCAATAAAACTTTATCTTCAAAAACAAGCAATGAGCACAGCACTCTGCAAGGTGCTGCTAGGCTATAAAAAGATGCTTTGCTTCCCTTGAGGGCATGGTGGTTGGGTAGAAAAGACCATTGTGTTTTCAGTTTTTCCATTTGTTCAGCAAATATTTACTTGGTGCTGTTATGTATAAAACATTGTATTTAACACTGGTAGGGAACAAAGGTGATTCCGTTGTGGGCCCCACCCTCAGGAAACAATACGATGGCCAGGACATGAGCCTGTACACATAGGGCTAAATTACGTTCAGAGCAGACGATGAAGAGGAAGCCTGAGAAAACCTGGAGACTGAGGAGAGGCGAGAGATGGGAGCAGGAGCCTCCAGGGCCGTCCATGAAGGATAACTAGAATTTGAACAAGCAGAGGTCCTGGAGAAGAGATGTTTCTATTATAGATAGAGGAAACAGTATCAAAAGAAAGTGAGGGGTGTGGAAGTGGGGTGCCTGTATGGGAACAAGGGGGTAAGTCAGTGTGGCAGGAGCAAAGAATGCAAAGGAGCCCCATGGAAGAAAGAGTGGGGAGAACATGCTGGGCCAGTTCATGAAAAGTCCTGATGACCAGTAAGGGTATGCTTAACGTGTGGGTTATGCTGGAGGTTGTAAGGTTACCCAAGCAGTGCTACCTTTGGAGCCCTTCATCATGACAGCCACGTGTGAAATGACCTGAAGGCAGTGTCTGGATTTGGAATTTAGGGTGGGAGGTGATCCCAGGAAGCACCACTAGGGAGAGAAGGGGAATCGAGATACGGAAGGGATGGCAGTCGCTAAAGTATCTGCTATCACAGCAGTAGTGCTGGGGCGCTCTGGGATATGGCATAGGAGACACATCAGCACCATTCTAGCCAAAGCATGAGGATGCTGGATCTTTATGTAGCAATCCCCCCACCCTCTGTCATTAGTTGAGGGCTGCTCCTGGGGGCATTGCCTCTGGCACTTCCAGCTCATCTTCTCACTCCTCCCTCAAAAAGTCCATCAGTAAGAAGGTCAGAAATAGAGAAAACAGATGGGATTCAGTTGCTGTAGTTCAAGGGAGGGGTAATGAGTTGAGAAACGTGATAGGATAGCAGTAAGACAAGTCCACATACAACATAAAACTAGAAACCACGGCACCAGGGACCCACAATAAGGAAAAATTGCAATGGCATCTTCAGTGAAATGAGGTCTGAGCTGGACCCTGAAGGAGTGGAGTTTAATCAGCAATGAGGGGTAAATCAGTTTAACAGGGGTGTAAAACCTCTGGGAAGAATATGCTAACAAGAACAAGCAAGAACTTGGAGAGATTGCCCACGCTTCAGGTCACTACTGCCCCATAAGCCCCTGGCCTGCTATCAGCTTAGAGAGCTCAGAGGTATCTAATTCTGGCACTTACACCTCCTTTGTCCTGCCACCCAGGAAGGGCGGGAGCTGACTCTTGAGAAGCCAGAGCTGAAAGCTCTGGTGTCAGACAAGCTGGGGGACCTGCATAGGCGCTGGGATGAGCTGGAGACCACCACTCAGGCCAAGGCCCGCAGCCTCTTTGATGCCAACCGAGCCGAGCTGTTCGCCCAAAGCTGCTCAGCCCTGGAGAGCTGGCTGGAGAGCCTGCAGGCCCAGCTACACTCTGATGACTATGGCAAGGATCTTACCAGTGTCAACATTCTACTCAAGAAACAGCAGGTATATGTGGGCCTTTGGTGGGAATGGTGAAGAGAGGAAGAAAGAGTCTAGCTCTTGAGATTTGAGAAGTCATTCTTAGGCCTGACAGGTAACATCTTTATTGGAATGTCTCAAAGTGTTTTCTATAGGGCCACTGTATCAGACTCTCTAGGGGTATGTGTCAATCAGGGTAATGACAAGAGACAGAGGCCAGACTAGTAATTTGGGAAGAGAAGCTTTAGTAAAAAGAAGTGATATAGGCAGTGGGCTGGATTCGGTGACCTCTGCTCTATAGAATACAAGAATAACAGGTGTAGGGAACAGCTATTATCTCTAGACCCAAGGAAAAGTTTCCAGGGAAAGAACAAGATAGCTGAGTTTCAGACCTCATTGGAGAAGGCAGAGCCCAACTGAATGGCCTAGAAATTTGCTGAGGAATTATGGGACAGAGCAGGTCGGAAGCTGGCAAGCCAAAGCTCCCAGCAGGAAGCTGCTACTGGAATGCCAGCAACACATGCTAGCGGGGAAGAATTACTGGATCTCTTGCACACTTTTTGCTTAGGATCAAGAAGAAAAGCACACCGGAACCACAGAACCCTCTTCCTCTCTGGTGCTTTGTGGTGCCCCTCCATTGCCCTCTACTGACAAGCCCTAGCATCGCACCAATTGGAAAAGGAGAAATATTTTAAGAGTTCAGTTCCAGTGTCTCAAAGCAGGGCAAAGGTGGATGTGGAACTAAAGTACTTGGATTTGAGACTGAGAGACAATAATTTGATAATTGGCATAATTACCACACTCCTTTGGATTGTTACGTATATTAAAGCTTGAGATACACTTGAGTCAGGCCTTGAAGGGATGCTCTTTCTAAAGCAAGCCATAGGGATGGATAAGAAATCATAATTGGCCTGTTATAGACTAGTGTCTTCTGTGAGTTTGAAAGTAAAAATGTACTAACATTTCCTTCCTGCTCTGGGTTTGCAGATGCTAGAGCGGGAGATGGCTGTGAGAGAAAAGGAGGTGGAGGCGATCCAGGCCCAGGCAAAAGCTCTGGCCCAGGAGGACCAAGGTGCAGGGGAAGTGGAAAGGACCTCAAGAGCTGTGGAGGAGAAGTTCAGGGCACTGTGCCAGCCCATGAAGGAACGCTGCCAGCATCTACAAGCTTCTCGCGAACAACATCAATTCCACCGAGATGTGGAGGATGAAATTGTGAGTCCCAGAGACCAGGAGTGAGATAGTCTTCATCTTAAGAAAATTGTCACCTGGCTTCTCCAGCCTCCTTCCTGGATTCTGGGCAAATACCAAAAGTACTCTGTTCCCTCTTCCCTTGGTGTTTAAAATCTCCCCTCTAGGAAAATGGGGATACTTCTAGGTCCCTTTACCCCAGAACCAGAGATGATTGATTCCTCCACACATTCCAGTAGCTCTGGGTATCTCCACCATCCAACCCCTGACACTTGTTTTGCCCTGGACCTGCACTGACCCCTTATTTCTCATCCAGCTGTGGGTGACAGAGCGTCTGCCCATGGCCAGCTCCATGGAACATGGCAAGGACCTGCCCAGTGTCCAGCTCCTCATGAAGAAAAACCAGGTGAGGCAGAGGCTAAAGGCAAAAGGAAACTTCCCAAGAGCCTCTCCAGACTTGGATATTTGATTTTTCAAGACCTGGGTTTTTCTGACCCCACTTCAGTACTGGGTATAGCTGTAGACTTCACTGGTTCCCCTTTCCTGGCTTGGAGAGGGTGGGTTCCCTTGGGAGGCTTGAAGGGATATTGCCATTACATCCTTGGGCCAGAAAGGAGGGGAAATGAAGAGGGCTCGGGAAGGAAGAGAGGCTTGAATGTGAAGGGGTATTGTGTTAAGTAGGCCTGAGGAGAAAGAAAGGTCGGGCTCCCGTAGCAAGCCTTTCTGTGTTTTTCTTCTGCTGCTGTTGTAAACAGACCCTGCAGAAGGAGATACAGGGCCATGAGCCCCGGATTGCTGACCTGACAGAGAGGCAGCGTGCTCTGGGTGCAGCAGCAGCAGGCCCGGAGCTGGCTGAGCTACAAGAAATGTGGAAACGCCTGGGCCATGAGCTGGAACTTCGAGGGAAGCGACTTGAGGAGGCCATGCGGGCACAGCAGTTCTACCGCGATGCTGCCGAGGCAGAGGCCTGGATGGGTGAGCAGGAGTTACACATGATGGGCCAGGAGAAAGCCAAGGTGAGAGCCAGGACAGGGCCCAGTCTGTGTGGCTAGTTCTTCCTCCTCCTGGCCCCACCTCCCTGGTGCCTACTGTCACTTCCCCCAGGACGAGCTGAGTGCCCAGGCAGAGGTGAAGAAGCATCAGGTATTGGAGCAAGCCCTGGCTGACTATGCCCAGACCATCCACCAGCTAGCAGCCAGCAGCCAAGAGATGATTGACCACGACCACCCGGAGAGGTGAGCCCAGCAGGCACAAAGGGTCTCAGACCATGGGGCAGAGGGGAGCTCATTCCAGGAAGGTGCTGGGATTGTGGAGCCTTCTGTACTCTGTGTAGAGCACATCTAGAAAGCTGGAGAAGCAGGAACTCGGTGAGCTACTGGGGGACGAATAGGACAGGACTCCACAGAATAGGCTGGGGCCAGAGCAACATCTCCTAAGCCCTACGGTGCCTCCCCCACTGTCCTGTAGCACGCGGCTATCAATTCGCCAAGCCCAGGTGGACAAACTGTATGCCAGCCTGAAGGAGCTGGCCGGAGAGCGGCGAGAACGCCTGCAGGAGCACCTCCGGCTATGCCAGCTACGCCGTGAGCTGGATGACCTGGAGCAATGGATCCAGGAGCGCGAGGTGGTGGCAGCCTCTCATGAGCTGGGCCAGGACTATGAGCATGTGACAGTGAGTGTCAGGGGAACCCATTGGGTGTGCCGGGCAGATTACCGGGGGGCATAGGTTTCCTGCTGAGGGGCAGTCCTCTAAGGTTTTCAGGCACATCATTTAAGGGTTGTGCAGAAAGGGGGACATAGGATTAAGCATAGGTGAAGGCAGAAAAAGAAATAACCAATCACTCTCTTTCAACAGAACTCAACTAAATGGGGTGAGCTTTAGATTCCCCTCTACTGTCTGGGGGCTTAGACACTCATCAGTGCAGAAATAGCATTAGAGTATACATGGCTGAGGGCTAATTGTTCCAGGGGCCTCCAAAGGCTACTGCTAGGGATGGGGGGCATCAGTTAAACACAGGGTGAATGGGAAACATCTCCTCACTAACCCAGTTTTGGCAAGGAAATCTATTCCAGCCCATTGGCCCAGGAGAGAGAAGTGGGTTCTGAGTCTGGGGAAGGGGAGGATTTGCTCTGTCAGGCAGGGACTATATCCACCAGCATTTTCTGTACAACTGCTACCTCCCATAGATGCTCCGGGACAAATTCCGAGAGTTCTCCCGAGACACAAGCACCATCGGTCAGGAGCGTGTCGATAGTGCCAATGCACTTGCCAATGGGCTCATTGCTGGGGGACATGCCGCACGGGCCACCGTGGCCGAGTGGAAAGACAGTCTCAACGAGGCCTGGGCTGACCTGCTCGAGCTGCTGGACACACGGGGCCAGGTGCTGGCTGCTGCGTATGAGCTGCAGCGCTTCCTTCATGGGGCCCGCCAGGCCCTGGCACGGGTGCAACACAAGCAACAACAACTTCCAGATGGAACCGGCCGTGACCTCAATGCTGCCGAGGCCCTACAGCGCCGACATTGTGCCTATGAGCATGACATCCAGGCCCTCAGTGCCCAGGTCTGACCCAAGCATGAGGAGGTGGGGAAGGCTGAGAGGAAATTCTGTGGGAAATAGGGAGGGCGGTCAACTATGTGGGAGTCTAGTGATGTAACCATTACACCATCTGCTGGGCCCAGAAAGTGAGAAATCACCCTCCCAGGGGAGATAGCCATGCCATAATCCCTTCTCCTCCATTCTCCTCTTGGGATCTTGGGGGGCACACACACACACACACACATACCCAGCCTGAGTTTTTAAGCCACCAGGTCTAGGACTTGAACTGCAGTCGGCCATGTGGCCATGTGGGAGTCCAGTGATGTAACCATTACACCATCTGCTGGTCCTATGTTTACACTTTGTTTTTTTTTGGGGGGGGGGAGGTTTTTACTATCGGGCGCTTGTGCTCATGTGCTCACCAGACAGAGAGAGACAGAGAGACAGAAGGTGAGAAATCACCCCCAAGGGAGAATGGCCATGCTGCAATCCCTTCTCCATTCTCCTCCTGGGATCTTGGGCATGCACACACATGCACCTGGCGTGAGTTTAAGCCACCAGGTCCGGGACTTGAACTGCAGTCGACTACATGGGAGCCCAGCGACATAGCCATCACACCAACTGCTGGTCCCCTATGTTTACACTTTTAATGACAAGTCTTCTTAAGGACATATGACATTTTCAGATAGCCCCAACAGCTAGAAGACTTTTTTTTTTAATAATTATTTATTTTATTTATTATTATTATTATCATATTATTATTTGGAGAGGTTTTTGCTATAGGGTACATGTGCTCACCAGAAAGACAAAGAGAGATAGACAGAAAGTGAGAAATCACCCCCTGGGGGGACGGCCACGCCGCAATCCCTTCTCCTCCGTTCTTCTCTCAGGATCTTGGGCATGCACACACATGCACCTGGCATGAGTTTAAGCCACCAGGTCTGGGACTCGAACTGCAGTCGACTACATGGGAGTCCAGTGACATAGCCATTACTCCAACTGCTGGTCCCAATTATTGTTGTTGTTTTTAAATTTGACCAGAGAGAAAGGGAAAATAAGAAAGCAAACTGCCAAGTCTGGGACTTGAACCACGGTTGCCATATGGGAGTTCAGCTCCTTAATCATTACACAACCTGCTGGCCCCTAGGAGACTCTTCATATTACACTAAAATCTGCCTGTTGGTGCCACCTCAGCTAGAGCTCTAAACCTACACAAAATTCACGTAAATCTTTCCTTTAACTATTGAAACCCAGGCAGCCCCCACACAAATCCATATTCAGTCTGAATATCTCATTCTAGCAATCTTCAAGGTCCCTCATGTCCTAGGGAGGCCTCTGAAAACTCAATTGGCTGGTGGCCCTTTTAAAGTTCCCTCCCTGGGCTAAGGCCAAGCCCCAAATGGTACTCAACAGAGCAGAATATGGCAGGGTGCCTGCCTTCATCTTCCCTGGCCCCTCTGCCTTTGCCCCTCCTCCTGCCTGTTCATCTGGTGACAGGGCAGAAGGCAAAGAATAGTGGTCAGCATCAAGGGGATGCATCTTCTCAGAACTTCCACGCTCTGCCTGACTCTGGCCTGGGGCCCTATAGGTCCAGCAAGTGCAGGACGATGGCCACCGGCTCCAGAAGGCCTACGCTGGAGACAAGGCTGAGGAGATTGGCCGCCACATGCAGGCCGTAGCCGAGGCATGGGCCCAGCTGCAGGGAAGCTCTGCTGCCCGCCGCCAGCTACTTTTGGACACCACAGACAAGTTCCGCTTCTTCAAGGCTGTTCGGGAGCTGATGCTGTGGATGGATGGCGTTAACCTGCAGATGGATGCCCAGGAGAGACCCCGGTGAGACCCACTGTGCCTAGCAGCTTCTGCCAGTTGTATGGGCTGGCAACTGTGATGGGGCTGTGGGCAGTAGGTGACAATATTTCTGTCCCCCCAGAGATGTGTCCTCTGCAGATCTAGTCATCAAGAACCAACAAGGCATCAAGGCAGAGATAGAGGCCAGAGCAGACCGCTTCTCTTCCTGCATTGACATGGGGCAGGAGCTGCTAGCCAGGAGCCATTATGCAGCTGAAGAGGTGGGTGAGGCTTGCTGTGGCCTGGCCATCCTCACCATGCAGGGCTTAATGCTGATTTTCTTGAGTCTTTCTACTTCCTCTTGTTCTTTCTTTCTTTCTTCCTTTTTTTTAAAGTCATTTTTAAAAATTATTTATTGGGACCAGCAGATGGCATAATGCTTACATCACTGGACTCCCATGTAGTCAACTGTGGTTCAAGTCCCAGACCTGGCAGCTTAAAGTCATGCCAGACACATGTGCATGTATGCCCAAAAATCCCAGGAGGAGAATGGAGAAGGGATTGTGGTGTGACCATTTCCCCTTGGGGGTGATTTCTCTCTTTCTATCTTTCTGTCTCTCCAGCAAGCGCACGTGATCTATAGCAAAAGTGTCTCTCTGGGGGACCAGCAAATGGCATGGTGGTTGGGGCACTGGACACTCCCACATGGCTGACCACAGTTCGAGTCCTGGACCTAGTGGCTTGCTTTCTTACTTTCCCTCTCTCTCTCTCTCTGGTCAAATTAAATGAATAAATAAATAAAATAATTCTTTTAAAAAAATCTCTCTCGGGGACCAGCAGTTAGCGTAATGGCTATGTCGCTGGACTCCCACGTAGTCGACCGCGGTTCGAGTCCCGGACCCGGCGGCTTAAACTCACGCCGGGCGTGTGTGCGTGCGTGCCCAAGATCCCGAGAGGAGAATGGAGGAGAAGGGATTGCGGCGTGGCCATCCCCCCTGGGGGGTGATTTCCTGCTTTCTATCTCTCTGTCTCTCTCTGTCTGTCTGGCGAGCGCACGCGCCCTATAGCAAAAACCTCTCCAAAAAAAGAAGAAAAAAAAAAAATCTCTCTCGCTCTTAAAAAAATAAATTTTTAAAAATTTATTATTATTTTTAATTTGCTATAGGGCATGTGCACTCACCAGAGAAAGACACCATGGGGGCAGGAGGGAAGTGAGAAAGCAAGCCACCAAGTCCAGGACTCAAACTGTGGTTGGCAATGTGGGAGTTCAGTGCCCTAACCACCACACCACCTACTGGCCCCATCTTGTTTTTTCTTCATAAGAAATATTTTACTCTCTCTCCCCTCAGAGCTGTTCAGGGATTTTCTGCATCCTCTCTATCTCCCAGAACTGTCTGCTTCATGATATCAGAACTACTAGGTCGTCTCCCACCACAAGGAACTCTGAAAAGCCCGCCTGGGTGCTAACTCACATCTCTATCCCCAGATCTCAGAGAAGCTATCTCAGCTACAGGCCCGGCGCCAGGAGACAGCTGATAAGTGGCAGGAGAAGATGGACTGGCTCCAGCTTGGTAAGCTACCGTGGGGGCCCTACATCCTAGGAGGAGGGACCAAGGGCCTTACATCCTGCAGTTTCTAAAGTAGGCCAGACCAGGAACCCTGGGTTTGAAATTTAAGTGCCTACCCTTGACACTGGCTGGCACTGCACTGGGGCAATGGCCTTCTTTGTATCCACACTCTAATCTGTTATCTGTCTGTGACCCTGAATCCTGACAGTTTTGGAGGTGCTCATGTTTGGGAGAGACGCAGGGATGGCAGAGGCGTGGCTGTGTAGCCAAGAGCCATTAGTGCGGAGTGCTGAGCTGGGTTGCACAGTTGATGAAGTTGAGAGCCTCATCAAGCGGCATGAAGCCTTCCAGAAGTCAGCAGTGGCCTGGGAGGAGCGTTTCAGTGCACTGGAGAAACTCACTGCGGTGAGGGCTACTGGACCCTAAAATGCCCACCACGACCTGCTGCCCCCCAGGCCTGTGTGTTCTCCTACTTAGAGAAGACATTTCTTCTCTTCCCACTGCACCAGCATCTCCCAGATGTGAGCTGACAGCACCCTGTTGACACCATAAGTTTGAGAGTCATCAGTTCTCCTGGGTGGTGCTCCCAGATACCATCTCCCCCATTGCTTCTTATCCGTGCCTTCTTTCAAATTCTGTTCTCCATTCTTCCTATCTCATGAGACTAGAACTGAGACAATTCAGCTTTCCCTAACACCCTGATCCTCTTCAATGAAACCTTTTACATTGACCTCAGCACTCTTTGACAGCTGGAGGAGCGGGAGAAGGAGCGGAAGAGAAAAAGGGAGGAAGAGGAACGGAGGAAACAGCCCCCTACTCCAGAACCCACAGCCAGTCTGCCTGAAGGGGACCTATGGGGTGGCCAGACAGTTCCCGGTGCCACCTGGGATGGGTGAGAGCTGGGGCACCTGGGCTAAAAGGATGAGGTTAAGCCCAAGCAATCCCAGGACTAATGATTCTATTACCTTCAGCCATTCCAGAACCCAGTCACGGCTGCCACCATCCACACAAGCGCCCAGCGTTAATGGCGTCTGCACAGATGCAGAGTCCTCACAGGTAACCCTGCAGTCCCCATGCACCCAAAATCTTAGCTCCCCAGCACATCCTCTTACAACTTCTTGTCCTTGCAGCCGCTGATGGAACAACAGAGACTTGAGCAGGGCAGCTTCCCAGAAGGGCCTGTGAGTTTCCCCTTAGGAAGGTGTGGGTATTGATAACTGGGGATCCTGGGGTGGGGATGGGAGAGAGCAGAAGATCAAAGGAAAGTTGGGGGTGGGAAAACCAGGCTTGGACATCAAGCTTCATGAAACCCAAAAAGAATATCTCCCATCTCATCCTTTTTTCCTCATAGGTGTCTAGTACAGGAGATGAATCCAACAGGCCACGGGGAGAGAAGCAAGCCCGGACACAGGGCCCAGCAATGCCCCAGAGCAGGTCCTCTGAGTCAGCCCACATTGCCACTTTGCCCCCTCGAGGCCCAGAGGTCTCTGCCCAGGAACAGATGGAGGGGATGCTGTGTCGCAAACAGGAGATGGAGGCCTTTGGCAAGAAGGCTGCCAACAGGTACTGGGTCTGACCCCTCAGCGCCTGTGGCCTCCCAGATTCCTACCTTCTCAGGAGGTTTCCCTGGAGCCTCTTAGAGAGGGAGGAATGCCCTTATGGATGTGTCCTCTGGGACACATTCAATTTCACGACAAGAGTGGGGCTTCAGGGGAGGGCTAAATGAGTACAGAGATGGTGGCTCCAAAGACTGGAGTGGAAATGGAAGCCCTAGCAGGCCCAAAGGAGTCCCAGCTTTAGGCCCTGCAGAGCCTCCTGACCTACATACACTGTGTCCCACCCAGGTCTTGGCAGAACGTGTACTGTGTCCTGCGGCGTGGGAGCCTTGGCTTTTACAAGGATGCGAAGGCAGCCAGCACAGGAGTGCCATACCACGGAGAAGTGCCTGTCAGCCTGGCCAGGGCCCAGGGCAGCGTTGCCTTTGATTATCGAAAGCGCAAACATGTCTTCAAGTTGGGGTAGGAACAGGATGGTGCGCTCAGGATGGGAGGGAAGTTGGGAGTGACACAAGGCAAGCCCTGAGCTAGCTTATGTGTGTGCACAGGCTGATCAGTCATCCATGCATAGAGATATCTTAATTTAAGGGCAACATGTGGGTTCAGGAGGGGAGTTGCCTATAAGGAGCATCTGAATGGAGAGAACAGGCACTTGGATGAAGATGAGGGGGAAGGAGGGAAACTCTAGGTTGTATCCCACCCTCAGGTAACTAGAGGACCCAAGATCTGGTAACTGACAGTGTCCCGCTAAAAAGTTTTCTAGGGTGGGAAATCTGAAAGCAGGGCTCTGCATGCCTCTGCCTCTAGGGACTTCCAGGGCCTGCCCCTGCCTGCCAGCAAGCAGCAGACAGGAGGCTCGCCTGTGAAGGGAGGGTGTTCACCCTGTCCTCTGCAGCCAGTCAGAAAGGATTTGCTTTTGTACAGTCCTGGGAATCTGAAGAATGTGCAAAACATGTCTGATCTGGCTCTGAGGGCTGCAGTGGGCCATTTTCCCAGCCTGATTTCTGAGTTATAATTGAGCTCTCACCAGTGCTGATCTGGCAAACAGCTGATCTGCCTGTGATTTCTTTCTCCCAACAGCTTACAGGATGGAAAAGAATATTTATTCCAGGCCAAGGACGAGGTGAGTTGCCCCTACCTCCTTCACGCTCCTATCTCTCTGTGCCATTCTTAGAACCCTCTGGTGGGACCAGCAGATGGTATAATGGTTACATTGCTAGAATCCCGTGTAGTCAACTGTGGTTTGAGTCCTGGACCTGGTGGCTTAAAACTCATATGTGTGCATGCATGCCCAAGATCCCGGGAAGAGAATGGAGGAGAAGGGATTGTGGCGTGACTATCCCCTCTGGGGGGTGATTTCTTGCTTTCTGTCTGTCGCTCTGGCAAACGTACGTGCCCTGTAGCAAAAATCTCTTAAAAAGAAAAAGAAAAAAGAAAAAAAAAAGAACCCTCTGGTTGCAGATTCCCCTTCCTTGCCTCTCTTCTTTCTCTGTCCTGGTGTTGTCTCGTTCTTTGTATTAAGACAGTCCACAGCCAATTGGACATCTGTGAAGGTGACACCAAGACATGTTTCCTATCTTAAAAGGGTCCTTTTTCTCCCAATGATATGAAACAGATAATTTTTCTGACCCCTATTTTTCCGCTTGCCTGCTCTGTCTGCCACTGGCTGCCCCAACACAAGTTCTAAGCTGACCAATTGCCTTTCTGTCCCCCCCCCGCAGGCAGAGATGAGCTCATGGCTGCGGGTGGTAAATGCGGCCATTGCTACTGCATCCTCTGCTGCTGGAGAGCCAGAAGAGCCAGTGGTGCCCAGTGGCCCCCGGGGCATGACCCGGGCTATGACCATGCCCCCAGTATCACCAGTTGGGGCTGAGGGGCCTGTCGTGCTTCGTGGCAAGGATGGCAGAGAACGAGAGCGAGAAAAACGCTTCAGCTTCTTCAAGAAGAACAAGTAGTCAGGGGCAAGACTCCCAGGCCAGCTCCCTCCCTCTGTTAGGGAACTGCCAGGGACTGTTGACAGGGACCACCCTCTTGTCAGGACAATTACCTGCTGCTAGGGTCTGTTGCCAAGGTCAACCCATCACCAGGAACTGTCACCAGGGACAAGTTCAGTGTTTCCAAGGACAACCCTCTTCTGCTATTTAACTCCAGACTTGTGGTGGGACCCAGGCAACCCCCAATTCTACTGCCCCATTCCCTCTTTTTCCCTCTTCCCCAGCCTTATGCCTCTCTATACCCCACCAATGCGGACACCACCGCACCCTCAACACAGGCCATTTGGGGAATGGCTACCCCCACCTCAGGGTCCTTACCACAGCTGGGGCACACCATCCAGTTCCTTGCCTCTGGGGACCAGCCAGGAATCTCTCAGAGCTGAAGCAGGACCTGGGGGCAAGAGTGCAAGATGACAGAGTCAGAGGTGCCTAAGCTCCCCCTTCCTACCTTCCCTCATCCTCTGATTCAAGTGGCCAATCTATCTCCAGCTGCTCTCAGTGGCTTCCAGGTGTGAGTTATTCAGGGTCAACCGCAGCCTTGAATCTGGCCAAGGAGGTGATTAAACAACTCAGCTTCTCTTTCTGCCTCTGGGTGTCTTTGCTTTCCTGACCACAGCCTCTCTGCCTAAGTCCATGTTCTCTCCTTTGGCTCTGGTCTTCTACATGCCAGGTTTCCACTCTGCCCCAGCCTCCAAGCCCTTAAAGAACCACATTATTAAGGTTCTTAGTCTTCCCATCTCTATCCCACTTCCCCATGGTAGTAACCCTGTTTGCTGGTTGACCAGTGCCGAGCCTCTGTGGACCAAAGAAGTTCACTAAGGGTTGGGGTGATGCACAATTCATAAAAGGCAGTGAGGGATCCTTCTCTGACACACAACTTCCTTTGTTCGTGACTCTCTCAACTGTTTTAAAAAATGGAAGACTGCCATCTAGTCTCAGCCACAGCTCAGGCTGACAGTAGAGATGAGTACATAAGGGGGTGATTATTGATCCCACTTTGTCTCTTCCCTCAGAATCAAGGAAGCTCAGGCAGGGATCAGGAAACTGGCAGGTACCCAATCCACTGACTCTTGGAATGACATCACCCATCACCTTGAGAAGCCATGATGTACATCCTAAGTATGTAAACACATGCATGCACGCACACACACAAGCATGCACACACACACACACACACACACACACACACACATATTCTAGAGCTAATGAAGTACTGAAAAAGGAGCAAGTGGCTTCTTCCTTGTCTCTAGCCTGGCAAATTGGAGTTTTCAAGGCAATAGTGCTGACTCCAGATGTTGATGGAGATGACCATTTCTTGGTGGCCTCCTACAGAAAAAGCTGTCCTTTTACTGTTTTCTATACACACACACAAGCCAACTTTCCAAAAAAGCAGCTCTGTCAGCCTAATCAGTTAAAGGCCCGGACTGAGCAGACCCCTGAATAGCATCAGTCATAACAAAGACAGGTGTGTGCAGGCCCAAGACTAGCACCACACAATCCCAGAATGGGCTCCAAAGATGAGATCTGGTGGACCAGATAGCTCACGGGGTAATTTTCTAAACTTTCTCTTAAGATGGACATATTTGGTATTCCATAGTAAACGTGGATAAATGAAACAAACAATCTGTCATGGGACTAAATGGAAAAATATATCCATACTACAAAGATACTTCTTGTTCTTCAAGTGCACTATAAAATCTCCAGTATATGAGCCATACATTGTGGAGAGCTTAGGGAATCTTCAGCATTTGCACTCCACGGTGGCAAGCCTGGAGGTTTAGTGAAAAATCAATAATTGAACATTTTAAAAGGAAATTTATATGCAGGAGGGAAATTAATGGAGAGATAATTATTTTAATGTAAAAATTTAAGTGTAAATAGGGCAGCCCACTGAAGCAGTCCTGAAAAATGCAATCTTTGTGGATGGAGAATAAGACTAAAAATTTGGTCTGAGTGTCATCTATTAATACATATGCGTGGCAGCTGACACTGCTTTGGGGCACAATTTTTTAAGGACAGATATAGAAGAGGATAAGTAGAGGGCCAGAAAGTAAGTCTTGGGAGATATCTTCAGATGTGGATAGAAGAAAAAAATTTCCAAGAAAGATGACAGGTGGAATGGGACAGAGAGGGGTGTGAAACAAGTTTAAAGCACAAAAGTACAATAAATACAGACATTGCAAATGTGGGGAAATATGGACAGATAAAATGGCTTAATTACCTGCAGGAAAATGTTTGCATTCTTACCTGACTACCTGCAAGGGTGGGCCCTAGATCTATGCTGTCCAATATGGCAGCCACTGACCACATGTGGCTACTAAGCACTTGAAATGTGGCTAAATCCAAATTCAGATGTGCTATAAGTATAAAATACCAGATTTCAAGGACTTAAAAGGAAAAAAATTAATATCTTAATTTTTATATTGATTCTTGTTGAAAATGATAATATTTTAGATATACTGAGTTTCAAAAATATTATTAAAGTGAATTTCAATTGTTTTACTTTTTAAAATGTGTTTACTGGAAAAATTTAAGTGACATATGAATATGGCTTATATTCTGTTTCTATTGGACAGCACTGTAAATGGACTACAGTTGGCTCTCTGTATCTGTGGGTTCTGCATCCACAGATTCAACCAACCATGGATCAAAATACTGGGGGAAAAACTGGTTGCATCTGTGCTGAATATGAACAGATGTGTTTTTTGTTTTGTTTTGTTTTTGTTTTTTTTTTTATCTTGTCATTATTTCCTAAGCTATAAAGTTGAGGGCTGGTTCCAAAGTCTACTGGGTAAGAGAACTAGATGCCACATGGCTGACCACTGTTTGTCCAGCCCAGCAGCTTAGGAAACAGATGGGCATGTGTGTGTGCACATCTGCCAAGGCCCCAAAGAGACAGAGAAATGGAGGAGAAGGGATTGTAGCATGACCACACCTCACTGGCAGTTGATTTGCTCTCTCTTTCTGTCTCTTTTGGATGAGCAGACAAACCCTCTGGGAATTAAAAATATATAAATTTTAACAACTATTTGCATAGCTTTTACATCGCATTAGTGTACAATCTAGAGGTGATTTGAAGTATACTGGAAGATGTGCATAGGCTATATACAAATACTATACCATTGTATTAGGTTGTCAGAAAAGTAATGACATGGGATCATCAGATGGCATAGTGGTTATATCACTGGACTCCCATATATCAACTGTGGTTCGAGTCCCAGACCCAGCGGGTTAAAACATATCAGGCAAATGTGTATACGTGCCCAAAACCCCAAGAGCAGAATGGAGAAGGGATTGCGGCATGGCCATCCCCCCTGGGGATGTCTGACTTTCTGGCTCTCTCTGGCTCTCTGGCAAGCACATGCACCCTATAGCAAAAATCTCTCTTTAAAAAAAAAAAAAAAAGTCATGAAATATTTTTCTATGTTTTCTATGCAAAAACATGACTTTTTTTTTTTTTAAGAATTATTGTATTTAACTTTATTTATTTATTTATTTATTTATTTATTTTAATTTGTCCAGAGAGGGACAGAGTGAGAGAGAGAAAGAGAGAAAGTGAGAAAGCAAGCCACCAGGTCCAGAACTCGAACCACGGTTGGCCATGTGGGATTCCAGCACTCTTAACCACCACAGCACCTGCCGGCCCCAACATCATGACTTTTCTGACAATCCAATATATATAAGGCTTTAGCATCCTTAGCTTTTGGTATCTGTTGGAGGAGGTTCCTAGAACCAATCTCCCATGGATAGTGAAGGACAACTCTATGACCTAAATGTGAATGGCAAAAACTATAAAGTTACTAGAAAAAAAAAAAAAAAAGAATATCTTTGTGACTCAGGAGAGTACAAAAGAACATCTTACACAAAACTTCAAGAGCACCAGTTTTCGGGGTTCTGCCCCGCGTGCCGTGGCCGGGGTTTGCCCCGCGTGCCGTGGCCGGGACTCTGCCCCGCGTGCCGTGGCCGGGGTTCTGCCCCGCGTGCCGTGGCCGGGGCTCTGCCCCGCGTGCCGTGGCCGGGGCTCTGCCCCGCGTGCCGTGGTCGGGGCTCTGCCCCCGCGTGCCGTGGCCGGGGTCTGCCCCCGCGTGCCGTGGCCGGGACTCTGCCCCCGCGTGCCGTGGCCGGGGCCTGCCCCGCGTGTCGTGGCCGGGGCTCTGCCCCTGCGTGCCGTGGCCGGGGTTCTGCCCCGCGTGCCGTGGCCGGGGCTCTGCCCCGCGTGCCGTGGCCGGGGTTCTGCCCCTGCGTGCCGTGGCCGGGGCTCTGCCCCGCGTGCCGTGGCCGGGGCTCTGCCCCGCGTGCCGTGGCCGGGGTCCCCCGCGTGCCGTGGCCGGGGTCTGCCCCCGCGTGCCGTGCCCGGGGCTCTGCCCCCGCGTGCCGTGCCCGGGGCTCTGCCCCGCGTGCCGTGGCCGGGGTCTGCCCCGCGTGCCGTGGCCGGGGTCTGCCCCCGCGTACCGTGGCCGGGGCCTGCCCCGCGTGCCGTGGCCGGGGCTCTGCCCCGCGTGCCGTGGCCGGGGCTCTGCCCCCGCGTGCCGTGGCCGGGTTCTGCCCCCGCGTGCCGTGGCCGGGGCTCTGCCCCACGTGCCGTGGCCGGGGTCTGCCCCGCGTGCCGTGGCCGGGGCTCTGCCCCCGCGGGCCGTGGCCGGGATCTGCCCCGCGTGCCGCAACCGCTGATGGCCGTCTCTGCTTTCCTGAGCCGCGTTCCTGAAACTGTGTTCCATGGAGATTCACCTACATTTGCGGGGCTGCACGAGACCCACCCTTGGTCCAGCCCTGAGTGCAGTCTACGTTTCCTATTGTTGGGAACTTTATGATCTGATAATTGGAAAAAAAAAAATCATGTTTATCATAAAAAATAATTAGAATAATAATAATAATGATTGGGGGAAACATAGGAAAGATATTGAATGTTGAAGCGGGGAGATTAATGTCTCTGTACTGACTGACATGCATGGCATTCCCTTTTGAAAAAGCAATGTAATACACTGTAAAGTTATATGTAATTCAATGTAATAAAAAAATAGATAATAAAAAAAAAGATAAAATATGTAAAAAAAAAAAAAAAAAAAAAAAAAAAAAGAGCACCAGTTTTAAGCCAAAATGATTAATTTGCATTAATGATTTCTGTTCAATGAAGGACACCATGCACAAAATTAACAGTTGGTATTAGGTTGGTACAAAAGCAATTGTGGTTTTGGACCATGAATTTTAAATCATTATAACTAGGCTCAAATACATCTTTATTTTTTTAAAGGAATTTTTTAACTTTATACATTTATTTTAATTTGACCAGAAAGGGATAGAGAGAGAAAGTAAGAAAGCAAGCCTCCAGGCTCAGGACTTGAACCACAGTTGGCTATGTGGGAGTCAGTCCAGCGTCCTTAACCACCACGCTACCTGCCGACCCCATCAAACACATCTTTATTAATCAAAATAGGAACCATTACAATCAACACATTTTTGCCAACGAGAAATAAGTTTATTTATTCCACTAATGTAAAAATCCGTGCTTTGGGATTCAGTGAACTCTTGGAAAGCATCTTCTGCATCCTGCTGGTTGTGGAAGCATCTTCCCTGCAAAAAGTTGTCAAGATGCTTGAAGAAGTAGTTGTTGGCAAGAGGTCAGGTGAATATGGCGGATGAAGCCAAACTCTGTAGCCCAACTTGTTCAACTTCTGGAGTGTTGATTGTGTGACATGTGGTGGGGAGTTGTGGAGAAAAACTGGACCCTTTCTGTTGACCATTGGCAGCTGCATTACAGTTCTTGGTGCATCTCACCGATTTGCTGGGTATATTCAGATGTAATGGTTTCACCAGGATTTAGAAAGCTGTAGTGGATTAGACTCCACCAAATAGTGACTATGATCTTCTTTTGGTACAAATTTGGCTTTGGGAAGTGCTTTGGAGCTGCTTCCAGGTACAACCACTGAGCTGGTCACTACCAGTTGTCATATAAATGTGCTTTTCATAGCACATCACAATCTGATCGAGAAACGGTTCATTTGTTGGTGTGTAGAATAAGAGAAGACAACACTTCAAAATGACAATTTTTAAAATTTTCAGTCAGCTCATGAAGCATCCACTTATTGAGCTTTTTTACCTTTCCAATTTGCTTCAAATGCCAAATGACCATAGAATGGTCAACACTGAGTTCTTTAACAACTTCTTGTATAGTTGTTAGAGGATTAGCTTCAGACGGTGATCAACAAGCACAAGGCTCCTCATCTTTAAGGCTCTCGTCTCCTTTGCAAAACTTGAACCACCACTGCACTGTATGTTCGTTAGCAGAATGCATTGTTGATGCTGCAAGTTGTTTCCACTGCTTTACCACTCATTTGAACTTGAATAAGACAATCACTCGAATTTGCTTTTTATCTGATATCATTTTCATAGTCTAAAATACATATAAAATGAATAGCAAGTAATAAGTCCTTAACAACAACAACAAAAAAAAAAACATAAAGTTGAAATGTGCATTAAAATAATGTATAACATGGGGCCAGCAGGTAATGTACTAGTTATGACTATGGTCAACCATGGTTCAAGTCCCAGATCCGGGACTCATGCTGATACTCACACTGGTTGCATGTGCATATGTGCCCAAAATCCCAGGAGGAGAATGGAGGAGAACGGATTGTGGCATAACCATCCTCCCAGGGGTGATTTCTCACTTTCTCTCTCACTGTCTCTCTCTGTCTCTCCAGCAAGTGTACAGGCCCTATGGCAAAAACTTAAAAAAAAATGATGTAGAACGTGGTTATTTATTTAAGAATGTATCCAATATTAAACAGCAAATATCAACAATGCAAAACTGCAATTACTTTGCACCAACCATAAAATGAGAGCAGATATTTGAAACCAGTAATATTAGCATCTAAAATATAGGAGAAAGTTCTACAAATCAACAAAATAGAAACTACAACATGAAAAAAGATGAGCAAAAAATATCAACAGTAAATTTATAGAAGAATAAATCAAAAAAAAAAAAAACTAGGAAAAAGAAAGACACTTACAAGTCATTAGTAACCAAAGAAATACAAATTAAAGCAACAGTAAAATATCACTTTATACCTATTAGGCAGGCAAAAACTAGAAAACTAGATAATGCCAAATGCTAACAGAAATACAGGATCCCTCACGTGCTGCAGGTGTGAGGGTGTGCTGGTAGAGCTTTTCCAAAGAACAATGTGGCATTACTTAGGTATAGTATAGCTAGTTCTAGCTATACCTTACAACTCAGCAACCCAGCAATTTCGCCCCTGGGTTTATAGCTCCAAAATTTTCATACACAATTATGACACACCTGGGGCCAACAGGTGGTGTGGTGGTTAAAGGCACTGGATTCCCATATGGTTGACCACGGTTTGAGTCCCAAACCTGGCAGCTTGCTTTCTTGCTTTTCCTTCCTCTCTCTCTCTGTCTCTTTCTGGTCAAATTTAAAAAAAAGTAAAATTGGAATTAAATACATCTTTTTAAAAAAAGAATTAGGACACACACATAAAGATGTTAATTGTTTATAATGATAGAGAGTAGGGAATCAGAATGTCTTATGACTCAGAGATGGGTAGATAAAACAGGGTATTATTCAGAGGTGCAACATAACATTTAGTGAAAAAAGTAAAAAACAATGAGCTATACAAATGAATACAACACTATTTACATAATTTATACAAGCATACAATGGGTAGACTTTGCTTAAGTCCATATTAAAATAAATTAACTGGGACCAGCAGTTAGCAGAATGACTATGTTGCTGAACTCCCATGTAGTTGACTGCGGTTCGAGTCCCAGACCCGGTGGCTTAAACTCACGCCATGCGCATGTGCGTACGTGCCCAAGATCTCGAGAGGAGAATGGAGGAGAAGGGATTGCAGTGTGGCCATCCCCCCGAGGGGTGATTTCTCGCTTTCAATCTCTCTTGTCTTTCTGGCGAGCGCATGCGTCCTATAGCAAAAACCTCTCCAAAAAAATTTTTTTTAAATAAATTAACTGTAGGGGACCAGCAGGTGGCATGGTGGTTAGGGTGCTGGACACTCCCATGTGGCTGACCACGGTTCAAGTACCAGACCTGGCAGCTTGCTTTCTCACTTTCTCTCTCTCTCTTCAAATGAAAATAAAATGAATAATAGATAAAAGTAAACAAAATAATTCTTTTAAAAAATTAACTGTAAAAGACACTTGTGACAGCCTAGGGAAAATTTGATCATAAATATTAGATAATATTAATGTACCATAGTATGGATATTTTAAATTAGAAGCAAATAGTGAAGTACAATATTTGCGGGTAAAATGACATTATGTCTAATATTTGCCTTAAAATGCTCCAAGGGGGACCAGCAGTTGGTGTAATAGCTATGTCGCTGGACTCTCATGTAGCTGACTGCAGTTCAAGTCCCAGACCCGGTGGCTTAAACTCACACCAGGCGCATGTGCATGCATGCCCAAGATCCCGAGAGGAGAATGGAGGACAAGGGATTGTGACGTGGCCATCCTCCCTGGGGGGGTGATTTCTCGCTTTCTATCTCTCTGTCTCTCTCTCTTTCTGGTGAGCACATGCACCCTATAGCAACAACCTCTCCAAAAAAAAATCGCACACCGAGTGGGGTCAGCCGGTGGCAGAGTGGTTGAAGCTCTGAACCCTCATGTGGTCAACTGTGGTTCAAGTTCAGACTGGGCGGCTTCAAACTCACAATGGGCACATGTGCATGCATGCCCAAAATCCTGAAAGGAGAGTGGAGGAGAAGGGACTGTGGCGTGGTCATCCCCCAGGGGGTGATTTCTTGCTTTCTGTCTCTGTCTCTGGTGAGTAAGCACACCTTATAGCAAAAATCTCTTAAAAAAAATAAACAAATAATACTCTTGCCAAAAGCACAAGCTCCTTTGCCTATTTTTAAAAAATAAATAAAAAGAAAGGAAAAAAGAAAATCACACGGAGACCAGCATGTGGCATGTTGGTTAAGGCACTGGACACTCCCACATGGCTGACCATTGTTCGAATCCTGGACCTGGTGGCTTGATTTCTCACTTCCTCTCTCTCTCTCTCAATCTCTCGCTCTCTCTCTCTGTCTCCATCTCTCTGGTCAAATTAAAATGAATGAATAAATAAAATTAAATAAAGAATTATTTTTAAAAAAGAAGAAGAAAGAAAATCACACCAAGCACATGTGCTTGTGTCTAAAATCCCAAGAGAATGGAGAAGAAGGGATTGTAGCATGGCCATTCCTCCTGAGAGGTGATTCCTCACTTTCTCTCTCTCCCTGGTGAGGACAAGCACCTTATAAAACACACACAGATGCCAGCTCTGTGGCCTAGTTACTAAGGCAGCCAGATCCCACACAGCCAACCATGCAGTTTGAGTCCCAGACCCGGCAGCTTAAGAAACACACCAGGTGTGAGTGCAGGTGTGACCAAAAGAAGGGAAATATGAAGAAAGAGGGATTGTGTAATGACCATTCTTCATGGGGGAGGGTGCTTTCTCCTTTCCCTTTCAGTCTCTGATGAGTGTGTGTGCCCTCTAGCAGCAAAACAAAACCACAGGGTTAAAAAAGATGGTGAAGAAAATGAAAATTTTAGAGGGATGGCCCAGCCATGATGGCACAAGTGATAGGGCTCTACTGCATGATACTATAGCCATATGAGATGACCCTGGGTTCAGTTCCTGGGTCAACTGGAACACACCAGGAATGTGTGCATGCCTGTGATCCTGGCTGGCTAAAGCGCTTTGGGGAAGGATTGCAGGTTGATCCTGCTGGGAAAATTCCTGTCTCTCTCTTTCTTTCTCTCTCAAAAAATAAATAAGCTTAAAAAAAATTAGAAGGATTGGGACCAGCAGATGGCATAATGGTTATGTCGCTAGATACCCAAGTAGTCAACTGTGGTTCAAGTCCTGGACCCGGTAGCTTAAAACTCAAACTGGGTGCATGTGAGTGCGTGCCCAAGATCCCAAGAGGAGAATGGAGAAGGGACCGTGGTGAGGCCATGCCTCCTGTGGGGTGGGGGGTGATTTCTCGCTTTCTGTCTCTCTGTCTCTCCAGTGAACATACGCACCCTATAGCAAAAATCTCTCTTTAAAAAAAAAAAGGAAAAACTAAAAGGACGAAAACTGTTGATGGGGACATGAGCTTTAGAGAGCTTGGAAAATTTGGGGAATTGGAAAGGACAGAATCTAAAATGCAGTGTATGGGGTCAGCTCCATGGTGCAGCGGTAATATGCTGCTGAAGAGAGGCTAGATCCCATTTGGCTACCACAGTTTTGTTTTTGGTTCTTTTTTTTTTTTTTTTTTTTTTTTTTTTTTTGAGAGGTTTTTGCTACAGGGTGCATGTACTCGCCAGAAAGATAGAGAGAGAAAGAAAGTGATAAATCACCCCCCAGGGGGGATGGCCATGCCACAATCCCTTCTCCTTCATTCTCATCTTGGGATCTTGGGCACACATGCACACATGCCCAGCATGAGTTTAAGCCACGGGGTCTGGGACTCGAACCGCAGTCGACTAATGAGAGTCCAGCAACATAGCCATTACACCAACTGCTGGTCCCATGTTTTTGGGTTTTTTAAAGAAATTTTTTTTGTATGGCATTTAATCACATATATCTTTACAGTGTATAACATTTCTTTTTCCAGCATGATTATCATGCATATCAGTTAAGACAAAAACATCACTATCCACATCATCATCAAATAGCTCTTCATTTTTTTCAGATTATTATTATTTTGTTCTCATTTTTTTAAACATTCAATTATGATACATCGTTTGGCTTGTAAAGAGAATTTACCTAACATGAAATACTTCTCAGACCAGAGAATACTATACATGTTATCATGAATGGGTCATAAATCATTTCTGTGTCCCACAAATGTCATGCCTCTCTACTTGTTCTCAGGCTATCCTTTTCTATACTCTTCCCTTCTTCTCCCTAACCCCCATTCCACACTGTCTTCAGTGTCCATAACTATTTTCACTGCTTTTATGCCCTCCAATATTTCAATCTCTATCATATAGTGTGGATAGTCGGTATAAAGTGAATACATACAATATCTTTCTTTCATAGCCTGGCTTGCCTCACTCAGCAATAAATCTTCCATATTCAACCACTTTCTATCAAATGCCAGGGTCTTGTTGTTTTTAATAGTTGAATAGTATTCCATAGAGGGGCGACAGGTGGCATGGTGCTTAAAGGTGCTAGACTCCCACATGGCCAACCATGGTTCAAGTCTCGGACCCGGTGGTTTCCTTTCTCACTTTCTCTCTCTCTCTCCCTATCTCTCTGGTCAAATTAGAAAATAATAATAAATAAAGTTAAAATAAAGTAATTCTTTTTTAAAAAAATAGTATTCCATTGAGTATATGTTCCATACTTTTTCAATACGTTTATCTGTTTGCAAACATTTGGGTTGGTTCCATGTCTTAGCAATTGTGAATAATTCTGCAATAAACATTGATGTGCATGCACTTTCCAACTGAGCGTTCACCTGTCCTTTGAGTAGATGTGCAGAAGTGGGACTGCTGGATCAAATGGTAGTTCTATGTGTAGATCCTTGAGGAGCCTCCATCTTGTTTTCCACAGTGGCTGAACCAATTTACATTCCCACCAACAGTGTAGGGGATTTCCCCTTTCACCACAACCCCACCACCACTAATCACTCTTTGTATTTTTAATCTTCGTCATTCTGACGGGGATTAGGTGGTATCTCATAGAGGTTTTAATCTGCATCTCCCTTATGATGAGGGATGTTGAGCATTTCCTCATATGCTTTTTGGCTGTTCATATGTCTTCCTTGGAGAGATTTTTGTTCAGCTCATTTTCCCATCTTTTAATTGGGTTAATCTTCTTTGGGGGGTAAGCTGCTTGAGTTCTCTCTGTATTTTGGTTATCAGTCCCTTATCTGAGGCATATTTCACAGAAATATTCTCCCATTCTGAGAGTTGTCGATTCACACTAATTGCTATGCAGAAACTTCTTAACCTGATAGAGTCCCACTTGTCTATTTTAGGGATTATTGCCCATGCTTTGGGAGTCTTATGTAAGAAGTTTGTGCCTACCCCAATGTATTTCAGAGTTTCCCCAGTATTTTCTGTCAGGAGTTTTATAGTTTGAAGTCTTGGGTTCAGATCTTTGATCCATTTTGAGTTGATTTTTGTTAATGGCAAAAGATAGGGATTCAGTTTCATCTTTCTGCAGGTGGATACCCAGTTTTTCCAGCATCATTTTCTAAAGAGGTTTTCCTTTTCACAATGAATTGACTGCTATTCTTTGTCAAAAATCAGTTGGCGGGACCAGCAGTTAGTGTAATGGCTATGTCGCTGGACTCCCACGTAGTCGACCACAGTTCGCGCCCCAGACCCAGTGGCTTAAAACTCACGCCGGGCGCGTGTGCATGCGTGCCCAAGACCCCAAGAGGAGAATAGAGGAGAAGGGATTGTGGCATGGCCATCCCCCCCGGGGGGGTGATTTCTCGCTTTCTATGTCTCTCTCTCTGTCTGGCAAGTGCACACGCCCTATAGCAAAAGCCTCTCAAAAAAAAAAAAAAAATCTGTTGGCTGTAAGCTTTGTGGTTTATTTCTGGGGTCACTATTCTATTCCATGGGTCCACCTGTCTGTTTTTTGTGCCAGTACCATGCTGTTTTGATTATCACAGTTTTATAGTATATTTTGGGGTCAGGGAGTGAGATGCTGCCCACTCCACTCTACTTGTGCAGGATTTCTTCGGCAATATGAAGAATTTTATGATTCCAGACAAGTTCTATAATTCTTTTCTAGATCTGTGAAGAATGTCTCTGGTATTTTGATTGGAATTGTGTTAAATATGTAGATTAATTTGGGTGGAGTTGCCATTTGATTATATTAATTCTTCCAATCCAGGAACATGGGATGTCCTTCCACTTTGTTGTGTCCTTTTCAGTATCTTTTTTGAGATTTTCATAGTTTTCTTTGTAAAGGTCTTTGACTTCCTTCGTTAGGTTCATCCCTAGATATCTTATACATTTTTTTTTTTTTTGGAGAGGTTTTCACTATAGGGCGCATGCGCTCGCCAGACAGACAGAGAGAGACATAGAGACAGAAAGCGAGAAATCACTCCCCAGGGGGGATGGTCACGCCACAATCCCTTCTCCTCCATTCTCCTCTTGGGATCTTGGGCATGCACGCACATGCGCCTGGCATGAGTTTTAAGCCACCGGGTCCGGGACGCGAACCGCGGTCGACTACGTGGGAGTCCAGCGACACAGCCATTACGCTAACTGCTGGTCCCCCAATATCTTATATATTTTGTGGCTATGATAAAGGGGATTCCTTTCTTCAGATCTACTTCATTCACCTTGTTTGTATATAGAAATGCTATTGATTTTTGGATGTTGATTTTGTATCCTGCCACTTTACTGTATTCATTTATTACTTCAAGAAGTTTTTTCATGGAAACCTTTGGGGTCTTCTAAGTATACCATCATGTCATCTGCAAATAAAGATATTTTCAACTTTTCTTTGCCTATTTGAACACCTTTTATTGTCTTTTCTGATTGCATTGGCTAAAACTTCCAGCACTACATTAAAAAGCAGTGGAGAAAGTGGGCAGCCTTGAGACCAGCAGTTGGGGTAATGGGTGTGTCGCTGGACTCCCATGTAGTCAACTGCAGTTCGAATTCTGGACCTGGTGGCTTAAACTCACACCAGGCATGTGTGTGTGCGTGCCCAAGACCCTGAGAGGAGAATGGAGGAGAAGGGATTGCGGCCTGGCCATCCCCCTGAGGGGGGGGGGGGAGGGGGGGTGATTTCTCACTTTCTGTCTTTCTGTCTCTGTATTTCTGACAAGTACAAACACCCTATAGCAAAAACCTCTCCAAAAAAAGAAGAAAAAAAAGAAAAGAAAAAAAGAAAAGAAAAGAAAAGAGAAAAGAAAAGAAAAGAAAAGAAAAGAAAAGAAAAGAAAAGAAAAGAAAAGAAAAGTGAAAAGAAAAGAGGGCAGCCTTGTCTAGTACATGTTTCTAGTGGAAAAACTTTTAGCTTTTCCCCACTCAGTATAATGTTAGCTATAGGTTTTTCATATATGGCTTTTATTATGTTGAGAAATGACCCTGCTATACCAATCTTGCTGAAAATCTTAATCATGAAGGGATGTTGTATTTTATCAAATGATTCTCTGCATCTATTGAAATGAACATTTTTTAAAAAAAACTTTCTGTTATTATGGTGTATTATATTTATGGTCTTGCATATGTTGAACCACCCTTGCATCCCTGAAATAAACCCTACCTGGTCATGATGAATAATCTTTGTTATATGTTGTTGGATATGATTTGCAAGCATATTGTTGAGAACTTTTGCATCTATATTCATCAGAGATATTGGTCTGTAGTTTTCCTTTTTTGTCATGTCTTTATCTGTTCTGAGAATGAGGATGATGGAGGCTTCATAAAATGAATTTGGAAGGTTTCCTTCCTTTTGGATCTTTAGAAATAATTTGAATAGAATGAGAGTTAACTCTTCCTTAAAAGTTTTGTAGAACTCAGAAGTGAAGCCATCAGGACCTGGGCTTATCTTTGTTGGGAGGTTATTTATTACTGATTCAATCTCATGGCTTGTTATGGGTTTATTCAGGTTTTCTATGTCCTCCTGATTCAATCGTGGTAGATTATATGCATCCAGGAATTTGTGCATCTCCTCCATGTTCTCGTTTGTTGGAAGATAGTCACTCATAGTATCCTCTAATGATGTTTTGTATATTGTGTCTATTGTGATGTTGCCTGTTTCATTACATATTTGATTTATCTGGTTACTTTCTTTCTTTTTCTTTATAAGTCTAGCTGATGGTGTATTGATCTTCTTAATCTTTTCAAAGAACCAGCTTTTGCTTTCATTTGTTTTCAGTAGTTAATTTTCTATTTCATTGGGACCAGCAGTTAGTGTAATGGCTATATCGCTGGACTCCCATGTAGTCGACCGCGGTTCGTGTCCTGGACCTGGTGGCTTAAAACTCACGCAGGGCGCGTGTGCATGCGTGCCCAAGATCCCAAGAAGAGAATGGAGGAGAAGGGATTGTGGCGTGGCCATCCCCTCTGGGGGGTGATTTCTTGCTCTCTGTCTCTCTGTCTCTGTCTGTCTGGTGAGCGCATGCGCCCTATAGCAAAAACCTCTCAAAAAAAATTGTTTTTTCTGTTTCATTTCTTTCTGCTCAGATCTTTTTTTTTTTTCTTTTTTCCCAGATCTTTATTATTTCTTTTTGTCTGGCTTTTTTTTTTTTTTTTTTTAACCAGAACATTTATTGCCTGACTAATCATTGAAATTCTTAAGATGAACTGGATGCCGCAACAGCTGCCCTCTTAGGTTTGGGTGTTGTGCTTTTACGGAATCCATGCCTGAATCTGCGGTATACAATTTTTAGGTGCCTTATTTGACCAGTCCCAGGAGTATTGCGTCTTTTAGCATTGGCACTCCAGTTATATTTTCTCTTGCACTTGGCAGGGTAACCACATTTGTCACAGGTCAATTTCTGAAGGTGGTAGGCCTTAGAACCACAGCAGCGGCACAACATGTGCGTCTTATTGCAACGCTTCCCAAACGATGAGGTTCCCTTCATCATCTCACTTCAGTGGCTGAGACCAAGACTCGTCTGGCATTTTTTGGGTTGTTTTTGTTTTTGTTTTTTTGTTGTTTTTCCAGTTCCTTGAGGCATGATGTTAGGTTGTCTATTTGCCACCTTTCTTTCTTTTTCTTAGGCATGCTAATTGCTATGAACTTCTCTCTTATGGCTACTTTTGTGGTGTCCCATGGATTATGGAAATTCATAGACTCATTATCATTTGTTTCCATAATTTTTTAAAGAATTATTTTTTATTTAAATTTATTTATTATTATCATTTTCCAATTTGATCAAAGAGAGACAAGAGAGACAGAGAGATGGAAAGTGAGAAAGCAAGCCACTAGGTCCAAGACTCAAACCATAGTCAGCCATGTGGGAGTCCAGCGCCTTTAACCACCATGCCACCTGCCAGCCCCCTCCATAAATTTTTTTTATTTCAGACTTTTCCATAATTTCTTCAGTAGTTAAGAAGTCATTTCAAAAAGAGACGATGTCATTTAATTCCAGGCCTCTCAGAAACAACTATCTTTAATTAGTTCCTTGGTCACTGAATTTGTAAAGCTGGGGCCTTTTTCTAGGAGATAAGTTGTAAGAAATAAAATTTTAAAAGTCTTGGAAAAAAAATTTTTTTAAATAAATAATAAATTTAAAAAAAAAAGAAGTCATCAGAAATAGGTTGTTTAGTTTCTGTGTGTGTGTAATTTTGAGGATGTTTCTTGAAATTAATATAGAGTTTAATTCCATCATGGTCTGAGAAGATGCTGGATAGTTTTTATGCCTTGGAATCTGTAAAGGCTTGATTTATGTCCTATCATATGGTCAATCTTTGAAAAGGTTGCATGCTGGGGTGAGAAAAATGTGTAATTTGCGGTCTTAGGTTGGAAAGTTTTATAGATGTCTGTCAAGCCCATTTGATTTATAGTGTCGTTTAGGTCCTGTATCTCTCTGCTTATTTTTTGTCTAGAAGATCTGTCTAAAGAACATAATGGGGTGTTGAGATCCCCAACAATTATAGTGTTGCAACCTATCTCTCCTTTTGGTTCTTGCAGTCTTTCCTTCACATAAGGTGCTCCTGAGTTGGGTGCATAAATATTTAGAAGCGTTATGTCTTTTTGATGAATTAGTCCATTAACTACTATGTAATTCCCTTGTCTCTTCTTACAGTCATCTTAAAGCCTATTTTGTCTGAAATCAGTATCACAACTCCAGCTCTTTTTTGATTTCCATTTTCATGGAATATCTTTTTCCAGTCTTTCACTTTTAGTCTATGTATGTCTTTATCCATAAGGTGTGTTTCTTGTAGGCAACAAATAGAGGGTTTCTGTTTTTGTATCCATTCAACCAGTCTGTGTCTCTTGATTGGAAAATTTCATCCATTAACACTCAATGTTATTATCAATATTTCCAAACATGTTCCTATCATTAAGTGAGCTTTTTTTTTTTTTTTTTTTTTTGAGAGGTTTTTGCTATAGGGAGTATGCGCTCGCCAGAAAGACAGAGACAGAGAGATAGAAAGCGAGAAATCACCCCCCAGGGGGTATCGCCACGCTGCAATCCCTCCTCCTCCATTCTCCTCTCAGGATCTTGGGCACGTACACACACACACTCAATGAGTTTAAGCCACTGAGTCTGGGACTCGAACCCTGGTCGACTACATGGGAGTTCAGCAACATAGCCATTACGCTAACTGCTGGTCCCAAGTGAGTCATTTTCTTGGTTGTTTTTTTATTCTCTTAAATCTGTCCATCTGAGTTTTTAGTTTTCCTGGTATAGCACTCCTTTCAGAACCTCTGAAAGAGTTGGTCTGGAATTGGTAAATTCTTTCAGGTTTTGTTTATCTGAGAATGTTTCTTTATTTCTCTCATAAGAAGGATAATCTTACCAGGTATAGTATTCTTGGTTGAAATTGTTTTTCATTTAACATTTTGACTATATTTTCCTATTCTTTTCTTGCCTGCATTGTTTCTGATGAGAAGTCCGATGTTAGCCTGATAGGATAACCTTTGTAAGTAACTTGACATTTCCCTCTTGCCAATTTTAGTATCTTGTCATTGTCTGTGGTTTTGGCCAATCTGGCTATGATGTGTCTTGGAAAGGATCTTCTTGGGTTGATTCTATCTAGGGTCCTATGTATTTCTTGGCTCCATATATTTAAATGCCTCTCTGGGTTTGGAATGTTTTCTTCCAGGATTTCATGGAATAAATGATCAATACCCTTATTACTTTCTTCCTTTTCTGGGATACCAATTATCCAGATGTTTGGACACTTGGTGGTATCTAGTATTTCTCCTATATTATCCTCATTTTTCTTGGTTGTTTTATCAGTCTTTTTGATAATTTTTTTCTAGATCAGAGGTTTTATCTTCTGCATTCAAGATTCGATCTTCTGCATGACCTAATCTACTTTTAGTACTTTGAAGAATGTACCACATTCTTCATCTCTAACAATTCCATTTGATTCTTTTTTTAAGAATCATTTTTATTGGGACCAGCAGTTAGCGTAATAGCTATGTCGCTGGACTCCCATGTAGTCAACCACAGTTCGAGTCCCAGACCCAGTGGCTTAAACTCATGTCGGGCGTGTGTGTGTGCATGCATGCCCAGGATCCTGAGAGGAGAATGGAGAAGGGATTGCGGTATGGCCATCCCCCCATGGCTGATTTTTCGCTTTCTGTCTCTCTGTCTCTCTCTGTCTTTCTGGCAAGCGCACGCGCCCAATAGTAAAAACCTCTCAAAAAAAAATCATTTTTATTTAACTTTATTCATTTATTTATTTTAATTTGACCAGAGAGAGAGAGAGAGAGAAAGTGAGAAAGCAAGCTGCCTGGTCCAGGACTCAAACCACGATCGACCATGTGGGAGTCCAGCACCCTTAACCACCACACCACATGCTGGCCCCACATTTGATTCTTTTTTATAGTGTTTATTTCTTCTTTCAAATCATGAAAGGACTTCTTCATTTCCTGGAGTTCACTGTCTCTTTTCTCTTGCATCTCATTTAGTTTGGTCACTACAAATATTCTGAATTGTTTATCTGACATTTCTACGACTTCCATTGTATTGTCTGTGGGTGATGAAGAATTGATGTTTTCCCTTGGGGGAGAGACATTTTGTTGGTTGCTCATATTTGTTGTGCCTCTCCAATGGTTCCTAGTCACCTGGTGATCTGTATGCTCCTTCCTAAATAATTCAAGGTATCGCCGAGCGTTCAAAGGTGTGCAGAAGTAGGAAATTGGCAATATCTCTCTGCTCTGCCTCCCTATTGCTCACCAGCACCCTGCACTGTTGTTCCTGGATCTGGGTGACCCAAAGTCCTCCCAGTTTCTAGAGAGCAAGTGCGCCTGAAACTGTGCTGCTGAGCTTCAACTCAGTATCAAAAAAGAGATGCACAATGCACAGAATACTAAACACTGAAGTCCTTTAAGTCCAAAGGCGAGTGGGGGAGGGAATAGGCCATGGGTCCCAGCAGTCAACCCAAGGCAGCTGCAGGCGACCCGCCTTCTGGCAAGGCTCTTTGCTGGAATGGGTGGGAAGGGGCAGAATTTTGTCTCAAAGACCCAAGAAACAAACCTGAGAGGCCAAAGGTGAGTGGGGAGGAGGATGAGCCACAGGTCCCAGCAGTTAAGCCTGCAGTCACAGGCAGCCCACCTTCTGGCAAGACATTTTGCAGAAACGAATGTAAAAACTATGTTTTATTTAACTTTATTTATTTACTTTTTGTTTTGTTTTTTGGAGAAATTTTTTGTTATAGGGCGGGTACACTTGCCAGACAGACAGAGAGAGACAGAGAGACAGAAAGCGAGAAATCACCCCCCCCCCAGGGGGGTGGCCACGCCACAATCCCTTCTCCTCCGTTCTCCTCTCGGGATCTTGGGCATGCACGCACACACGCTTGGCATGAGTTTTAAGCTATCGGGTCTGGGACACAAACCACACTCGACTACATGGGAGTCCAGCGACATAGCCATTATGCTAACTGCTGGTCCCTATTTACTTATTTTTAATTTGACCAGCGAGGGACAGAGTGAGAGAGAGAGGGAAAGTGAGAAAGCAAGTTGCCAGGTCTGGGACTCGAACCTTGGTTGGCTGTGTGGAAGTTCAGCACCCTTAACCACTATGCCACCTACCAGCCCCAGCTACCACAGTTTGAATCCCTGACCTGGTCAGCTTGAAATACATCAGGTACATACCCAAATGCCCAAGATCAGATGGGCTGGAGGGGTGGAAGAAGAGGAAAACATAGTGACCAGACGCTGTGGAAGATGCTTCTTTTTCTCTCTCCTTCAATCTCTCTCATATATGTGCCCATGCGTTGTACCATGAATATTTTTAAATTAGAAAATATAGTATTTTTTAAATTTGGGAGACAGCAGATTCAGACTCTACATTTGATAATACTGTCCTTGAATACTGGAACCCAACTTAGAAAATAATAGTGAAAATTAGTGAAAACTACTTCAGAAATGGTCCAGGTCTATATGTGTGTCAGAGAGTAAAACATCTGAGTGTAGAGAAAAACAAAATACCTGAGAAGAGAAGAGGTGAATAGAATTAGGTGGGAGATAAGCATGAGTGCAGGTGATAAAAATTCTAAGGAGAGCAGTGGGCAGGTGACGTGGTGGTTAAGAGCACTGAATTCCCACATGGGTGACTGTGGTTTGAGTACTGGACCTGGAGAGTTGCTTTTTCACTTCCCCCTTCTCTCTCTCCTCACTATGTCCCTCTCTGGTCAAATTAAAATAAATAGGGACCAGCAGTTAGTGTAATGGCTATGTCGCTGGACTCCCATGTAGTCGACCACAGTTCAAATCCCGGACCCGGTGGCTTAAACTCATGCTGGGCGCGTGTGCGTGCGTGCCCAAGATTCCAAGAGGAGACTGGATGAGAAGGGATTGAGGTGTGGCCATCCCCCCTGGGGGGGGTGATTTCTCACTTTCTGTCTCTCCATCTCTCTCTGTCTCTCTCGTGAGTGCATGTACCCTATAGCAAAAACCTCTCCCCCCCAAAAAAAGATAAATAAAAAGTCAATTATTTAAAAAATAAATAAATAAAATAATTCTTTAAAATAAAAAGTCTGAGGAGAGGAGCTTTTTTATTTGCTTTGTTATAGAACACTTGGGCTTGTCAGGCAGACAGATAAAATGAGAAAGCACCTCCCAGGGAGGATGGCCATACTGCAATCCCTCTTCCTCCATTCTCTTCAGGATTTGGGGCATGTACACAAATGCGCCCAGCATGTTTGAGACTTGAAAAGTACATTCTGTTATCTGGGATCCAGCTACCTTAAACTCCACACCATCTATTGGCCCAGATGCTCTTTTAAGCTGAGAAAAAAGAATTCAGTGAGAGAAACACATCCAAGTAGCTAGTGGTGGAATAGGGCAGCTTGAGGATTTGTACCTGATTGTATCAGAGAATCTGTTATGGGGAACACAATGGGGAACAGTGATTGACAAGCACCTTGGTGCAGACTCAGAGATAAACCTAATCCATCAATCTCCATAAACATTTATGCTTTGTTGAAGGCGGAGAGTAATCCACTTAATAGCCTCGGCTTTGCCACCAGGAGGTGCCCTTGGACCACAACTGAATTTTGAATGCAAGTGTCTGAAGACTCAATTGCCTATATCTCCTACAGCCTTATGCAGACGTGGCCGGCTTACCAAAATCAATTATGCACCAACTATTCCTCTGGTGTGCTCGCCACGGCCCAAGAACTGTAATGGACACACAATAAGAACTTACACTCTAGCTAGAAAGAGAAAAACAGCCCACGAATATACCTGAGCAAACAAAACGTAACTGATGTAGCGTAGCCTGGCTAGAAATGCTCCTAGTTTGTTCCAGCTCTGCTACAGATCATCTTTCTGCTCCTTGATTTTCAATTTCCTCACCAATGAATAATACGTTAGCAATAATTTTTTTTAATTGTTCAAAACGCGGAAAAAATGACTACGTTTGCTTAAAGTGTGGGGAGCCTGTATTTCTCAAATACAAGCTGCTATCGAGGCTGGCAAATCCGCTAAGAAAGAACCATTTTTTAGAGGACGTAGTGCCCTTCCCCTCCCCACCCTACCCTTACCCCTAGCTGGCTCAACAGTACGACCCATTGTGATGGTTAGTGATTTCCCCGGGCTTCTGATTTCACTGTGTCAGTGGACGCGTCCAAAGCCCTTCTGACGCGCAAGCACCGACCGACTTCCAGGATGGTGATTGGCTAGCCAGGGCTGGAGACGTGCTCACCTCCACTCCGCAGTGTCGTCACCAACTGGCTTAGTCCCCGTGGTGGGCGGTCTCTTGTTTGCAGCCTCAGGATTGGTCGCCCAGCTACCGCGAGAGGAAGGAGAGGAAGGCAGCGCGCACTCGCGCGTGCGTGAGCTGGCGCGCGAGAAAGGGCCCGGTCGCGCCGAAGCTTGAGCGGCTGTCGCCATTTTGTGGGGTTCTCTCTGACGCGGGAGCCGCCGCCGCCGCCGCCGCCGCCACCCGGAGGTGCGAGGGGGTTTTGTGGATTTGTAGGGAGCCCAGGGGCGGGCCGTACGGAGCCTCTGGCGGACAGGGTATGGGCCAGGGTTTGGCTTTCTCCTCCTGCTGTAGGAGGTCCGGGGAAGACAACGGAAGGAGGCGGGGCTGGATTTCCGGAGGAGGCGGGGCAGGGGTCGAGTCGAGTCTTTGTTGGGGTGAAAGGGTTGGGGGTTGGGCCGTTGGGGGTTGGACCGTTGGGGGTAAGGATGGGGGTCCCAGTTTGGGGGATAGAGGCATTTTTATTCGAGTAACTTGAAAGGTGATATCCCACGGAGGAGAGGCACACAGATTTCCCTCCAAAACCTTGTTACCAGGGACACTCGGATGCCTCTTGTCTCTACTTGGGGCTTTTTGCTTTTCTCCCTGATAGTAGACATGAAATAGATTAGGTTGTTACTTAGATGCGCTGTGTGGGACTGCGTTGTGCATGCTGACCGCCAGTTTCCTGTTTGCATGTCACATACAGCTCACTAATTCTTAGAACAAACTGTCTTCCTCTATGCACAACTGTCTTCCTCTAAAGAACAACTGTGTGAAGGTGTTGGGGGAAGATGCCAAGGATTTTGGAGGGTTAAACTAAAATCTGACAGGGCACTGAAATTTCCCACCTCATCTCTGACTTTGAAAACTTGTTTCATCTCTCCCAGGCTCTTGTCAGGATGGTGAAGCTGTTTATTGGAAACCTGCCCCGGGAGGCCACAGAGCAGGAGATCCGCTCACTCTTCGAGCAGTATGGGAAGGTGCTAGAATGTGACATCATTAAGAACTATGGCTTTGTGCACATAGAAGACAAGACTGCAGCCGAGGATGCCATACGCAACCTGCACCACTACAAGCTGCACGGAGTGAACATCAACGTAGAAGCTAGCAAGAATAAGAGCAAAGCTTCAACCAAGTTACACGTGGGCAACATCAGCCCCACATGTACCAACCAAGAGCTTCGCGCCAAGTTTGAGGAGTATGGTCCAGTCATCGAATGTGACATCGTGAAAGATTATGCCTTCGTACACATGGAACGGGCAGAAGATGCAGTGGAGGCCATCAGAGGCCTTGACAACACAGAGTTTCAAGGTGATCTGCTCTGGGGCGTGGGTGGCAGAGCTGAGTGGGGTCCAGCTCAACACAGGCAAGAACACAAGACCATGGGGCTGGCAGGGTGATCTGTTCTATTTTGATTGGAAATAATAGATTATGTTTATTGCTCTTAAGTGTATCTTAGCCCTTGAGGAAGCGAACACTTCCTCTTTACAGGTTTGCTAAGATGTTCCTCAGAAATGGCATAAAATCACAAACTGTGGGTTACTTTATTTGGGTATCATTCATTCATTTGAGTTCTGTTTGAAGTTTAATTTGCCTGGGCAGATGAGCACATGGTTGGAGGGGGATAAAGGTCTGAAACTTACTTGCTTCTTTTGTGACAAAGAAACCATATATTTGAGAGTTTAAAATGCTTAGGATTTGGGGCCCGCAGGTGGTGTAATGGTTAAGGCACTGGACTCTCACGTGGTCAACCACAGTTCAAGTCCTGGATCAGGCAGTTTGACACTCACACCAGGCACTTACGCATACATGCCCAACCAAAATCCCCAGCGGAGAATGGAGGAGAAAGGATTGTGGTGTGGCCATCTCCCCAAGGGGTGATTTCTTGCTTTCTGTTTCTCTGTCTTGGCAAGCACATGCACCCTATAACAAGTTCTTTTTAAAAAAAAAAAGCTTAGGATTTATACTCTACTGTTGTTGGGTGATGGGTAATGATGTGAAAGAGGAAAAAAATGACATCCAGAGGGACCAGCAGATGTTGTAATGGTTATGTTGCTAGACTCCCACATAGTCTACCACAGTTTGAGTCTTGGACCCAGTGGCTTAAAACTCACTCTGGGCACGTGTGTGTGCATGTCCAAAATCCCAAGAGAAGAATGGAGGAGAATGGATTGCTATGTGGCCATCCACCTGGGGGGGGTGGTGATTTCTCACTTTCTGTCTCTGTTTCTCTGGTGAGCACATGTGCCCTATGGCAAAAATCTCTCTCTAAAAAGACATCTAGAGAAAGCCTTGTATTCTAAATCTTGGGGGTGAGTGTGGATTTGGAGGAGTATATTTTGGGTGCTTACTTTTGTTCTGTCTGTGAACTATATAAACAGGACTAAAAACTATGACACAGACTGTCCTGCTCCACCTACAATTATTTAACCCTAAGGGGGAAAAAGTTTCTAAAAATCCCAGTTTGAAAGGAATGATGGTCCTATTTCTGAGATTACAGGTAGGGTATCATAGAGCATGCAATAATTGCACTGATCATAATGGTACATGTGTTGTCTTTAATGCTACAAGAAATTGTCTGAAGACTCTATGGAACTATGTATAATATAAGAGCCACTAGCCACATGTGCCTAGTAAATTTAAATTAAAAATTCAGTTTTTCAGTGATACCAGATACATTTCACATACAGTATAGTTTTAAATCCAGCTGGTATTCATTTTTCAATAACAAGAAAGCTCAGTATTGGATAATAGTTGCAGTTTTAGAACAAATACAGTCTAAGTGCCAGTATAATTTCAGTTTAAAGCCTTTCAGTCTTCTAGTAAGGATTGCCTCCTGAAGTGCCATTCTGGGTATCTCCTGAACCTTTATTTTGTATATTAATGGGTACTACTTAGATTACTGTATTGTATGATCCCTAGAAGGAAGCAACAGTGAAATAAGGCACTATTTAGCACACAGTTTGTTGGAATATCCTAAAGAAGCTGGCCCAAATAACAGTTTATACAGCTGAATTGGAAAAAATATGCTGAGTTCAGGTGCTCTTTTTCCATATCTATATAAGCATGAAATCAGAGTACTATTTTATTTTTTTAATTAAACTATTTATTTATTTATTCATTCATCTATTTTAATTTGACCAGAGAGAGACAGAGTGAGAAAGAGAGAAAGAGAAGGAAAGTGAGAAAATAAACCGCTAGGTATGGGACTTGAACTGTAGTCGGCCATGTGTGAGTCTTAGCGCCCTTCACCACCACACCACCTGCCTGCCCCCAGAGTACTGTTTATATGAGCTACATTCCTAGCTTTCTGTGGATCCTGGCACATAGTAAGAGCTCAGAAACTAGGACCCCCAAATTTCTTCCTCTCAGCATTTTAATACTGTCTTCTGTTTCAGCTTTCAAAAGAAAACACTTTCATTAGGGTTATTTTCTAGGTGACAATAGCAAATTTCAGTAACTTATGGAGATCTCAGAAAATGTTTATAATCATTTGGCATATCTAATATAATAGAGTGGGGGACCAGCAGATGGAATAATGATTACATTGCTGGACTTCCATGGAGTCAACCACAGTCCGAGTCCTGGACTCAGCAGCTTTAAACTCATGCTGGGCATGTGTGCATGTGTGCCCAAAAATCCCAAGAGGAGACTGAAAGATAAGGAATTGCAGTGTGGCCATCCCCCTTGGGGGGTGATTTCTCACTTTCTGTCTCTGTCTCTCCCTAGCAAGTGCACACTCCCTGTAGTAAAAATCTCTCCCCACCAAAAAAAGGATAAAGAAAAAACCATATATATGTATACACACACACACACACACACACACACACAATGAGTGGAAGAATTTAATCTCAATTTTCTTTACCCTGGTTCCTTAAGGTAATAAAGAAGCACGGTATTTTTCAATAAGAATTTTGGCCCTGCCCCAGTGGCACTGGTAGTGACATACTGAGCTGTAGTGCTAGAAATCATGGCTGACCATGGACTCAGATTGGTCTGAAAACAGGCCAGGTATGTGTGTGTGTGCCTTATATCCTGACAGGCTGGAAGGCTGACTGTGGATAGGGGATTGCAGTGAGATGAGACCCTGTCAGCGGTACTTACCTCTCCTGCCGTTTCTACCTCCCTCTTGTGTATACACATGTGCTCTTTATCATGATTAAAAAATATACATGAGGGGCCAGTAGGTGGTGTGGCAGTTAAGGTGCTGGATTCCCACATGGCTGACTGGTTCAAGTCCTGGACTTGGTGGTTTGTTTCTCACTCTTCCTTTCTCTTTTGTTTTCTCTGGTCAAATTTAAGAATAATAAATACATAAAATTGAATGATTCTTTTTTTTATTAGAGGTTTTTGCAGTAGGGAACATGTGCTCTCCAGAAGAACAGAGACAGAGAGACAGAAGGTGAGAAATCCACACACCCCCAGGGCAGATGGCCACACTGCAATCCCTTCTCCTCCATTCTCCTCTCTGGGTCTTGGGCATATACACATGTGCGCCCGGCGTGAGTTCAAGCCACTGGGTCCAGGACTTGAACTGCAGTCGACCACATGGGAGTCCAACGACACAGCCATTATGCCAACTGCTGGTCCAAAATTGAATAATTCTTTAAATATATATGAAGTAAATACAAATAAGAACTTTAGGTAATTTAAGTTAAAAGCCCAGTTATTGGAAAGATTGAATAGATTGAATAAAAAAGAAAACCCTGGGCCAGTTCCTTGGCATGGTGGTTAAGGTAGCCATATTGCACATGCTAATTGAGCAGTTCAAGTCCTAGACCTGGTATCTTTCAAACAGACTGGGCATGTGTGTATATATACACATGCCCAAAATCCTGACAGGATGAAGAGATGGAAGGGAAAGGATTGCAGCATGACCATTCCCCTTGGGGGATGCTTTCTCCTTTTCTGACTCTGTCTCTGGTGAGTACACATGCCCTCTGGCAAAAATTTAAAAAAAAAAAAAAAAGCCCTATTTTTTCTATTGTAGATCTTGTATTTCAGGGGGGGAGTTTTTTTGTTTGTTTGTTTGTGTTTTTTTTTTTTTTGAGAGGTTTTCGCTATAGGGCACGTGCGCTCGCCAGACAGAGAGAGATAGAAAGCGAGAAATCACCCCCCCCGGGGGGGGGATGGCCTCGCCACAATCCCTTCTCCTCCATTCTCTCGGGATCTTGGGCTGGCATGCACACGCGCCCAGCGTGAGTTTTAAGCCACCGGGTCCAGGACTTGAACCACGGTCGACTACGTGGGAGTCCAGCGACATAGCCATTACACCAACTGCTGGTCCCAGGGGGAAATAATAATTATCTGCATCCTTTTCGCAACTACAAAGTGATAGACATCTTGCCATAGATGTTTGTAATTTTTTTAAAGTTATTTTTATTGAACTTTATTTATTCATTTATTTTAATTTTACCAGAGAGGGACAGTAAAAGAGAGAGAAAGTGAGAAAGCAAGCTGCCAAGTCTGGGACTTTAACTGCCATCTACCACATGCGAGCCCAGTGCCCTTAACCACCGTACCACTTGCTGGCCCAGATATTTATAATCTTGAGTCTCTCTCTTAGTAAAGAAAAACCAGGAATGGGGCCAGCAGTTGGTGTGGTGGTTCAGGCACTGGACTCCCACATGGCTATGTTTCAAGTCCCATACCTGGTGATTTGCCTTTCTCTGTCTGTCTCCGGTCAAATTAAAAAATAATAATGATGATGGGAACCAGCAGTTAGCGTAATGGCTATGTCGCTGGACTCCCACGTAGTCGACCGCGGTTCGCGTCCCGGACCCGGTGGCTTAAAACTCAACGCCGGGCGCGTGTGCGTGCGTGCCCAAGATCCCGAGAGGAGAGTGAAGGAGAAGGGATTGCAGCGTGACCATCCCCCCTGGGGGGTGATTTCTCGCTTTCTGTCTCTCTCTGTCTGTCTGGCGAGCGCATGCGCCCTATAGCGAAAATCTCTCAAAAAAAAAAAAATAATAATAATAATAATAATGGAACCAGCATGCGGCATGGTGGTTAAGGTGCTAGACTCATAGATGACTGGTTTGAGTCCCAGCCCCAGCAACTTGAAATTTAAAAATGGGTTTTAAGTAGGAGGCAGCATGTACTAGATACTGGAATGGTAGGACTCTTAGATAATGGGCAGAACTAAGTTTGTCTTAAGTGATATTCCTGCACTAAGCAGCTCCTCTATCAGGGTCAGTGCATGGTGCTATTCTGGCTACTGTCCTGAATCAGGCTGTTTGCAACAAGGCCTCCTATCACATAGCTACATCCAGAAAAGCTCTGATAAAGAGAACAGCTTGCTCTTCACAGAGGGTGAAATTTGTTCTCAGCAGCCCTTAAAAGAGCTGACATAAAGCCCTGTCTTCCACATCTGTACTGGCTGCATTTTGGCTGCAGTTTAAAAATCATTAACTTAAAAGCCAAAACCGGAACCAGCAGTTAGCTTAATGGCTATGTCGCTGGACTCCCACATAGTTGACTGTGGTTCACGTCCCAGACCCAGTGGCTTAAAACTCATGCCGGGCACGTGTGTATGCATGCCCAAGATCCTGAGGAAAATGGAGGAGAAGGGATTGCGTCGTGGCCATCCCCCTTGGGGGGTGATTTCTCACTTTCTGTCTCTCTGTCTCTGGCGAGCGCACGTGCCCTATAGCAAAAAAAAAAAAAAAAAAAAAAAACTTCTTTAAAAACCAAAACCTTAATATAATTTTGGGACTAGACTACTGCCAAGAATATTCCTTTTCTTGGGGCTAGCAGATGGCATAATGGCTACGTTGCTGGACTCCCATGTAGTCAACCACAGTTCAAGTCCCGGACCTGGTGGCTTAAACTCAACGTGTACATATGCATGCATGCCCAAGATCCTGAGAGTAGAATGGAGGAGAAAAGATTGCAGCATGGCCATCCTCCTGGGGGGGTGATTTCTCGTTTTCTGTCTGTCTGTCTTTGTGGTGAGCGCACATGCTCTATAGCAAAAACCTCACAAAAAAAAAAAAAGAGAGACAGAGAGACAGAAAGTGAGAAATCACCCTCCCCCAGGGTGGGGGGGATGGACACATCACAATCCGTTTTCCACTCTCCTCTCAGATTTTGGGCATGCATACACATACACCCGCTGTGAAATTTAAGACACCGGGTCCAGGATTCAAACCAGGGTTGACTACTTGAGAGTCCAGCAACATTATACCATCTGCAGGTTCTTCCTGAACTGCTTTTTTTTTTTTTTTTTTTTTTTTTTTGAGAGATTTTTGCTATGAGACACAAAGATTCAACCACTCAACCAGAGAAACAGAGTCAAAAAGTGAGAAATCATCCCCTGAAGGGATAGCCACTCCTCAGTCTCTTCTCCATTCTCCTCTTGGGATATCAGGCACACGCACATATGCCCAGCGTGAGTTTGAAGCCTCCAGGTCCAGGATTCAAACAGTGACTGAACTATTATGCCATCTGCTGGTCCCCTGAACTGTTGGTTTTTTTTAAAGAATTACTTTATTTGTTCATTTGTTTATTTTAATTTGACCAGAGAGAGAGGGAAGATGAGAAAGCAAGCCCACCAGGTCCAGGACTTGAAACATGATCGACTATATGGGAGTGTCCAGCAACTTAACCACCACACCACCTGCTGACCTGCCCCTGCTTCCCCCACAACTGTTTTTAAAGTGTTTGCAATACTTTCATCAGCCAAAGTCCCTGGATTTGGTGGCACATAAGCACTGGGGGCAAATTATTTCTTCTCTTGGCTGTTTCTCAGTTCTGATCATTTCCTATAAGTATGGATGTGACTTGTTTATATGGGTACCCAGAAGTCTTGATGCAAATACTGCATTTTTTTTCCCTAACCAATAGTTAATCCCCCATAAAGAATTGTAGGCTAGGGCCAGCAGGTGTTGTGGAAGTAAAGGCAGCTGGATCCCAAGTGGTCAGCTGTGCAGTTTGAATTTGAATCTTGAACCCAGTGGCTCGGCAAACATGCTGGGCATGCATATGTGCCCAAATCCTGACTGGATAAGGGATCGTGGTGTGGCCATTCCCCTTGTGGGAGGGTGGTTTCTCACTTTCCCTGTCTGGAGAGCATACGTACCCTAAAGCAAAAAAATAAAAAGAATAAAAGAATTGTAAGTGAGGCTGGCAGGTGGCATGGTGGTTAAGGGTGCTGGACTTCCACATGGCCAACTGCTGGTCCCATTAAAATGTTAAAAAAAAGAAAAAAGAATTGTAAGCTATGTGGCAGAATGAAATACCAATTACTGCATTACATAGTAATGCATTATTCCTAAGAAAATAGTACTATTTGGGGACCAGCAGGTAGCATGGTGCTTAAGGTGCAGGACACTCCCACATGGCTGTCCATGGTTTGAGTCCTGGACCTGGTGGTTTGCTTTCTCACTATCCTTCTCCTTCTCTGGGTGTCTCTCTCTGGTCAAATTTTAAAAATAAATGAATAAAATTAAATAATTCTTTTTAAAAAGAAAAAAAATGGTCCTATTTCACAATCTTTAATTCTTGTTGAGAGACTTTGATCAAAAGTCATGACATTTTTCTATGCAAAAATGCATCATGACTTTCCCGACAACCCAATAGTTTTCTTTTCCAAGTAGCCATGGGGGGAAAAAAAAAAAGTAGAGTTGAAATCTGGAAGGTCTTATAACCATTCCCAAAGGTTCTAGAGTTAAAACAAGCCAAATAATGATTTGTGTACCCATCAGGGACAGCCTTTTTGTTGACACCTGCAAATGGTTGGAGGAAACAAAATGCACAGTTGCTATGGTTTTTAAGCTATGGTAAATGTTCAGGCCTTTTGCTGCCCTGTATAAATCAGTAGAGGTGAGTAAGATGTCTTCTAGGTCTAGTGTAAGCAAGGTTTTAGTTGGATATTTGATTTGGACATATTGGTGGGTTTTGAATCGTTAACAATAACAGTCTTATTAGTGAGAAGTCAAAACTTTGAATTTCTGTGGTTGGAATAAAAAAGGAAAGTCGTGGAGACAGAAGTAGGGAGTCTGGTCTACTATGATGTAAGAAAGTACTAACTGGTTTCTAAGTACTCAAACTTTCTAGTTATCAATCTGTATTAAAACTTCAACTGTTGGGACCAGCAGATGTTGTAATGGTTACATTGCTAGACTCACACGTAGTTGATCACGGTTCAAGTCCTGAACCCAGAGTCTTAAAACTCATGCTGGGCATATGTGTTCACGTGCCCACAATTCCAGGAGGAGATCAGAGAAGGGATTGTGGTGTGGTCATCCCCTGCCCCGGGGGGGGGGGGGGGGGTGATTTCTTGCTTTCTGTCTTTCTGTCTTTTCAGCAAGTGCACACGCCCTATAGCAAAAGTCTCTCTTTAAAAAAAAAAACTTCAACTATTTTTTTGTAGTGAATTACTTAAGTAGATTACTTTTTGGAGTGGATTACTAAAGTACACAGGATGTATGTATGTGTGTCTTATGCCAACTATTTTACTTTCATTTGGGGAAGGATAATATTGTTATAATAAATATTTTTACGTCTGTTTCTTCAAGGCAAAAGAATGCACGTGCAGTTATCCACAAGCCGGCTTCGGACTGCTCCTGGAATGGGAGACCAGAGTGGCTGCTATCGGTGTGGGAAAGAGGGGCACTGGTCCAAAGAGTGCCCAGTGGATCGTACAGGTCGTGTGGCAGACTTTACCGACCAGTATAACGAACAATATGGAGCAGTTCGCACACCTTACACCATGGGCTATGGGGAATCCATGTATTACAACGATGCATACGGAGCACTCGACTACTATAAGCGTTACCGGGTCCGCTCTTATGAGGCAGTGGCAGCAGCTGCAGCAGCTTCCGCATATAATTACGCAGAGCAGACCATGTCCCATCTGCCTCAAGTCCAGGGCACAGCTGTATCCGGTCACCTCAACTCCGCTTCTGTTGATCCCTATGATAGACACCTATTGCCAAACTCTGGCCCTGCTCCCACCTCAGCTGCTATGGCTGCTGCTACCTCTTCCTCCTATTATGGAAGGGACAGGAGCCCACTGCGTCGTGCTGCGGCTGTGCTCCCCACAGTTGGAGAGGGCTACGGTTATGGGCCAGAGAGTGAGATGTCTCAGGCTTCAGCAGCTGCACGGAATTCTCTGTATGACATGGCTCGGTATGAGCGGGAGCAGTATGTGGACCGAGCACGATACTCAGCCTTTTAAAAACGGAGGTGAGAGTGGGGTGGGTATGGTTAAGAGATTTCATTTAGATCCTTTGAAAGAGATCCATGCTTCATAGAGTGGAGCCACCTGTTTTCTGGTGGGACAGTGTTCAAAAAGTACAATTACATGTTAATCTTCAGTATTTTTCTAACTTAGGCTTGAGGTTTCTTTGGTCATTGGGGGTTTTAGTATGTGACTCGTACCAACTTGTTCCTTCTGATAGAACAAACGCAGTTTGTTAGTGAGAATATTGTTCTTTAATCAATTGTAAGCAGATCTGGGTTACAGAAATTCATTTAAGAGAACTAACATTTGTTACATGCCTTCTGTGTATATTGTATCTATATAATAAGCCTTTGAGATATTTTCTCTTTTACAGAGAAAGGAACTAAGATTCTGATTCAATGCTTTGCTCATAGTCAGTTGGTAAGTGAGAGGTAGGACCAGAATTCAAACTCAGGCCTGTCTGACTCCAAAACCTATGCTCTTTCCACTACAAAAAGTACTGTGGGGTCAGCCCTGTAGCATAGTGGTTAAGGGAGCTGGTTCCCACATGGTCCATTGCAGTTCAAATCTTGGCCCCAGCAACTTACATGAGCCCAGAATCCTGACTGGAGAAATGGAGGAGAAGGGATTGTGGTGTGACTATGTCCCACTGGGATTGCTTTCTTCTCTCTCCCTTTCTCAAGTGTCCATGTTCTCTGGCATTTAAAAAAGTCCTGTGGTATTAAGCTAAAGTATAGGTTCAAGAGTTAATAATGAGTAAATATCACAGTGAGAATTTTAACTATAACTTTAGCCTCTTGGTTTAAAATTAAAACTTTTTGGGTCATTAACCACTATCAAAAGAAACTTCTAATATCCGCAAACTGGATAAAATCCTTTGAAGTGTTTTATTCTAAGATACTTGTTTTAAAGCTAAATATTTTGATGCTCTGCCCCTTCCTGTTTGGTAATCCGGAGCATCTTGTTCTATATAAGCACTTAAGCCTGATTTCTTTGTAGTCCATGATGCTTCCCATGTATTCCAACATTTTTGTTTTGTTTTTTATTTAATAGAGAACATAAAAGGGATTAAATAAATTGGTAATTTTTTGACATATTTAAAATCCCATAGGAATGACTAAAAATTTAACATTTCCTGGGGCCGGCAAGTAGCATGGTGGTTAAAGGCGCTGGACTCCCACATGGCCGACCATGGTTCAAGTCTCGGACCTGGTGGCTTGCTTGCTCACTTCCTCTCTCTCTTTGTCTCTCTCAGATCAAACTGGAAAATAATAATGATAATAATAATAAATAAAGTTAAATAAAAAATATTTTTTTAAAAAAAATTAACATTTCCTACCTTAGGAAATGAGTACCCAAGGTGTTGAAATGGCAAGAATAATTAGGAGTCTCTAGAAATGGATAAATATCCATCTAAGTGGAAATGGCATCATGACAACTTTATATTCTCATGGTTTTTCTTGTATTTTGATATTGAGAATCACTTGAATTTGAGCCCCAGAAGCAAGGTGAAACTGAGTTAAACACTGAGTTTCCAATGTTCTAACTTATCCTTTGGTGTGTATATAGAAGAAACAAAACCATAGGAATTTGCTCTTTTATGTTAAGTGAGAAGCAAAGATGTCAGCAAAACATGAGATCTCTTGAGACCATTGTGCAGCACTGTGTGTGGTGTGTTCATGTGTGAAATGGATAATCTTCCAGCTGGTAGAGTTTGCTGTTAATATTTATTTTCAACCCAGTAGGTTCTACCATAAGGTGGGCTATGCATCTGAAGTAAGGTGATTATTATCCATCTGTCAGATAACTTGTTTCTCTCAAGTATGATCCAGAGTTAAATGTTAAATTAGTATATTGCGATTTTTAAAGGATATTGTTAGGGCAGCATTTTAAAGTGAATTTTAACCGTGAGTACTGGTTGTTTAACCTCTTTTTAGTGATGACTTTTAAAGAAACTTACCTTCCAGGTGTGACCCTCAAGTGGACTGAATAACCTTGAGTTGGTTGCAGTCCCAGGAGTCTGATGTTAATGAGGCTGCCAGGATGAAATACTCCAGAACTGTTGGGGATCCAAATTCGGGTCTGACCCTAACAGAACTGATCCAGGAACGTCACAACTTTTGAAGTCGATTGGCACAGATCAAGACCAAGATTTGGCCCTTTGTCTGTAATAAGTAGAGGAACATGGTGTGAGTTAATTTTTCTTTTCCCCAAGCCATTGGTGTCTGGAGTTCCCATCAACAATGAAGAATTAAAGAATCCTAGGAGTGGTTTCTTTTGATTTGGCAAGGGGAACTACTGGATCTGTGGCTCTAAACCTGGAATGTGATATGTAGGAGTGTTGAAGATGGGTGTATGATCTGACTATTCCTTGATACCCTATCCTTTGTGACTGTCATTTCTGAAAGCTTATTTACTTATGAAAGATTAAAAGAAAACACATTTAGAATAGTACAGTTGGTCATATTTGAGATGTCAGCATCTTGTGCTTTTCCTGAAACTCAAAATTAAATTGTGGTTCTTCATAATATACATATATGACCTTTGTCACAGTGACAGTAGCCTTCTATTCCAAGGGTTATCTTGTCTAAAAGATAAGAAAGTGAGAAAGGTGTATTAAGGGTGCATTCATCACCAACATAGCAGTCTTCAACTAGTTTGCTTCTTTTCCTATGCATAGCTACAAGCAGATTCTATATATAGCTATTAGTAGTCTCTTAGCTAATTACATGGATATACATTTGATCCGGTCTGACTTAGTTTTGTTTTGTTCTTTGTTTTTTTTTTTCCCCCCTGGAATACAGGACGGGACCAGGGCCCTTGTACTCGGAGCCAAGCTGCTCTCCAGGCATTGTGTAAGCCTCTTGTGTTGTGCTCTCTTTCAGGTAGGATAATTGCGGACTGAACCCTCGGGCTGCGGTCATATATGAGAACTTGCTCCGCGCGGTTCCCCTTGCCGGGATGTTTCCATTGCTTCATGTTTCAGTAAACAAAGGAGTTTGTGACCAACTATGTTTTCTTTCTTAATTTAATTCTTCTAAGTTGACTTTTCTTTCCTTCTGATACTAGTCTCTGTAGCCTCTCACTCTGTTCCTTACATTCTCAGCCTCTGAGCAGCCCTAGGTAAGGATTATGCTGGCATCCCCTTTTTCCTGTACAGTGGATCTACCTTGCTTTCCCTAGGAGTTGAACCCTTCTCCCTGCCTCCCTGCAGCCTCTCCTTTCCCTATAAAATGACCATGTAGTGGCAAGCAGTCTTTTACTCTTCTCTGTTAGCTCTGGACTCTAACATTGAAGCTAATCTGAAATTGCTAGGACCATTGGGGGTTTTGTTGTTTTGTTTGTTTTGTTTTTTATGTCTGACCTGTGATCGTGATACAGCATTAGCTGAAATTTAGCCTTGTTTTACTCCACTTCTCCCACTTTATTTTTTTTTATTTTTTGACAAATAAAACATTTCTAACACTTAACTATCTTTTTGTGTTTGTGTGACTATTATTCACCACCAGTACCTTCTGATTCTTTCTCAGTTGTGCTCAGAGTGCAAAATTTAAGTGGATGAATATCTGAAATTTAGGTGTAGAAAGATCTAGTGATGTAATATGGCTTCAGTAATAGGTGATAAGTTAGCCAGAATCTTGAGACATTGATAAATATGCTATAGCTGGTGGTTAGCTCCTTTTCTCTAAATAACTAGAGTTGCTATTTCCAGCTTAAACCTTAGCAAACCCAGATAAGTAGGGATAGAATTAAGCCCGATAGAATTAAGCCCCAAAGTAAGCCCTGTATAAGGAAAAGGCTGTGCCAGAATATCTCTAAGGCCAGTGAGGTTGACTCAATTTTACTTCATAGTTTTCCAGTATACAGAATATACCTTTTAAGAGTTTTTTGTTATACGCCAGAAAGACAGAGACAGACAGAAAGTGAGAAATCACCCCCCCCCCCCCCGATGGGGGGGATGGCCATGCCGCAATCCCTTCTCCTCCATTCTCCTCTTGGGATCTTGGGCACACGCACACACGTGCCTGGCATGAGTTTAAGCCACTGGGTCCGGGACTTAAATCATGGTCGACTACATGGGAATCCAGTGACATAGCCATTACACCAACTGCTGGTCCCCAAGAATATACCTTTTGAACTGGCCCTGTGGCCTAGTGGTTTATGAAGACAGATCTTACATGGCCAAACATAGTTCAAATCTCAGTGACTTGGGAAAAAAAACAGTTGGGTGCATGTGTGTACATACCCGAAATCTTGATATGACAGGATGGAGAAAAGCCGAAGGAATTGTGTGGTGTGACCATGTCCCATTGGGAGATGCTTTCTCCCTCTCTCCACCTTCTGTTTCCCATCCCCCAAGGGCCCCACCGCCGTGCTTCTGTGACTCAGTACCACAACACACCTTCACCCTCTGACAATTAAAAAAGATACATCTTACACTTAGTTGGCGTCCTTCTTAGTTTCTTTACTTTTTAGTTTTTGAAGATTTATTTATTCTGGGGCCAGCAGATGGCATGGTGGATAAAGGCACTGGATTCCCACATGGCCAACCACAGTTCAAGTACTGGACCTGGTAGCTTGGTTTCTCACTTTCCTTTTCTCTCTCTCTGGTCAGATTGGAAAATGACAATAAATAATAGAATTAAATAAATAAATCTTCCTAAAAAAATTATTCCACAAGTTAGAGAACGTTCCCAATTTGGTCTGACACTGATCCAACCTCAGCCTAAGCCAGCCCCAGATCATAGGCATGTGTTTGCCTGGCGTTACGTGAGGTCTTAGCGTGAACTCAGAACTTCCCATGTGGGTCATAGCATCACATATTAATACTGTGCCACTGTCTAGGTCCTCATCTCTTTAAAAAATAGTCATTTATAAGGACTGCCCTGTAGCACAGCAGTTAGGCACTGTGTGAAGGGACCTAGATCCCACATAGACAACCACAGTTGTAATTCTGATCCTGGCAATCTGAAAAACATGCCAGGCATGTGTGAGTGCCCAAAACCCTGACCAGAAGGAAAAATGGAGGAGAAGGAATTGTGTGATCATGAACCAGTGGGGGTGCTTTCTCTCCCTTCTCTGAGTACACGTGCCCTCTGGCAATTAAAGAAATTTAATTCATGTATGAGCTATTTAAAAGAGTTTCTTCCCAAAGTGTTAATATTTTACTAGGATTAGGCTTTGGCTAAAATGAATAAGATAGTTTTATCAAGATAAGGAAAATGTCATAATACTTAGAGCAAAACAAATTTCTTTCCGTGTTGCAATTCCTTCACCTCCATTCTTCTCTTGGGATTTTTGGGATGCATGCACACGTGCCCAGTGTGATTTTAAAGTTGCTGGATCTGGGACTTGACCTGCAGTCGGCTATGTGGGAGTCCAGTGCCTTAACCACCATGCCACCTGCTAACTCCTTCAGATGGGATATTAATAATTAACAGTGACATTCTGCAATAGTTTGTTCTGGATTTTTTTGTTAAATTATCTTGTCAGCGACTATGTGAACATACCAGAGAGAAAACAGCCCCCTCAATGGGGCATGGCCATACTGCAATCCCTCTTCATTCCTCCTTCCAGTAATGATTTTGGGTATATATGTACACATGTCTGGTATGTTATTCAAGCTGCCAGGGCCAGCACTCACTTCAATTGCAGTGGACTATGTGGGATCCATTTCTTTTAACCACCATAGGACTATAGGGTCCTGCCCTGTAGCACAGCAGTTAAGTGCTACTGTGGAGCTAGACAATGGCACAGTACTAATATTTGATACTATGAGGCTGACCCACATGGGAAAGTTGTGAGTTCCATGCTAAGACCTCAAGTAACGCCAGGCAAACACATGCCTGTGATCTGGGGCTGGCTTAGGCTGGGGTTGGATCAGAGTCAGACCCAACTGGGAGTGTTCTCTCACTCGTGGAATAATTTTTTTTAAAGAATTATTTACTTATTTAATAACCACCCATACCACAGTGGTTAAGTGTTATACGTGGCAAGTGGGATCCACATGGCTGACAAAGGTTTGAATCTTGGCCTGGAAGCTTGGGAGCAATGTCTGGCACATGGGTGTGCTTACTGAAAATCCTGATGCGCTGGAGAAAAGAGGATTGTGGCGCGACACACCCCAGGGGGGAGAGTGCTTTCTGGTGGGTGTACTCTGGCAATTAAAAAAATAATGTTTTTTTAAGGGGGGGGCAGCAGATGGATGGCAGAGTGGTTACATCACTGGATTCCCACATGGCCTACTGCAATTCGAGTACCAGACCTAGTGGCTTGAAAATGACTCCTAGGAATCTGACTGGAATAGATAAGTGGAGGATGGAAAAATCATAAAGTGATGGTGGTCAGTGTCAGCTTGGTAGTGCAGTAGTTAATGCACTGCTAAAGAGAAGCTAGGTCCCCTGTGGCTACTGTGGTTGGAAAACCTAGCAAGTGCCTGCACTTGCTTGAGAGGGAGAGAAGAAAAAAGTAGGGGAAAAAGTCTTTAGCATCTAGATCAGCATATCTAACAGAGCCATAAATGCAAGCCAGATAGGTCATCTGAATTATTTTTACAATCCCTGAGGGTAAGCACAGGAGATTCTTTATTTTTAAAAATTACTTATTGAGACTGGCAGGTGGCGTGGTGGTTAAGATGCTGGACTCCCACATGGCCAACCACGGTTAGAGTCCTGGACCTGGCGGCCTGCTGTCTCACTTTCCTTCTCTCTCTCTCATTCTGTTGGTCAAATTTTAAAATGTCTATAAATAAATATATAAAAGTCAGATGACTATATGATTAAAAAATAATAAGGGGCTGATAAGTGGAGTGATGGATAAGGTGCTGGACTCCCACATAGCTGAATGTGGCTCTGGTGGCTTACTTTTTCACTTTCCCTTTCATTCTGTGTGTATGTGTCTCTGGTCAAATTTGAAATAATAATAAAATTTTAAAAAATAATAATAATGGGCTGGCAGGTGGTGTAGTGGTTGAGGCTCTGAACTGGCACATGGTCGACCATAGTTCAAGTACTGCACCTGGCAGCTTACTTTCTCACTTTTTCTCTTTGTCTTTCTCTGGTTAAAATTTAAAAAATAAATAAATAAATAAATAAATAAATAAATAAAAGAATAAAATTAAATCTTTAAAAAAATAAATAATTCTTTTTTAGATTTTTAAAAGTTATTTCTTCCAAAGGAAGTGTACTCCCAACACGGTCTTCACATCTTGATCCACATCTTCAGCCAGCCTGAATTATATGCACATGTGCATGCCCAGAATGATGAGAGTGTCTTTGGAACAGGAACAATAGGACCTACCTATGTGAGTCCAGTTACTGCATCACCATCCTTCCCATGTAATTTAAAAATTACTTTTTTTTTTAAGAATTATTTAATTTTATTTATTTATTTTAATTTAACCAGAGAGGGACAGAACAAGAGAGAGAAGGAGGGAAAATGAGAAAGCATGCCTCCAGGTCCAGAACTAAAACTGTGATTGGCCATGTAGGAGTCCAGCACCTTAACCACCACACCACCTGCCAGTCCCTGTAATTTAAAAACTTTTAGTAACCACATTTAGAAAAGTGAAAAGATGGGCTAGCAGGTAATGTGGTGGTTAAGGCACTGGATCCCACATGGCAGGCTCCACAGTTCAAATCCTAGGCCCTGCAGCTTGAAAAATGAACCAAGTGCATGTGCATGTATACCCAAAATCCCGAGAAAAGAATGGAGGAGAAGGGATTAAAGTATGGCAATCCTTCCGGGGGGGGGGAGGGGGCGGGGGGGAGGGTGGCTGGTGACAGGGTGCTTTCTCTCCCTGTCCCTGTCTCTGTCTCTCTGCAGCAAGTGAACACCATCCTCTGGCAAAAATCTTAAATAAACAAACAAAAAACGAAGTATTGATTTTAGTGATCTGTTTAATCAAATATATGCCAAATATTGTAATTTCAATATATAATGAATTTATTTATTTATTTGCTGTAGGGCACATAACACTCACTAGAGAAAGACAGAGACAGAAAGGTAAAGTAAGCATCCCCATGGAGGATGGTCACACTACCATCCCTTCTCTGCTATTCTCTCAGAATTTTGGGTATAGGGACCAACAGTTAGCATAATGGCTATGTCGCTGGACTCCTATGTAGTCGACCACGGTTCAAGTCCCGGACCCGGTGGCTTAAAACTCATACCAGGTGCGTGTGCATGCGTGCCCAAGATCCCGAGTGGAGAATGGAGGAGAAGGGATTGCGGCATGGTCATCCCCCCTGAGGGATGATTTCTTGCTTTCTGTCTCTCTGGCAAGTGCACGCACCCTATAGCAAAAACCTCTCAAAAAAAAAAAAAAAATTTTGGGCATGCACACACATGTGTCCAGTGTGTTGTTCAAGCCACCAGTCCTGGACTTGAACTGTGCAGTCAGCCATGTAGGATCCAGCTGCCTAACCACCACACCACCAACTGGCCCTATAATGAACATTTTTAAATGAATATTTTACATTCTTGTTTATAACTAGTTTTTTTAATTTTTCACCTCATATACTTACTTGTGATGAGAACATTTAAGATCCACTCTCTAGGGGACTGTACAGTGGTATGCCATGAAACACAACACTCAGTGGAACTGACTCACATGGACTCTGTTCCAGGTTCACATCCGGAGACCTCCCTGAGTATGCTGGGCACATGTACCCATGACCCAGGGTTGGCTGAGGCTGGGGGTGGATCATGGCATCAAGACCCTGTTAGAGGTGCTGCCTCTGCCGCCTCTCTCTCACACACACGGAAGTAGTAAAGAAATTTTTAAAAAATCCAATTTATTCATAATTGTCAAATCTATAATACATTATTATTAACTATAGTCACCATTATAACCAGTTTTTTAAATCCCACAGGCATTTCAGATCTCACTCGTAGTATCATATATGGCTGTTGACAGCCATTCTATGTAGTATAACTGTAGATGGTATATGAGTAAAGGAAATTGAAATCACCTACAATGGGGTTTTCAGCCTCAGCACTGTTACTGTTTGGGGCTGGGTAATTGTGCAGGTGCTATCTCATGCATTATAGGATGTTTAGGAGCATCTCTGGCCTCTGTCTACCAGATGTCAGTAGCATCTCCCAGTTGTGACAATTAAAAATTACTTCAGGCCCAGCCACAGTGGCACACAGCACCACCACTTGGGAGGCTAGAAACCACCTAGGAAATCATCCTGAACACACATGGCATGGTGGTGTACACCTGTAATCCTTAGCTAAGTGGGAGACTGGGGCAAGAGGATCACCACACAGCAAGATCCTGTGAAAAAATACCTCTCTCTGTCCCTCTCCCTCTTGCTTATCAAAGGTGTGTGTGGGGGGGGGGGGACGTAAGTTAGCGTAATTGGTGATATCACCTAAGTTGACAACATATTAAAAAAAGGACAGTTCCAGCATTGCCTCATTATTACTGCTGTAAAAATTCTTGTTGCCTTTCTTTTCACCTTGAAAATCCAAATCTGTTTTAAAACAAACTATCAAAACAACAAAACTGGCCTCTGCCAGAAATATCTAAGAGACTGGCTGGTATAAATGCCAAGGGAGGAGGAGGGGCCTGATATATTCAAAAGATCAGGAAAAAGTCCACTGTACAATATAGCTGAAACTATATTGTAGGAAGAGTAAGATAACAAAGAGGAGAGGACAGATTGTATGGGGCCTTATAGGCTTTTGGGTGGACTTTGTTTTTTACTCTGAATGAAATGAGAAGACACTAGAAGATTTGAGTCAAATTGTTTAACTTTATTTATTTTAGTTTGACCAGAGTGTGTGAGAGAGAAAGGGAAAGTGAGAAAGCAAGCTGCCAGGTCTGGGACTCAAACCACAGTTGGCCATGTGGGAGTACAGCGCCCTTAACCACCATGCCACCTGCTGGCCCCTTGATTTACATTTTAAAAGGATCATCCTAGTTAGTGTAATGCAAGTATATGGTAGGCAGTGATAGAAACAGAGATCAGATAGAAAAGAATTTCAGAAATTCAGGTGAGGGATGATAGTGGCTCTGACTGGGAATTTACAGTAGAGGTGAGAAGTAGAGCTAAACAGATTTCCTGATGAATGTGGATGTGAACCCAGGTTTTTAGTCAGAGTAAGTAAAGGATGTAGCTCCCATCAACTGGAATAGGGAAGGGTACAAAGGAGACTACAGTAGAGAGATCAGAAGTTCAGTTTTGTATAAAGTCCATTTGAAATATCAAACACTCAAGCAAAAATGTCACATGGACAATAGGATATGAATTTCAAGTTTGGTAGAGAAGTCTGTGTCAGTGATATAAATTGGAATTTTTGTAGATAGCATTTGAAGCCACTGGATAACTAATAGTTAACACAAGAATATTAAAAAGGAAGAAGAGGGACCAGCAGTTAGCATAATGGCTATGTCGCTGGACTCCCATGGTCAACCGCGGTTCAAGTTCCAGACCCGGTGGCTTAAGCGCATGCCAGGCGCATGTGCGTACGTGCCCAGGATCCAAAGAGAATGGAGGAGTAGGGATTGCAGCATGGCCATCGCCCCTGGGGGGTGATTTCTCACTTTCTGTCTCTCTATCTATCTCTGTCTTTCTGGCGAACATACGTGCCCTATAGCAAAAACCTCTCCAAAAACAAGGAAAAAGAAAAAGAGATGATGACAACCAAGATCAGAATTCTGGAGCCTCTAGACCTTACAAGGCTAGAGAAAAAGCAGTAGAAGAGATGGAAAGGAAGGAAAAACAAAGTATTGAGTTCTTGAAGCCAAAGGAATGGTTATCAACTATGTCAAAAGCTAAATAACTAAGATGTGATTGAATGATACCTGGAAGGCTAGTTAAACATTGTTTCTAAGTGTGTGACAGTGTTGCCTGACAAAATTGGCATGCGAATCATCTGAGAAGATCCACCTTTATTGTGAACAAGAACCATCCAATCAGCGTGGAACATGGGAAGGACAATAGAAGAAGTGGGTTTCTATTTCTTTTTCCTTGCCCTCTCTCCCTTTTCCTCACCTCTTCCTTCCAGAATGTGCTATATTCCACTTCATATTCTGCCTGCTCCACCCCTGTTCCTCACTGAGCCCATGGCTATATTTGTTCCTGCCAGGTCTTGGCTCCTGCATCCCTCCAACCAGACAGACTCTAAATCCATCCTCCCTTTCTTCCTTTCCTTTTCCTTACTCCCTCTTCATTCCTTCCTTCCTTTTAGTTTTCTATAGGATCTATGTATTTGCCAGAGAGAGAGAGGGAAAGTGACAATTCACTCCAGGGGATAGCCACACCAAGATTCCTTCTCCATTCTCTCAGGATTTTGGGCATGCACATGCATGTGCCTGGCATGATTTTCAAGCCTCTGGTCCAGAACTCAAACCACACAGTCAGTCATGTGGGATTCTGATGCTCTAACCTTCACACTACTTTTGGCCCCATGACTCAAAGTTCTTTAACCTTTGAATTCTAGATTGATACAAGCAGCCACCAGAAGCCACAGAGGCTCTCCTTCCTTTTCTTTGACTGGAACTGCATCAGCTTCCCTGTATCATTCTTTTGAGGGCCTCCTTCAGTCCTAAAACCAACTTCTCTGCTTCAGAGTGAGCTGTTTCTCCAGCTTGCAGAATGCTTATTGTGGGACGTTGCCTTGTGATTGTGTGAGACAACTCCTATAATAAATCCTTCTTTTACATATATATTCATCTTGTTTCTCTTTTTCTGGAGAACCCTGACAAACACACAAACTATAAATAGGTTAATCAGATGGAGACTAAGAATTGAGGTGCTGAGGAGATGAACTGCAAATCAGCACAGAGGACTTTTAGACCAACAGAAATGGTCTGTATTTTGATTATGGTGATAGTTCACACTAGCCAAAATATGACAAAGTATAGTCAAAACTCTTTCATTAAAAAAAAACCTCAGAAGGGGTCTGCAGGTGGCATGGTGGTTAAGGGGACTGAATTCCCACATGCCTGACCACAGTTCAAGTCCCAAACCTGGCAGCTTGCTTTCTCACTTCCTCTGTCTCTCACTCTCTTACTCTCACTCACTCTGTCTCTCTCTGGTCAAACTAAAATAAATGATGTTAAATAAAAAATAATTATTTTTTAAAAAAATCTCAGGGGGAAAAATACTCAGAAAAGCTGATGTAAACAAAATAAAAACAGAGCTGGCCCAATAGCCTAGTGGTTAAGGGAAGCTGGATCCTATATCTCTAATAGTTCTAGTCCTAGCCTTGGCAGCTTGAAAAACTGAATAAATGTGTATGCATGCCCCAAATCCCAGCAGGATGAAGAAATGTACAAAGGGGAATTACAGAGTGATCAACCTCCCCCCCACATTGTAAGTACTTTATCTCTCTTCTCTTTGCCTTTTTTATTTTGAAGAATTATTTAAGTTTGTTTATTTTAATTTGATCAGAGAGGGACAGAGCGAGTGAGCAACAACAGAGAGTGAGAAAGTGAAAAGCAAGCCACCAGGTTCAGGACTCAAACCAAGGTCTGCCACGTGGGAGTCCAGCACTGTTAACCACCACACCACCTGCCAGCCCCTTCTCTCTTTTGTGGGGGAAGAGATTTTTTTTATAGGGCATGTGTGCTCACCAGAAAGAGAAAGAAAGCGAGAAATCACCCCCCGGGGGTGATGGCCATGCCACAATACCTTCTCCGTTCTCCTCTTGGGATCTTGGGCACACACGCACACACACCCGGCATGAGTTTAAGTCACCGGGTTCAGGACTTGAACCACAGTCGACTACATGGGAGTCCAGTGACATAGTCATTACGCCAACTGCTGTTCCAGCTCCTTCTCTTTGCCTTTCGGTCTTTGGTGAGCACACATGTCCTCCAGCAACTTTAAAAAAATAGTAATAATGGGCCAGCTTGTGGTGTGGTGGTTAAGGCAGCAGGAGTCCCACACGCCAACTTTGTGGTTTGAGCCCTGGAACCAGTAGCTTGAAAAACATACCAGTCATGTGTGCATACATGCCTAGGATCCCAAGAAGAGAATGGAAAGGGTATTGTAGTGTGGCCATCCTTTCATGGGGGTGATTTCTTACTTTCTCTCTCTCTCTCTCTCAATCTCTCTCTCTCTGGTAAGTGCAACCCCTCTATAGCAATCAGTTAATCAAGTGAATCACAATACTCCTCTGCTTAAAAACCCTGTAAGACTTTTTACTAGGGCTGGCGCCTTAATGCAGTGCTTAAGCTGGATCCTACATGGCTTATCCACAATTCAAATTCCATCCCTGGAGGCTTGAGGAACACATCGGCACATGTAAATACATGCCAAAGGTTCTGGGATGAAAGGTAGGCAAAAAGGGATTGCATTGTGACCATGTCCCACTGGGGTGTGCTTTCCCGTTCTGGCAAGTACAAGCACTCTCTGACAGTTAAGAAATTTGGGGGACCAGCAGTTGGTGTAATAGCTATGTTGCTGGACTCCCACGTAGTCGACCACAGTTCAAGTCCCAGACCCAGTGGCTTAAACTCACGCCAGGCGCGTGTGCATGCATACCCAAGATCCTGAGAGGAGAATAGAGGAGAAGGGATTGCAACGTGGCCATCCCCCCGGGGGTGGGGGTGACTTCTCACTTTCTGTCTGTCTCTCTCTGGTGAGTGCACGCACCCTATAGCAAAAACCTCTCTTAAAAAAAGAAAAGAAAAAGAAATCTCTGGGTCCAGCTGGTGTAGCGGTTAAAGTGTCGGACTCCCATATAGCCAATCCTGGTTCATGTTCCAGACCCATAAGCTTGAAAATCATGCTGGGTATATGTGTGTATGCCCAAAATCCCAGGAAGAGAATGGAGAAGGGATTGTGACATGTCCACCCCCATGAGGGTGATTTCTTACTTTCCCTCTCTCAGTGCCTCTGTCTCTATGGCAAAGACACATGCCCTATAGTAAAAACCTTAAAATAGGGACCAGCAGATGACATAATAGTTATGTCACTGAACTCCCACATAGTCAAACATGGTTTGAGGCCTGGACCTGGCAGTTTAAAACTCACACTAGGCACATGTGTGCATGCCTAAACTCCTGAGAGGAGATTGGAGGAGAAGGGATTGCAGTGTGGCCATTCCCCCTGGGGAGTGATATCTCACTTTCTATCTGTCTCTCCAGTGAGCACACACGCCCTATAGCAAAAATCTTTTTTTTTTTTTTTTTTGGAGGGGTTTTTGCTATAGGGCACGTGCGCTCGCCAGACAGAGACAGACAGAGATAGAAAGCGAGAAATCACCCCCCAGGGGGAATGGCCACGCCACAATCCCTTCTCCTCCATTCTCCTCTCAGGATCTTGGGCACAGGCACGCACACACACATGCCCGGCGTGAGTTTAAGCCACCGGGTCCGGACTCGAACCACGGTCGACTACGTGGGAGTCCAGTGACATAGCCATTACACTAACTGCTGGTCCCTTGAATATAAAATTTTTAAGTCCCAACCTGAAATTTACTTATTAGCCGTGTTCACTGTCTTGAGCTAGAATATAAGTTTCAGGTGGTGGAGCTTCCCTTTGTTTGGGTCATGAGGATAACATGGAAAAGAACCACCACCACACAACCATTAGGTTCATGTAACAGGAACAAGAGACAAATCTTATATCTATTAAATAAAAAAAGTAAAACTATTATCTAACAATGTGAAATCACTAGTAACTATTCCTATGGAGAAGTATGGGTAGACACATGATTAAAGAGTGTAAGAGAAAATAGGAGGTGATAATTGAAAACTAAAGATGATGACATTGCAGGGTTTTTTGTTTTTGTTTTTGTTTTTGTTTTTTTTTTTGAGAGGTTTTAGCTATAGGGTATGTGCGCTCACCAGAATAACAGAGAGAGAAAGAAAGCGAGAAATCACCCCCCCCCAGGAAGGATGGCCACACCACAATCCCTTCTCCTCCGTTCTACTCTCGGGATCTTGGGCACGCACGCACATGCACCCGGTGTGAGTTTAAGCCACTGGGTCCAGGACTTGAGCTGCAGTCGACTACATGGGAATCCAGTGACATAGCCATTACACCATCTGCTGATCCCGTGGGGGTTTTTTAAAAGAATTATTTTATTGGAACTCTATTTTATTTATTCATTTTAATTTGACCAGAGAAGGACATATAGAGAGAGGGAGGGAAAGTGGGAAAGCAAACCACCAGGTCCAGGACTTGAACTGCAGTTGGCCATGTGAGTCCAGCACCCTTAACCACCACACCACCTGCCAGCCCCGACATTGAGTTTTGATACAAAAAAGTGTGATAAAAGTGATAACTGACAGAAGAGATAATAGGATCATGTATATTTAATGGGAATAACACTGTGTTTGTAATGCTGATGATATTGATCCAGTAAAAAGGAAAAATGAAGCCAGCCACATGGTTCAAGTCCCAAGCTACCCTACTTGGTAGCTTGAAAAACATGCCAGACATGTGTGTTTATGTGCCCAAAATTCTGAAAGGGAGAAATGTTACAGAAAGGATTGCAGCATGACCATACCCCACATTTCTCCTCTCTGTCCATGTCTCTCTGGCAAACACATGTGTCTTCTGATAAAACTTTTAAATGAAGAAAGAAGAAATGGGGCCAGTGAGTGCTTAAGGCAGCTGGATCCCACATGATAGACTGTGCAATATGAGTCCCAGCAGCTTGAAGAACACACTGGGTACATGTGCATGCTTGCCTAAAATTCCCAGAGGATAATGGAGAAGGGATTTCAGGGTGGCCATCACTGCAGAGAGTACTTCCTCTTTCTCCAGAGAGTGCATGCACCCTAAAAGTGAAAACTTTTTTAATTTGAAAAAAAGGTGGGGAGGGGAGATGAATGACACATGGAAGAAAACCAGCAGAAACAAGATGGAGGGCCAGCCTGTGGCATGGTGGTGAAGATGGCTGGATCCCAAATGGTTGACTGCATGGTTTGAATCTTGGACTGGGTGGCTTGGAATGGTGCATATATGCCAAAAATTCCCACAGGAGGGAGAAGGGCTTGTGGCGTGATCATCCGCCACTGAGTATGCTTTCCAACATTCACCTCCTCTTCCCATGTAGTCGATGCAGTTTCAGTCCTGGACTTGGTGGCTTACAACTCATGCCAGGTGTGGAGAAGACACCTTCACGGCTACTGAGAACTAGGAATTTCAGGGGAATAAGAGAAATGAAGATTTTCCACTGATATTTCAGCCTTCAGCCCACAAACTCGAGTGATTGAACTTCAAGTGTGGGAAGAAACACACCATCCACCCGATAACTAGAAATCACCACAGGGCCACAAGAAATATGGGAAAGCAAGAAAATACCTCTCCTCTAAGGGAAAATAATAACTCCTCTTCATCCACAGATAGTTCAATGGAAATCATGGAAATGTCTGATAAAGAATTTAGAACATTCATAATGGCAAAGCTAACAGAGATGGAAGAGAAGAAAGACAATGAACTGCAGAAGAGAAAGGAGAAAGGAGCTGACAAGTTCCAGGAGGTGAGGAAATTCTTGCAAGATTTAAAAGAGGAATTACACACTTTACAAAAGAATCAAATAGAACTGTTAGAGATGAAGGCTATAATACAGGAAGTCAAAATCTCACTTGAAAGTATTAAAAGCAGACTAGATCATACAAAAAATAGAATCTCAGACATAGAAGAGAAAATTGTTGGCCTAGAAAAACCCACCACAAAGACTGAGAAAATTGCCAAAAAATTTGAGAATAATATACGAGAAATACTAGATACCATCAAATGTCCAAACATCCAGATAATTGGCATTCCAGAAGGCAGAGACTCATAAGAGCATTGACAATCTAGTCCATGAAATCCTGCAAAAAAACTTTCCAAACCTAGAGAGGCACTCAAAGATCTAGTCCCAAGAAATACAAAGGACCCCAAATAGAATCACCTAAGAAGATCTTCTCCAAGACATTATAGCCACACTGACCAAAACCACAGACAAAGACAAGATACTAAGATAGGCAAGAGAGAAACAGCAAGTTACCTACTAAGGATATCCCATCAGACTAACAGCAGACCTCTCATCGGAAACATGTGAGTGAGGAAAAAATGGGAAAATATATTCAAAGTGTTAAGGGAAAAGCAATTTCAACCAAGAATACTGTACCTGGCAAGATTATCCTTTGTATGGGAAGAAAAGACAAGATCATTCTCAGATAAACAAAACCTGAAAGAATTTACCAGCACCAGACCAGATCTCCAAGAAGTTATCAAGGAAAATTAAATGCAGACACACAGAAATAAGAGTTCAAAACCTAAGAAAATGGCCAACTTAATCATAGGGACAAGTCTGGAGTTGAATATTATATCCCAGAATTCAATTGGGAAGATCGAACCACAACAGAACATGAGATTGAACTGGTGATATAGCATTCTGTGACTTTTGACTAAAACATTGCTGCTTTTCGTCTAGGCTTGGATGTCTGGTTTTAAGAGTTTTTGTCCAGTCTTGAGCTGTCAGTAGGTTCATGTACCTACTATTTGAACAGAATACTAACCTGTTTCCAGGCTTTAAGTTTTAAGCAAATTTCCTTACCAATTCAAAACTGCTTTTCTTTTTATTTTTTAAAAATATTTATTTAATTTTATTTATCCATTCATTTATTTTAATTTGACAGAGAGAGATATACAGAGAGAGAGAGAGAGAGAGAGACAGGGAAAATGAGAAAGCAAGCCACCAGGTCTGGTATTCGAACTGTGGTTGGCCATGTGGGAGTGTCCAGCGCCTTAACCACCATGCCACCTGCTGGTCCCCAAAACTGCTTTTCTTGAAATTACCAGCTGAACTTGCTATTGAAAGTAGTTAGACTATTTAAGAAATTGTGTCATCAATAAAATGTGGAGGAAAAGGAATGGAAGACAACTGTAGACACCAGAGATAGTGTGAGCAGAGGGTGGGGAACAGCGGGTCAAACATAGGAGTAAGTATATATATATATATATATATATATATATATATATATATATATATACACACACACACACACACACACACACACACACACACACTAGAAATGGAAAATTATTGATGATAAACATGCATGGTTAAGCCACTATGCAGTATATTCTCGATGGGAAACCACATTTTGTACGCTGTGATGATGTTTAGGGGATGAATGTAAATGAATTAATTTAAGAAAAAAGTTTTAGGAGAAAAAAAAAACACCTCATGCCGGGTGTGTATGCATGCGTGCCCCAAATCCCAAGAGAACGGTGGAGAAGGGATTGTAGCATGGCCATCTTCCTGAGGGGTGATTTCTCACTTTCTGTCCCTCTCTCTCTAGCAAGTGTACACACCCTATAGCAAAAATCTTTCTTAAAAACAAAAATATAGAAAAAAGGAGTACAAGATAAGAGATCGTTTTAAAATTTATATTTAATCACTGTACATCTTTACAGTATACTACATGGTTTTTCCCAGCATGGATACAGTGCACATTAGTAAAGTCAAAAACATTGCCATATATATTATCATCAACAGATAACTTTTCATTTTTGTGACTATTTTTTTTTAAAGAATTATTTTATTTAACTTTTATTTATTATTACATCATTATTATTTTTCAGTTTGATCAGAGAGAGACAGAGAGAGAGAGAGAGAGAGAGAGAGGAAGTGAGAAAGCAAGCCACCAGGTCCGAGACTTGAACCGCGGTCGGCCATGTGGGAGTCCAGCGCCTTTAACCACCACGCCACTTGCCAGCCCCATTATTTTTTTTGTTTTTTAAAGGTAAGATTTTTTTTTTTTAAATGTAGAAGCTGCCATTTTGGATTGTGTCCAAAACAAAATAAATACTTTTTTTTTTCCAACTGGTATTTTAAAACAGTGCATCACCAATATGGCTTATACATTTTCTCTTGGTCAAGGGGAAAAATACTGCTAGCCTGACTTGTTTTTAAATTCATATGCTTTTTATTTTAAGTTTTTGCCATAGGGCATGGCATGTAGGTTCACTGGAGAGAGACAGAGACAGACAGACTGAGGAAAAGAGAAATCACACACACACATCACACACACACACACACACACACACACACACACACACAGGGAATGGCCATACAGCAATCCATTTTCCTCTATTCTCTTCTTGGGCTTTTGGGCATGCACATACATGTGCCCAGCATGTTTTTCAGGCCACTGGGTCTTGGGACTCAGACTACAAAGTTGGCCATGTGGGATCCAGCACCTTAACAACCATGCCATCTGTTGGCCCTCATAGGCTATCTTAAGAGATGTCTAGCAATAAACCATAAAATTTGTTTGAAGAAATTCTTTTGTGACTATATGATATTTGGGTCAACCAACTGGGAGCGTGGTGGTTAAGACAGCTGGATACTGGGCCTCAGTGGCTGCGTACTGGCTGCAAGATGGAAGTGAAGTCCCAGGGAGTGACTGTGAGGAGCATCCCAGGGGAGGCAGTGGTGGTGGGTCCATGAGAGGCTAGGAGAGCTGAGGAGGAGCACCTGCAGGCACAGGCAGTGTCCCCACCATGACAATTAGCAAGAAGGGCATCAAGAGCCCTCCTGTCCTGAGCCACGAATTTGTACTGCAGAATCACACAGTCTCCTTTGTAGTGATGGTTTTTCTGCTGTGGCTCATGTTCAAGATAACAGGAAACCTTCTGTCATTTTTGTTACTCTTCAGTACAATGTTACCCTCCCTGCAACAGAACAAGCTACTGAATCAGCATCCCTTTATTACTATGGTAGAACGATTTGGCTATAGTTTTTTTTTTTTTCTGCATGCTCGAGTCAATAGTTATTCATGCCATAATTCACGACTATATGCTGGATAAAATTAACAGGTGAATGCACTTCTCCAAAAGGAAACAGCAAATTCAGTGAATCTGGTCAGCTTAGTGCATTCCACCTCTTTGCATGTGTTTGGGGAACATTTATTCTAATCTCTGAAACTACATCTCAAACTCAACTATTTTGTGGAGGGCACATCCCCATAACCTGATGACATTTCAAATGACGTTTTTCTACATATCACCGTTGGCTTACTGGTTTCATGCTTTTCCCAAACTCTACTTCCAGAAGATATTCTGCATCAGTACATTGGTCTTTACCTTTTTCTTTTTTTGAAAGGATTATTTTGTTTATTTATTTATTTAAATTTGACCAGAGAGAGAAAGCCCGAACTGCAGTTGGCCACGTGGGTGTCCAGCACCCTTAACCACCATGCCACCTGCCAGCCCTGGTCTTTAATCCTTTCATATTGCTAGAGCTTATCTTTTGAACTTGAATCTTCTTGGACTTGTTCTTCTGGTGCTGCACTATTTTGTTGAATTTCTTTTCCGCATTTCCCACCTCTTTTATTTTAGTGATGAAAAGAATCAGAAAGGATTTTCTCTGGGGGCAGTTCTTTTTGTTTTGGGGTGACTTCTGACTTTAATTCTAATGGTTCTGTTGGTTTTGGCCTTGCAAGAGCAGAGAATCAGAAGCTAAATTTCAGTACTGGAAATTTCAATGTGTTGGCTGGTAGAATCACATTTCTGGGGACCAGCAGATGGCATAATGGCTATATCTCTGGATTCCCACATAGTCGACCGCGGTTCGCGTCCCGGACCTGGTGGCTTAAAACTCACGCCAGGCGCGTGTGCGTGCGTGCCCAAGATCCCGAGAGGAGAATGGAGGAGAAGGGATTGCGGCGTGGCCATCCTCCCTGGGGGGTGAGGGTGACTTCTCACTTTCTGTCTCTCTCTTGTTTTCTGGAGAGCACACGTACCCTATAACAAAAACTTTTTTTTTTTTCTTTCTTTCTTTTTTTTGGGGGGAGAGGTTTTTGCTATAGGGCGCGTGCGCTCGCCAGACAGACAGAGAAAGACAGAGAGACAGAAAGCGAGAAATCACCCCCCAGGGGGGATGGTCACGCCGCAATCCCTTCTCCTCCATTCTCCTCGGGATCTTGGGCACGCACGCACACGCGCCCGGCGTGAGTTTTAAGCCACCGGGTCCGGGATGCGAACTGCGGTCGACTACGTGGGAGTCCAGCGACATAGCCATTACACTAACTGCTGGTTCCCAGCAAAAACTTCTTAAAAAAGAAAAAAAAAGAATCATAGTTCTGGCATCAATTTGCATTCATGATGTGGAAGTTCGTTTTCAGCTTAAAAGGTGGGGGGAACATTCTGCTTTTCAGATACCACCCATGAAAAAGAAAACAACAGTAACTAAAGGAAGTCACTAACCTACAAAAGGAACAGAAAATGGTATAAATGGAACAGTAACTTCAAATGGAGCAGACTCTCATAATAGAAAATTCTCCATAATGAATGATAAACAAATGACTTCTGTTCACAGAGAAATCTACTTTTTACAGTATCTTTCAGCACTAAAGATATTATTGTTATTGTTCTTGAAAATACAATTTGTGGGGTACCAGCAGGTGGCATGGTGGGTTTAAGGCACTGGACACTCCCACATGGCTAACCAGGGTTCAAGTCCTGAATCTGGTGGCTTGCTTTCTCACTTCCTCTCTCTCTCACTCTCACCCTCTGTCTCTCTCTGGTCAATTTAAAATAAATATTTACTGTGAAGAGGAAAATCTGACTTCTATGTATTGCCCTTTTTTGGGGGGGGAGGTTTTTTTTTTTGCTATAGGGCGCGTGCGCTCGCCAGAGAGAGAAAGAGCGAGAGAGAGACAGAAAGTGAGAAATCACCCCCCAGGGGGGATGGCCATACCACAACCCCTTCTCCATTCTCCTCTTGGAATCTTGGGCACGCATGCACACGCGCCTGGCGTGAGTTTTAAGCCACCAGGTCTGGGACTTGAATCTCAGTCGACTACATGGGAGTCCAGCGACATAGCCATTACGCTAACTGCTGGTCCCTGTATTATCCTTTTTGATTATGTTTATTAATAATAATTCTTGAGGCCAGCAGGTTGTGTAGTGGTTAAGGGTGCTGGACTCCGCATGGTCAACTGCAGTTTGAGTCCCGGACCTGGCGACTTGCTTTCTCACTTTCCCTCTCTCTTTCTCTTTGTCCTTCTCTGGTCAAATTTTTAAAAATAATAAAGTTAAATAAAAAATAATTCCAAAAATATATTAAGAAATGATTAACGGGGCTTGTCATGAGTTTTATATGCACAACATCTTAAAAGGAAATTGTTTAACCTAAAAACCCTTTTAGAAAATGCCTACTGAGGCCGGCAGGTGGTATTCCTGCATGTCTGACTACGGGTAGAGACCTAGACCTGGTGACTTGCTTTCTCGCTTTCCCTTTCTCTGAATTCCTACGTGTCTAACCATGGGTCAAGACCTGGACCTAGTGGCTTGCTTTTTTGCTTTCCCTTTCTCTCTATGTCTGGTCAAGATTAAAAATAAGAACAACAAATGGAAATAAATAAATCTTAAAAAAAATAATGCCTACTTGATTTATATCTATAAAAAGACGGTCAGGTAATAATATTTGGAAAACATATAATGCACTAACTTCAAAGAAATTGAAAATTCAAGTGGATAAAGAGTCTTACAAAAGACAATATTTTGTGTTATAACTATAGCTTTGGTCCCATCTTTAATTGAAAAATATTTATCTGTTTAAAACATATTTTTGGATATATATATATATGTGTGTGTGTGTGTGTGTGTGTGTATGTATATATATATATACACATATATGTATGTATATATACATATATACATACATATATACATACATATATACATACATATATACATACATATATACATACACACACACACACACACACACGCACATATATTTTTGCAACTCCTCAGGCTCTAAAAAGCATTTTGGGTAAAATATTTGGCCATACTGAGACATGTTGAGTTCCGCAGCCAGGTAATTTATATATCAGGCCATCATCAGTCTTGTAGCCTAAATCAAGGAAAAAGCCAAAGGGCCTGAGTGAAGAATAATTCCTAACAGGGTAGACAAACTTAAGTGGAAGGCAAATATGGCAACACAACTGGATGGAACTGGGGCAGATTTATTACAAATCAAGCAAGAGTTTTCATCAAATATAAGGAGGTTCTCAAAAATCAGAAATAAGCTTTGTCTTGGATTGCCAATGGAGCAAGTTTGCTAAAATAAATTTTTTTCAGAAGTTAAGGTTAAAACCTCTATGTCTGGGGACCAGCAGATGGCATAATAGTTATATCACTGGACTCCCACATAGTCAACCACGGTTCAAGTCCCAGACCCAGTAGTTTAAAACTCATGCCGAGCATGTGTGTGTGCATGCCCCAAATCTCAAGAGAATAGAGAAGGGATGGCGGCATGGCCATTGCCTCTGGGGGGGGGGGGGGGGGGGGTGATCCTTGCTTTCTGTATGTCTCTCCGGGGAGTGGATGCACCTGATAGCAAAAATCTCTTTAAAAAAGAAACTTAAGTCTGGGACCAGCAGATGGTGTAATAGTTACATTACTGGACTCCCACGTAGTCAATCACAGTTTGAGTCTCTGACCAGGTAGTTTGAATTCACACAGGGCATGTGTGCCTGCATGCCCAAAATCCTGAAAGGAAAATGGAGAAGGGATTGCTGTGTGGCCATCTCCCCTGGGGGGTGATTTCTTGCCTTCTGTTTCCCTGGCGAGGGCATGTGCCCTATAACAAAAATCTCTTTTAAAAAATAACTTGAGCCCTCCAAACGCCGGCAGCTGTGAGCCAGGACCTTAGCGCAGTCCACCCTGGACTCTTCTTGTCCCAGAGTTAGAATTTGGATGTGAAATCACTTTTCTAACCCACCTCACAGAAGACTGTTGAAAACAAACTGGGATCTTTCCAGTTGCCTGACTTGCAGAACACTTCAGGTTCAAAGAATTTCCTTTTGTGACGACTGCTCAGAAGCAGGGAACCGGAGGCGTGATGGTTTACACCTCGAACGGACAAGTATTGGACAGCCAGAGTCAGTCCCCATGGAGGTTATCTTTGATAACAGATTTTTTCTGGGGAATAGCTGAGTTTGTAGTTTTGTTTTTCAAAACTCTGCTTCAGCAAGATGTGAAAAAGAGAAGAGGCTATGGAAACTCATCTGATTCCAGATATGATGACGGAAAAGGGCCACCCGGAAACCCTCCCCAAAGAATGGGTTGAATCAATCATCTGCGTGGCCCCAGTCCCCCTCCAGTGGCTGGTGGATGAGGAAGGTAAACATCTGCTCTAAGAAGCAGACAACTGGACGTGCACATTCCTAAGCAGGAGGAAGCCATCAGGACACGCCAGACAAGTTAGATGAGCGTGCCTGTCCGAACCAGGATTGCTCTGTGTCCTCACAGATGAATGAGGTTATGCCGGGAATTCCCTCCACAGGGATCTGGCCTGACTGATATGCAGTTCTATAAATGCACATGTTTGTCTCATTATCTTTTTTGTATATTTGATTAAAGTATTGGTATAGTTTTAATAAGTAAATATTTTTAGGTTGCAAAAAAAGAATTTCCCTTTGTAAAAACTTTGACAAGATGGCTACTAGAAGTATTTCCGAAGTACTTCCTTCTCACGATAAAAGGACCAAAACAAAGAATTAAGCAACTGATATTCATTGCTGTGTTCCAGGGAGAGTGTTGGAGTGCAGTGTAGGTGTGGTAGAGACACTGCAGAGCACAGAGATTCAGGAAAGCTTTGTAGAGAGGGAAGCAAAGCACTCAGTATCTCCTGCCCTATCGCCCTAGTCAAAGATCAACTAGGAACTACAAGGGACTTCTTGTTCTGGGGAAAGAATAAGCAAGAAATCTTCAGCAGTACCATTGACACCTTTGACATCTGAATTTTACCACAGAGGAATTCTATAACCCTCATGGGCCCTGAGTCCAATTTAGGGAGTGACCAACGGTGGCCACACTGCTGAATTACCACAGGGGAGAAGTCCAGTCTTTGTCGTACCATCCCCCACATGGGTTATGGCAAAGCCACCCTGTGACCATATCCACCGGTGTTGTCCAGGAGCAGCTGTGCAAACACCCGCTCCCAAAACCACTAGGACCAAGAGCTATTGAAGCAGCCTTACCTCCCGCACATACTTGTATATCCCATGGAAGTGGCAAAGTGAGCAACCCTTCCCACAGCTCAGTTTCAGAGAGGGTCTTACCCGCTGCATCTTCAAGAATGAGGTTGGGAGAGTGAGTGTAGACACAACTGTGCTGCTTGAGAAGCCCCACCTGTCATGTTCCAAGAACAGTCAGCAAGGCCACTGCATCACTTCTAGTAATCACTGATACTGATTACAGGTGAGGATACTACTATACCACTGTGCCTAGCTAGAGCCAAAGCCAACATAGTTTATACAACTGGCATCCTAGGACAGAACTACTGGGGAAAGTCTTTTCACCTGGAACACCATCCTATAAAACTGATAAAACTATTCACCAGATTAACAAATATCAATATAGGGATACAAGATACCTGAAAAAAACAAGCTAGCATGACATTCCCAAAGCAATACAATAATACTCCAACAACATACACCACAATGAAAGAAATCTGTGAAATGTCTAAAAAAGGAATTCTGTATTTTTATTATAAAGAAACTCAATGACATACAAGAGAGTAGTGATAGGCAATTCAATGAATTAATGGAATTATTACATGATCTGAAAGATTTGGTCTACAAAGTAGCAGAGGTCTTCAAAAAGGGCCAAGGAGAAATCTTGGAGCAGAAGGAGCCAAAGAAAGAAATACCATCTACAATTGGGAGATTTAACAATGGACTTTATCAAGCAGAAGAAAGAATTCCCAAACTTGGAAGACAAATCATTTGAAATAATAAAGTCAGAGAGAAAAACAGAAAAAAGAATTAAAAAAAAAATGAACACTTCAGGTGCTTTAATGATAGACTTTTTTTTTTTTTTTTTTTTTTTTTTGAGAGGTTTTTGCTATAGGGCGCGTGCGCTCGCTAGACAGACAGACAGAAAGCAAGAAATCACCCCCCAGGGGGGATGGCCATGCCGCAATCCCTTCTCCTCCGTTCTCCTCTCGGGATCTTGGGCACGCACACACACGTGCCCGGTGTTGAGTTTTAAGCCACCGGGTCCGGGACGTGAACTGCAGTCGACTATGTGGGAGTCCAGCGACATAGCCATTACGCTAACTGCTGGTCCCAATGATACTTTTTCAAGCAGAGGAAAGAATTTCCAAACTTAAAGACAAGTCCTTTGAAATAATCCAGTCAGAGAGAAAAACAGAAAAAAGAATACGGGACATATGGGACAGTATTAAACGAACAAATATTTGTGTTATGGGAGTTCCAGAAGACAGGAAAATACATACAAAAGTTATTTCATGAAATAATAGCTGAAAACTTCCCAAGTCTCAGGAGAGAGATGGACATCCAGATTCAGGAAGTTCAAAGGTGCCCAAAAAGATTGAACCCCAAAAGGCCCTCTCCAAGGCACATTATAGTGAAACTATCAAAATGTAAAGACAAGGAGAAAATTCTAAAAGCAGCAAGAGAAAGGGACAAGTCATATAAAGGAATCCCCATTAGACTAACAGCAGATTTTTCTCTAGAAACCTTACAAGCTAGAAGAGAATGGCATGATATACTCAAAGTATTGAAAGAAAAAAACTGCCAGCCAAGAATACTTTATCCAGCAAAGCTGTCCTTCAGAAATGAAGAAAAAATAATGTCTTTCCCAGACAAGCAAAAACTGAGGGAATTTGTTTCCACAAGACCAGCTTTACAAGAAATGATTAAGGGAGTGCTACATCTGGAAGCAAAAGGATAACTACCATCACAAACGAAGTACATGAAAGTATCAAACTCACTGGGAATATACACAAGTGAGAAGAAAATCCTTAACTGTAGAGAAAACCATCAAATCACAAAGATAAACACTAAGGAGTAAGTGAAGTGCAAAATTAGAAAATATGAAATGATAGGAATAGGTTAGATACATACTTGTGGAATAGATTTAAAAATACAAAACAAACTGTATGCTTCCTCGAAATCTTACTTCATTAGTAATCATTTATTAACAGAAAGTGAAAGAATGAAAAGTGTTTTATAGAAATGGAAACCAAAAGTAAGCAGGATTTGTTATGTCAGATAAATAAACTTTTAAGTAAAAAATGTGTTAAAAGAGGGGACCAGCAGTTAGCGTAATGGCTATGTTGCTGGACTCCCACGTAGTCGACCACGGTTTGCGTCCCGGACCCGGTGGCTTAAAACTCACGCCGGGCGTGTGTGCGTGCATGCCTAAGATCCCGAGAGGAGGAGGAGGAGAAGGGATTGCGGCGTGACCATCCCCCCTGGGGGGTGATTTCTCGCTTTCTCTATGTCTCTCTGTCTGGCGAGTGCATGCGCCCTATAGCGAAAACCTCTCAAAAAAAAAAAAAAAAAATGTGTAAAAAGAGAACTGGACCCATAGCATCATGGTTAAAGAAGTAAGGTCTCACATGAATGACTGGTTTAAATCTTGGCCCTACTGGCTTGACAAACATTCCGACCGTGTGTGCCCCAAATTGTGATAGGATGTGGAAATGGAGTGATCATGTCCCATTGAGGGAGGTGTGCTCTTTCTGATGAACACCCACCACCCTACTGTCTCTTGTAGAAATGAAGTTGTCATATGATGAATCAACTTTTCAAGAAGACTTAATGATGGTAATTACACCTACACTCAAATATATAAAGCATATATTATGGGATCCAAAGGGGAGAGATAGACACCCCATTTCCAGGACTGGAGAGATCTAGATTGGAAATCCTTGATAAAGTCTGAATTGGGCTAGCTCATGGCATGGTGTTTGAGGCAGCTGGATTCTATATGGCCAACCGTATGGTTAGAGCCTCAGACCCAGTGGCCCAAGAAACATGCTAGCATGTGTGTATGCATGCCCAAAAGAAGGGAGAGATGGAGAAAGAATTGCAGAGTGATCATTCCCCCATCTGGAGTGCTTTCTTATTTTTCCTCTGTCTTCTGCAAATGCATTGTGCAGTCTAGTTAAATAGAGAATTAAGAATCTGAGTTAAACCAAATGGACCTAATTTGGCATTTATAAAGCATTTCATTCAGCAGATGCAGGATACATGTTCATCAGCACCCTGGAGCATTCTCCAGGATAAACTATATGTAAGGCTACAAAATTAGCCTCAATAAAAATTTTACTTTTATTTTTTTTGAGAGGTTTTTGCTATGAGGGCGCGTGCGCTCGCCAGACAGAGAGAGACAGAGAGACAGAAAGCGAGAAATCACCCCCCAGGGAGGATGGTCACGCCGCAATCCCTTCTCCTCCATTCTCCTCTTGGGATCTTGGGCACGCACGCACACGCGCCCGGTGTGAGTTTTAAGCCACCGGGTCCAGGACGCAAACCACGGTCGACTACGTGGGAGTCCAGCAACATAGCCATTACGCTAACTGCTGGTTCCCAAGCCTCAATAAAAATTTAAAAATCTGTATCAAGTACCTTTTCTGACTACAGTGGATCAAAATAGAAAGTAGAAAGAGGGACTTAGGAAACTGTAAAGATAAATGGGATTAAATATCATGCTCTTGGACTACTGGGCCAATGAAGGGCTTAAGTACGAAATTTAAATATTTCTCAAAACAAGTGAAAATGAGAACCCAACACAGGGAAACTTATGGGGGTACAGCAAACACCATGCTAAGAAGTTTATAGCAATAAACACCTTCGTTTAAGAAGTAGAAAGGTTTGGGACCAGCAGTTAGCGTAATGGCTGTTGCTGGACTCCCACGTAGTCGACCACAGTTCGAGTCCTGGACCTGGTGGCTTAAACTCACGCTGGGCGCATGTGCGTGCGTGCCCAAGATCCCGCGAGAATGGATAAAGAATTGCGGTGTCGCCATCCCCCCCTGGGGGGTGATTTCTCGGCTTTCTGTCTTTCTGTCTCTGTCTGTCTGGCGAGCACACACGCCCTATACCAAAAACCTCTCCAAAAAAAAAAAAAAAGAGAAGTAGAAAGGTTTCAGATAACCTAACAATGCACCTCAAGGAGCTAGTAAATGAAGCACATACCAAACGCAGCAAAGGAAGAGTTAAGGATGACGGCTGAAGTAAATGAACAAATACGAAAGATCAGTATTTTTTTTTCCTTTTAAAATTTTGCCAAGGGGTCTGTGCACGTGATATAGGGGAGAAAATCAAAGCATCCCCCATGGGGCATGGTCATGCCACAGCAGTCTTCTCTCCATTTTTCTCTCTGGCATGTTTTACAAGCTGCAGAGTCAGCTGTGTGGGATTCAGCTGCCTGTGTGGGATTCACTAGGCCAGGGGCTGATCATAGAGTCAATCTCATGGGAACCAGTTACCTTCACCATTATGCCATGTGCTACCATCTTAACCTTTTTTTTTTTTTTTTTTTTTTTGGGGGGGGGGAGGTTTTTGCTATAGGGTGCGTGCCCTCATCAGACAGAAAGTGAGAAATCACACACACACACACCCCCCCCCCCGGGGTTTGGCCATTCTCCACCCTCTCGGGTACTTGGGCATGCCCACACAGGCACCCAGCCTGAGTTCAAGCCATCGGGTCCAGGACTCGAACTGCATGGGAGTCCACTGACGTAGCCATTATGCCATCTGCTAGTCCCCCATCTTATCCTTTTTGTTTCTACATGGATTTATCCTCAACAAAAGCACATGTGCACGCATGGGTGTGGAGGGTACCCTTGACAAGGTCTCATTGTGATCCTCTCTCCACTACTCCACCTCCTTAGAAGCCCAAGCACTTCTCAATGTTTTCGGAGTGCCCCAGGGATCCAAACCCTTTGTCAGCCTTGTGGCTTCCAGCCTTGCTGCACACTCATGTTACCACTATGCCACAGTGCCTGGGCCATAAACTGGTTACCTGAAGCATGATCTCCATAAACTTTGCATAAAGCAGCTGTCAGTTTTAGCAGAACTCATGTTGCTGACAGGTTCTTTTGAAGTCTTTGTGCCCTCCTTAGTGCCTTGAACTAGATCCTGTTCTATTAAATAGAAACATGGATCTAAGTGTTAGTGGCTCTTGCTTACATTCAGCTGCCTTCCTCTGTTCAATAAACTAATCTAAAGCTCACTGTTGAATACTTTCTCTATGTCTAAAAGCTATTAGTATCTAAGTAATGAGATTGTAATCGAACCATTCTGGTAATGTTAATTTTTAAGTGATTTTTGCTATAGGGTACATTCACTCACTAGAGAGACAAGGACAGAAAGCAAGAAATTACCTCGTGGGGATGACCACACCCCAATCCCTTCTCCTCTTGGAATTTTAGGCATGTATGTATATGTACCCGGAGTTTCAAGCCACCAGGTCTGGACTCAAACTGTGGTCAACTACATTAAGAGTCCAGCGCCTTAACTACTACACCACCTGCTGGTTTCCCAATCTGGATTCTGATTACAGACAAGCTAGTCAAAGGCACCACAAGGTCACAAGGTATCACTGGCCTGGAGAAACAGTATTCCATATGGCATAAAAAGTAAAAGTGGCCTCTTCCCTAGAAATAGGTCAAACTAGTTTTTGGGGGGAGAGATTTTTGCTATAGGGCATGTGTGCTCACTGGACAGAAACAGAAAGGACCTCCCCCCCCACCGTGGGGGGTGGCCATGACACATTCCCTGCTCCTGCATTCTTCTCTTGGGATTTTGGGCACGCGCACAAACATGCTCGGCATGAGTTTTAAACGTCTTTAAACTACTAGTAAGTATCTTTAAACTACTAGTAAGTATCTTTAAACTACTACTAAGTATCTTTAAACTACTAGTAAGTAGTTGGTTTTGTAACACATGTGGACAGTGGAAGAAGTCTTCATTGGAGTAAGACGGCCTGCCTGAGTTCCTCTGTATAACCTATTTCTTTGGCACCTAGAAGTCCTATCTGCAATAAAGAAAATTACCATGTCATTCACCCCAAACTGAGTATCTTAAACTTTATAGCATCCCCTTCTCTTTGAGGTATAAATAACCCACAAACAAGCCCAAGCAACAACTCTCTCAAAGCACACACACCTATGTTGAAAAACCATTTATTTCACTGGAAAGAAAAAAAGTGATCCAATTCTATAGGTCTACTTTTGGGCCAAAAAGAGACCCAAGAGCAGTGACACTTCACCAAAGTCATTCCCAAATCCAACACCCACTGGAAGCAGGAGGCAGGAAGGCGACTATAGCCCCCACCAGTTTCTGCACACAATGAGGCCTGCTGGGAAAACAAAACATGAATGGGAAGCTACAGAAGTATTGAAGGATATGAAGAACAGGAAAATGGGCAGGAGACAGGTAAGGGTCCAAACTTAGCAAGGTAAATTAAGGTCCACGGTTCCTGAGGGACTCAACGCACACAGCCGAGAATGTCCCGGAGATGGGGTACCACGAAGGGTGTATTCTCATGCACAACTGCAGCTTGGAATTTCAGCCCACACACATCCCACCTGAAAGAGAGCACAATACAGGGACTTTACAGCAAAGCTCAAAAGGGCTTTTCCACTTAAAACTTTTTTAAAAATCTTAAAATTTGATAATACTCCTTTTCAGTTTACTTGTATCTTTGCCCAGTATCATAATAATCTCTAAAAGTTAAAAAGTTGCTTAAGGCCAGAATAACTGGGGAGGCTAAATAATCCTAGACTAAGGCCTTTCTATAAATTAGTGAATCTTCTTTCATGAGTGTAGGCAAAGGCATTCCGTTGCTCTTGATGTTAACATCAACATTCCTCAGAGAAGGTAATTCCATATCACAAACTGCAACTGGAGGACAGGAAAAAAGGAAAGGTTCCAGTTAGCTCTCTGGATTAAAAAAAAATAACAATACCTTTCAGTCTGCAACAGTCCAAGATCAAAGCCATTGAAAGTATGGACAAAAAGTTAACATCAACTGAACAAATTTCTAAGACCTGAGGACATGCAACACTAACTAGGGAGGCAAATAATTTTTAAGAGGTGGTATTGAAGGATATGTATAAACTACACATCAAATTGCATTCAAGGTTCCTTTTCCAGCCTAGTCAACGATTTCCTACCCAATGATTCTAGGCAAGTCACATATCTTCTGCTCTAACTGAAAACATGACAGATTATCACCTATACTGTTAACTACAGGATTAAGAATCAAGGGTAATGCCTAGGAAATACTGAGGGGGTTACTGAAAAACTAGGTGTTGGGAACTACACTTTAGTTTAACAATAATCTCAAACACCTAGAGTCAAAAGCTGGGTGAGCATCAGAAGAGAATATATTCAAATAGAGCCAAAAAGATCATAAGGCTCCAAGTGTACAGTAGAGGAAAAAGCCAGAGGACTCACAGATGGCTCAAGAGTATTAAATGCTCAAAGCAAATGACAGGAAGATGAAGGGAGTGCTCTACTTATGGCAAAACTCCCCATCCTGGATTTCACTATCAATTACCAAAGAGTAAAATTAACAGGTATGCGTGCATACTTATATCACCACATACCCTAAAAAAGTGAAGGATGTCAAACCGAGCACTGTGTGATCAGGTTTTTAAAAAATAAAGTACTAGGCTGTTACAGAACAGATTTGAAGAGATGTAGCAATGGAGTGGTTACTCTTCAGGGAATCAATCTGAGTAGAAAAATTAGATTTTGGAAGTCTATGCCAGGTTTCATTGAACTTTATAAGAGAAAACAGGTTTTCTACTTCTCTCCTCCAACTCACCATCAAATAAATTTTATAAAACTTATAGGGAATGAATTGTGCAGGATGTCAGAAATACACAAGATTAAGATGATGTCATGTGGCTTGTCTTCATAGTAACTGGACCTGCGCAGTGATGACCAGTTAACTACAGTTGTAACTTTATAATTAGAGGTCATATCAGACCTTCCACACAAAACAAAGCAGAACAAAACAGAAACCCTTAACACCTTAATTAGGTTGCACATCTAGAAAAGTCAACAAAGGCTCTGAGAACCAACACACCTGAGTCTGAATTCTAGGTCCCATGTTCAGTTCAGTAACACATAGGTGTGATCCAAGTTACAATAGCACACCATTCTTTGTTTTACTAGGCACAAATATGAGCAAAATCAGATTGACTCCTAATACCAGGAGACTTAAAAAAAAATGGCCATGAGGGTCAGGGACTTTTACAATTTTCAAAGGTAAGCAATGAGAACTTCTTCCTAGCCTCTGAACCATGCTAATAACCTTATCCTAACCCTGCAAAAGCAAGCAAGCAAGCAGGGCAGCCTAACTGAGCCCTTTAGGCTGCAGGAGAGATGGCAAAACCAGAACAGAGAACACCCCACCGCTCTCACCTCAAGCTTTAAAAGGCTGAGTACCGCGCCCGATCCGCATACTGCTCCCGCTCATACCGGGCCATGTCGTACAGGGAATTCCGCGCGGCTGCCGAAGCTTGGGACAACTCACTCTCATGCCCGTAACCGTAGCCCTCTCCAACAGTAGGGACGGGGGCTGTAGCGCGACGCAGGGGGCTCCGATCCCGCCCGTAATATGAAGAGGAAGCTGCAGTAACAGCAGCAGCGGCTGCTGCAGCAGCAGCAGCGGCTCCTGAGGTCGGCAACAGGTGTCTATCGTAGGGATCGAGAGAGGTGGAGGTGAGGTGGTGACTGGTCATGGCTGTGTTCTGGACTTGTGGCAGCTGGGACAGGGTCTGCTCTGCATAATTATATGCAGAGGCAGCTGCAGCCGCCACTGCCTCATAGGACCGGGCAGCACGGCAGCGCTTGTAGTAGGCATCGAGCGCTCCGTATGCGTTGTTGTAATACAATGAATCCCCATAGCTCATGGTGTAAGGCGTACGCACTGCTCCATATTGCTCATTATATTGCTCGGTCAAGTCTGCCACGCGGCCCGAACGATCTATTGGACACTCTTTGGACCAGTGCCCCTCTTTCCCGCACCGATAGCAGCCGCTCTGGTCTCCCATCCCGGGCGCAGTCCTAAGCCGGCTGGTGGACAACTGCACGTGCATTCGTTTGCCTTGAAGAAACAGACGCAAGAAGGATTGCTATCACTCTTAGTCATAGTCCCAGCCCCTACCCCAGACACTGGTCACAGCATTGGCTTTCCCTAGACAACTCTTGATGCAGGACTCAAGTGCTTCCAGATTTGGGGAGGAAAAGAAAAATTAAAAAACAAACAAACAAAAAAACAATAGTAATAAGGCCAAACAAGAGATTCAGTATAATGACCTGATTTCAGGCAAAGATCAATTAGATGAAAAAATGCTTCAGCTATAACACTAGTTTAATGCATTAAGAAACTATCTTTGATAAAAAAAAAAAAAAAAAAAAAAAGCATTTCATCTTTTGCCAAGGCAACTGTGGGCAAAAAATCTACTACAAACAGTGGCCCAATGTCAATCCCAAACAAGTTTCTAATACCTCCAATCTTGACTATCAAGACTAATTTCATTAAGTCAAAGAATATAAAGGCTAGTTTTTATATTCTGAGAATATAAAACCCCAAGAGAATGCAAATAAAAATTAAAGTTACTGCCAGGGCCAGCAGGTGGTGTAGTGTTAAGGGTGCTAGACTCCCACATGGTCTTCCACAGTTCAAGTCCCAGACCTAGCAGCTTGCTGTCTCACTTTCCCTCTTGCTAATTCCCTCTACGGTCAAATTTAAAAATTAAGTTAAATAATTCTTAAAAACAAAAACTTAAGTAACGCCACTAAAGAATGATCTAGGTTTGATCCATGTTGAGTATGATAGCAAGTTTTAAGGTAGATTCCGTGAATAGAAAAGGCTGGGAAACACAAAAAAAGTTGAAGACCGGCCTTCTTCATCAAACTGGATCCTTTAAATTGCTGGTTCTAACAATCACTCTTTAACAAGGACCTTTAAAAGCTGACGGCTAATTTTAGTGATGTTTCCCCAATCTCTCTGAAGGGCTCAAGGAAAACAGGACAGGCTATTCACAAAGTGTCCCAATTTTTAGAAAGATTGTTATAAAATCTTGGAACAAAAAAAGAGTAATGAAGGTAGAGAATAATCAGAATAATATAAAAACATGTTTATGTATGTATGTTTATGTGCCCTGCAGGTTTGGACCACATGGTAGCCCTAGATTTGATTCCAGTCCAACATAAAGGCTGGGTATGGTAGGGTGCACCTGTAATCTCAGAGATACAGGGAGGCCGAGACAGAGGATCATGAACTCAAGGTGGACTGACAACAACTGAGATTATACCTTAAAAAATCTTAAAGAGGGACCAGCAGTTGGCATAATGGCTATGTTGATGGACTACCATGTAGTCTATCGTGGTTCGAGTCCCAGACCTGGTGGCTTAAACTCACACTGGGCACGTGTGCATGCATGCCCAAGATTCCAAGAGGAGAATAAAGGAGAAGGGATTGTGGTGTGGCCATCCCAACCCCCGGGGGGTAGGGGTGATTTCTTGCTTTCTGTCTCTTTCTGGCAAGCACACGCACCCTATAGCAAAAACCTCTTGGAAGAAAAAAGAAAGAAAAAAATCTAAAAAGAGCTAGACAAGGTGGCACACATTTGTAGCACCAGCTGGGGTTTTTAGGAAGGAGGAGTGTAACATTTCAAGACTGTCTATAAACAAAACAAAACAAACTTCTGAAAAACCGAAATACCCCCCTCCCCAAAAAAGGAAAAACCTTTTGGGAAGTATTTACATTTCTTCACAGAAGCAGAATCTACCTAAGTCACAAGTGATTTACTGAAAGCAAATTTCAGAAGGGATTCAAATCTAGAAAAAAAATCTTCCAATTCAACTGGTTATGATCCATCCAAACATAGTTATCCAAGAAGTGAATGGTTAAGACTCAAGGGATGTCAACAAATGAATTAGAGGAAGTGAAAATTTTACCTATAAACTTAAAGTTAGGTTTTGGAAAACTAGAGAACACAATGGTGAGGGAAGAAGCGGACTGAAAAGACCAAAAAAACCCAAAAAAGTCCCAGTTTAAAGATTATATCTGGTGGGACCAGCAGTTAGCATAATGGCTATGTTGCTGGGATCCCATGTAGTTGACCGCAGTTCGAGTCCTGGATCCAGTGGCTTAAACTCACGCTGGGCTCGTGTGCATGTGTGCCCAATATCCCAAGAGGAGAATGAAGGAGAAGAGATTGGGGCGTGGCTGTCCCCCGTGGGAGGTGATTTCTCACTTTGTCTCTCTGGCGAGAGCATGAGCCCTGTAACAAAAACCTCTCCCAAAAAAAAGATTATATCTGGTAAATTCTAGTTGCAGGTTATCAAAAGAGCTAAAATATGCAATTAAGTACTTAAGTGCCTTAAAGTACTAGCCTATGTTTCTGGCATTTGCCCGTGGGGCCATTATGGCACCTAACAAAACCAGAAAAAAACAAGTGCAACCAAGAAACAAACTGTTCTCATTCAAGACATAAATGTCATTAATTAATGCCCTAATCTAAGGTTCTCTTAATACTAAAGCAGGTAAAAAACTTAATCATTGTAGTTATCTATTTGATTTTAAGTGGGCAAAAAAAGTAGGGAATATACCCAACACTGAGAAACTAATAGTAAAGCAACTACCCTAATAAAAACCACTACTCATGGGCCAGAGGTGGTGTGGAGGTTAAGCCAGCTGGCTCCTACACGGCCGACAGTATGGTTCAAGTTCCAGACCTGACGGCCTGAAAAATCATACTGGGCACATGCACACGTGTGCCCAAGATCCCAATAGGAGAATGTACTGCAGCATGGCCATCTCCCCAGAGGGAAGGATTTCTCACTTTCCCTCTCACACTCTCTGGTGAGCGCACACATCTTATAGCCACACACACCTCCAAAAAAATTAAATAAAAACTAAAATAGGGCAAAAATAAATAGGCATAGGTTAGCATCAATGTATCTAGAGTTTAGATGCCCAGAATTATGTTACATTGTAAGGCTCATTTGTCCTGACAAGACTACACAATCATACCCCTACACAAGTAACAGCTACAAGGAGACATTACTTCTTAGGAATGGGTTTGGGTTTAAATGTGCAAGTGTGTCCAAAAATTAGGTATCACACTACAAACTCTCAACAAGAGCAGTTTTTGCTCTCAATTAAGTGGTTGACAAAATCTCTCTCAACTCACCAATTAAAAAACGAAAGCAAACCAGACCCAAGAGATCTGAGACCTTAATAATGCACAGCAATGCCTGTGACACAGGGCACTTATTACATGGGAGAATGATGATTGGACCTCTAACTCTAAGTCCCAATTTAAAGGAAATAAACACCAAAGATAGCAGCAATGACTCTCAAAAAGAGAGAGTTCACCCAGGGAAAAAAATCAGCCACTACCTTATTCATGCTCACATGGTCAGAACATAGCTCTGAAATGCAGCAAGGAGTTGTGGGAATACCCAATAATTAGGAAGTTAATTACAACCAAAGGGAAAAGGCTCTTTATGACACTGGGGATTCAAAAGGGTGGAAGAACAGAGTTCAGCTGGCAACTCACCATGGTTACCAGCTCCTAACTGTCAAAGGAATTTAGATTTTATTTTAACAAGACACCTTCTGAAAACCAGTTACAATCAAAATCATCACCCATCCTGCCCTCCAGGTATAAAAACCAAGGGATGTTACAGTCCACCCCCAAACCAGTAAAAAGGACATGCTACTGGCCCCCAAAATCCCAATGCCTCCCCCCCAGAAATTCCTGAAATTAGCTTTTTAATTCTAGAGTAGCCTTATCCTCAAAGAGCAACCCCCAGTACAAATGTAATGCCAAAGCAACAAAAATTCTAATGCTTTAAAGATCAGTCACATTTACTGAGAAGTTAAGAGGAGGTTAAGGCAGGGGAGTTGAACAGATTATGCTGCCAGGTTATCACTTAAAACAGCTTTTGCCAGATTCGAATTATGCAGAAATGCTGATACTGCCCTAAGGCCATAAATTCAGTGAAGCATTGTGCAATGTGCTCTAATAAGAAAAAAAATTTAAAGGAAAGAAACAAAAAAGGTAAAGAAAAATGGGGGAAAAAAACACAAAACAAAAACAAAACATAGTTTGAAGTCTTCAGAGGAAAGGATTTCTGCACTATAGCCCTAGGGGCTCCAAATCAAAGTGGTTTTTTTTTTTCTCTCCAAGAGACTTGATGTGTCTAAGGTAAAGCCCCTAAATCCTATGCAGTCTCCCTTTTAAGAAGTTCATCACCCATACTAAATCCTTCACTATGGGCCAGCCAACAGCAGTATCTCTACCCCAAACTCCTTCTTTTACTTATCCATCTACTTTCTACACATAGCCTAGTGTTCAGCCCTCTACCTAACGAAGGTGATTCACCTTGAAATTCTGTGTTATCAAGGCCCCTGATGGCCTCCACTGCATCCTCTGCCCGCTCCATATGTACGAAGGCATAATCTTTCACGATGTCACATTCAATAACTGGACCATACTCCTCAAACTTGGCACGAAGCTCTTTGTTGGTACAGGTGGGACTGATGTTGCCCACGTGCAACTTTGTTGAGGTTTTGCTCTTATTCTTGCTAGCTTCCACATTGATGTTCACTCCGTGCAGCTTGTAGTGATGCAGGTTGCGTATGGCATCCTCAGCCGCAGTTTTGTCTTCTATGTGCACAAAGCCATAGTTCTTAATGATGTCACATTCAAGCACTTTTCCATACTGCTCAAAGAGTGAGCGGATCTCCTGTTCTGTGGCCTCCCTGGGCAGGTTTCCAATGAACAGCTTCACCATCTCGAAAACAAGCCTGAGAGGGAAGAAACAAGACTTCTAACAGAAGACCTTAGGCCCACATTAGTCAAAAGTATGATAATATTGCCATCTCTTTTCACTAAAGCAAGTTATTTCCAGTTAGTTTTCTCTCAGATGCCCGCAGGCACATTTCTGCACAAATAGAAGTGGGAGTGAGATAAGTAGGCCTGCTACAGAACACTTTCCAGAACCTGTAAGATTGTAAAAACTAAATATGGAGACCCTTAATAGACAAAAGGTATGGTAAGGGCTGGATACCTTCAAACAGGAATGGGGATGAAGGTATCCAAAATCCCAGTGCCTCCTCCCCAGAAATTCCTGAAATTAGCGTTTTAATTCTAGAGTGGCCTTATCCTCAGAGAGCAACCCACTGGTACAAATGCTAATACCAAAACAACAAAAATTGTAACCCTTTAAAGACCAGTCACTTTTACTGAGAAGAGTTAGGGGGGTTAGGGTGGAGGAGCTTAAAAGAGATTATGCTGCTAAAAGTTATCGTTTAAAACAATCGTTTTGCCAGATTCTTCGTGTATCAAGTAAGCATAAATCAAGAGCTGAGGGCGCTAGGCTTTTCTATACACCGAAAACAGAAAAGTCTAATTTTTATGCTTGCTGACTGCTTAAAATTATGAATTGACGCTTCCTCGTAGTAACCGAAAAAGCCACCATTTCCGGAAAAGTGGGCCTTGTAATAGCTTCATTCTAGGTTGCTCTTGAAAGTAGTGAACGAGCGACTTGGATAAACGTCCAAGCTCGGAAGGAACAGGAAGTGATGGAGTGGGGAAACGCCTCTCTTCGAGTACTGTCCTGCTAGAATGGAGAAATGTGGCCAGGAAGGGTGTTTCTAATTCGTTAACTACACAACAATGTCTGAGGGCCTGAGTAATCTTTGAAACGGGGTTGTAATTGCTAAGCCTAAGAAAAGCGCAGTTATCTTGGTGGTAACCTGGAAGCAGGAGGCCGAATCAAATTTGGCAAACGGGCAAAGCAAGTTATTCTCTAGGGAAGGGGGGGCCTGCTTCAGGCTTACCGCGTTAAGTTTGGCTCTTGGTAACTGATGAGTAATCTGCGACCCCACTGGCACAACCCCAAAGCACAAAGGACTGGGATAAAACTTAAAGAGTAAAAGGTCAGTAGAAGGGCTTGGAATCGCTCACCCGCACACAATTCAGCAGCGCTTCTTCTTCGCGGCGCGGACGCTTCTGACAAAACGCTAAAATGGCGGCGGCCGCAGCAGTGACTCTTGGTAGATGGGGGAGGTGAGCCTACAACCAGATTGGCCACTCAATAAAGCAAAAGGCAGGCGTTCCTGCAGATCTTCTTCCTGATTGGTTATCACGAGCGCCAATTACCTGAGAGGCCAGGAAGAGGTGGAAACGTCAGTAATCCAGGGACTTTTTTGCGAAAGCCAATGACCACCAACCTCAATAAAACCGAAGCTACTGATTGGGTAAGAGGTAAGCGTGAGGGCGGGACTACAAACGTGGGCTTCGCCGGCAGGGAGCCGCCCGCCATTAAGCAGAGCGAGGTAGGACGCCGTTGCGCCAGCGTTTAGCTTTATGGCGCCAATTTTGTTAAGCCTCAACATTTAGCCATTCCCACACGCATACCCTCACAGTATTCCACCTTATACTATCACAAATTATTCCCTCCCAAACGTCACCCCCTCGCAGCCAGGGTGCTGTGAACAATAGCTTTCGCAGACAACGGACGCCAGGTAAGAAAACAGCGAAGTCGCCCACTAGAGAAAATCAGCCCTCTTCGGCCAGCAGCCCACAGGAGTCCAGGAGCTCCCCCAAAATAAAAACTATTTTAATAGGTGGCGAAAAGAACTCTGAAAACTGTTAATGGGCCCAGCGTCAAAGGGCCCAACTGTAATGGCCTTGAGCAGTAAGACTGGCTCGAGACTGCACTATTCAGAAGGCACTAGGCATCAGCTTCTCACGGTCCAAGATGAAGAAATTTCTGTGTAACCATGAAGACTGAAAATATACCCCCACCCCGCCCTGAGAAAAAAACTGGAGCTGCAACTTTTGTTTTGTTTTATTTTATTTTATTGGGCGCCATCGACCACAGCTGTATGCTTAAACCCCTTAAATTTGGAGGGAAGAGCCTAGTCACAACCAGCTAAAAACAAAATACAATTAAAATAACATTCTCCAGAGGGTCCAACTCCCTCACCAAATTTTCTTTCTCATCCTTGGGTTGCTTCGCATAATCCCATATTCACTGAGCAAGCAACTGTAGCCAACACCATTTGCAAAGCAGCTTTCAAAGAGGAAGTTAAAAGGAGGGGAAGGGGTGCTGGATAGAAGAAAAACACAACAGGTTAAAAGCAGTGAACTGTTTATGAGGAAAGAGATCAGCAGCAGTAGCGATGACTCAAGTATACAGAACATACACCATCCAAAGCAGACAAAGAAAAGTAGAGTGTGTGTTTCGTAAGAAAAGCTGAAGTCAAGAGCTCTGGGAAAAGGAGCCCAGTGGTAGAAAACTGGTCTAGACCTTGTTCTGGGGTGAAAAAAGACCTACACTTACAGATGCAGTGAGTGGTCACTAAATCTTGGTCCATTTCATTGTGTTTAGATCTTGATGCACCTCTTGAGACTGAGTAAAGATTACGGGATCAGTGATAAAAGAAAACCAACTGCAGGGCTACAAAAGCATGACAGTTAAGGCGGCTGGATCCTACAAGGGGCTGTATGGTTCAGAACCAACGTCTTGAAAAACATGCCAAGCTTATCTGCCCAAAAATTCTGAGAAGGGATTGCTGCATGGTCATCCTCCCTGGGGGGTACTTTCTGTTCTCTACCCCACCCAACCCCAGGGCAAGTGCACAAATCCCATAGCAAAAAAAAAAAAAAAAAAAATCCCTTTTAAGCGTCAGCCATATGTGCCCTTTGAAGGAAGCCAGAATTCAGAGGTGATCACAACTAGTATGAAGACAAGGAAAACATGGTGTGGAGCCAGTAAGTAGCCTAGTGGTTGAGGCACACTGGACTGGACTCCTACATGGCCAACTGCAGTTTGAGTCCTGGACCTGGTAGCTTGAAAATCACATCAGATATGTGTGCATGCATGCCCAAGATCTGAGGAGGAAAATGAAGGAGAAAGGACTGTGCATGGCCACCCCCCCCCACCCATGATTTCGCACCTTCCCTCTCATTTGTCCTCCCCTCCTCCTGCCTATAAGCACATGCACCCTCAGGCAAAAACCTCTAAATAAAATAAAGAACTCACACTGGGCGCATGTGTATGAGTGCCCAAGATCACAAAATAGAGAAGGGATTGTGGTGTGGCCATCCCATGGGGGGGGGAGGGGGTGATATCACCCACCATGGGGGTGATTTCTCTTTCTCTGTCTCCTACAGAAGCACCGCATCCTATAGCAAAAAAAAAAAAAAAAAAAAAAAAAAAAAACGAAAAAACAAAAAACACATACGATGTGGGCCTCTCATCTTTGATCTTCCAGATTTTTAATGTCATGGTAGTCCTGGGGATGAACTTATTTTAATTCCATTTGTTCACAAACCTTTTTGAAGTCCCCTCCTGTCATCACAGGATGACTCTTCAAGGCTGTGTGCAGATTATCAAGACCACTGACTTTCTTATGTTCCTAAACACCTAATTACTTGATTTAACTTCTAAAAGCTCACTAGACCTAGTTACATTTCCATCCACAAACTTGTCCAATGGAATGAACCACATTATATCCTTCCCCAGCTTGTTTTTACTAGAGGGCATGTGCACTGGCCAGAGAGAGGGAAAGGAGAAAGTAACCCCAATGGGGAATGGTAATGCCACCATCTCTCCATTTTTTCAGGATTTGGGGCACACACTCATGCACCCAGCATGTTTCTCAAGTTGCAGATCCAGGATTCCAACCATATAGTCAGCCATGTGGAATCCAGCTGCCTTATCCACCAGGCCACAGAGCTAGCCCTCCACATTTTGAAGACTAGCAGATGGTACAGTAGTTACATCATTGAAATCCGACATGGTTGACCACAGTTCAAGTCCTGGACCTGTCGGCCTGAAACATGCTGGGCACGTGGATGTGCATGCCCAAAATCCCAAGGAGACTGGAGAAGGAACTGTGGTGTGGCCATCCCCACTAGGGGTATTTCTCACTTTCTATCTCCGTCTCTCTGGCAGGCGCATGCACCCTATAGCAAAAATCTCTCTTAAAAAAAAAATATATATATTTTTTTGGAGAGGTTTTTGCTACAGGGCGCGTGCGCTCGCCAGAAAGCCAGAGAAAGACAGAAAGACAGAAAGTGAGAAATCACCCCCAAGGGGGGATGGCCACGCCACAATCCCTTCTCCTCCATTCTCCTCTCGGGATCTTGGGCATGCATGCACACGTGCCCGGCGTGAGTTTTAAGCCACCGGGTCCGGAACTCGAACCGCAGTCAACTACATGGGAGTCCAGCGACATAGCCATTACGCTAACTGCTGGTGCCCCCCAAAAAAAGTTTTAACTGGGGGAAAAACATTCATACTCCTCTCCCTGTACTATGAGACCCAATCCAATCTGGCTCTTGCCAGAATCTCCCAGTCCGTTAAACTACCACCTCCCCTGCCCTTTACGTTCAAGGCACACTGGCCTTGTCCCAAACTCATTCACACTGGAATATTATTCTTTCAGGTCTTTCATTGGCCATACCACCTAAGAAAGCCCCTACTCCAACCACACCATGACCCCATGTCATTTTTCCACATACTTACCATCATTTGACATCCTGTTTTTTGGTTCATCTTCTGACCTTCCCCTGTCCCCGGCAAATACCTATTCTACAAGGGAAAGACTTCTTCTTATTCCCTATTATACCACATATGCCCAGCATTAGGCCTGTGCCTGACACTCAAATATTTGTTGACTGAATGAATGAATGAATGAGTTAACTTCTTGATTTGGATTTCTATTCAGTATCAAGACCCTCAACATTCAGTACTGAAAACACAGCACATATCACACCGAGTACACTTTCTAGTCTCCCTCAAATAGAAAAGCAGGTACCCGGGAACCAGTAGTTAGCGTAATGGCTATGTCGCTGGACTCCCATGTAGTCGACCACGGTTCGCGTTCCGGACCCAGTGGCTTAAAACTCACGCCGGGCGCGTGTGTGTGAGTGCCCAAGATCCCAAGAGGAGACTGGAGAAGGGATTGCAGCGTGACCATCCCCCCTGGGGGGTGATTTCTCGCTTTCTGTCTCTCTGTGTCTTTCTGGAGAGTGCACACACCCTGTAGCAAAAACCTCTCCCCCGCCAAAAAAATAAAAATAGACATTTTTAGAGGCCAGCAGGTGACGTGGTGGTTAAAGGCACTGGACTCCCACATGGCCGACCATGGTCTGAATCTCAGACCTGGTGGCTCGTTTTCTTCATTTTCTCTCTCTCGTCAAATTAAAAAATAATAAATAATAATAAATAAAATTAAATAATTGTGTTTTTTTTTAAGCCACATTGTCTGGAACACTGAAGACACCATTTGAAAGATTCTTTTGAGATATTTTGCTATAGGGCATATGCGTTCAACTGAGAGACAGAAAGCGAGAAAGTACCCTTCAGGGGAGATAGCCACACCACAATCTCTTCTCCTCCATTCTCCTCTAGGACATCAGTTACACAGGCGCACACACCCCCCCACAAGGGTTTCAAGCCACTGGATCCGGAACTCACAATATGGTCATCCATGTGCTAGTCCAGCCCTTTAACCACTATACCACCTGCTGGCCCCTACATTTGAAAGATTCTTAATTTGTTTTGTTTGGAGAGGTTTTTTGTTGTTGTTGCTATAGGGCACGTGCACTCGCCAGACAGAGAGAGACAGAGACAGAAAACGAGAAATCACCCCCCAGGGGGAATGGCCACGCCGCGATCCCTTCTCCTCTGTTTTCTCGGGATCTTGGGCACACACGCACGCACACGCGCCCGGTGTGAGTTTTAAGCCATCGGGTCCAGAATACGAACTGTGGTCGACTACACGGGAGTCCAGCGACATAGCCATTACTCTAACTGCTGGTCCCGAAAGATTCTTATTTGTTAACCAAGCTACCAAAGCTGGCAGAGCTCTTAAGAAGTAGAGTGACATGTACAAAGTCATTTAGAGAGCTAATGTGTTATCGGAGCTAAGAATAAATATGTATTCTGGCTGCAGATCTTCAACAAAACAGGTAATGTCTGTGTTTATAATTGAGATGAGAGAATCTAGACTCTGTTTTTTGCCATAGGGCACATGCGCTCACCAAAGAGGGAAAGTAGTGCCCCCCCCCCCCCCCCCCCCGCCCCCAGAGGACTGGCCATACCACATTCCTTTTCCCCTTTCTCCATTCTCTTGAGATTTTGGGTGCACTCACCTAGTATTCTTTTTTTCCCTTTTCTTTAAGATTTCTGCCCTAAGGCATGTGCACACAGTAGAGACAGAGAGAGGGAAAGTAATGTATCACTTTCCAGGGGTGGGATGGCCACACCACAATCCCTTCTTCATTGTCCCCTTGGGTTTATTATTTTTTATTTTTTAGGTTTTACCATTGGGCGCATGAGAGACACAGAGAGAGGGAAAGTGAGAAATCACCACTGAGGCAGGATTGCCATGCTGCAATCCCTTCTCCATTCTCCTCTTGGGATTTCGGACACACATGCACACATGTGTGACATTGACTTTCAAGCAACCAGGTCTAGGACTTAAACTGTGGTCAGCCATATAGGAGTCAAGCACCTTAACCACCACGCCACTTGCTGGCCCCACCTCTCAAGAGGTGGGGCACACATGCACACAACATGACTTTTTTTTTTGGTAGAGGTTTTTGCCTTAGGGCATGTGTGCCTGCCAGAGACGCAGAGACAGTGAGAGGGAAAGTAAGAAATCACCCCACACAGGGATGGCCACACTGCAGTCCCTTCTCCATTCTCCTGGGATCCTGGGCATGTATACACATGTGCCCAGTGTGAGTTCCAAGTCCGGGACTCGGACCATGTAGGAGTACAGTGTCATAACCTGATATGCCATCTGCTGGTCCCACACCCAGCATGATTTTCAAGCTGCCAGGTCCTGGGCTTGAACCATGGTTTACCATGTGAGAGTCCAGTGCTTTAGCCACCATGCTATCTACTGTCCCAAGCCCAAAGTGTTTTTCAGGCCACCAGGTCCAGGGCTCACAACTGCAGAGTTGGCTATATGGGATCTACCACCCTACCCTCTGCTGGCCCAAGAACCTAAACTCTAATCACCAACTACCCTCTGTTGGCTTGAGAATCTAGACTTTTGAAGAGAAAATGTAGGACAAATTTAAGAATAAAAGCTGGTATCAATGAAAACTACTCACACATGAATAAACAATCTGTATTAATTTCACACCTTAGGGATTTATAAATTTATACATACAATAAATAACTTTGGCTGCTGGTCCAAATGAGTTAAAGTCTAATAAGGATTTAAATTAAAAGCCAGTATCCTGCAGGAATGTTCACAGGAAACAAGTAGACCAAAGCAAAAGGCTTCTTAGGTTTCCAATCCCACTGCCAGCAACATCCTTTCTACATTTTTTTCCTCCATACCCAAAAGAATCTTAACCCAAGACACATAAAGAGTTTTGCCAGAGACTGGAAGAGGCCAAGGCTGGTATGTGGTCCATTAGCCTAAAATCACTCCCCCTAAATAACAGTCATTCAAAAATTCATTGACTTTGATATTACTTGAATGTATTGGACTCACACCTACATCCAGCTTTGAGCTCCATTAGACCACCCCCAACCTCCCCAGAATGCTTGAACTCATTTCTATGAGATGGCTAACATTTCATGAGTAGTAACATTTCATATATATATATGAGGCCCTACAGTTGTCATACATCCTCATTTGACCCTTCCAACAGTAGCACAACATAATCATAAGTAAAGCCCTGGATGGTTTAAATCACTAGTTCAGTTCTTTGATCTACCACTTTGTCTCCCACATGGCCAGTCCTGGTTTGAGTCCCAGATGGTGGCTTGCTTTCTCTCTCTACATCTCACCTCGCCCCTGCCTCTCTCTGGTGAGTGTGTATGCCCTGTAGCTAATTTATAAAAAAATAATAATTACCAAAAAAGTCACTTGGTAGGCCAGCAGGGGGCACAACGGTTAAGGCACTGGACGCCCACATGGCCAACTATGGTTTGAGTCCCAGACCTGGTGGCTTGCTTTCTCCTTTCCCTTTCTCTGGTCAAAAATAAAACAGGACCATTGACCATTGGGATCAGCAGATGGCATAACTGTTACATCACTGGACTCCCACATGGCTGATTGTGGTTTGATTCCCAGGCACGACAGCTTAAAACATACGGGGGGGGGGGACGACTTACGCTGAGAACATGTGTGTGCATGCCCAAGATCCTAGAAAGAGAATGAAGGAGAAGAGTACCAGTTTAGCCATCCCCCAAGGGGTGATTTCTCATTTTCTACCTCTCTCTGGCAAGCACACACACCCTAAAAAAAAAACACTCTCTTAAAAAAATGATCATTATTTATATTTATCCTTATTATTTTTTAATTTGCTATAAGACACATGCACTCACCAGAGACAGAGAAAGAAAAACAAAGTTAAAGTGAGAAAGCAAGCTGCCAGATCAGGGACTCAAACCACGGTCGGTCAAGTGGAAGTACAGTGCCTTAACTGACACGTCACCAGCCTGCCCCAGTGATTCTTAAAAAAAACGTCAGGGCTAGCAGGTGGCACAGTGGTTACTGGACTTTCACATGGCTAACTGTGGTTGAAGTTCCAGATCTGGCATGCTTTCTCACTTTCCCCCTTTCTCTCTCTTTCTGGTGAGTGCTGTGCCCTATAGCAAATTTTAAAACAATTATCAAGTTAAATAAGTAGAGAACAGCAAATGGCGTAGTGGTATGGCGCTGGACTCCCACATGACCGACTACGGTTTGAGTCCCAGGCCCAGTAGCTTGAAAATCATGCCAGGCACGTAAGTGTGTGCGCCTAGGATCCCAGGAGAATGGACAAAGGATTACAGCATGGGCATCCCCCCCTGAAGGGTGATTCCTCACCTTTGTTTTTTTCCACTATTTTTCACTATTTCTCTCTCTCTCTGGTGAGCATATGTGCCCTACGGCAAAAATCTCTTAAAACAAAACAGTTCAGGACCAGCAGATGGCTTAATGGTTACATCACTGGACTCCTATGTAGTCAATCATGGCTCAAGTCCCGGATCCAGTGGCTTAAAACTCATGCCAGGTGTGTGCAAAAATCCCGAGAGAATGGAGAAGGGATTGCGGCGTAGCCATCTTTGGGGGGGGGGGGGGGGTGACTTCTTGCTGTCTGTCTCTACAGTGAGTGCATACACCCTAAAGCGAAACTCTTAAAAAACCAGTAATTACTTGAAAAATGTATTTTTAAAAGAACTATTTAATTTTATTTACTCATTCATTTATTTTTAATTTGACCATAGAGAGACAGAGAGAGAGAGAGAGAAAGAGGGAAAGTGAGAAAGCAAGCCACCAGGTCTGGGACTCGAACCATGGTCAGTCATGTGGGAAATGTCCAGCACCTTCACCACCACACCACCTGCTGATCCCAAAAAATGTGTATTTTTTTAAAAAGTCACTTAATCAGGACCAGCAGATGGCGTGATGGTTACTGTAGGGAGTGGCCATTCTGAGCAAACATATGACCTTTAGATAATATGTGACCTTTAGACACATGCAGAAACACAGTTCCATGGGCAGTCATTATAAGGCCAACAATATCTGAAAACAACTGGCTTTATTTTATTTATTTATTTGGAGAGGTTTTGCTATAGGGCACGTGCGCTCGCTAAAAAACAGAGAGACAGAAAGTGAGAAATCACCCCCTCGGGGGGATGGCCACACTGCAATCCCTTCTCCTCCATTCTCCTCTTGGGATCTTGGGCACACACGCACATGTGCCCGGCCTGAGTTTAAGCCTCCGGGACTCGTACTGAGGTCAACTACATGGGAGTCCAGCAACATAGCCATTACGCTAACTGCTGGTGCCTGAAAACTGGCTTTACTTACATTCCACTTCCTCTTCCCCCATGGCTATCTCTATCAAAGTCAGGCCCACCCAATTTTAGCTTTTCTATACCTGTATCTCTCTGTGTGTTTATTTTTATGCTTATTTCTAATCCACAGTCCCTCCCTCCCACTCAGAAAACACATTCTGCCCAGTCCCAGAGAGTGGCGCCCAACATGGGGCCAACTGTGATTAACACATGTGACTTCATGTTAATGGTGTTCATTGCCCTGCAAATGACTGCCCATGGAACTGCATTTATGCATGTGTCTAAAGGTCATGTTTGCTCAGAATAGCTACTCCCTCCAGGTTACATCATTGGGACTCCCACGTAGTCAACCAGTTTGAGCCCCAGACCCAGCAGCTTAAAACTCATGCCAGGCACATGCACGCATGCCCAAAATCCCAAGAGGAGAATGGAGAAGGGATTGAGGCATGGCCATCACCCCTAGAGGGTGATTTCTCGCTTTCTGTCTCTCCAGTGAGTGCGCACATGCCCTACGGCAATGGCAAAAATCTCTTAAAAAAAAAAAAAAAAGCTATGACTCAATTTCCCCATTTATAAAATGTCTAGAACTATGCAATGCACTGGGGTTGCTATGAAGATTAAATATATGAAAAGCTTTTTTTTAACTTGTTGGGGGGGCAGCAGGTGATGTCACAGTTAAGGGTGCTGGACTCCCATATGGCTGACCACGGTTCAATTCCTGCACCTGGTGGCTTGCTTTCTCACTCCCCTCCTCCACTCTGTCCCTCTCTGGTCAAATTAAAAGTAAATAAGTAAAGTTAAAAAAATATCATTCTAAAAAAATTAAATTTTTTTTTAATTCGCCAGAGGGTACATGAGTTTGCTGGAGACAGACACAGATAGGAAGTGAGAAAAACCCCCATGGGAGATAGTCACAATTCCTTCTCCATCATTACTTTTGGGATATGGGGCATACATGCTCACACGTGCTAGGGTTTGTTTCTCAAGCTGCTGAGTCTGAGACTCGAACCACATAGTGGGCAACGTGGGATCCAGTGCATTAACCACCACACCACCAGCTGGCCCCTAAACACTGTTAAAAGCTTTCTCTTGCTCACAATATTTTCTCCAAGAATCACAACACCATCATGGAAAGAGCAGCACAGCTGGCCAACAAAGTCACCAATCCCATCGCCAGGCTGCGCAGCAAAGCAAATGAGTGGACAGTTCATGTGCACATTTTGTTTATAAATAAAACCACAACCTCCACACCCCTAAAAGCTCTCTCTCCCATCTCCCAAGTTTTTGAGTCCAGCCAATGACACAGATTAAGGCACGGGATCCTACATGGCCTACTTCTTGGTTCAAGTCCCAGGCAGCTTGAAAAACACACTGAGCAAGTGTGCATACATGCCCAAAATCCTGAGAGAGTGAGAGATGGGATTGTGGCATGGATAGCCCCCTGGGGAGTGCTTTCTCTCTCTCCCCCACCCACCATTCCAGAGAAGGCACACACCTTATGGCAAAAATCTAGAAAAGAAAAAGAACTTGTGCTTAGTATTACAATAAATGTTAGCTAACATCCCTATTTTATAGATGACAAAACTTAAGAGTTCCTGACAGGTCCAAACTCACAAAGCTAAGAGGTAGAACTAAGATTAAGACCTAGGCCATCCCGAGAGGAGAATGGAGGAGAAGGGATTGCGGCGTGGCCATTCCCTCTGGGGAGTGATTTCTCGCTTTCTGTCTGTCTCTGTCTGTCTGGCTAGCGCACGCACCCTATAGCAAAAAAAAAAAAAAAAAAAAAAAGATTAAGACCTAGGCCACCCTATAGTCAGGTTAGGCAGCTGGATTTCATATGTTCACCTGGGCAGTTTTGAGTCCTGGACGTGGTGGGTTAAGAAACACATTAGACACATAGGCATGCTTATCGGTCCAAAATCTCAAAAAGAAGGAAAAAATGGAGAACGGACTACAGAATACCCCCTACCCTTGGCAGGGGGGAGTTCTTTCTCACTTTCTCTGTCTCTCTCCTCTGCTAAATTTAAAAACAAACGCAGGAAACCTGATTTTAGAGACAACTGTCTTAGTCATTTTATCTATACCAAGTCAGTTTTCAAGTCAAATCCCATCTCCAACAAGTTAGTCGCTAACCTCTGGGATTGCCACCTCCTCTTCCTTGTCTACTACTGTTTATTAGCAATAACTACTTCAATAAAATAGGTCCTGTTTCCCTTAACTATAAATTCCTAAAGGTCAACCCCAGGGGCTCAGCTACCCGAACACTGCATGTCAAGACCTACAGACACATTAAATTTCAAACCCTTTTATTTATTTATTTATTTTTTTAAGACTTTTGCCGTAGGATGTGTGCACTCACCAGTGATAGAGGAAAAGTGAGCAGTTACCCCCTGGGGAGGATGGTCATGCCACAATCCCTTTTCCTCTTGGGATTCTGGGCACACATGCACACACACCCAGCTTGATTTTCAAGCCTCCAGGTTCAGCTCTGGAACTATGGTTAGACATGTGAGAGTCCAGTGCCTTAACCACCAAGTGACCTGCTAGCCCCCGAAACCCATTTTCAACAATTCCCCTTTTTTCCTGGAAAACGCTAGACTGTAACCCTGTGTGATCTTTTTAAAGCTATCCATAGAGTTTAGCTAAACGTGAATTTTCCATGTTATTCATCTTTGTCTTTATTACTCAAGCTTCTATTACATAGCATACTAGTCCACAAATCTAGTAAATCTATTTTCATTATGACCCCAACCATCCCACAGCCTATTTACTTGACTTGAACAGGACAAAATGCCTGAAGAACCAAGTCTGTGCACAAACTTTGGCAAACTTAACTAATGGGTATGACTAGAAAAGCTGCCTACCTATAGAGCTGACCCCTCAGTGACAGCCCCATTTCTTCTAGTACAGCAGATGGGGCCATATTCCCATCCCAGACAATTTAAAATAAGGTCCAAACCTCAGAAGAGAACAGGCTAACAAGGCTTTTTAGAAAAGCCTTTATGTGGTCTTATTCCAGAAATACACCAAATCAAATGTCTCCAATGAAAGCCAAGTTGTAGAGGTGATAGGTACAGAGTTGTAGAGGTACATAGGTACAAATGACCTGAATATACAGAGAGCCCATTTCCCCAAAATAAACATTAAATGTCTGCCCTCCATTCACTCTACCCAACTTTCCCCAAGTGATAGAACTCTGCAAACCTAAAATCCATAAAAAGCAAAGTATGAGGAGTGAGCTATAGAATTAACATAGGTGGCATAATTTAAATAAGTAACAGCAGAGGGAGATTTTAAAGCAGTCTGTAAGAGAGAAGAAAATGACCAAGTGATTTCTCTCTATAGCTCCTCCTAGCTTGAATGAGAGGCCCAAAGGCTGAGGCATCAGTACCTAAATGTGACACTGGTTAAGATTTCCTAGGCTTCTTCATTCTGAAAAGTTGGGGTTGCAATAAACACTGTCCTTGAGAGTACAAAAGCTGTTTTTTGCTAGAACCATGAGACTGAGACAGTGGCCGAACCCTCATGGGAAAGATAAGAAAAACGAAATTGACAAAGAAATATTGCAAAAACATAGGCCATAATCACAGTCCTATGATAGACCCTCTATTTTCCAGGGGTAACCAAAGCTAGGTTTGGTAGCTTACCCCTCAGATCATGCCACTGTCACACAGAAAAGTAATAAGAAACCTATCAAACTCATCCTCTCATTCGTCCCCAGTCCTGAAAAGAAAGGAAAAGGAGCAGCAAAGCATCTGAAGGCAAAGCGGTGAGCAGAGATAAACAAGGAAAAGAGCTACAGTCCCATTACTCCCTAAGGTCATCCAGACAGCATCCACAAATAAGAGCTCATGGTCGCAATGCTGGGCAGAGGAAGAAGACATCTAGGACAAAAACTGTCACAAGCAAGTTCACATGAAGCCAGTGAAAGAGGCAGAAGACAACCCACCTGTATTCCACCTGACTGACACACAATCCTCCCCAAAAGTCACCTTGCTCCAGCAGGCTTCTAAATCAATTCTCTAAAGTCCCCTTTCCCAAAGGACCGTCAGTAGGTTTTTCTGTTACCACCCTACTCAATAGGTCATCTTCAGTCACTAATCATTAAGCCTAAACCTCCACCTTGTCCCCGGAGTGGAATTGCTGTACTTTTTACCCATGTCCTCAACCCCAGCCCTGGAATAAAAGTATACAAAGAATCCTTAATTCCTTATTAAATTTCAATATCCGTACTTGGTTATGCCTGAGTCTACCACAATACCTTCAGATATAAACCCAGCAAGATGGCACCTAAAAGCCCTAACACATGGGTAGAGCAGAAGGCGTCTCAGGTGACGATGATGGCAGGGGTTGGCAGGACGCAGGAAGAACACTCCATGGTGAAGTTCAACAGGCGAAATACCTAGGCCCACGGTCATAATGTCAATTGTTTGTCCCACCTTTCTCCAATTACAGGGCAGTACCAGACACATCACCCCATCCCAATAATGACTCCTTTCCAGGTCCCAGCCCCAGCATTCACTCAAGCCCACTGCCTTAAGGATCCATTAGCTTATAAACACCACCACAGCCCATTCTCCACTTCTGGAAGCCAAAACCCAGAACCACCCAGATGGAACAGAGGTTGTTTCTGAACTGCAGAAAAGGCAAAGAAAATGGTCAAGTACAGGCAGAGGAAAATGAGCATTATTTACTGCATTTTGGTGTGATTCATTCAAGTTGAGAGCTGAAGAAGTCCAAGCCACTGGGTCTGGACTCTCCAGTTCTAAAGATGGCAGGCTAGCAGCAGGAGGACGACGACGATGACGACGAGGTGCTAGATCCCTCTGGGCAGAAGGAAAATCATTCTACTTCTTGTATTCAAACCCCTTTCCTCATCCACCCTGGGTTCTGATTGCCTTCCCTTTAGCTGTCATGTCTTCCTGGATGTCAAACTGGCTCCTCTGACTGAGTGCAATCAAGACAATGACAACCAGGTTTCCAAACTGCAAATTGCCCCAAGTTTTATTTGTAGTCCATACAAAAGGGAAAAAAATTTAAGGTTTTCTAACACCACCTACTTGGGGAGCTGGGGAAGTAGAACTGTGCTGCTCACCATCAGCTAGAACATCAGTGGTCAGGAGGGATTCAGACACATACCACCTGACTGTCCCAATAGGAACTCAGTCTCAACACAGTTTACAGAGGGACAGTTAGGGCCTCCTGGACTGTTGGCACAGCTCGGCACATAGGAAATGGTTAAGCAACCCTTTCCTGGCCTCCTTCACATCTAAAAAGAAAAAGGCGCCGCCGCAGGTTGCTTCCCCATCCAGACGACCTTAAATATCGCGCACAAAAATAAAAGGGAGCCAAGAAAAAATAAAAACATAAAAGAAATTCCCATTCTGGGGAGATGGGAGGCAGGGTAGAGGGGAAACCGCAGATCTAGAGCCAGTAGCAAGATTTGCTGCTGAGGCGAAGGAACAAAGTAGGTTACTGCCGAACACTCAAAAGAATCATGTCCTGGGGAAGGCCCACATCATAGGGGGATGAAAAACCGCAACTGGGAGAAGTTTGGGCCAGAGTAGTTACAGTCTGGGTCTGCACTCTACCCACTTCTCTCGCTCCCTCCCTGTGGTGCCCTTTTCCCCAGGATGGCCCTACATGCGGCGCTGGTAGCCAGAGTGCATCTGAGCTGCCCGCAGGTAATCATTATAGGAGCCCGAATAGCGTGCGTAATCGGAATGGGCATCGGGCAGGCGACGGTAATCCAGCGAGGACTTTGTCGGCGAGCGGCGGAACGAAAGCTGCGACTCTGATAAACGGCGGTAATCAGAGAGCTCGGCTAAACGCCGGTCGGAACCATACCTAGTCGAGAGAAGAAGACAGTTGGTGAATGAGACAATTGAGGGAGAGGGCTCCAGGTGGGCATGGGGGAGATGCCAATGGGGACAGGGAGGGTGTGATTAGATTGGTCTCCAACAGAATGGTCTCCCTTTGTCAGAAGGCTTATCACCCTATCCAGGCCAAGAAACCAAACCTGGATTCAAACTCAGTAGGAAGCCAAGCCCTCTACTAAAGCCCTCACTTCCAAAGTGGCCAAGGTGGATTTTGGTCTACATTCCCAAAATACAAACAATTCCCACCCCTGGGCCATGCACCAAAAGACCTTGATCATTTCTCAACAGAACGGCGGATAAAAGCAAGGTCCCCAACTTCCCAGAGTGGACGCACCTCAAACTTCCTTCAGCCAGTGAGAGCCAAAGGGGCTATTCTTTCACATCCACCCCCACCAAAGCCAGGACAACCACATAACAGGTTATGGATCCTTGAGATAATGGATAAGGCTATGGGGCCTTAATCCTGCAGGCAGTAGCTCCAGTGACATATGGGCTAGCCTAAACAGGTAATACCTTTTCTGGCCTGACTAGCTGGCACCACCCCAGGCTGAGCACTATGCTCCACCTGAACCCTGGTAACAGAAAAGTTCAGATACTGCCCCCCTCGGCCTCTGGACATCCCATAGGAGAAAAGGAGAGAAGACCGAGGGAGGGGCCGATGGCTCCAGTTTCCCTCCCATGCCAACCTCAGCCCCTTGCCCTAAGCCCCAGCTGGGGGCAGAGGCGGGGAGGGGGGCATACAGTACCTTTTCGACATGGCGACAGCCTTTTTGTAGGGATCGTCGTAGCTGGCCCGGGGTGGGGAGAGGCGCGTACGCTCATAGGGCGGCGGGGTGCTGTTGGCGTTGGCAACGGCCCCCTGGGACATGGACAGGTAGGCTGCAGACGGCTGACCTGCCCCATCGTAGGCATTGCCCGGCTGGCCACGGTAGGAGGCAGCAGCCTGGGGATGCTGCTGAGCAGCATAGGAAGCAGCCAATGAGGCTGATGACTGAGTGCGGTAAGGAGCTGCCAGGGTGGCAGACGGCTGGGCCCCATAGGCAGCTGCGGCACCGTAGGAACCAGTGGCTGCAGCAGCTGACTGAGCCCCATAGGAGCCTGACAGGCCCATTGATGCTTGAGCCCCATAATTATTCAGCTGGGTCTGGACAACTGGTTGAGCCCCATAAGAACCAGCCATTGGGGTAGTGGCTTGTGCAGCATAGGCGGCTGGCTGGCTGGCATAGGCAGCAGCTGCAGCTGGCTGTGCCACATAGGCAGCAGGCTGGGAAGAGTAGGAAGCAGCCTGTTGTGCAGCATACGGGGCAGACTGTGCATTGTAAGAGGCCGAGGGCTGGGCATTGTAAGAAGCTGCTTGGGCTCCATAAGCTAATGAAGAGGCTGCAGACTGGGCCCCATAGGAAGCTGCCTGAGCCCCATAGGAAGCTAGAGAGGAAGCTGCACCCTGGGTGTTGTAGGAGGAAGCAGCCGCACGAACCCCATAGGAAGAGGCAGCCTGGGCGCCATAAGAGGATGGCTGGTTACCATAGGAGGCAAGGGAGGAGCCCTGAGCTCCATAGGAGTTGAGTGAAGAAGCTGCAGCCGCCTGACCACCATAGGAGGAGAGGGCCGAGGCCGAAGGCTGGGCTCCACCATATGGGCCGAGCGAGGAAGCCGCAGCAGACTGGGAACTAGGGCTAGCCAGCTGGCCCCTATATGGGGCCCCAAGGGAAACAGAGGGCTGAGCGCGGTAAGAGGCTGCCTGGGCTGTCATGGGCTGAGTCCGATAGCCAACACCCAAAGAGGCAGAAGGCTGGGCCCTGTAGGCAGCTCCCAGAGACACTGAGGGCTGGGCCCGGTAGGTGGCTGGTTGGGCCGTCAGAGGAGCCACATAAGAGGCTCGGGGAGGTGAACGGCGCAGGGGGCTGCGGTCGCGACCAAAGAAGGGTGGTGTGGGCTGACGGGCCTGCCCATCAAAGCCACCAGTGCTGTTGCCAAAAGCCTGCTGGTAGTCGAAGGTGGCAGAGAAGCCACCAGTTCCAGGGAATGCGGTATCCCCAGCCCCTGGTTTCTTGGTCTTGTCCCCAGACTGGATAGCCAGGCCAGGCCCTTTCTTCTGACCCTTGGTTGAGAGTTCCACGTTGATGCGCTTGCCCTTCACTTCTTTGCCGTTGAGCTGCGCGATGGCGGCTTTGGCATCTGCTTCCTTCTCCATGTGAACAAACGCGTAGTCTGATAAAGCAGCAGACAAAGGGTTAGCGATTAGGGGGGCAGGGCATGCTATCAGGTGGGTCCCAAATTGGACACACAACAGCACCCAGCTGTTGCCAGCTACCTCAAAGGTCTCCAAACCCTCCTCTCCAGGAGTATGTCAGTGGCTCCCATATAACAAAGCTTCTGACTGTTCTAGGCAGTCATTTTTGCCTATGGCCTTTTTCCCATTCTCCCCTTTCCCCAGCCACCTCACCCAACTTCCTGGTGAGAGAAGAAAGAGCAAGATGAGCTGCAACACAGGATAAAAATCTTCACAGTGCCTGTAAGTATAAACCAGCAGACAAAACGCAGAAAGGGTTCCTGTACCACTCAATCATTCAGTATTCTCAACCCAAGCTCGCCAAACACTACTGCTCACCTTTGAGGCTCAGCTCTCAAATACTGAAAATGACCACTCATATTTTGGCATGACCCATCATCTCAGCTGGTCCAATTAAGACAAGAGAGTTATTAGACTGCAATGAGCAAGAAGTTCACAAAACTCCTAAAATATGATCTCCCACCTTTTTCACAATACTTCACAGTTTTCAAAGCACCTTCATGCAAAAGACTTCATTTGGGCCTCACAACAATCCTGTGAGGCAGACAGGGCAAAGGAGCATCACCTCCATTTTACAGATATGCAATGTGCTCAGAGATTTTATATGGCTTGCTCTAAATCAAGGTGTGCTAGAGCCAGGACCAGAATCTCAGCTCTTCCATGTTCCTTCCTTTCCTATTACCAGATTAACCCTGAGAAGTCAATGTATAAGGCAGGACTGTGTAACATGACTATAAAAATTAAGCCTAGAGGAGAAGTTGGACCCTACATAACTCAGTGAGAAAATGGAAACTAAGTCTCCAGGCCACTTTACATCCTTTACCCCCTTTCCTCTTTCAGAGACACAGGTATACTTTACTCCTTGGGCTTCTGTTTATAGAGCAGACTTATAGGGAAGATCTAGTATCTTGGTTACAAGGCAAGAAGCTGAAATTACTGTAGCTAGCAGGCCCTGCTAAACAGGTACTCCCTGAGGCTCTTATTCAAGAGGTGAATGAACTGTGGTGAAGGATTTAAGATAGGATGTTGATCTCAAAGTACTACTCATCCACTGCATCAGGAGGAAAACATTTTAAGTGTGGGAAGGACTGGGAAGAAATTCTTGTTCACGTCCATACTTATATACCACAACGATACAAGCAGAATCTGAAGAGCAATGATAGGATCTTGTCCCTGAGATATAAGGCCCCACACTTAACTCCATTCTGAACCTGTGGTTACTTTTAGAATCCAACTGCCAGGATCCAATCTCCATCCCATCAGTTTAAGAAATGAAAAGCTACCTGGATAAAATTACTTAGGTTCTACTTTCCAAATAAGAAACCCTTTTGGGGACCAGCAGATGGCGTGGTGGTTAAAGCCCTAGACATTACCACATGGCTGAACACAGTTTGAGTCCTGGACCTGGTGGCTTGCTTTCCCACTTTCCCTCTGCGCACTCTATCTCTCTCTGATCAAATTAAAATAAATGAATGAATAAATAAAATTGAATAAATAATTCTTAAAAAATCCTTTTAATGGTTTCCAAATGAGTACCCTAATTCTTAGAAACTTTCATAGGAGATTGCTCTTTTATTTATTTATTTATGTTTTTGAGAGGTTTGTCGCTATAGGGCGCGTGCGTTCGCCAGACAGACAGAGAGAGACATAGAGACAGAAAGCGAGAAATCACCCCCCAGGGGGGATGGTCACGTCGCAATCCCTTCTCCTCCATTCTCCTCTCGGGATCCTGGGCACGCACGCACACGTGCCCGGCGTGAGTTGTAAGCCACCGGGTCCGAGACACGAACCGCGGTCGACTACGTGGGAATCCAGCGACATAGCCATTACGCTAACTGCTGGTTCCCTTATTATTTATTTTTTTTTGAGAGGTTTTTGCTAGAGGGTGCGTGTACTCGCCAGAAAGACAGAGAGAGCCAGAGACAGAAAGCGAGAATCACCCCCCAGGGGGGATGGCCACTCCGCAATCCCTTCTCCTCCATTCTCCTCTTGGGATCTTGGACACGCACACATACGTGCCTGGCACACACACGTGCCCGGCACACACACGTGCCTGGCGTGAGTTTAAGCCACCAGGTCTGGGACTCGAACCGCGGTCGACTTCATGGGAGTCCAGCGACATAGCCATTACGCCAACTGCTGGTCCCAGGAGACTGCTCTCTTTAGGTGCTCTTACAGAACTCATTTCCCTGGATGTGGAGGATGCCACCAACCTCCTGACAATAGGATTAGAAATATAATCAATAAATACAAGTTAGAAATGTGTTATGCAAACAAGGGATCCTGGGCTAAGAAATAAAAGGTCTCAGTTCTAGATACAGATATTACTAACTTGTAAGATCTTAAAGAACTTAGCTTTTATTTCCCCATATAACAAATCTATCCTACCTACCTCAAAGTTAGGGGTTTCAAGTGAGAAATGCCTTGGAAGACATAAATAGTTATAAAATGATAATTATGAATTATGATGATTCAAAACTAGAAATAACTAGAAGCTTATTTTCCTACAAAATACTATTTTTCATCTTTGATAAGACACAATACCATCTATATATGCAAACTGGAAACCTTCCCAGAGTTGACAGAACAAAATGAACTATTTCAGGTCTCACTCCTCAATACTCCTGTGGCTAGGGTCGGATTCCTTAAACATCAACTTAAGAAAATATAGCTAGGGAACCAGCAGTTAGCGTAATGGCTATGTCGCTGGACTCCCACGTAGTCGACCGCAGTTCGCGCCCGGACCCGGTGGCTTAAAACTCATGCCGGGTGCATGTGCGTGCGTGCCCAAGATCCCGAGAGGAGAATGGAGAAGGGATTGCGGCGTGACCATCCCCCCTGGGGGGTGATTTCTCGCTTTCTGTCTGGCGAGCACACGCATCCTCTAGCGAAAACCTCTCCAAAAAAAAAAAATAGAAAGAAAGAAAGGAAATATAGCTGTTCTTTTCAGCCTAGCCTTAGGGTACTAAAACAGTCCTCTACAACAATCGCTCATCTCCACTTCAGATAGAGTGCACTAAAAATAGTTGATAGCTGAACCTCTGAAAAGTAAAACCACCTACAGGATGCAAAGGTAAGCAGAAACACCATTAAAAGTAAAGAGAAAGTAAAGTAGGAAGAGTTGCTGGCTAAAGCTGGGTAACAACCTCCAAGCACTGTGAGGAAATATTAAGAAACCATCCTATAATACTGATTATTCTACCCACAAATTACTGAGTCTAGAATGAGCTAGGAAAAACACCCAATAAAAATTTCAATGGAGGACCAGCAGGTGGCATGGTGGTTAAGGCCCTGGATTCCCACATGGCTGATATTGGTTTGAATCCCAGACTTGGTGGTTTGTTTTCTCATTTTCCCTCTCTTTCTCTGCTGAGCATAAGTGTCCTATAACAAACTTTAAAAAATAATAATAGTAAAATTAATTTTTAAAAAATGTCAATGGGTTTACCAGAACCATCAGATATCCCATTGTCAACTTCCTGCCTAGCTGAGTTTTAAGAGTGGTATAGGGGGCCAGGAGGTGGTGTGGTGGTTTAGGCACTGGTCTCCCACATGGCCAACCACAGTTGGAGTTCTGGACCCAGTGGATTCACATATGGCCAATCATAGTCCGAGTCCCAGACCTGGTGGCTTCAAAATCACACCGGGTGCACAAGCATGCGTGCCCAAAACCCTAGAAGGAGAATGGAGAAGGGACTGTAGCACAGTGGGCTAATTTTTCACTCCCCCTTCCACTGTTTGTCTCCTTCCTCTCTCTGGCAAGCACACATGCCCTCAGGCAAAAACCTCTATTAAAAAAAAAAGTATTATAATTTTGGGGCTAGTAGCTTGGGAGAATTTAGGGTGCTGGACTCCTACATGGCTGACTACAGTTTTAGTCCCAGACCTAGCAGCTTGCTTTCTCACTCTTCCCCCTGCCCCTCTCTCTCTGGTGAGGACATGTACCCTATAGCAAGTTAAAAATATAATAAATAAAATTTAATTAAATAATTCTAAAAAAAAAGTGGTATAAATTTTTTAATTTTAGATTTTATATGTACAAGTCAATTGATCACCTAGATAGTACTGATTAAAAAAAATAAAAGCGGGACCAGCAGTTGGAGTAATGGCTAAGTCAATGGACTCCCATGTAGTCGACTGTGGTTCAAGTCCTGGACCCGGCAACTTAAACTCACGCAGGGCACGTGTGCGTGCGTGCCCAAGATCCCAAGAAGAAAATGGAGAAGGGATTACAGCATGGCCATCCCCCCTGGAGGGTAATTTCTCACTTTCTGTCTGTCTTTCTGGCGAGCTCACGCACCCTATAGCAATAAATAAATAAATAAATAAATAAATAAATAAATAAATAAATAAAAACTATCTGCTACAATTATAAACACATTATATCAGTAAAGTTTCTAAGCCTAATATCAGAATGAAGTGGGGAGGGGAATAATGGTTATGTCACTGGACTCCACTCGATTGTGTTTCAAGTCCTGGACCCAGTGGCTTAAACTCATGCTGGGCATGTGTGTGTGTATGTGTGTGTGTGCGCACGCGCGTCCAAAATCCCAAGAGGAGAATGAAAGAGAAGAGATTGCAGGGTGGTCATTCCCCCTGAGGGGTGACTTCTCACTTTTTTGTCTCTCTCTTTGTCTTTCTGGGAAGCACACGCACCCTACAGCCCAAAAAAAAGAAAAAAGAAAAAAGAAAAGAAAAAAAGAATTAAGTGTGGGGGCCAGTAGGTGGTGTGGTAGTTAAAGGTGCCAGATTCCCACATGGTTAACCACAGTTCGAGTCCCGGATCTGGTGGCTTGCTCTCTTGCTTTCCCTTTCTCTCTCTCTCTCTGTCTCTGCCTCTGTTTGGTCAAACTTCGCCAAACTCAGACCTAGCCTTATCAAAGATGCTCAGCACTGGACCAGCAGATAGTGTAATGGTTATGTCACTGGATTTCCACATAGTCGACTGCAGTTTGAGTTCTGGATGCAGAGACTTAAAACTCACACAAGATGTGCATGCATGTGTGTCCAAAATCCCAAGAGGAGACTGGAGGAGAAGGAACTGCAGCATGGCCATCCCTCCTGGGGGGTGATTTCTCACTTTCTGTCTCTCTATGTCTGTCTCTGTGGTGAGCACACGTACCATATAGCAAAATTTCTTAAAATAAATAAAGATGCCCAGTAACCCAACTACTCCTGAAACAATGAAAAAAAAAAAAAAAAATCCCAGAGCTCTGAAGAACTGCAGGACCCACTTGTCTTGACAGCTAGTTCAAGGAAAACTCTGAAAGAAATCACTGCCTTGGGACTAGCAAGTAATTTTTATTTTAAGGTTTTTGCCATAGGGTGGGTGTACTTGTCAGACACACTGAAATGGAAAGAGAGTAATCACCCACAGGAGGATGGCTACACTGTAATCCTTCTCCTCCACTCCCCTCCTGGGATTTTGGGCATTCATGTACACACACGCCCAGCATAATTTTCAAGTTACCAGGTCCTAAACTCAAACCACTGTAGACCATAAACCACTGCAGACCATGTCAAGTCTAGCACCTTAACCACTACGCCACCTGCTGGCCCCAATGAGTAGGTAATGTATGTTTGTTTGTTTTAAGATTTAATTTTACTTGTTACTATTATTTATTTTTTAATTTGACTAGAAAGAGACAGAAAGAGAAAAGGAAAGGGACAGAGCAAGGCACCAGGTCCGCAGGACTTGAATCACTATTGGCTATGTGGGAGTCCAGCACCCTAACCACTACTCCACCTGTAGGCCCCAAGCAGGTAATATTTTGCAGAGAGCTCCTAATGGGTCTGGTGGCATCACCAATTCCTCCAGTATCAAAGAGCATCAAGAAAAATTAGTTTTCCTACCCGGAAAAGATAAAAATCTTTTTATTTGAAACTAGAGTTCTGTATTGGAAAAAGAGGTATTCTCCTCTTGTGCCTTTCAGACCTCTCCTTAAGTCTGTAAATGGTTCCTGAAGCTGTTCATCTTTGACACCCAGTAGGAGTTTGCTGTGGAGAACAGTTATAATCCATTGTTGCTATGGAGATTTTTGTTCTACAAATCATACCTAAGCTCTTAACAACCAAGCAATTGTTTTCTTTCCTCTGAAATAAAAGAGATGGCTGTCCTGTACAATATCAAGCTTCTGGGCTTTTCAAAGACCTGACAACCAACATGAGACTCAAATGCCCATTCCCAGCCCAAGAAATGAATAAACTATTTATTTAATCAGAGTCAATCTCTTCTACATTCCCAACTTCAAAATCTCAATTTGCTTCACTCCAGAGAGACACAAAAGCATCAGTGGAGGATTATAGAGCTCAAATCTTCCCCAGTCTCTTTCATTAACATATATCATCAGTGTTGTTACAAACCAGCATAACTACAAATAACAGCTGAACACCACCCCCTGAAGAAGTCATGCATTTCTGATAATCAAACTTTTACAAAGGGACAAAATGTACAAAACTTTCCCCCTGACTCTTGCAAGGAAATTATTCAAGAGTTCTAAAACCGTGTGTGCAGTTAATATACGCTTTATTCCCACTGTCATTTGGTGTTAGTCCCTAACAATTCAAATTATTTTGCCTTCTCCATCACTCAAAGCAAGCTTTTTGAGCACAGTATACATTCCATGGAGACTGTCCCCTCAGATGATGGATTCTAGACTCTCAATCTAGTAACCCACCTTGCCTAAGAACCACAAAAGAAATCTGGTAAATCAATTAAACACCAAACTCTCTCAAAGACTCATACCCATCCATTTGCTGGCTAAGTACCCAATCTAAGACCCACCCCCACTCTTTCACTCTAAACAAAAGCAAAAATCCATGCACCATACAGCCTGCCTCAGAGCACCCAGCAGGAAAGCCCGACTCCGGATAGTTGTAGACTTGCATAACCTGAGTTGAGGAAAATAGAATGCAGTATTAATGAAGAACAAGGACTTGCTCTTAGTGGTGGAGACTATGACCCTTTACACTTACCCCACTTACAGAAAAGACAAGGAATGGCCCAAAAGATGTGCATTTCCAGGAAAGCAAATGAAATATCTTGGTGGGAATGAATAATCACCTGCACCCACATTTATTTCCTATCCTCAAAACTTCTTGCACAGGGTACGAGCAGGTACAAACCCAACACCAGGAGTAGGGCATCAGATACTCCCGGGTTGCATCCTCTAAGATGACAGGAAAAATTAACTAATCTGTTCCCAAATGGAACAGACTGGCCACATACACGAGGGTAATCCCACCAAATCTTGCCAACATAAAAGAAAAGCTTAGGGGTTAAGAATCCATACCCTGTAAAAAGTCAACTGGGTCCCAAAAAGGAAGTCAGGCCTAAATTAGGGTGACACATTTTTCTCAAAAGATCTGCCCCGAGGAGTAGAATACTCAAGCAATGACTACTGAGTAAAGTGTGTTTAGCCAAAGTTTAACGATCTCGCACACACTCCTCCCCATGTGCCCCTCAGCCAGAGTATGCCCCCTTGCAAAGTCACCAAGCTTATAAAAGAATGACACTGCCCTGGGGCACAGGCCTGGCAAGTAAAGGCTATGCTAAAGGGGCCTTCATAAAACAAGTCTCCTTTCACATGCAAAAGATCTGGGTTTCCAGTAGATGTAAAATCGAGCCCAAAGGAAAAAACTTCAGTTTGAGGGAGCTGGAAAGCACAAATGCCGCCACGCCTAATCCATCTAATACTGAAAGGCCAAAATAGGTCGGAGGGAGGCCGTCCTGTACCCACGAGTGAATAGACCCATGTCAGACAATACTAAGAGGAACCCCAGCCCAAGCAATGTCCAAGGGCCCCGTTACCTTCCACTTGGGAGCATTCATCGGGAGGGAACACGAGGGCGGCCTTGGGGCGTCAGCCCCCACCTTTTCCCTCTTCCCTTGATCTGACCGACGTCTGGCGAGGAAGTGGGGAAGAGGCGAAATCTTCCCCTCTCCAAGATCCGGCTTGTGCCCGTCACTTCCCAATTTCCACTCGGTGCCAGGCCCAGGAGACCAGGAGAAGGCGCGCCCCCGGTACACTCGCAAGTCTCTCAGGCGCGTCCCCGGCCCCGAAGCTCGGCTCGCAGTGGCCACAGCACCCACCCAAAGCCGCTTCCTCCCACTTGGTGAATGGTACATGGACCGCAGGGGAGGGGGAGTGACTCTACCCAAGGCGACCCCAACACCTCCGGCCACGCTCCCGCGCACTTCCCCACCCCTCCCAACCGCGCAGTGACCGACCCCCGGGTAAGGGGCGTGGCTAACAGGCTGAGTGCCCCGAGCGCGCCCCCGCCCGAGCGCGCCCCCGTTACCTTTTACCACGTCACACTCGATGACGCGTCCGCGGCGCTCGAAGAGGCTGCGCAATTCCTGGCTTGTGCATGCAGCCGACACATTGCCCACGAAAATCTTCCAAGTGTTAAGAGGCCTTGGGCGCGACATCTCCACCACGAGTGCGCGCCCCGGCCTCAGCTCGTGGCCGTGCAGGGCCTCGATGGCGCGCAGCGCGCCCGCGTTCTCGCGCATGTGCACGAAGGCGAACTGTTTCATGACGGCGCAGCTCATGACCGTGCCGTAGGGCGCGAAAAGGGCTGCCAGCTCTTCCGGCGTCGTATCCGCCCCATCGACGTTACCCACGAATATCTTCATTTTGCCGCTGCAGTCGCCTTCCCGGAGAGCGGGGACCTCTCCGCCAGCGACAGGCCAGACGTCCGACTGACCGGCAGTCCTCCCCAGGAATGGCTGGCGCCCGAGTACCCCGCCGCGCAGGCGCCTTCACCTAGCCAATCAGGACCCGCACCCCGCGCGTACCTCAGCCAATCAGAAAGGCTGGGAGAAGATGCACTCGAGCGCAGCCTATCCCAGAGAGCCTGGAGCCCGCTCGTTAACGGAGGGGTGGGAGAGAGACGACGGCGCGCGACCAACCGCCGCTGCGAGGGGGAGGGGGAAAGAGGGTTGGCGTAAGAGGGATCGCGCGCTGGGGTGCGGCGGCCGCGCAGAGGCCTAGTTTGTGAGTCGGCCTCTAGCCCGGGTGGGGCCTGGACTAGCTGGCCCCAAGGAAAAACTTTTGTTTCGACGGAAGTTAGGGCTCCTCCCATTCTGGCTGCTTTTACCTAACTCGCCCCTAGAAGTGGCTGAGTGTATGTTGTCCACGGGAAGACCGGTCCTGGCGGGAGAAACGAAGACGAACAACTTCAACAAACGGCTCCCGAGTCTGCGGGAGCCCAGGATTGGGCTGTTCAGCCCGAGGGGCCCTCAGAGACTTCTGTCTGCCTGAAAGAGACCCTAGTGCCCTTAATTTCTTCTTCACTATTTATTTATTAGGTTTTTGCCATCGCTGCAGAGACAGAGACGAAGAGAGGGAAAGTGAAAAATCACACACACACACACACATCCCTCCCCATGACCATGCTGCAATCCCTTCTCCATTCTCTCAGGATTTTGGGCAGGCGGCATATGCACCTGGCATGATTTTCAAGCCTCCAGGTCCGGGAATTTACCCCTGGTTGCCCAGTGCTTTAACCACCATGCCACCTCCTATGAATTTGACACTCTAGGTACTTCGTGTAAGCAGAATCATGCAAATATTTGTCCTTTTGTGACTGGCTTACATCAAGCAGCATAATGTCTTCAAGATTCATCCATATTGTGGACTGTATCAAAATTTCATTCCCGAGTCAGGTCACCTTTTTTGTTGTTATAAGGTGCATGTGTTCGCCAGACAGAGAGAGAGAGAGAAAGTAAAAAGTCACTAGCGGGGGAATGACCAATCCCTTCTCCTTCAGCCTTTCTAGGGATTTTGGGCATGCATGCACATGTGCCCAGTGTGATTTTTAAGCTGCCAGGTTCAGGACTTGAACTACAGACAACCATGTGGGAGTCCAGTACCTTAACTATCATGCTAAATACTGGGCCCTGGATTTTTTTTTTTTTTTTTAATTAAGTATCATTTAAATACAGTGACAATTACCCTTTCCAATATACAGTTCTTCAAGTTTTGACAAACATATACAGTAATGTACCCACCACTGCAGTTGAGATATAGAACAGTTCTTTCACCCTAAAAAGCTTTTTTTTTTTTTTTTTTTTTTTTTTTAAGATTTTTGTCATAGGGCATATGGGCTGCCAGAGAAGAGACAGAGAGATACAGTGAGAAACAGTGAGAGGAAAAGTGAGAAATCACCCCCCAGGGGATGACCACACTGCAATCCCTTCTCCTAGGAGTTTGAGCACATATGCGCAATCCACCCACACATATGCCCAGCATAATTTTCAAGCCACCAATTCTGGGACTTGAAGTATAGGTGACCTCATGGGAGTCCAGCACCTTAACCACTATGCCACCTTCTGGTCCAACTAAAAAGCTTTCTTCTACTGCCATATCTACTGGCAAACACTTATCTGTTTTCTTTCACTACAGTTTTGCCTTTTCCAAAACATTATGTAAATGGAGTCATACAGTATGTAGCTTTTGAGTCTACTTTCTTTTTTTTAAATGTATTTTTTTAAGGATTATTTTATTTTAACTTTATTTATTATTATTGTTACTTTCCAGTTTGATCAGACAGACAGAGAGAGAGAGAGGGAAAGTGAGAAAGCAAGCCACCAGATTCAGGACTTGAACCACGGTCAGCCATGTGGGAGTCCAGCGCCTTTAACCACCACGCCACCTGCCGGCCCCAAGTCTACTTTCTTTTTATTTATTTATTTTTTGGTCTTATAACTTTATTTGAAAATCAGCAGTTCTTATCCACGTTGACTGTTTGTACATTTTTAAAAGTGATAATAGGTACATAAGTCATCAGAGTGTAGAGCTTGTTGGGTGAATCTCATCCTCCTTACATTTTCTGGACAACCACACACAGATGATATGGGATGTTCCTTATTCCTTTGGCCCAGACAGCTTTGTTGAGTCTGGTATCAATGCGCACATCTAGAGTCCCTATCTCCTTCATGGCAAGTTTCCGGATCTCTGAGTGCCTGAGGGGCACATTTCTTGAGGCCCACACCATGGATGGGCTTGTGAATGTTGATGGTATATTCCCGGGTCACCACCTCGTTGATGGCAGAATGGCCCTTCTTCTCACCACCCTTCTTTGCAGGAGCCATTCTGCCCGGCCTAAGTCGGAAAGCTTAAGTCTGCTTTCTTTCACTTAGCATAATAGATTTACTATTCATCCATGTCATTGATGTCATTGTATCTGTAGTTAGTTTCTTTTTATTGATAATTTATGTTGTATAGATGTACCAGTTTGTTTTTCTTTTCCACAGTTAAAGACATCTAAATTGTTTTTTAAAGAATTATTTATTATTATTATTGTTAATATTATTTTTCATGTGAGTTTTGCCAGAGAAAGACAGAGAGAGAGAGAGAGAGAGAGAGAGAGAGAGAGAGAGAGAGAGAGAGAGAGAGGGAGAGGGAGAGGGAGAGTGAGAAAGCAAGCCGCCAGGTCCGGGACTCAAACCATGGCGGGTCATATGGGAATTCCAGCACCTTAACCACCATGCCACCTGCTGGCCCAAGACATCTAAATTGTTTGCAGTGTTGGGCAACAATGATTAAAGTTTATGTACAGGTATTTATGCAAACAGAAAAAAAATTTCTTCTTGTTGCCAGAGAGCACGTGTGCTCACCAAAGAGAAAGGCAGAGAGAAAGGGAAAAAGCACTCCTCAACAGGGAATGGTCACACCACAATTCGTCTTCCTCCATTTCTGCATCCTGTCAGGACTTGGGGCACTCATACACATGCTCCTGGTATGTTTTTCAAGCCACTGAGGCTGGGATTCAAACTATAAGGTTGACTTTCTGAGATCCAGCTGCCTTAACCACCAAGCCACAGAGCCAGCCCTGTGCAAACAAAAATTTTAATATGTCTCGATAAATATCTATGAAGCACAAGATCATTTTGAATGATAAAAACTATAAAGTGTTGAGCACTGTGTAAGGCACATAGTAAGAAGCTAATAAATGGAGCTATTAGGAAAGTTTGCTGAAGAATTCTATTACAAGTCAAATGAAAAGAATATTTATAGCATTCTACTAGAATTTTATTAAGCATGTACTATTGGGTCATCAGAAAAGTCATGACACATTTTTGCATAGAAAAATATGTCATGGCGGCCAGCAGATGGTGTGGTAGTTAAGGTGTTGGACTCCCACTTGGCCAACCACAGTTCGAGTCCCAGACCTAGAGGCTTGCTTTCTCACTTTCCCTCTCTCTGTTTCGCTGTCTCTCTGGACAAATTGAAAAATAATGATGTTGAATAAAATTAAATAAAATAATTCCTTAGGGAAAAACTAAGAAAAACACATCATGATTTTCCTGACAACCCAATATACGGCAGGCATTTTTCTAGTTTCTGCTGCAACATTCATTTAAAATTATGATGTCCTGTGTGTGTTTAATTCAAAAACACAAATAATTTGTTTTTATCATACCTCATTACCCAAATTTGTCATTTCTTGGTGACAACACTAGACTGTGCCTCTTCACCTCTACCAGGTTTTCTGACGTGTCCATGACAAAAGATTATTTTATTTATTTATTTTTTTTGGAGAGGTTTTTGCTATAGGGCATGTGCGCTCGCCAGAAAGACGGAGAGAGACAGAAAGTGAGAAATCACCCCCGGGGGGATGGCCACACCACAATCCCTTCTCCTCTCAGGATCTTGGGCACCCACGCACACGTGCCTGGCATGAGTTTAAGCCACCGGGTCTGGGACTTGAACCATGGTCAACTACATGGGAGTCCAGCGACATAGCCATTATGCCAATTGCTGGTCCCCAAAAGATTATTTTAAACATCATGACTATGCCAGAGAATAGGGTCTATGCCACTTTTCTATCTGAAAAAACCTTTCTTTGTACTTTCATACAAAGATCCAAAGCTTCAATAAAACATATACTTGAAATACTTATATCATACTACTTTCCCCCCAAAAAAACTGAAATGACTTACAGAAGAAGGAATTTTTGAAAAATAAATCATAGTTTAGGACCAGCAGATGGTATAATGGTTATATTGCTGGATTCCCATGTAGTTGACCTGGTTCAAGTCCCGGTCCTCGTGGCTTAAAACTCACACTGGGGGGAACCAGCAGTTAGTGTAATGGCTATGTCGCTGAACTCCCACGTGGTCGACCGCGGTTCGCGTCCCGGACCCGGTGGCTTAAAACTCACGCCAGGCGCGTGTGCGTGTGTGCCCAAGATCCCGAGAGGAGAATGGAGGAGAAGGGATTGCGGCGTGACCATCCCCCCTGGGGGGTGATTTCTCGCTTTCTGTCTCTATGTCTCTGTCTGTCTGGCGAGCACACGCACCCTATAGCGAAAATCTCTCCAAAAAAAAAAAAAAACTCACACTGGGCACATGTGTGTGGGTGCCCAAAATCCTGAGAGGAGAATGGAGAAGGACTTGCAGCAGAAGGACTATCTCTCCAGTGAGCACATGTGCCCTATAGCAAAAATGTCTCCAGGAAAAAAAAAAAAGAAAAAATATTAACCGTAGGTCAAAATCATGAAAAGAAAGAAAAATATTTTCACCAGCAGGCTAAATATAGGTATTGAGGATTCTCAACCCTTTTTCATTATCACTCCCAACAAGTCTGAGACATTTTTTTAGAATGATTTAATTTTATTTATTAGTATTTTTTAAATTTGCTATAGGACACATGTGCTCTCAGAGAGAGCAAGAGAGGGAAAGTGAGAAAGCAAGCTGCCAGGCCTTCCAAGACTTGAACCATAGTTGGCCATGTGGGAGTTCAGTGCCTTAACCAGTACACTGCCTGCTAGCCCCTATTTACACATTTAAAAAAAAAAAATCACCTCTACTCTCATTAAAATCTAATATCACAGGTATATTATGTATCTGTTTATGTAAATTTGATTGAACTCTGTTCTCTAGTTTATGTGACAGAATTTCTCAAGTTTCCCTCCATTCACTCTAAAGAAAGATTGTCCATGTCAGATTTCTTTATTACAGAGATTGTTTTTTCCAAAGTTAAGTTTACTGCAACACATGTCCGTAGTGTTTTTTGAGATAAATTTAACTTTATTTTTTTTAATTTAAATTTATTTATTTACATTCATTCACTGTACATCATTACAGCATACAAAACGAGATTTTCCATCCAGAGTACATTGTATATTGTCTCAATCAAGCACATCAACAAACATGTTACTGTCAACAAATAATTTTCCATTTCTTGTTTCCTGTATGTTTTGCTTTTTTCCCCCCATCCTTGATTCCCTATCTCTTACCCTCTGCCATCTCCCACTCTGTTCCCACACTGTCTCTGGTATCTATGTTTACTTTCTATACTGTTCTCCCCCCACATTTTATTGAATTACTAAAGATCTTAATTAATCTAAATATTTTCATAGCAAACACAGCTGATGTATACATTTCCATGAACACAAGTCTAACTTTAGGCATCTTATAAAGTAACACCTAGCCGGGGCTATATATCTTACTGCAGTTATTGAATAGATATTTTTTTTCTGAAACTTTTTTTTGTAACTTAATTTACATTCTTTCCCTAAGCATCATCACAGCATACAAAATGTGATTTCCCATCCAGAATATACTGCATAGTGACTTAATCATGCATATAAGTATCAAAAATTTTCCATTTCTAGTTTCTAGAATTTTTTTTACCCCTCTTTCTGACCCTCTGTCCTTTCCCACCTCTTCTCATACTATCTCTGGTGTCTACAATTGTCTTCCATTCCTTTCCCCCCCACATTGTATTGATCACACAATTTCTTAAATAATCTAACTACTTTCGATGGTAAGTTCACTTGGTACCGTTAAGAAAACCAGGAAACAGGTTAGGATTCTGTTCAAATGGTAGGTGCATGAACCTATCAGTTTCATGTACTTTATCTTCTGTTCTGGTTCAATTTTCCCGATTAAATTCTGGGATAACTTTCTATCACAACAGTTCACTCATTCTCAACAGGGGTATTATTGTCCCAAGGGAGTGAAAATTGGTTCTCAAGAGGAAGAAAAAGGAAAACCCTTAGCTGATACAATGCTTTATAACCTTTCAAAGGCTCACAGTATATAAACAGATGTTGGTTGGGTTGCTGGACACCCACATGTTCGACTATAGTTCAAGTTCTGGACTTGGCACCTTGCTTTCTTACTTTTTTCATTCTCTCTCTGGTCAAATTAATAAAATAATAATAATAATGAATAAAGTTAAATAAGTAATTCTTCTAAAAAAAGAAAGGGGATCAGTAGGTGGCACAGTGGTTATGTTGCTGGACTCCCACATAGTCTACCGCAGTTCAAGTCCCTGACCTGGAGGCTTGAAACTCACACCAGTTGCGTGTGGATGTGTGCCCAAAATTCCAAGAGGAGACTGCAGAAGAAGGGATGGGGGAGTGATTTCTCACTTTCTGTCTCTCTTTCTCTCTCTGTCTCTCCGGTGAGTGAACATGTCCTATAGCAAAAATCTCTCTTAAAAAAAGAAAGAAGAAAGAAAGAGAGAGAGAGAGGGAGGGAGGGAGGGAGGGAGGGAGGAAGGAAGGAAGGAAGGAAGAAAGAAAGGAAGGTGAAACAAAGGAAGAAAAAGAAAAACCCACCAAGCACATATGTGTACATGCCCAAAGTCCTGAGAGTAGAATGGAGAAGGGAATGCAGCATGGCCATCCCCCCAGGGTGTGCTTTCTCACTTTCTCTCTGGTAAGTACACACACCCTATCTCAAAAACTAAAATGTCTAAGACTGTGCCAGAGCCAGCTGGTAGCACAGCTGTCAACCCTCTGCTCTGCTAGACCAACAAGGGTAGTTCCTGAATTCATGTCCCAACGCCTTCCACGCACTCCAGGTATGCATGTATGTGCCTGTGATCTGGGCTGGTTGAGGCTGGGTGTGAATGGTAATGTTGGGGCCCTGTGCTAAATGCCTGTCTCTCCAGCTCTCTCTCTTACGGAATAAATCAATACACTTATAAAAGACCGAAGGAGTATGTGTGTGTGTGTGTATGTGTGTGCGTGGGGGGGGGGGGGGCAACAAAGCAAAGCAAGTGAAGATTTTAAAAAGGAAGGAAAAAAAAGCCAACTCCTTTGTATTTTTAATATTTTTAAAAAATTTTTTTAGTTTGCTACAGAGCGCACGTACTCACCAGAAGAGAGGCACAAAGGGAGAGTAAGAGAGAGAAAGTGAGAAATCACCTCCCAGGGGTATGGCCATGTCACAATCCTTTCTCCTCCATTCTCATCTTGGGAATTTGGGGCACATATATACAAGCACCCACATGATTTTCAAGTTACTGGGTCTGGGACTTGAACTGTGCAGTTGGCCATATGGGATCCAGCCACCTTAAACTCCATATCACCTACTGGCCCAAAAGTCTACTTCTAATTTTTTTTTTAATAATTATTTATTTTATTTTATTTATTCATTCATTTATTTTTTAATTTGACCAGAGAGAGACAGAGGGTGAGAGTGAGAGAGAAAGTGAAAAAGCAAGCCACCAGATTCAGGACTTGAACCCTGGTCAGCCATGTGAGAGTGTCCAGCACCTTAACCACCATGCCACCTGCTGTCTCCCCAAAAGTCTACTTCTAATAAGTTATTTGGGCTTAATTAAATGGTGCAGAAAACTACAAATTGAGTTATGCGATCTTAATTGCCCAAATCGGGATAAATTACAAAATTATGAAACATCTTACAGGCTTAATTTGAATTTAAGTTCCCTGTTATCACAGCAACAATCTTTTTTTTAAATTAATTTATTTGTTTACTTATTTTAATTTGACCAGAGAGGGACAGAGTGATCGAGAGAGAGAGGGGGTGGGGGTGGGGGGCAAATGAGAAAGCAAGCCACCAGGTCCGGGACTCAAACCATGGCTGGCCATGTGGGAGTCCACCACCCTTAACCACCATGCTACCTGTTGGCTCCCACAGGAACAATCTTAAAAAGACTCAAAGGGACCAGCAGTTAGCATAATGGCTATGTCACTGGACTCCCATGTAGCCGACTGTGGTTTGAGTCCCAGACCTGGTGGCTTAAACTCACACTGGGCGCGTGTGCATGCATACCCAAGATCCTGAGAGGAGAATGGAGGAGAAGGGATTGTGGTGTGGCCACCCCCCCTCCCGGGGGGGGGTGATTTATCACTTTCTATCTCTCTGTCTCTCTGTCTTCCTGGTGAGCGCACGCACCCGATAGCAAAAACCTCTCCAAAAAAGAAAAGATTCAAAGTCCAGGCACTGTGATACAGCAGTAATACAAGTGCCCTGCAAGGCGGGAAGCCATATGACTGACCATGGGGTTCAGATTCCCAGGTCAGCCTGAAAACACAACGGATGCGTGTGCAGGTGCCCAGGATCCTGGGGAGCTGGAGGGCCAGGAAAAGGGGAGCACATATGATGAGATCCCGTCAAGGATCTGTTTCTCTGTCGTGGGTGTGTGATCATAAAGATAAAATGACTTAAAAGTGTTTACAAACCCAGAAAGAGGACCAACAGATGACGTAATGGTTACATCATTTGACTTCCAATCTTCCACGGCATATTAACAAAATTAGGAAAACTGGATTACCACGACCAAAGATGTTACAGAGTGTACACAGTTCTGACAGGGAGAGCAACAATCAAAGAGTGGTTTTCTTTAGGAAACAATACTACTAAAAAACAGAAGTGATTTAAAATATTCAAGACCCATTAAATGCATGACTGTGACTCCACGCTGCCATTTAGTATGCTTTGTATTTAGGATATAAAAACTTCCCACCCACCCGCACCTACGGAATGTTAAGCTGACATGCAAGACAGTCAAAGCCTCCTATACGTCAATATCCCACTATTTTCTGGTTGTACTGGAAAATAAACAACCAGTAAATTATTTTGCCTCTTAGAAAAAAAGCATTTACACTTAAAAAATGGGATGCGGTGGGGTGGGATTCTCTCCATCTTAAAAATGTTTCTAGAGCTACTAAAAAACTTACATTTACAAAATAGTTGACAAAAATATCCTCTGGATATACAAGAAGGGAGACAGAGACCTGAGATATGACATTGCTCAGACTTGACTTCTTACTCTCCTGCTTCATCAGAGTGGACTCTTCCCATTTTTAGTTTCTCCATTTTCTGCAGGTAAATCTTTAGTGTCTCTGTTGGCCACTTCAGGCTCTTTCCCCTTTGCTCTCCTTTTTCCTTTTGTTTGCACTCTTTTGTCTGAAGATTTATCCTTCCCTGACACCTCTTTTGGCTTCCTCTCTTTTGCAGGAGCAGGTTTAGCCAACAGTCTCTCTGATCTCCTCTTGGGATCTTTCTTTCTTTCTTTCTTTCTTTCTTTCTTTCTTTCTCTCTTTCTTTTTTTTCTTTCTTTCTTTCTTTCTTTTTTTGTTTTTTGCTATAGGGTGCGTGCGCTCGCCAGACAGAGAGAGACAGAGAGACAGAGAGCGAGAAATCACCCCCCAGGGGGAATGGCCATGCCGCAATCCCTTCTCCTCCATTCTCCTCTTGGGATCTTGGGCACGCATGCACATGCGCCCGGCGTGAGTTTTAAGACACCGGGTCCAGGACGCGAACCGTGGTCGACTACGTGGGAGTCCAGTGACATAGCCATTATGCTTTGGGATCTTTTATGGCCGTCCCCTAGGCTGAGCTGATCTTTGTCTTGGGCATCCTGGCTGTAGACAGGGTGCATGCTGGGTGCCTGATGAGGCCGTGGCTCACCTAGAACCTTTGCGGAGTGAGTGAATAAATCCTACTGCTCCTCCAAAATTTTTAAAAATAGTAAAAATTAATAAAATTAAGGGACCAGCAGTTGGCATAATGGCTATGTTACTGGACTCCCATATAATCAACCACGGTTCAAGTCCTGGATCCGATGGCTTAAACTCATGCCGGGAATGTGTGCGTGCATGCCCAAAATCCTGAGAGGAGAATGGAGGAGAAGGGATTGCAGCGCGGCCATTTCCCCTGGGAGGTGATTTCTCACTTTCTGTCTCTCTGTCTGTCTCTGTCTTTCTGGCAGCACACATGCCCTATAGCAAAAAAAAAACTCTCAAAAAAAAATAATTAATAAAATTAAATAAACAATGTTTTTAAAAAGTAGACAGACATTTGAGAAGAAACAAGAATATTTAGTCTCAAAGTAGCTCCCCATGGGACCAGCAGTTAGTGTAATGGCTATGTTGCTGGACTCTCATGTAGTCGACTGCAGTTCGAGTCCCGGACCCGGTGGCTTAAACTCACGCCACGCGTGTGCGTGTGTGCCCAAGATTACAAGAGGAGAATGGAGGAGAAGGGATTGAGGCGTGGCCATCCCCTCTGAGGGGATGATTTCTCGCTTTCTGTCTCTCTGTCTCTCTCTGTCTTTCTGGCGAGCACACACGCCCAATAAGAAAAAACCTCTCCAGGGACCAGCAGTTAGGGTAATGGCTGTGTTGCTGGACTCCCACATAGTCGACCGTGGTTCGTGTCCCGGACCTGTTGGCTTGAGACTCATGCCGGGTGCGTGTGTGTGCGTGCCCAAGATCCCAAGAGGAGAATGGAGGAGAAGGGATTGCAGCATGGCCATCCTCCCTGGGGGGTGATTTCTCGCTGTCTCTCTGTCTCTCTTTGTCTGTCTGACAAGCACACACACCCTATAGCAAAAACCTCTAAAAAAAAAAAAAAAAAAAAGAAAGAAAGAAAGAAAAAACCTCTCCAAAAAAAGAAAAGAAAAAAAGTAGCTCCCCACAAGGTAAGTTATTTTATTTCATTTATTTATTTTTTTTGGAGAGGTTTTTTTTGTTTGTTTGTTTGTTTGTTTGTTTTTTGCTATAGGGCGCGTGCGCTTGCCAGAAAGACAGAGAGAGACAGAGAGACAGAAAGTGAGAAATCACCCCCTGGGGGGATGGCCATGCTGCAATCCCTTCTCCTCCATTCTCCTCTTGGGATCTTGGGCATGCACACACATGCACCCGGCATGAGTTTAAGCCACCGGTCTGGGACTCGAACCGTGGTCGACTACATGGGAGTCCAGGGACATAGCCATTATGCTAACTGCTGTTCCCACAAGGTAAGCTATTAATTGCAAAAAAAAAAAAATGCTAATGTACAGTGGTAAAACTCAGACATTAGCATGTTATCAAGTAATCAAGGTTAATCATACCTGTAATAAGATGTCAACTGATGTACTGGGAAGGATAAATCATTTTTATGGTACGTAAGTGCCATAATAACCTGAAGTGCATAATAACCTCAATCTAATCACTGAAAATCACAGACAAAGCCAAACTGAAAAACATTTTACAAAATAACTGATCAGTACGGATCAAATGTGTTAACACAGGGGCCAGCGGGCACCATGGTGGTTGAGGTATTGGATTCCCACATGTGGTTTGAGTCCTGGACCTGGTGGCTTGCTTTCTCACTTTCTCTCTCTCTCTCTGGTGAGCACAAGTGCCCTATAGCCAAATTTAAAATAATAATAAAATAAACATATGTGGACCAGCACATGGCATAATGTTTATGTTGCTGGACTCCCACGTAGTTGACCACAGTTTGAATCCCAGACCAAGTGGCTTAAACCTCACACTGGGCATGTGTGCATATGGGCCCAAAATCCCAAGAGGAGAATGGAGGAGAAGGGATTGAGCATGGCCATTTCCCCTGGGGTAATTTCTTGCTTTCTGTCTTTGTCTCTCTGTTGAGTACATGTGCCCTATAGCAAAAATCTCCACTAAATAAATAAGTAAATTTCAAAGTGTCAACCCAAGAAATGAAAGGAGACTGAGGAACACAGATTGGAGGAGACTAGGGAGACACAACTAAAAGTGAAATGTGATTGAGAATTGAGGTTGAGTCTCAAAGAAAAAATAAAGAGAGCATTAGTGGAAAAACTGGTGAAATTTGAATAAGGTCTGCAGTTAATAGCATTAATGTTAATTTGGTGGTTTTGGTAATTATGCTACGTTAACATAAATTGTTAACTTTAGGAGGAGCTGAGTGAAGAGTATAGTGAACTCTCTACTTTTTTTTAAGTTTTTTTTTTTTTATTAAGAACTTTTTTTAATTTAACTTTATTTATTTTAATTTGGTCAGAGAGAGACAGAGTAAGAGAGAAAGAGAGGGAACATGAAAAAGCAAGCCTCCGGGCCCAGGACTCGAACCACTGTTGGCCATGTGGGAGTCCAGTGCCCTTAACCACCATGCCAACTGCTGGCCCCCTCTACTATTCTTTTTATGGAAGTTATTTTTATATTGACAGAACTTGCAATATATGCATTTTACATTTAGGACACACATCTGTGGTATTTAAGAAAATTAAACAATGCATATTTGACTATAGCTCCATTTCTGCTCTGCAGAATGGTTTCTTTCTTTCTTTCTTTCTTTCTTTCTTTCTTTCTTTCTTTCTTTCTTTCTTTCTTCTCTTTCGTTCTTTCGTTCTTTCTTTCTTCTTTCTTTTGAGAGGTTTTTGCTATAGGGCATGTGCACTCACCAGAAAGACAGAGACAGACAGAGACAGAAAGCAAGAAATTGCCCCCCCCCCCCCCAGGGGGGATGGCTACGCTGCAACCCCTTCTCCTTCATTCTCCTTTTGGGATCTTGGGCACGCATGTACACACACCCAGCATGAGTTTAAGCCACCAGGTCCAGGACTCGAACCACGGTCGACTACATGGGAGTCCTGCGACATAGCTATTATGCCAACTGCCAGTCCCGATTGCGCTTTATTTTTTTAATTTATTTTTCTAAAGAATTATTTTATTTAACTATTTATTTATTTATTTATTTATTCATACATTTGACCAAAGAGGGACAGAGTGAGAGAGAGAGAAAGTGAAAAAGCAAGCTGCCAGGTCCAGGACTTGAACCGTGGTTGGCCACATGGGAGTCCAACACCCTTAACCACCACGCCACCTGTCGGCCCCTGTGCTTTATTTTTAAAATGAAGTTTGAAAATCACACAGCAGAGTTTAGAAAAAAATGGGCAAAGTGATTAAAGGTGTTGGATTCCCACATGGCTGATTGTGGTTCGTGTCCTGAACCTGGTGGCTTGCTTTCCCACTTTCCCTTTCTCTCTCCCTCTGTCTGGTCAAATTGAAAAATAATAGTAACAAATGGAATTAAATAAATAAATTATTATTAAAGAGAAAGAAAGAAAGGGAGAAAGGAATAAATAAATGGGCCAGCCCATGGTCTGGGAGTTAAAGGAGCCAGATCCCACACCACCAACTAACTATACAGTACAAATCCTGAACTACTAGCTTGAAAAACATGTTGGGCATGTGTAGGTACATGCCACCCCAAATCATGACAGGATGGAGAAGTGGAGAAGCGACTGTGATATAACCATGCCTCATAGGGGGTGAGGGGCTTCCTCTCTCTGGTGAGCACATGCGTGCCCTGGTAAAAATTTAAAAAGAAAATACTTAGAACAGAGAAACACTAATGGAGATGCTGATCTCTTAAGAATACTAATATAGGACCACTCAGTTGCATGGTGGTTAAAGCAGCTGGATCCCATATGGCTGATTGTGTAGTTCAAGTCCTGGACCTGGCAACTTGAAAAAGACAGTGGGTACGTGTGCATGCATGTCCAAAATCCTGAATGGAGAATGGAGAGGGATTTCAGTGTGGCCATCCTCCCTGGCTGGATACTTTATTTTTTCTCTACAGCAAACGCACACACCTTATACCAAATATAGAAAAAAAAAAAAAAAAAGTGCTAACAGTATGGGTGCTGGATAGTGGCACAGCAGGAAAATGTACTCTGGAGGCTGACCCACACGGGAAGGAGGTTCCAAGCTTGCATTCAGAGAACTCCCTGACTATATTGGGATATACTTCCGCAGGATCGAGGGCTAGCTGAAGTTGGGATGGATTGTGGTGAAACATACAGGGCACATGTGTGAATACCCAGAATCAGCATTGGAGAATGGCAGGAAAGCAATCTTGGTGTGATCAAACGCTGTGAGGGTGCTCATCTCTCTCTCTTTTCCTCTTGTGCTTACATATGTACTTTATTAATGAATAAAGAAAAAAAATCTGTTAACAGAGTGGTTAGTAGGGGATAGTGAGCACCTAGGCAGAAAAAGGTTAAACACAACCACAATTTTCAGAATGGAGGTGAGAGGTCAGGGATTGGATATGGGCAGAAAGAACCTGGGTTTCATTTTTTTTTTAAGTTTTTGCCATAGGATGTGTGTGCTCACCAGAAAGACAGAGGGAAAGTGAGAAATTCCTTGGGGGGATGGTCATGCTGCAATACCTTCTCCATCTTCCTCTTGGGATTTTGGGCATTCAGACACATGTGCCTGGCATGAATTTCAAGTCATTGGGTCTGGGACTCAAACTGCATTTGGCCATGTGGGAATCTAGCACCTTAACCACACCACCTGCTGGCCGCAAACCCAGAAGTTTCTGCAATGACCTTGAGAAGGAAAAAGATAGCCTGGGCCCTAGGCTTAAAAGGATTTGGCTCACAGGAACCCAGGGGAGCTGGAAAACAACCAGCATCTGTTTGGCAAGAAAAGGGGTCCAAAGGTTGATGTTAGAGGCAGAACCTGCAGCTTTGAATGGAAAACCAGCAGGCCCTGAGAACTGGGAGCTGAGCCAGGGCCTGGAAGCCAAAGCCAATCAACTGTAAAACCACTTTTCTGGTTGCAAGTAGACAGCATAGGAGCAAAGTCTGCAGTGTGACAGCTTACTGTGTCATAAAGGCAGCCTTACCAAGGATGAGCAAGCCTGACTCAATCCAATGGGATGGGGTTGGGGGAGAGATGGGTAGGGAGACCCTCAATCCAAGGCCCCAAGTGCTGTCCCCTGGCTAGTTGGATGCCTCCAGGGGCTCCAAGTGTCTCAAATTTGCATCACTGCTCCCTTAACCTACTGTGTGCAGGTTCTGGGCCAAACACTTAACTTACTAGATTAGCTAAGTCTTTCACTTGTGAGTAGAAGAAATCGAGTCAAGCCAGATTTTTTTTTTTTTTTTTTTTTTTGGAGAGGTTTTTGCTATAGGGCACGTGCGCTCGCCAGACAGACAGAGACAGAGAGACAGAAAGCGAGAAATCACCCCCAGGGGGGATGCCCACGCCGCAATCCCTTCTCCTCCATTCTCCTCTTGGGATCTTGGGCACGCACGCACACGTGCCTGGTGTGAGTTTAAGTCACTGGGTCCGTAACTCGAACCGCAGTCAACTACGTGGGAGTCCAGCGACGTAGCCATTACGCTAACTGCTGGTCCCACCAGATCAATTTTTTGAAGAGGGTACAGCGGAGATTCATTCGGAGAACACAGGAGTGCTCTCTGGATCACAGGGTAGAAGGTAGGTCTTACAACAGGCCCAGGTGGAGACTCCAGAGCGACTAGGTTTCTCCGCAACTCCTAAATCCTCTGTGTGCATCTGCCTCATTTGTCCTCCTTCACAGACTGACTTTTCCTCTGAGTTGACAAGGCAGGGAGAAGGAGGCCGCCTGAAGTTCCTGTACCCCCATGTTATGGGTCCAACCACAGGGAGAAACTAAATCTGGATCTTCTCTGATTTCTTGGTGAAAGCATGGCCCAACATGGGTCAGGTATCCATTTGGGTTCCAATCGGCCAGAATGAGAAGGAAGGCGGCTACACACAGAAGCATGACTGCTGTGGTCCTTCATTGTGACCCCAAGCAGGAAGATTGGACCCTGTGAGTGTGTGTGGATTTGTGTCCAGGTTTATTTGGCTCCAAAGCTAAAGAGTGGCCCTGGATAGTGAGGGCAGAGGCTGAGAGATTGAGTTCACCAAGCCCACTAAAGATACAAAGACACGGACTAAACACAAAGTTCCTTATGAAAATAACTTTAATTTACCAAGGGAATGTCATGGCATCCCCTACATACCCTGTACCTAGTTCTCATAGGCTTAGGCAAGCAAGGCCCCCTCTGGAAGTGGAAGGTGTGTGCTCAGCTGAGAGGAACAGACCCAAGGTAAGTCCATGCTCAGAGGTGAGCAGTCCTCTGGCCTGACTCCTTTCTGCCCTCACCAGCAATGGGCCGGTCTCGCTCCTCCCAGATGGTGAGGCCGTCACAGGAGCAGATTTTCTTGGGGTTCTGGAAAAGGCCAGCGGAACGTGCAATAATACCACAGGCCAACCTGCAGAAGAATGTGTGGTCAAGAGTGGGCACTGTCTGGCTGGGCCCCTCCAGGTCCCACATGTACAATCGGCAGAGCACAGCCTCCTGTTGGGGACAGCACCACTCACCTCTCCCCAGAGTTCCCTGTGATCTTGGATAAGGGATGGCCACCTCGGCCCAGGTCATCTTCTCCCTCATCGATAACCAGGCTGCGGCCAATCACATCCCATACCTTTGAGGGGAGACAATGGCCTTGGACAGTGGACTCTGTTAGGAAAGGTCCCCAACTTCCTTCTCACCTTACCTTCAGCTGCCCATCCTCTATCCTGAAGATGGCTCGGCCGTCAGCATCAGCGTGGACATTGCCTAGGTCCCCACGGTGCTAGAATGAGACCCGACCCAATGAGGGGAAAGGGTCATGTGGAACGGTTATTAGCGTCTGGCTTCCCTGTATGTGATTCCTCTACTTCCTCAAAGTACCAGTTTTCTCCTGTGGGTCCAGTCTAGTAGGATCAGGGACAGTCCAAGACCCAAGGAAGACAATCAGATACTCCTTCCCTGGACCTGAAATCCTGGGTAGAATGACAGCAAGCTGGTAACAGCCAAAGTTCTCCCTTCCTGTGCAGTGGGAAGACTGCACCATTGCACTAGGCCATTTCTCCTTTAAGGCTGCTACCTGGCCCAACACGGCCCTGCTTCTTAGCCTCCAGGTAGACAAGTTCCAAGCCTAGTTCTCCAGCCTCCTATTGGCTCTGTGAATCTTTCAATTCCTTTAGGCTTAAGTTGGTCAACCTATCATCTCCTTCTTTGCCAGTCTTAAGAAACAAAAGAAACTCAAGGGGCAAGGGCCTGTCCTGGTCCCCCAAAACTGGCTCTGCTTACTTTCTCCCATGAAGGTAACAAAAAATATCACAGCACATCTACTGGGTACCTCCTATGTCAGACACTCTGCCAGGCATGGCAGGAATATGTGCTCACCACCCTCAAGGGACTCGCAGCATGGTGGGGAGCCCGATATGGAACAGACATGTGACAATGTAAAACAGGGTGAGTCGCTGGGCATGTGTGCGTGCATGCCCAAAATCCCAAGAGGAGAATGGAGAAGGGACTGCAGCGTGGTCATCCACCCAGAGGCAGGAGGTGATTTCTTGCTTTATGTCTCTCTGTTTCTCTCTGCCTCTCTGGTGAGCACACTTGATCTATAGCAAAAATCTCTCTTTTATGAAACAAAAACAAAAACGGGGTGAGTACAAAGGTTAGTGAGTTTTGGGTAAAGAACCCTACTGGTAAACCACAGAAACCTACATTTGTGTAAATAAACTGTCCTCAACCTGACACTTTGGGCAGAAGCAAGTGCCTGTTGCCAGTAGAGGCCTGTCTACATGAACTCGCTGTTGAATAACAAAGTATTTCCCTGTGTGATGGGCTGAGCAGTGAGAAGCACCGGTTCCGCTTTATCTTGCTTTCCAGAGGGACATCTGTTGCTGGCACCTGGTACTTGCGTTACACCCTGTGTTGGGGACTTTGATGGTAGACAGATCAAGGCTGGACGATGATAGAAAATCTTGAGGAGTATTATGGGGGACAGGGCTGAGAGAGCAGCTGGAGTCATAAGCTAGTAATGGGTCAAGGCGAGGCAGTCCTTCCAGTCCCTCCCCTGGGCACAGAGGCAGGTAGAACTGGGCCAGGGGAGGTCATAAATGTCCCACCAAGAAGCTGGCCCAGGTTATATCCTCCAGAGAGCCAGAAAGGGCTTCAGGCAGGGGCATGCATGTCTGTGCTCTGAAGCAAACTCTATAGTATAGTATATGAAAGAAAGCAATGGAGGGAAACAAAGAGAGAAGGGAAAGAAGCTTGGAGACTAGTTAGGAGACACACAAGGGTCATCCAACTTGGACATAAATTCTCACATTGAATTCATTTCCATCTCAGCAAAACCAGGAGCTAAGACCCAAAAGGAACATGCCAGTCACCAAGGTGGCCTTGGCCACTCACTTGGTCATTTATGTCAAGGACTAGGGTGCAATACAGATGCTGACTCAGCCCCTTCTGATTCCCTGTTCCAAGTGGGGTTGAGGGGGACCAGCAGTTAGCATAATGGCTATGTTGCTGGATTCCCATGTAGTCAGCTGTGGTTCGAGTCCCAGACCCAGTGGCTTAAAACTCATGACAGGTGCATGTGCGTGCGTGCCCAAGATCCCAAGAGGAGGAGAAGGGATTGTGGTGCAGCCATCCCCCCCTGGAGGGTGGTTTCTCGCTTTCTGTCTGTCTGTCTGTCTGGTGAGCACATGCGCCCAAGTGGGGTTGAGGGGGTCGGGGAACAAGGTAGTCTCTTGCCCTTCAGAAACACTTCTTGCTGCATTATGCCTTAAGGGCTTTACCTCAGGGGTGGTTTCCTATTCTGGACTTGCTATTCCCACTCTCACCCTCTTTACATGACTAGTTTCTGTCCACCATCTCTGAAGACTCTCTGAGGCAGAGAGCCCATTCTTGCACCTCCCTGTCTTCACATTCTTACCCCTTGTGCATGGGCTGGACCTAGTATCACTTCCAAAATTAGATTACAAAAAGAATGTGGCTTCAGTCCTGGCAGCCCTCTCACCCTCTCTCTTGACTGCTCTGAGTAAAGCCAGCTGCAAGCTGTGAACTGCCCTAGGGAGAGGCCCACGTGGCAAAGGACTGATGTCTCTGGCTGACAGCCAGGGACGACCTGGGGCCTGCCAACAGCAACATGCTGGGAGCAGATGTTCCCCACGTTGAGCACTGACATGACAGCAGCCATGTGAAAGACCCTGAGCCAGAGGCACCAAACTAAGCAACACCCTGCTTCCTGTCCCAGAGAAACAGTGAGATAACAGATGTTGTTTTAAATTCCTAACTTTGGAGTCACTCAATTTATGGCAATAGATCAATAATACTTGGAGCACGGTGTGCCATTGTGCAGTGGGCCACAGAAAGGCCTCTCTAACTTTTCAGGCATCGTTTGACCAAGTATAATAAAGGGGGGGCTGGTAGGTGGCGTGGTGGTTAAAGGTGCTGGACTCCCATATGGTCGACCACAGTTTGAGTCCCTGATATGGCAACTTGCTTTCTCACTTTCTTTCTCTCTCTCTCTCGCTCTTGCTCTGTCCCTCTTGGGTCAAATTAAAATAAATAAATAAATAAATCTAAATAAAATAATAATTAAAAAAAAAAAAAAGAAGTGTGATAAAGGGGGGCCAGCAGGTGGGATGGTGTTTAAGTGCTGGACTCCCACATGGCTGACTGTGGTTTGAGTCCCAGACCTGGCAACTTGCTTTCTCACATTCTGTCTCTCTCTCTCTGTCTCACTCTGGTGAGCACATATGCCGTATAGCAAATTAAAATAACAAAAATAAATAAATAAATAAATATTAAAAAGAAAGAAAAGCATGCGATGAAGGAGCCACAGTGGTGCAGCAGTAAAATGCTATGCTGAGACTGATCCATATGGGAAGGTTTTGGGTTGATGTCTTGGGACCTCCCTGAAAATATCAGATACATGATGGTATCAGGGTGGCTTACGCTGGGGGGCAGACGGCAGCATCAAGACCCTGTTGGGGGTGCCATCTATCTCTGTCTCTCTTGGTCATGGAAGAAATAAATAAAACTTAGAGAGAAACAAAAAAGACTTTTGTCCAAAGTCCAAAAACTCAGTTACCTCAAGAAACACATACTATGGTTCATTTGTTTGTGACAGAAGGCTGCAAACTTCGCAAATGTCCATCAAGATGGAACAAAAAACAGGGCTTTTGGTGGCCCGGTGGTTAAGGTGGCTAGATCCCACATGGCTAGTACTGGACCTGGCAGTTGAGAAACATGCCAGGTGTGTGTGCACACATGCCCAAAATTCTGAAAAGAAAATGGAAAATGGACATGACCACCATGGAAGGTGCTTTCTCATTTTCCCTCTCTTTCTCTCTCTGGGAAGCATGTATGCCCTCTAACAATTTTTTTTTTTTTTTAAGGAGTAAACGTTTCTTTTTCTTTCTTTTTTTGAAATTTTTTATTCAATTTTATTCATTGTCTTTTTTTTTTTTTTTTTTAAGAGGTTTTTGCTATAGGGCACGTGCACTCACCAGAAAGACAGAGACAGAAAGCGAGAAATCACCCCCCAGGGAGGATGGCCATGCCGCAATCCCTTCTCCTCCATTCTCCTCTTGAGATCTTGGGCAGGCATGCACACACGCCCAGCGTGAATTTAAGCCGCAGGGTCCAGGACTCGAACTGCGGTTGACTACATGGGAGTCCAGCGACATAGCCATTACGCTAACTGCTGGACCCACATCACTATTATTTTAATTTGAGCAGAGAGAGACTGTGAGAAAGCAAGCCACCAGGTCCAGGACTTGAACCACACTTGGCCATGTGGGAGTCCAGCACACTTAACCATCAAGCCACCTGCTGGCTCTGCCTTCTAGCAACTTTTTAAAATAAATTAATTGGAAAAAAAGATGAAAACGGGACCAGCGGTTAGCGTAATGGCTATGCCACTGGACTCCCATGTAGTCGACCGCAGTTCGCGTCTTGGACCCGGCGGCTTGAACTCACGCCGGCGCGTGTGCATGCATGCCCAAGATCCCGAGAGAAGAATGGAGGAGAAGGGATTGCAACGTGGCCATCCCCCCTGGGGGATGATTTCTCGCTTTCTGTCTCTCTGTCTCTCTCTCTTTCTGGTGAGCGCACGCACTCTATAGCGAAAACCTCTCCAAAAAAAAAAAAAAAAAAAAAAGTTCTGAGTCCGGGGAGGATGTAAAGAGGAGACAGCAGTTTCCTCGAGTCAAGAACCTAAACATGTTCTGGGGTTACATTGCCAAGTACAAGGGAACAGACGCCAATGGAATGGAGGAGACAATAGGTGTATGACAGGACATCAGAAAACATTAAATCACTGGGACCAGCAGGTGTTGTGGTGGTTAAGGATACTTCCCGGGACCAGCACTTAGTGTAATGGCTATGTCGCTGGACTCCCATGTAGTCGATCCCAGACCCAGTGGACCGGGCGTGTGTGCGTGCGTGCCCAAGATCCCGAGAGGAGAATGGAGGAGAAGGGATGGCCATCCCCCCTGGGGGGTGATTTCTCGCTTTCTGTCTCTCTGTCTCTCTCTGTCTGTCTAGCGAGCGCACGCGCCCTAGGCAAAAACCTCTCCAAAAAAACAAACAAAAAAAATTAAAAAAAAAAAAATTTTTAAAAAAAAAAAAAAAGGATACTGGACTCCATATGGCTGACTGAGGTTCTATCTGGTGGCTTGCTTTCTCACTTTCCCTTTCTCTCTCTCTCTCTCGCTGTGTCCCTTTCTTGTCAAATTAAATAAAGTTAAATAAAATAATTCTTTTAAAAAAAAGAGAAAACATTATATCACTGAGAGGGAGGGTAATCCTCTATGCAATTATTTTGTATCTGAAAACATTAAGGAGAAAGTCTCAGTGCAGTGTTAATAGGTCTTTAACATCTAATAAAAATAAAGCAGGCTTCAGGACTGGCAGGTGGATTCCCACATGGCTGACTGCAGTTCAAGTCCCAGACCTGGCGGCTTGCTTTCTCACTTTCTCTCTCTCTGATCAAAACTAAAACAAACAAACAAATAAATGAAGTTAAATAGAATAATTCTTTAAAAAAAAAAAAAAAAAAAAAAAAAAAAAAAAAAAAAAACAAAACAAAAAAAAAAAACCAGGTTTCAGCTCTCTAACCTTGAAGGCAATCTTTAGGAGAGCTTTAATAACATCTCTTTTGTTTTCATTGATTAATGATCTGCCTTTTTTTTTTTTTTTTTTTTTTTTTTGTAGAGAGAGATTTTTGCTATAGGGCATGTGTGCTCATGGGAGAGACAGACAGAAAGTAAGAACTCACCCCTGGGGAGATGGCCACGCTGCAATCCCTCTCCTCTATTCTCCTCTTGAGATTTTGGGCACATATGTACATGGTCTTGACGTGAATTTTAAGCTGCCGGGTCTGGGATTTGAACCACAGTCACTTACACATGAGTCCAGTGATGTAACCTTCAGCCATCTGCTGGTCCCAATGATCTTCCTCTCATGGCTAGAAGTAGTGGTTTTTCATTCTCTATGGCAATATCAAGTGTTTTGCTATAAATAAATCTACTCTTGGGCCAACAGATGGTGCAGAGGTTAAGGCGACTGGGTCCCACATGGCCTACTGAGTGGTTTGAGTCCTGGACTGGGTGGCTTGAAAAACATACAAGCGTGTGTGCTTGCATGCCCAAAATTCCGAAAGGAGAATGTAGAAGGGATTGAGACCCTGGAGGGTAATTTTTCACTTTCCCTCTTTCTCCCTCTGTTTCTTTCCAACAAGTGCACGTGCCCTGTAGCAAACAAAGAAATGAAACGTATTTTTAAATGAATAAATCTACCTCAATTACATAAAATTATTTCTTTTAATTTTTTTTTGGAAAGTTTTGCTATAGGGTATGTGTGCTAACTGGACAAAGACAGAGAAAGAGAGAGAGAGAGACAGACAGACAGAAAGTGAGAAATCCCTCCCCTAGGGGGATGGCCACACAGCAATTCCTTCTCATCTATTTTCCTCCCAAGCTTTTCAGTATGTATGCACACACACCTGGAGTGGTTATCAAGCCACGGGGTCCAAGATGAGAACCATGTAGTTGGCCATGTGGGAATCTAGCCACTTTAACATCCATGCCACATGCTGGCTGAAAATGACGTCTTGATTTACTTCAATATAATGCTGGGTAAGGGTAAGGGGTGTATGAAGGGACTTTAAAAAGTTCATTAAGAAACGGAATCCGAATACAACTTTATTTCAGTGCAAAAAAAAAATTGAAGTCTAAGGACCAGCAGTTAGCGTAATGGCTATGTCGCTGGACTCCCATGTAGTCAACCGTGGTTCGAGTCCCGGACCCGGTGGCTTAAACACGCCGGGACGCGTGTGCGTGTGTGCCCAAGATCCTGAGAGGAGAATGGAGAAGGGACTGTGGCATGGCCATACCCCCTGGGGGTTGATTCCTCGCTTTCTGTCTCTCTGTCTCTCTCTGTCTTTCTGGCGAGTGCACGTGCCCTATAGCAAAAACCTCTCCACAAAAAAAAAAAAAAAAAAAAAAAAATGAAGTCTATGTATAGTTTTTTCAAAGTACACATTTCTGTTTTCCATGAACTTTTTTTTTTTGAGAGGTTTTTGCTATAGGGCTTGTGCACTCAGAAAGACAGAGAGACAGAGAGACAGAAAGCGAGAAATCACTCACCGGGGGGATAGCCACATCATAATCCCTTCTCCTCCATTCTCCTCTCAAGATCCTGGGCACACATGCACATGCGCCTGGCGTGAGTTTAAGCCACCGGGTCCAGGAATTGAACCGTGGTCGACTACATGGGAGGAGTCCAGTGACATAGCCGTTATGCCAACTGCTGGTCCCATCCATGAACCTTTTGAAAAACTCATAAATGAAACAGAACTGGCCGTAAATTGGTAACTTCAAGCTGGATGACAGGTACATGAGAGTTCATAACTAGTTCCTCTATTTTGGAATGTTTTAAAATTTTCATGATAGATGAAAAAACAAAACTAGGGCCAGTCACGTAGTGTGGTAGTGTGGGTGACTGGATCCTACATGGCCAACTGTTTGGTTCAAGTCCCAGACCTGGTGGCTTAAAAAAAAAAATCACACCAGACACATGTGCATGTGTGCCCAAAATCCCAAGAGAAAAATGGAGAAGGGATTGTAGCATGGCCATTCCCACTGGGGGGGGGGGGGGGGCATTTTTCACTTTTTCTCTCCCTACCCCCTTCCTTGTGCCTCTCTCTCCTGTGAGCACACACACCCTATAGTAAAAAAAATAAAATAAAACAAACTAAATTTTCCTAAGGAAAAAAAAAAAGAGTCAATTTAGATCAAACCACTGAGTAACTTCAATTAGTACTCAGATAAAGTAAAAGTCAAGACAGTATGTGGGGGGGGCCAGCAGGTGGTGTGGTGCTGGACTCCCACATAGCTAACTCTGGTTTGAGTCCTGGACCTAGCAGCTTTCTTTCTCACTTTTCCTCTTCTTCTCTGTCTCTTTCTGGTCAAATTAAAAAAATAATAATAGGAGCCAGCAGGTGGCATGGTGGTTAAGAACACTGGACTCCCACATGGCCGACCGCAGTGTAAGACCTGGGCCTAGTGGTTTGTTTTCTCACTTTCCCTCTCCCTCTCTCTGTCCCTCTCTGGTCAAGTTATAAATAAATAAATAAATAAACAAAGTTAAATAAAATAATTCTTTAAAAAATAATAATAAACTAAATTAAAGAAGTAATTTTTAAAAAGGGGAGGTGAGGGACCAACAGTTAGCATAATGGCTATGTCACTGGACTCCCATGTAGTCGACCGCGGTTTGAGTCCCGGACCCAGTGGCTTAAACTCACGCCAGGCGCGTGTGCGTGCATGCCCAAGATCCCAAGAGGAGAATGGAGGAGAAGGGATAGCGGCGTGGCCATCCCCCCTGGGGGGTGATTTCTCACTTTCTGTCTCTCTGTCTCTCTCTGCCTGTCTGGCGAGCGCACGCGCCCTATAGCAAAAACCTCTCCAAAAAAAAAGGGGGGGGGGTGCCTTCTAGTTTGAGTAAAACCTTCAACTTCCCCACTTCGCTTTTTTCAGAAAGCTTTCTCCCTTTGTTCCTGCTCTAGATGCTTAGAGGCTGCATTAGATGTTTACTCTGGACCCCCAGGGCTTCCTGAAGGCTCCTGTCAGAATTATATCAATGTACTGCATCTATCGATTTCAATGATCTCCCCTACTAGACTGATTTCCTTGGGGGTGGGCACTGGGTTGTACTGTATTGTAGCTCCATGACCTTGATCATAGGTCAATAAATGTTTCTAAATTCAACAAGATAAAGTGAGAAGAAAAGACCCCAACAAAAAATAATCACCTCTAAGGCTCCAAGAGCTATCTGCCCTGCTTCTGAAACCTGGGGTTCTCTTTCAAATCAAGCCCAGTCCAAACTGACACTTACCCGGACAGAGTCCTGGGGGCCCCCATGAGACGTTCCATCTGGGTTAAAGTGGTCACCACAGCTAAGAAGGAAATGTAGCAGGTAGGATACAAAATGGTAGCTCAGAGGCCAGGTGGTTTACCCACTTATCTACGTACATTCATCCATTCATCCATCCAATCCATCCATCCATCCATTCATTCATTCATTCAACAAATAGTTCTACTCTGTGCCAGGTTTTGGGCAGAATGCACCAAGAGGAATCAGATGTGGGTCTGCCCTCAATAAACTTCTGGTCTGGGGCAGCACAGATAAGTAAACAACTAATTATATCATGGCATGACAAATACCATGACACGAGGACCTTTTCCTTCTTGTATACAGGAGTCCTCTTCCATCTCAGAGGCAGTGAAGTGGTTACTGAAAGGAGCTTCAAGGTCAGATCTTGATTCAAATTCCAACTCTACCTTTTATATGACTTGGGCCCTTTGGTAAAGTCATTTCATCTCTTTGAGTGTCAGTTTCCTCATTTGTAGGCTAGGTCTGTATGTAAGTGCCTCATGGGATACTTGTGAGGACTGAGTAAAACACTTTGTAGCTGAAGATGAGCTAGGGAGATTACAGATGACTTACCTGGTGCAGTTCTCTGTGAGGTCCCCGTACTGATGGACGTGGAGTCCATGCAGCCCAGGCTCCAGGCCGTCAATGGTTCCCTCGATGAGGCAGCGCTCAGGAGACAGTTGTAAGAAGCGTACCACCCCCTGCACAGTGCCAGGCCCCTCCAGAATGGCCACTGCTGCCCCCAGATTCTCTGCAAGGTATTAGACACTTGGACTAGCTTGCCACCTCACCCAGCCCCACCCCATCATCAGCTCAGGAAGGGCATGAAAAGAGTCTCACCTATTTTCTACACTTTTCCCAAAGCCACTTCAACTCAGAGCCCAAGAATCGTAAGGTTAGATTTGTACCAATTCTAGACCATCTCCCTCCCAGAGAGGCCAAAGCCAAGCCCATAGCAGTTACTCACGCAATTGGCCACTGCCCATGCCCTTGAGTACTGCCTGTCGCCCTGTGCCTTCCAGGTGGGCCTGTACTTCCTGACTGGGCAGAGTGGTCTGTACTAAGACCATCTGGTTCTCCAACTGCACCTCCACGCCCTGGACACCTGGAAAGAGAGAGGGCAGAGAGGAAGACAAGGAGGGCAGAGGGCAGCAGAGGACTGGTGCCCCTGTGCTGGACACAAGGAAGAGATAAACAGATAATGATTCTCCACTCCCATCCTCACCAACCTTCCTATGGGCATTTCCCCTGAGGGGTGATTTATTTCTTACTTCCCCTCTCACTGTCTCTCTGCTTGTCTTTGCCAAGCACATGCACCCTATGGCAAAAATCTTAAAATGAAAAAAAAAAGAAAAAAATTGGAGATATTATCACCTTACTCCAGGATTTTTGAGTCCCTATTATTCTTCTTATTTTTTTGAGAGGCTTTTGCTATAGGGGCACATGCACTTGCCAGAAAGACAGAGAGACAGAAAGCGAGATATCACCCCCCCCAGAGGAGATGACCATGCTACAATCCCTTCTCCTCCATTCGCCTCTTGGGATCTTGGGCATGCATGCACATGTGCCCGATGTGAGTTTAAGTCACCACATCTGGGACTTGAACCATAGTCGACTATATGGGAGTCCAGTGACATAGCCATTAAGCCAACTGCTGGTCCCTGTGAGTCCTTATTATATGCCAGGCGTTATTTGTAACTTTTGAAAACATATAATTCTTTTTTCCCCCGCTTTTTTTTAGAGAGATTTTTGCTACAGTGCATGTAAACTCACCAGAGAAGTAGAGAGAGATAGAGAGACAGAAAGTGAGGAATCACCCCCCGGGGGGATAACCATGCTGCAATTCTTTCTCCTCATTCTCCTCTTAGGATTTTGGGCATGCATGCACATGCATCCAGTATGAGTTTCAAGCCACTGGGTCCAGGACTCAAACCATAGTCAACCACGCAGATGTCTAGCACCTTAATCACTATGCCACCTGCTAGCCCCTCTTTAAAGGTTTTTATAGGCCAGCCCCATAACCTAATGATTGAAGGAGTCAGATTCCGCATGGCTGATTATGGTTCAAATCCTGGCCCAGATGGATTGAAAATCATGCCAGGCACATATGCATGCATAACTAAAATCCTGACATGAAGAAATAGAGGAGAAAGGATTGTGACATGACCATGCCCCATTGGGGAGGGTGCTTTCTCCCTCCCTCTCTCTCTCTCTCTCTGTCTCATGAGTGCATGCACCCTTTGGCAACAAGAAAAAATAACTTTTATAAAAGTGAGCCACCCATTGGCCAGCAGGGTGGTGTGGTGGTTAAGGAGGCTGGACTCCCACATAGCCGACTGCGGTTCCAGTCCTGGACCTGGTGGCTTGCTTTCTCACTTTCCCTCTCTCTCTGTCACTCTGTCCCTTTCTGGTCAAATAAGAAAAAAAAAAAAAAAGTGGATAAAAGAAAAAAGTGAGTCCTCCTAGCAGCATTCATTATTTGTGACAACCAAAAGGGAAAAACCCAAATGCCCAACACTGATGAATGGATAAGCCAAATGTGGTACATTCATGCAGTGGAATATTATTTAACCATAAAATGGAATGAAGTAGGCCAGCCAGTGGCATAGTGGTTAAGGCAACTGGATCCCACATAGCCAAGTCCTGGGTCCAGGACTCGAACCATGGTTGGCCATGTGGGAGCCCAGCAGCATAAGTGCTACACCATCGACTGGTTCCAGCAGGTTCAAATAGTTCAAATCCCAGACCCAGTGGCTTGAGAAACATGCCAGGCATATGTGCATGGATAGAGTGTGACCATCCTCACAGGTGAAGCGACACACATGAAGCTCCCCACAGGTGCTTCCCGATCCTGGCTGGCTGGAAGACTAGAGGTAAATTGCACCATAACAGGGCACTGTCAGAGGTAGCGGTCCCCACCATTGTCCAGGTGCCATGCCATGAAATTAATTGATTAAATTAAGAATTAAGCGTCAGGGGCTGGCAGGTGGCATGGTGGTTAAGGGTGCTGGACTCCCACATAGCTGACCACAGTTTGAGTCCTGGACCTGGTAGCTTGCTTTCTCACTTTCCCTCTCTCTTACTCTGTCCCTTTCTAGTCAAATAAAAATAAATAAATAAAGTTAAATAAAATAATTCTTTTTTTTTTTTTTTTTTGGAGAGGTTTTTGCTATAGGGCGTGTGCGCTCGCCAGACAGAGAGAGACAGAGAGATAGAAAGTGAGAAATCACCCCCCGGGGGGATGGCCACGCCGCAATCCCTTCTCTTCCATTCTCCTCTCGGGATCTTGGGCACGCACGCACACATGCCCGGCGTGAGTTTTAAGCCACTGGGTCCGGGATGCGAACCGCGGTGACTACGTGGAAGTCCAGCGACACAGCCATTATGCTAACTGCTGGTTCCAATAAAATAATTCTTTAAAAAAAAAAGAATTAAATGTCACTGTGGCTTTTATGTAGAAACACTACTGGAGAGACAAGAGCCCACAGATGAGATTTTTGAATGGGTCTAAGAAAGGTGAAATGGCTTGGATTAGCATGGAGCCTGATAAGCAGCAGGTAAGACTGGCTTTGGTGTAGGTGGGTTCTTAGACTTGTGGGGAACTGGCTGGGGTTATAGGTCACATGGGGGAGCAATATGCATAGAGTTTTGGGTTATGAGCTCTAGAATTAGACTTGTTTGAGTTTCAATCCCTTCTTTGCTACTTTGGTGCCTATATCCCCCCCCCCCCCCCGCAAAAAGTGGATCTTCTGTTTCTGAAATAGAAGAGCTTGAAATGAACCATTCTTCATAACTATGGAACTTCTGACATTTTTCTTTCTTTTTTTTTTTTTTTTTTTGTTTCTTAGAGGTTTTTGCCTTAAGAGTATGTGCACTCACTGGAGAGAGATAGAGACAGACAAGACAGACACAGACACAGTAAGAGGGAAAGTGAGAAATCATCCCCCAGGGGAGACAGCAACAATGTCTTCTCCTCCATTCTTCTCCTTGGATGTTGGGCATGCATGCAGAGGTGTCCAGAGTGATTTTCAAGCCACTGGGTCCAGGACTCGAACCATGGTTGGCCATGTGGGAGCCCAGCAGCATAAGTGCTACACCATCGACTGGTTCCAGCAACCTCTAAATTTTTGACCAGAGTCTGAATGAAAGAAGGTTGGTTCCCCAGCTAAGCTACAGTTCAGTTCAGTACTCGGCTAATCTCAGAATATGGCCAAATTGGCCTTTGATTAGCTCACAGGCCAGTGAGAGAGAACAAAAGGCCACAGGAACTCCAGAGTGAGAAATAAGGGCTCAAAAGGGTAAGCCTTGGGCTGGGAGCTCCTCCCATTTTCCCCTGTACAGAAAGCAAAGTACTCTTTTCTAAAGCCCCAGGCCTTCTAAAGAAGACAGTTCCCCCCTTCTCTTTCTCTCTCTGTCTGCATTCTGGAAAACTACCGCTTCCCTGACGAGCCCATGAGAAAACCAAGCTGGTTCCAACTACTCAGACCAGAAAACGCAGAGTCACCACAAGTCTTTATCTGATGCCTAAGAACCTGCTGAGGGCTGAAAACTGCCCTGTGTCCAACAGAAAGCCTAGCTGTCTGTTCCTCCAGCAGGAATATTTTACAAGAAGTGGAAGGTCCTACATTCTGGAGAAGCTTTGGTCATTCAATCTCCAACAGACTCACAGGCTACCTTAGAACATACAGTCTAGGCAAGTCCAACTTTAAGAGCTGTCCTCTCAACATTCTCTCCAACAAGACCTGCTAAGATTTACTCACCTCATAGTATGAGGGGATTCTCAAAAAATTCACGGAAAATGCACATGGTGAAAAAAAACTAAGCCTGGGTTTAAAGATTGTTTGTACCAAAATAAACTCATACCTTAATTCCAATTTTCCATGAATTTTTTGAAGTACCCACATGCATGCCAAAGATTTTTATAATTTAATTTTATGTATTGTTATTATTATTTTTAATTTGCTATAAGGCACATGTATACACCAGGAGATAGAAAGCAAGTCGCCAGGTCCAGGACTTGGACCACAGTTGACTATCTGGGACTCCAGCATCTTAACCACCACACTACATACTGGCCAGCCAAAGACTTTTCTAAAATGCATATATTTACTAATTTACTGTAATGACAATCCTCCAAGGTAGCTTCTATTTTATCCCCATTTAAACACAGAAGAGAGGCACAAAAAGTAACATGCATGAAAATTTCAGTGCCATTAAGTGGCGAAGAGGGGATGTGAACACAAACAAATCTAACTCTAGAGCTCATACCTCCTAAACACTATGCAAACTGACCCCTATGTGACTAACAATCTCACTTTAGAACCCATCTAATTTGCTCTCATAACTGGTCTTCCATGAAGCATTTTGTGAATGCCACCCATGCAATACTTGCATGCTCATCTTTTTTTTTCTTTTTTCTTTTTTAAGATTTCTGACATTGGGCACGTGCACTTAGCCAGAGAAAGAGAGAGAGAGGAAAGTGAGAAATCATCCCCCAAGGGAATGGCCATGCCACAATCCTGTCTCCTCTCAGAATTTTCAACACACGCAACCAGCAGTTAGTGTAATGGCTATGTCGCTGGACTCTCATGTAGTCGCCCACAGTTCGCGTCCCGGACCCGGCGGCTTAAACTCACGCCAGGCGCATGTGCATGCGTGCCCAAAATCCCGAGAGGAGAATGGAGGAGAAGGGATTGTGGCGTGGCCATCCCCTCTGGGGGGTGATTTCTCGCTTTCTGTCTCTCTGTCTTTTTTGGCGAGTGCAAGCGCCCTATAGCAAAAACCTCTCAAAAAAAAAAAAAAAAAAAAGAATTTTCAACACATGCGTACATGTGGTTGGTGTGTTTTTTTAAGCCACTAGTTCCAGGAGTTGAACCACAGAGTTGGTCATGTGGGACCCAACACCTTAACCACCAAACTACCTACTGGTCCTGCACACTCATCTTTACCTAAGCATAGAAGCTGTACCTCATACCTTTGTTGAACCCTTCTTTCTAGAAAGTCCCCAGTGTCTGTTCTAGAGCTGCCAAATAACTGGATGAATGTTTAACAGAATCAAAGCAAGCCAGTTCCCAACACCACGCTGATGGCTCTGCCTTCTCACACCTTTCTGCCAGCTCACCTCTTCATCAGCTGGCCTTTTTTTTTCAATTTTGCCAGAGATAGAGAGGAAGGGAGAAATCATACCCTGGGGGTGGCCACATTGAAATCCCCTCTTCTCTGCTCTTGAGCTCTTGAACACATACATAGGTGTCTGTATGTCTTTCAAGCCACTGGTCCAGGACTCCAAACCAGCAGTGGGCCATGTAGGATTCAGCCACCTTAAACACCATCACCAAACTGGCTTTTAAAGTTTTTGTCTTAGGGTACAAACGCTGGGGGAATGAGGAGAGAAAGCAAGAAATCATCCCCCAGGGGATGGCCAAGCTCCAATCCCTACTCCTCCATACTACTCCATTCTCCTGGAATTTGGGGCATGTACGGCATGAGTTTCAAGCTGCAGGACGCAAGACTCCAACTGCAGCCATGTGGGAGTCCAGGGCCTTAACCACTGTGCCACCTGCTGGCCCACCCAAGCTGGCCTTTAAGAACCACTACCTGCGAAGATGGTTCAGGACCAAGGTTCATGTTTGCTTTGTCAAGATTATGCTGTTTCCCAAACAAGAACTGCCTGTTTTCCAGGGAACTCAGCCTAGCTCCTCACCCTCTAGGGTGCCTGAGGTTCAGTTCAGCAGGACAGGCAGGGCCAGCAGAGAACTACCACAGGGCAAGCTTGAGGCTTGCACTCTAGGCTCTGCCTCTGCATCTCTGTAACTAACATTCCTTCCACTCTCTGGGTTTCACTTTTTGTAACTGTAAGATGGGGGTAGTGCTAATTTAAGGGATTTATAAGGTCCCTCCCAGAGGCCTCCGGACTCTCCATAGAAGTTTATCCGGCTCTTACCTGCCACCCCTTGCAGGGACTTGCGCACCGCCTCCACACAGCTCTGACAAGTCATCTGCACCGCAAACTCCAGCTGCAAGGACCGGCGGATGAAAGCTGGGGATGTATCTAGCGTGACCCTGTTTCACCACCTTCTCTATTACCACCCCAAATACCTAGGGACGCGTGACCCCACTTAAAGTTCTTTCTTTGTTATCACTATGGATTATTCCAGAACCACGGTCTCACTCGGCAACATTCACGCCAGGAGCCCAGATACCCTCAAACTCCAGTTCCAGCCCACTTGAGTGCTTGCTTCTTCTCGTCTTGCCAAGATTACTATCACCCTAGGGAGGGAGCCGCCACAAGAAGCTTCAACCCTCACCGTGCAGAGAGTCTTGCGGTCTTCCGAGCCCGAAGCCATCCCGTATAGTCACCCAGGGAATCCGGAAGGGCCAATCCACAGAGCGTTGCGAGGGGCGGAGTCTCAGGAGCCACACTTTGCCCCAGCTCCTAGCACATGCGCACCCAAAGCCCTGCCCCAACTTCCGCCCGTTGGCCGGCACAGACTGCGCAGGCGCACTCGAGTAGCTGGGTGCGGGTGGGTGGAGAGCTGGTTGTCTTAGTAACCATTTTACCTTCCTTACTTAAACAGCAGGCAAGTCCTGCGCCAAGATGGGTTCTCGAAAGCCGGAGCCTGAGCTGCAGAGATTTTACCACGGGTTGCTGCGTCCGTTGTCGATTTTCCCCCGCAGAGTGTCGCCCCCTCAGAAGCACCGCCAGCAGGCGGGGCCAATACTGCAGTCCCTGCCGCTCGCGAAGCTGACTGTGGTGTCGCTCTGCCGCCAGGTGACCGAGCTGCTTGCTCGCAGTGGGCTCACGGCGCGGGTGTCTCCCAAGGACCGTCTCTGTCTCACCGAGGTTATCCTGAACGAGCTTAAGTGCAGCTGGCGGGAGCCTTCCGCTGAACCTAGTCTAAGTTACAGGAACAACCAGAAGCTGCGGAAGCGGCTTGAGGCCCACGTGCTGCTCAGCAGTGAGCAGCTCTTCTTACGTTACCTGCATCTGCTGGTGACCATGTCGACCACCAAAGGGGTCTTCACTGAGTCAGCCACTCTCACCCGGTTGGCCGCCAGCCTCGCCAGAGATTGTACACTCTTTCTCACCAGTCCAGATGTTTACCGTCACCTGCTTGCTGACTTCCGGGCTCTGCTGAAGATAGAGGAGGCCCACGGTGTCGTGGACAAGTTTCGCCCTGTAGTTCCCATTGGAACTTTCAAGCTCTGCCCAATCCCCTGGCCTCACAGCACCGGCTTTGCCCAAGTGCCATGCTCCAGCCTCAACTTGAACTACCTCATCCAGCTCAGCCGCCCGTCAGAGTTTATCAGTGAGCAGGGACTGGATCCAGTGAAGGAATTGAAGTCCATCCCCCGGCTGAGGAGGAGAAAGCCTCTCCGCTGGCTGCCCTCCGTAAGAAAGAGAGAAATCGACCTTAGTTCCTCACAGATTGAGTCACAGCCCACTTACTCCGTGACTACCACAGATGGGGCTCTCCCCTCCATGCAACTCTCCTCCCAACTCCGCAGCAGCCAATCTATGCCCTCTTTGCGTGAGGGCTGGAAACTGGCTGATGAGTTGGGCCTTCCTCCACTTCCTCCTCGCCCCTTAACTCCATTGGTCTTGACTGCAGAGAGTAAACCAGAACTGGGTGGAGATGTCGTAGCTGAGGATCTGAAGCAGATGATGAGGAAAATGAAACTGGAGTGGACTCGATACCCATCACTGGACTCAGGCCTGCCCCCGCTCCTGGGGGTGGTGACCCGCCGACCAGCTGCAGGGCATCGCATGGAGGAGCTGCAGAGGATATTGAAACGCCTCCAGGAGGAAGAAGCCTCTGGGCAATGGAACCCCCAGCCCCCTAAATCCCTTTCACTTCTGCCACAGCCAGTGACCATTACTTTGAAGTTAAGAAATAAAGTAGTGGTCCAGGCAGCAGCTGTACAAGTCTCTGATAGAAACTTTTTGGACTCCTTCCATGTTGAGGGGGCTGGTGTTCTGTACAACCACCTGACTGGTGAACTGGACCCCAACACCATAGAAGAAATGGATGTTGATCGTTTTGTTGGCAGTAGCACCAAGGAGGTCTACAAGGAGTTGATGAGCCGTGTCTCTACTGACCATTTCCGTTTTGACCAAGGACCCCTGGTTGAGCCTGCAGCAGATAAAGACTGGTCAGCCTTCTTGTCCTCAGCCTTTCTACGTCAAGAAAAACAGTCTCGAATCATTAACCCTGAGCTAGCTGGACTTTACTCCCAGAAAGGAAACACTTTACAATCGGAAAGGATGCCCTCCCTCACGTCACCGCAAGCAAGCAAAAACTGGGATAGGCGATCAAACAAGGCCTCATGGATGAACTGGTGGAAAACCACCTTGTCCATAGATGACTATTTCAAGTACCTCACCAACCAGGAGACAGATTTTCTCCACGTCATCTTCCAAATGTATGAAGAAGAGGTTCCTGTAGAGATAGTGACTCCTGTCAATGAGTCCCTACAGATTCAGCACCCTCCTCCCTTACTAGAAGATGAAGAACAAGACTTTATGCCAGGAAAGTGGGATTGGAACACAGTACTGGAGCACAGAGTAGGAGCTGGGAAGACCCACCTCCTGGGAGAACCCCACAAAATCCTAAACCTGCAGAAGCGACTGGAACAACTCTGGTCCATGCTTGAGGTTCCTCACAAGGACCGGCTAGACATGGCCATCAAGTACAGCTCCAATGCTCGTCTGGGACAGCTGCCTTCATTGGTGAGTGCCTGGGAACGGGCCCTGAAGCCCATTCAGCTGCGGGAGATATTGCTGGGGCGACTGGAGTGGTTTGAGCGACAAGCCTCTGATCCCAACCGCTTCTTTCAAAAGACTGACTTGAACCAGAGTTGCTTCCTGGAGGAGAATCAGATCCGTAGTCATCTCCACAGGAAGATCAACCTAGTGGAATCTTCTTTGGTTTCCCTCCTAGAGGAGATAGAGTTCATCTTTGGTGAGCCAGTGACTTTCAAAGGGAGGCGTTACCTGGACAAGATGAAGCATGACAAAGTGGAGATGCTCTACTGGCTGCAACAGCAGCGTCGGGTTCGCCACCTGCTTCGGGCTCAGAAAATCTCCCACCAATCAGCCCTGTTGAGCAGACTCAGCAGCCAGCCATTAATAGCTCCTGGCAATACTCCTATTACTCTTAACCAGGCCAAATGCCCTCAAGTCCTTCCATCACCCCCAAGCACCCAGCATCTCACTCACACCTCTTGACTGCTTTAGAAGAAGAAATATGGTTCTCTATATTTGGGAGTGTGGACTTAGAAATATTGTACATCCAACTATGAAGGGACTGATTTAAGAATTTGTCTCCAAATTCAGTATTCCCATTTGTGTCAAACCTTACACAATACAATCAAAATATTACATATCAAAAGAATTGAAAGTTCATTGTAATGGGAAAAGATGACAGAGGCAAACCATAATCTTCAGAACAACAATTTAGCATTCCTGTCACACTACATTAAATTAGCTGATAAAAGCTTCAAATCACAAGCCTTTGTGGCATCGTTAAGAGGTAGGGATCTAGGGCTCCTTAGGTGGGGACCAGGTGGTGTGGTGGTTAAGGGTGCTGGACTCCCACATGACTGACCACGGTTCAAGTCCTGGACCTGGTGGCTTGTTTTCTCACTTTCTCTCTCTTTTTCTCACTCTGTCCCTCTCTGGTCAAATTTAAAAATAAGTAAATAAATAAATAAAGTTAAATAAAATAATTTTTCTTTTTTTTTTTTCTTTTTTTGGAGAGGTTTTTGCTATAGGGCGCGTGCGCTCGCCAGACAGACAGAGAGAGACAGAGAGATGGAAAGCAGGAAATCACCCCCCAGGGGGGATGGCCACGCCACAATCCCTTCTCCTCCATTCTCCTCTCGGGATCTTGGGCACGCATGCACACGCGCCCGGCGTGAGTTTAAGCCGCCGGGTCCAGGACTCGAACCGCGGTTGACTACGTGGGAGTCCAGCGACATAGCCATTACGCTAACTGCTGGTCCCCCGGCTAAAATAATTTTTCTAAAGATTAAAAAGAAAGAGGTAGGGATCTGGAGTTGGCAGATGCAGGTTTAAATCCTAGCCATACAACCTTGGGCAAGTTATCAAAGTTCTCTTATATCATCATATATCAGATTAAGGAATTGGATCCAGGTGGTCACTTCTCCAGTTCTTGTGTACTATTGATAGGGCTAAATTTTCAAATGAAATCTACTAGTTAATAAGCACACAGTAGGGGACCAGCAAATGGTGTAATGGTTACATTGCTGGACTCTCACATAGTCGACCTTGGTTCGAGTCCTGGACCTGGCAGTTTAAAACTCAGGCCAGGCTTATGTGTGTGTATGCCAAGATCCTGAGAGTTGAGGAGAAGGGATTGCAGTGTGGCCATCCCTCCTGGGGGCTGATTTCTCACTTTCTGCCTCTGTTTCTTTTCTTTTCTTTTTTTTTTTTGGAGAGGTTTTTGCTATAGTGAGTGTGCGCTCGCCAGACAGAGAGAGACACAGAGACAGAAAGCAGGAAATCACCCCCCCCAGGGGGGATGGCCACGCCGCAATCCCTTCTCCTCCATTCTCCTCTCGGGATCTTGGGCACGCACGCACACGCGCCCGGCATGAGTTTAAGCCGCCGGGTCCGGGACTCGAACCGCGGTCGACTACGTGGGAGTCCAGCGACATAGCCATTACGCTAACTGCTGGTCCCTCTGCCTCTGTTTCTATCTGTCTGGTGAGTGCACATGCCCTATAGCAAAACTATCTCTCTCAAAAAATAAAAAGGCAGTGCTCTTAAAAAAAATCTTGTTCAGGGGCCAGCAGGTGGCCTAGTGTTTAAAGGTGCTGGATTCCCACATAGCCAACTGTGGTTTGAGTCCTGACCTGTCTGCTTGCTTTCTCACTTTCCCTCTCCATCTCTCTCTCCCTCTTGCTTGCTCACTCTGTCCCTCTGGTCAAATTAAATAAAGTTTTAAAAAAAATCTTGTTGGGACCAGCAGTTAGCGTAACGGCTATGTCGCTGGACTCCCATGTAGTCAACCACGGTTCGCGTCCCAGACCCAGTGACTTAAAACTCACACCAGGTACATGTGCATGCCTGCCCAAGATCCCGACAGGAGAACGGAGGAGAAGGGATTGCGGGGTAGCCATCCCTCCTGGGGGGTGATTTCTCACTTTCTATCTCTCTATCTCTCTCTGTCTGTCTGGTGAGCGCATGCACCCTATAGCAAAAACCTCTCAAAAAAAAAAAAAAAAAAAAAAAAAACCTTGTTCAGGGACCAGCAGATGGCATAACGGTTACATAACTGGACTCGCATGTAGTCGACTGCGGTTTGAGTCCTGAACCTGGTGGCTTAAAACTCATGCTGGGTGCATGTACGTGCATGCCCAAAATCCCAAGAGGAAAATGAAGAAGGGATTGTGGCATGGTCATCCCCCCCAGGGGGTGATTTGCCTTCTGTCTGTCTTTGTCTCTGGTAAGTGCACGTGCCCATAGCAAAATTCTCTCTCTAAAACAAAACAAAACAAAATGTATTCATCTATTTAGCAATTAATAGGAGGAATAAAACAGGAAGCTTAGTACAATATTTCCCAAAATACATTTTATGGCAAGCTAATTCTGGAGGGTAGTCCTAGAAAAAGAGTTCCATGATCAAAAAACTTGAGGAACATTACATACTGCATTTTTTCCTCTGAGATTCACGGTTTTAGTAACATATCAAAAGCTCTGATGGGTCTTGCAAAAATACCTATTTAACTTTGACCAAAGAACACTTTAATTCTTTCAGAGCCATCACCATTACTGGGAAATAATCTCTAGGAAACAGTACCTCTGTGATTGGATTAGCCCATTGGAATTCCTGTTTACATTTTTTGATGGGGATAATGCACAGAAATGAGACAGGGAGGGTACAGTGTTAGGCACACACCTAGTTGGGACTTTAGTCTCAGAGATGGCATCAAAGAGGGGCCAGCAGATGGCATGGTGGTTAAGGGCACTGGAATCCCACATGGCCAACTAGGGTTTGAGCCACGGACCTGATGGCTTTCTTTCTCACTTTCTCTCTTTCTCTCTGTCCCTCTCTGGTCAAATTTAAATAAATAAATAAAGTTGAAATAATAAAAATTTGATTTTGAAAAATAATTAAAAAAGAAAAAAGTGATGGCATGAAAGAGAATCATAAAGCCCAGGGCCAGCTTAGGAAGAAAAGTCACAGGAGACTGAAAACTTTTGGGCCTGCTTGAAAACACTGCCTCAGTGGATCCTGCCCTTTAGTGCTAGACTTTATTTTACTTTTTTTTTTTAAATTTGCCAGGAGGTGCATGCCCTTGCCAGAGAGAGACATAGAGACAGAGAGGAAGAAAGCACCCCCACTCCCAGTGGGGCATGGTCATGCTACAATCTCATCTCTATTTCTCCATCCTGTTGAAATTTTGGGTGCACACACACATGCATGCATGCATGCATGCATGCTGGGGCTGGAATTCAAATCACATGGTTGGCTATGTGGAATCCAGCTTCATTAACCACCAGGCCATGGGACTAGCCTGGTTCTGCTCTTTGAGTATGAAGATCTATAGGCCTATGACTGGCTTTCCCAAAGCTCCAGACCTGTTTGCCATGGTTGTACTATCCCCCATTGCTGGTCCTATATATAGGTTTAGTGAATGTAGTAGGAATACTAATGTTTATCTCTGCTTTAATTTTACTGATTACAAAGTGTTTTTCATGGTCATTCAATTCAGAGTCAGTTGAATGGAAATTGCTCCTGAAGGGGTGGAGCCACAGCTTTAACCCAGGTCTGGGGCCTTTTGATCTCTGCTCTGTGTGTCTAACTGCACTGGGGCCCCTGCTCCATGTCAGAGGACTCTAGTTCCATCCCAGTAAACTCAATTGTGATGAGAACCAACTATTTGCAACATCATCAGGCTCAAGTGATTTAAGGATATTATTTCATTTAATCCTCACAACAATCTCACAAAGAAAGAGAAGGTATTCTGCCTTTCTCCATTTCCTCTGGGATTCTTTTTCTTTGGGATTACTTCCTTCTGAGAAACTATGATAAGTGAATGAAAATCAATTCTCTAAATTACCAAATTTTCTGGAAGGTATAGTTTTGTTCCTGGTCTGGATCTAGAGGCCATTGGACAAATATTTTGAATCTGGGCTGGGACAATTTTTGCTATAGTCCTTTCACTGCCCAGGCAAGGGCAGGGGCTAAACTCATAAAAGCCTAAATCTTTTTGAACCTGGTGGCTTAAAATTCTTTTTAGAGGTTTTTGCTATAGGGTGCGTGCGCTTGCCAGAAAGACAGAGAGAGACAGAGAGACAGAAAGCGAGAAATCATCCCCCAGTGGGGATGGCCACACTACAATCCCTTCTCCTCTATTCTCCTCTCGGGCTTGGGCATGCACACATACGCGCCCGGTGTGAGTTTAAGCCACCAGGTCCAGGACTCGAACCACTGTCAACTACGTGGGAGTTCAGCGACGTAGCCATTACCCTAACTGCTGGTCCCTAAATCTTTTAATTTTTTAGAGAGATTTTTGCTGTAGGGTGCATGTGCTCCCCAGAGAGACAGAGAAAGACAGAGAGACAGAAAGTGAGAAATCACCCTTTCCCCCAGGAGGAATGGCCATGCTGCAATCCGTTCTCCTCCATTTTCCTCTTGGGATATTGGGCACACACACAAACACACACACACACGCTTCCAACATATTTCAAGTCACCAATCTGGGACTCAAACCAGGGTCGACCATGTGGGAGTCGAGTCCAGTGATGTAACCATTATACCATCTGCTGGTCCCCCAGATCTTCTTTATTTGCTATTGCATTAAAGGGTAGCTCATTTCTTTATAAAATTTTTTTGAAGTGAGATTTTTGCTATAGGGCACATTTGCTCCCTGGAGAAACAGAAGGAGACAGAGAGACAGAAAGTGAGAAGTGATCCCTCCTGGGGGGAAGGTCACATCGCAATCCCTTCTCCTCCATTCTCCCCTGGGGATTCTGGGCATGCATGCACAAACATCCAACGTGAGTTTCAAGCCACCAGGTCTGAGACTCGAACTACAGTCAACTATGTGGGAGTCCAGTGATGTAACCATTATGCAATCTGCTGGTCCCAAGGACAGCTCATTTCTTTGCATCTTTAAAAATATGATTATTGGACCAGCAGGTGACATGGTGGTTAAAATGCTCGATTCCCACAAGGCCAACCGTGGTTCGAGTCCTAGACCTGATGACTTGGATATTACACCAGGTGTGTGTGCTTGGGTACCCAAAATCCCAATGGAGGAGAAGGGATTGTGGCATGGCCATCCCACCTGGGGGATGAGTTTTGACTTTCCTTCTCCCTCTTTGTCTCTCTCCTATGGCAAAAACCTAAAAAAAAAAAAAAGAAAAAAGAAAAAAATTACTAACTCATTTAAATTATACAAATCTTATTATATGTGAATATAAATAGCTTATTTTTATAAAAAATAGTGTTTTCCAAACAACAAAAAATATATGTTGAGAGGAGTGGTTGTTTTACACTTTGCCAAATCTCTTTAATCTAGTTTAATAGATGATAGCAATTCTCATATTTATTTCTGCATTTAACATATCACATAGCCTCTGGAAAAACAGCATTCAAGAGACAGTAAGGTTAAAAAGGCAAATAATCTCTAAGAACTATCATGAAAGTAGTTTTGACTCAAAAAATTCCCCCAGGAAGGATCTCAGAGACGCTGTTTCTTTTTTCTTCTTCTTTTTTTTTTTTTGAAGAGGTTTTCACTATAGGGCACGTGCGCTCGCCAGACAGACAGAGAGAGACATAGAGACAGAAAGCGAGAAATCACCCCCCCCCCAGGGGGGATGGTCACGCCGCAATCCCTTCTCCTCCATTTTCCTCTCGGGATCTTGGGCACGTACGCACAGGCGCCCGGGGTGAGTTTTAAGCCACTGGGTCCGGGACGCGAACCGCAGTCGACTACGTGGGAGTCCAGCGACATAGCCATTACTCTAACTGCTGGTTCCCTTTTTTTCTTCTTCTTTTTAAAAAAATTCCCTGGGATCAGCAGATAACATAATGGCTATGTCGCTGGACTCCCATGTAGTAGACCGCGGTTCGAGTCCCAGACCCAGTGGCTTAAACTCATGCTGCGCCCATGTGCATGTGTGCCCAAGATCCCAAGAGGAGAATGGAAGAGAAGGGATTGTGGCATGGCCATCCCCGCAGGGGGTGATTTCTCACTTTCTGTCTCTCTGTCTCTCTGTCTTTTTGGCAAGCACACACACCCTATGACAATGAACCTCTCCAAAAAAAAAAAAAAAAGAAAAAGAAATTCCCTTTAAGGTGACAGGTGGCATGGTGGTTAAGGATGCTGGACTCCCACATGTCTGACCACGGTTCAAGTGCCGGACCGGGTGACTTGTTTTCTCACTCCCCCCCCCTCCAACTCTGTCCCTTTTGGTAAATTAAAATAAATAAGTAAATAAAATAAAGTTCAATTTTTAAAAATTCCCTTTATTCATTATATAGCATGTGTATGAAAAGAGAGAGAGAGAGAGGAGCACCCACCACAGGGTCTGATCACATTAAAATCCCCTTTTTCCAGTGCTCCAGGCTATTAGATCATGCACATTCCAGGTGTGTTTAAGGCCAACCTGGTGAGGTATTGAAACCATGGTCATGTGAGGGATCCAGTTCTCTTGAGCTGTGCATTACTGTTGTGCCACAGAGCTGTTTTTGTTTTTTATTTTTTTAAGAATTAGTAATTTGGGACCAGCAGTTAGCATAATGGCTATGTCACTGGACTCCCACGTAGTCAACCACAGTTCGAGTCCTGGACCTGGTGGCTTAAAACTCATGCCGGGCACGTGTGCGTGCATGCCCAAGATCCCGAGAGGAGAATGGAGGAGAAGGGATTGTGGCATGGCCATCCCTCCTGGTGGGTGATTTCTCGCTTTCTGTCTCTCTATCTCTCTCTTTCTGTCTGGTGAGCGCACGCACCCTATGGCAAAAACCTCTCAAAAAAAAAAAAAAATTTAAGCCACCAGGTCCAGGGCTTGAACCACAGTTGACTACATGGGAGTTCAGCGACATAGCCATTCCACTAACTACTGGCCCCCCCCCTTTTTTTTTTTAATGACAGAGTCTAGGGCCAGCCAGCTGGAAACCACATGGACAACTATACAGTTGAAGTACTGGACCTGAAGGCTTGAAAAACTTGTCAGGCACATGTGCATAGGTGCTCAAAATCCTAAGAGGAGAATGGAGAAGAAGGTATGGCAGCATGGCCATCCTCCATGGGAGTGGAGGTGCTTTCTCATTTTCTCTTTCTCTCTTTTTGTCTCTCTCCAGTGAGCACATATTCCCTATAGCAAATTTTTAAAATAAATAGGTAGTAAAAAGACAGTCTCACAACATCTGGATCCTTCTGCCTCATCTTCCTGAGTTGCTCGGATTACAGGTGCATGCCACCAAACCACCATTATTATTTTATTTTATTTATTATTCAGTTTGACCAGAGAGAGACAAGGAGTGAGAGGGAGACTAAGAAAGCAAGCTGCCGGGTCTAGGACTTTAACTGTGGTCAGTCATGTGAAGTCCAGCACCTCAATCACCGTGCCAAATGCCGGCCCCCTTTTTTTTTTATTGTTTTAAAGTGTTTTTTTGTTTTGTTTTGTTTTGTTTTGTTTTGTTTTGCCTTAGAGTGCATGTGCTAGCCAGAGAGAGAGAGAGAGACAGAGACAGTGGAGAGGGAAAGTGAGAAATCACCCCCAGGGAAGATGACCATGCCACAATTCCTTCTCCTCCATTCTCCTCCTAGGATCTTGGGCATGCATGCATGCACCCAGTGTGTTTGAAGCCACTGGGTCCGAGACATGAACCAAAGTCGGCCATGTGGGAGTCCAGTGATATACACAGTCTGCTGGCCCCCATTATCTCTAACAGTACATTACTGCAGCACTAAGGAACTGCCCCCCCCAATCTAAACTTTTTTTTTTTTAAGAATTATTTTTTAACTTTATTTTTTAATTTGACCAGAGAGGAACAGAGTGAGAGAGAGAGAGAGAGAGCAAGTGAGAAAGCAAGCCACCAGGTCTGAGACTCGAACTGCTGTTGGCCATGTGGGAGTCTAGTGCTCTTAGCCACCACACCACCTGCCGGTCCCCCAGTCTAAACTTTTTAAAAAGCCATTAATCAGGAGCCAGCTGGTGGTATGGTGGTTGAGGAACTGGAATTCCCACATGGGACTTTGAGTCCCAGACCTGGAGGCTGGCTTTCTCACTCTCCTTCTCTCTCTTTATGGCAAACTCATGTGAAAATAATAATAATAATAATAAATACATAAAATAATTCTTAAAAAAAAGCTATTAATCACTAAATACAAAGTTCACTAAGTAACACCAGGTTGAGCATCACTGAAGTATATTCTGGGTACAGAGTTGGAAGTACCAGCTTTTCCATTCATTGTGTAACCTTTAAGTTAGAATTTCATCTTCTATTCATCTATTCATTTACTCAGTTCATTAATTTATCAGCAACAAGCAAAGCCAACATGTCTCTGCCCTCAAAGGACAGATTCAGATAGAGACCATGTTATGATTTAGATGATGATTCGTCTTCCAAAGTTTTATGTTTCAGAATGCAACGTTGGGAGCTGGTGATGTCTAATGAACAATTGAATCATGGTGATTGCATCATGGAGGCAATATTCTCATGAAAAATGGTGTCTTTGACAGATCCAGTGAATTCTTGTTCTCTCTCTCTCTCTTTGTAATTGTCACAGTGTGTATGTGTTTGCTGGAGAAAGAGAGAGAGGGAGAGGGAGAAGGCACCTCCTCAATGGGGCTTGGTTACATCACAATCCCTTCTTCTTTATCCTATTAGGATTTTGGGCGCACACACATTGTGTGTTTTTCAGGCTACCAGTCTGGTACTCAATTTGTAGTTGGTCAGTGAGATCTAGCTCCCTTAACACCCAGGCCATGGGGCCAGCCCAAGTTCCAGCTCTCTTGAGAGGGAGTTAATTCCCATGGTCGTTATAAAAGAGAAAGCTGCCAGGAGCTCTGCACGTACCTCACATCCTCTGTGCTCCTGTTGGCCATGTTGTAGACCAGCCTGATGCCAGCCCTACTAGGACTTTCTAACCACCAGAATTGAATTGTAAGTCAGTGAACCCTCTATTTCTTTTTGTTCTTTTTAATAATTATTTGACTTTATTTATTTGTTTGTTTATTTACTTACTTTAATTTGACCAGAGAGAGATAGAGTGGAAGAGAACGAGAGAGAGAGAGAGGGAAAGTGAAAAAGCAAGCCGTCAGGTCTGGGACTTAAATCACAGTCTGCCATGTGGGAGTCCAGCACCCTTAACTACCATGCCACCTGACAGACCCCTTTTGTTCTTTTAAAAAATTTTTTGCCAGAGGACATGTTCTCTTGCCTGGTGTGTGTGTGTGTGTGTGTGTGTGTGTGTGTGTGTGAGATGTGTGTGTGCGTAAAAATAGAGAGCAAGGGGACCGGCAGGTGGCGAGATGGTTAAGGCACTGGACACTCCCACATGGCTGACCATGGTTCGAGTCCCAGATCTGGTGACTTGTTTTCTCACTTTTTCTTTCTCTGTATCTCTCTCTGGTTAAATTAAAATAAATGAATGCATAAATAAAATTGAATAAAATAATTATTAAAAAAAAAAAGAGAACGAGGGACCATCAGTTAGTGTAATGGCTATATTGCTGAACTCCCATGTGGTCGACCACAGTTTGAGTCCTGGACCCTGTGGCTTAAGCTCACGCCGGGCGCGTGTACATGCATGCCCAAGATCCTGAGAGGAGAATGGCAAAGGGATTGTGGTGTGGCCATCCCCCCTGGGGGGTGATTTCTCGCCTTTTTTTTTTTTTTTTTTTTGAGAGGTTTTCGCTATACGGCACGTGCACTCGCCAGACAGACAGAGAGAGACAGAGAGACAGAAAGCGAGAAATCACCCCCGGGGGGGATGGTCACGCCACAATCCCTTCTCCTCCATTCTCCTCTCGGGATCTTGGGCACGTATGCACATGCGCCCGGCATGAGTTTTAAGCCACCGGGTCCAGGACTTGAACTGCGGTCAACTACGTGGGAGTCCAGCGACATAGCCATTACGCTAACTGCTGGTTCCTGATTTCTCGCTTTTTATCTCGGTCCCTCTCTGTTCTTCTGGTGAGTGCACGCGCCCTATATCAAAAACCTCTCAAAAAAAAAAAAAAAAAAAAAAAAGTCCTCCCCATGGAGAATAGTCAGCATGCAATCCCTTCTCCTCCATTTCTCCCTCCTTTCAGGACTTTGGGCATACACATGCATGCACCTGGCATGTTTCTTAAGCCTCTGTGTCTGGGACTCAAACCACACAGTTGGTCATGTGGGATCCAGCCACCTTAGCCACCACACCATGAGCTGGTACCTCCTCTTTCTTTATAAATCATCCAGTTGGAGGTATTTCTGTTAGCAACGCAAAAACAAAGACCATGAATGCATAGAGTGGAGGTAATAAGAGAAAGAGACATAGAGAGGCCGTTGGGTCATCCATGACCTGGGAACTCAGAGACAGTCCCCTCCTCCCATTAGAGGCTTAGCAGAGTATAGGTTCTACCTGAGACCTGACCAAGCCCTGTGATGTGGGTTTTATGTACCTGATCTCCTTTTAGTTTTATCCCATACCAACAAGACATCATGAGACTCACTTAACAGATAGGTAATGACCAGAGATATAGAACAATTTGCTCAAGGTATTATAGTTAGTAATTGGTAGATCTGGGCTGGCCCCATGGCCTCGTGGTTAATGGAGCCAGATCCTGCATAGCTGACCACGTTTTAAATCCCAACTCTGACAGCTTGAAAAACATGCCAGGCACATGTGCATGTGTACCCCAAATTCCAACAGGATGGAGGACAAGAGATTGTGACATGACCATGCCCCAGTCAGGGGTACTTTTTCCATCTCCCTCCCTCTTTATTTCTCTCTCTGGTGAGCACACATATTATCTTGCAATAAAAACAAGCCAACAAAAAAGACTGAAGTACTGAGAGATGCTACAACTTGAATGGGCCTTGAAAAATTATACTGAGTAAAAGAAGCCAACAGGGACCAGCAGTTAGTGTAATAGCTATGTTAGCAGTACTGACTGCTCAGTCTCTGTAAAATATTTTTTAAAAGAATTACTTTACTTAACTTTATTTATTTACTTAATTTGACCAGAGATGGACAGAAAGAGAAAGAGAAAGGGAAAGTGAGAAAGCAAGCTACCAGGTCTGGGACTCAAACCGTGGTCGGCCATGTAGGAGTCCAGCACCCTTAACTACCATGCCATCTGCCGGCCCTTCTGTAAAATATTTGATAGACGCTACTCAAACGTATGAAGGATAAGGGCTGGTCCTATGGTGCAGTGAAAATGTGCTGCTCAAGAGATGCTGGATCCCATATGGTGACTGGTTCGTAATCCCCAACCTGGTCAGCCTGAAACATACTGGTCTCATGCCCAAGTGTGCCCAAGATCCTAGAGGCTTAAAGAAAGGGATTGCAGCATACTCAGACCTTGTGAAAGATGCTCCCTTCTCTCTTTCACACGCACATACAAATGCATATGCTCTATCATGAATAAAGGAGAAAAAAGTATGAAGGCTCCGTGATACAATAACATCAACAAACTAATATTTCAAAGAGTTTCCTACATGCCAGGTCCTGTTCTGTGGGCTTGTTAGCCACTAACTCCTCTATTCTTCACTTCAAACACTGAAGGACTAATACTAGTCCCCATTTAATTCATTAATATGTTTATTTTCAGGTTTCTGTCATGGGGCATGTGCACTCACTGGAGAGAGACAGAGAGACAGAGTCTGAACTCAAACCGTGGTCGGCCATGTGGCCAGTACCTTAACCACCATGCCAACTGCTGGTCTTGCAGTCCCTATTTTTTTTTTTAAAGAGTTTTTTTTTTTTTTTTTTTTTTTTTCCCTCTCTAGGGCATATGCACTCGCCAGACAGACAGAGACAGAGAGATAGAAAGCGAGAAATCATCCCCCAGGGGGGATGGCCACGCTGCAATCCCTTCTCCTCCATTCTCCTCTCAGGATCTTGGGCATGCACACACACACACACCCGGTGTGAGTTTTAAGCCACTGGGTCCGGGATGCGAACGGCAGTCGACTACATGGGAGTCCAGCAACATAGCCATTACACTAACTGCTGGTCCCCTGCAGTCCCTATTCTATAGACTAGGAGATGAGGCACCGATGGTGGCAACTTCCCTGTTTAAAGTGTAGGTGCCACAGGGCAGCAGGAGGAACATCTACCTTTGGGTAGGGGCCTATGGACTGACTTTATTTATTTATTTACCTCTACTGTAGACTTTATTTTAAAAAAAAAAATTTCCAAGTTTGTTTTACAATCTTAGAAATCAGATTACACCAGAAGAATTTTTTTTTTAAATTTAAATTAACTGTAGACAGAAGAAACATGGTGGCCCCGACGCTTAGTGCAAGGTTTTACTCCCTGCTGTTCCATAGGACGTCCACCTTCGCCCTCACCATCGCGGTGGGCACCTTGTTCTTCCAGCGTGCCTTCCATCAAGGCGCAGATGCTGTCTTTGAGCACATCGACCATGGGAAGCTGGGGAAACACATCAAGCACAAGTATGAGAACAAGGAGTAGTTCCTGGGAGACACCCGTTCAGGCCAGAAGGACCAGGTCCACCCACTAGCTGTTTGCCCAGAGCTGGGGCCTCAGCTTGAAGATGGTAGTGAAGTTAGCCTTCCTCGACTAGCTGTGGCCGTTGGCAAGAAATGACTTCACCTGAAAAACAGACTCTTGACCTTCTACCTTCCACTGTGTTTGAAGTATCTTTAGTCTCAGTCATCAGCAAATAAATGTAAATCGTACTTGATAGAAAAATTACTTTAGACTTTATTTTAAAAACATTTTTTTCAAAGTTTATTGTAAAATCTTAGAAATCAGTTTACACCAGAACTATTCAAAACGTTTACACATTTAGGGACCAGCAGTTAGCGTAATGGCTATGTCTCTGGATTCCCATGTAGTCGACCGCGGTTCACGTCCCAGACCTGGTGGCTTAAAACTCACGCCGAGCGCGTATGCGTGCGTGCCCAAGATCCCGAGAGGAGAATGGAGGAGAAGGGATTGTGGCGTGGCCATCCCCCCTGGGGGGTGATTTCTTGTTTTCTGTCTCTCTGTCTCTGTCTCTGTCTGTCTGGCGAGCGCACGTGCCCTATGGCAAAAACCTCTAAAAAAAAAAAAAAACCTTTACACATTTAAAATTTAGATCAGTGGGCCAGCCAGGTGGTTTGGTGGTTAAAGTGACTGCCTCCCACGTGGCTGATTATGTGGTTTAAGTCCTGGACCTGATGGCTTGGAAGACATGCTGGGCGGGTGTGTGTGTGTGTGCCCAAAATCCAAAGGGAGAATAGAGGAGAAGGGATTGTGGCATGACTACCCTCTCCACCCTAGGGGATGATTTTTCACTTTCTCTGTCTCTCTCTCCAGTGAGTACATATGCCCTATAACAAAACCTTAAAAAAGCAAACAAACAAAAACTCAGATCAGTAAAGTGTTGGCACCTTTTAGATTCATAATATAAAAATGAATAAATTGAGACTGGTAGTTGGCATGGTGGTTAAAGATGCTGGACTCCACATGGCTGACTGCAATTTGAGTCCAGGACCTAGTGGCTTGCTTTCTCACTTTCCCCCTCTCTCTCTTTCTCTGGTCAAACTAAAAGGAAGGAAGAAAGAAAGAAACAAAGAAAGTTAAATAAAATAATTTTTTAAAACTGGAAATAATAATGATAAATAAAAAATTAAATAATTTTTTAAATGAATGAATCATTGCAGTGCTTAAATAAATTAAGTCAGAGGGGATTTTTTTAGAATTTTTAAAAAGAATTATTTATTTAATTTTATTCATTCATTCATTTATTTTAATTTGACCAGAGAGACACATACACAGAGAGAGAGAGAGAGGGAAAGTGAGAAAGCAAGCCACCAAGTTCAGGACTTGAACCATGGTCGGCCATGTGGAAGTGTCCAGCACCTTAACCACCATACCACCTGCAAGTCTCTATAATTATTTTTATTTAACTTTATTTATTTATTTTAATTTGACCGGGGGTGGGGGGGAAGCAAGCCACCAAGTCTGGGACGTGAATCACAGTCTGCCATGTGGGAGTCCAGCAACCTTAACCACTACGCCACCTGCCAGCCCCAAGTCAGAGGGTTTTATTGCTGTGATTTTAGGGCAAACTTGAACCAAAAAAAAAAAAAATTTTAAAAATTCAGGCCTTTCTGGGGCCAGTATGGGGCGTGGTGGTTATGGCGTAGGACTCCCACATGGCTGAGAAGGGATTTCAGCATAGCCATCCCCTCCGGGGGGTGATTTCTCACTTTCTGTCTCTCTATCTCTCTCTGTCTTTCTGGCAAGCGCATGCGCCCTATAGCAAAAACCTCTCCAAAGAAAAAAAGAAAGAAACCCGTCACTGCTCACTGTAGACTTTAGACAATTTATTTAACCTTTGAGTTATGGAGGCCATCAGTATTTAGGCTCTGTTGTGTAAGGAATTCAAGCCAAAGGATGGAATCAGCTCAGGTGTTATTTGGTGATCTGTCTGTTTATAACGAGACATCTGCTGGGGACCAAGATTAGGCTTCTGGAAAACGACGTTACTTCCTGAAGTTTAGAAACAGCCTGGGGAATGGGGCAGAGAAGAGCATGACAGGAGGGCATACCAGGAAGGGTTGAGGAGGTTTGCACTCAGACATTCTTCGGTGTGCAGAGGAACCCAGTCCCCAAGGCTCTGGACCAGAACTTGTTGGGGAAGACACCTGCTCTGCGCTAATTTCCAGCAGGTGGGGGCCAGGTAAAGGGACCTGATCAGTTGCCAACTCTGATGACCATTTCCCATCGGTCTGTACCCCCTGCCTCGGGAGTAACTGTGTTCCCTCTCTTCCAGTTTGTATGTCTGCGACCCGACCTGTGACCTGTGTCCTGTTCTGGCACAGAATGCTGGGTTTTCTTCAGTAGATTTGTGTCGCTCTTGGATCACAGGCTCCCATACTTGCTCCCCTTCCCTATGCCACAGTGTTATCAGCTCAGGCTTGAGACCAGTTTTATGGTTTGAAATTGCTACAGCTCATTTGACCAATCTCCCAAATAACAACTTGCCAACTGGTTAAGGCAGAGATTTCAAGAGGTTCCGTTAAGGGAGTTGCTGGACAGGCGGCACGTCTGCTGGGCTTTCGGCGGGCTTTCGGCTGGCTTTCGGTAGGCTTCCCAGGGGCTATCATGGCTATGGCTAGCGATTTCTACCTGAGCTACTACGTAGGGCACAAGGGCAAGTTTGGACACAAGTTTCTGGAGTTCAAGTTTCCGCCTGATGGAAAGCTTAGATATGCCAACAACAGCAATTACAAAAATGACGTCATGATCAGAAAAGAGGCTTATGTACACAAGAGTGTAATGGAAGAACTGAAGAGAATTATTGATGACACTGAAATTACAAAAGAAGATGAAGCTTTGTGGCCTCCCCCTGACAGGGTTGACCGACAGGAG